>BPLT01000112.1:1200000-1833966 GCA_019656295.1 Rhododendron mucronatum var. ripense
AAAAGGCTTCTAGAACAGAAAACCTGAAGCCATATTATATCACTACCGTTGAACTTCAGTAGTATACAAACTGATGTTAATGGAATGACTTCTATTTCCTTCCTCCTTTTCCATTACTAAGTTAAAATGGGTGAATGATATAACCATTCAAAGAAAATCCCTTGAAGCAACGGAACTTAAACCACTATTCCTCGCTGGCTGGAAGGGGTTACTGGACGGTGCGGGCCTCTAATGAAGAAATCCAATACTTAAAACTTCTTCGGTCATGATACTCAATAGTCAATCCCAGGGCGGCTCTACCATCAAATGAGGGGGTTCAAGCCTACCCCTTGGGTTCGACAAATTTACAAAAAATCTGTACTTTTTATATCTAGTTTGATATTGTTTCTAATATTGTCTCGGTCGTTAGTATGAAGTAAAAATAAATGAAAACTTAAATATTTGTGAGTCAATAGATGGTATAGCTGGGCACAACAAAATAGATTAGGCTTAATAAATTATCAACTTAAACAGAAGATTTATTTTTTTATAGAATTTTGTCTTTACAAAAAATTTCTATGCATTTTGTCGAACTAGAATCCTAGAGTCATACCCTCTTCAATCCTATATAATGTGATAATTCCCAAAAAGAGAGAATAATTATTCATAATCAAGTTTCCCCAGAGTTCTAGAGGGAGAGAGACCACAGATGTTGGGCTGCAGCTCGACAAGACCTGGAGGTAATCTGGTGAGACCTAGCACAGTGTGGCAGGAAGTCAAGAGTACTAGGGAGATCACCAGCATGTGGGACGACCTAGCACGAGGCGGGAGCAGGCTAACAGCTCATCATCCTAACCACACCCATTCAACCAATTCCAAGGCTGAGTCAGTTCCTGCTTCGAGTGACAAAATTCCACCCCTCACAACAGATAATAGTAAAGTCGAATATCTAAGGCTAGAGTTGTTTTTCAGGCAGCTATTAATTCGCAAGCTGTAACATGCAAAGTGAAGTAGAATACTCAAGTCTAGAGGTATTTTTTCCCACAGCCTTCACTTCCTTTCTCGAGTAGAGCAGCAGGCTCCAATGCTGCTACTTCCCTGTGCGCAGATTGATGCTTCCTCTCCGACTCAATAAAACCACACTTTGTCATCATGATGAAAGCACAGTGAGTCAGCTATTAATTTCCAAATTATTCTAGATGGAGAGAGAATAGTGAACTCGGAAACTAAAGCCCAGAGTTGTTTACATACAGCTATTAATAACAACACATTCATGTCAGATGCTATTGCGATGCATTCTACTCCATGTTATCCATAGGTCAGTCACCATGACGGGATTAACCTACTGACCACTTTTGAGAACCAAAGATTCATGTTGGAGGCGCATATTTGTACCCTAAGAAAAAAAGAGCGAACTTCGCTGTCCTGAAACAAAGTTTTTTGCTTAAAGCTTAACAAGTGAGTTGACATGTGGAATGTCTTACAAAAAATTTCGAGACTTAAAAAACTCTAATGTCTTGAGTAAATGTTGAGAATGTATTCTTAATGAGATAAAAATGTTATTTAAACTTTTCGTTGAATTCAGATAGGCTTTGCCAAGTCTTATAAATGTTGACAACCTGACCAAAGGAAAAATGTAATTAACGGGGTTTGATAAGCAACTCACCCCCATGATAGTGGCAACTAGAAGAATGATTCCTGTAACCCAAGCTAGAGTCCTCCTAACCAACAGTACTGCTGCCACATCAGTTGCATTTGACAAGCCTGTTGTTTCCTCCAGCCAACGAGCAGAGGGCTGAGAAGTGAACATAACGTTCAACACTGTTTCTGACTCTTGAGAAGGTGTTTCATTTGACAAGATGACTCCCACAATTTTTCCTGCTCAACCAATACATGCAGTTGGATTGACAATGAGACAGGATGCATATATTTACCAAGAATGAACTTAAAAAAATCATAAAATGTTCAAAAGGATGAATATATTTAACACCAGTTGTTAACAACAGGGTATTACTCAGTTGCAATATATTTCAAGAGGCTATGAAGCACCGACACCTCTAGAGGTGGAAGTATTGCAGTGTCGGATACGGGGACACGGCAGGGACCAAACTGTAATTTTTTTAAAATGGGGGTCAATCTGAAGTTTTTTTATAAAAAAAAATTGGGGCCAAAATGTAATTTTTTAAAAATTTCTGGGCGTCAAACTATAATTAATTATTTGTTTATATAAATAAATATACACGTAGCATGTCCCCCGCCGTGTCCGTGTCCCCATTTTTTTAGAATTCCAGTGTCCCCGTGTCGGTGTCCATATCCGTGTCCGTGCATCATAGTCAAGACGTAAGGGCTCATGTCAGTGTTGGCACTGGACAGTTGAATAAGGGTCCAGCATGTGTAGTTGGACATTTCATAGCAACCATCTGTAGTACTTCGATTTTGAATACAACTACATAAATAGCTTGCATATAAACCACGCAAGGCTCTGTGCCTTCTTGCACCCACCATTTTGCCCTAAACATATAAATAAATAAAGGACTCTGATTACTGGGGGGTGTCTCAGTGTCCTTGGGTGGGAATTAGATGCATATGACAGAAATAAATCCACACCTGACCCCTTGAGTCCGTGTAACATAGGCCAAGGACTAAGGCCAAACAATAACTTACAGTTAGCATGTACAGAGAAGCCATACACACCCACATATAGCCTAAACTGTCAGTACAAAACTTCTGAAAATTTGCTGTGGGAATAGGTACTAGTTGTGCAGCTAAAGATCAAGTCAAAGTTTCACGAACTTTGTAGAAAACTGACCTTCGTACACAGATTGTACGGAGTCAAATATCTTTGCAACTGAAGTAAAGAGTAACTCCACTCCTTGCTGGGTAACACCTTCAGTTCCGTACTCCTCTTGCAGAACCTGCAAATGCTTTCATTAGATTGATGAATGAAGCAATATTACTAACTAAACAGAAAGACATCTTTAACACTCCAGGGTACTTCTCTGGGTTTCGAGCTTAGTAGAAGGAAGCTTCTAAAATGGTGCCGTTCCAACCTTAAGAGCGCGCTCCTGCGCTCCCAACTAAGGAGCTTGACGGGAGCCCGCTCCCATTGAGATTGGAGCTTGCTCCTTAGGAAGATGGGAGCTTTTGTACAATCCTTATATAGAAAAACAGGGATTTACCAATTGGCTTTAAAATTTGGTCATCAATTTAACTTATCTATATAAAGCCCACGTCATGATATCTTGAAAAGAAAACCATATCTTGTAACGCTAGCCCATTTCTTACATTATGGTGGACTCGAACCATGTTTTATTGTTTTTACTCCCTAAAATGATTGTACTTTTAAAGTGCATATTCTAAGGTACATCATTTTTGTGATATATGTACACGTTCCTTTCAAGCTCCCAACCTTGGGAGCTTCTATATTCGCCCGCTCTCCTGCTCCCGCATCGTGCAAGTGCAACTAAGGTTTCGACTGTCATTCTCAAAGCAAGAAATATACTTTCAAAGCAAATCAAACGATACATCATGCTTCCACTGTAGGTCAGTCATTCTTATCATGTGAACATACATTCTTTCCGAAGATTGTCTTGCCAGCATTCAGTAACTACATAGGCACTGGAGTATAGCGAACAGTGTAGAAGGTTTTTTTAACTTTGTACATATCGTAATCTCATCGAAGTATGGCAAGGAAGGAAACAAATATTAACCACTATCTCCCAATATGGTGTCACAGACACTGTAAACATTGGGATCATTATGGAGTACTGCATGGTAAAGTTTCTAGAATGCAAGTATGGAAAGAGAGAAAAATAGACATCTAATCTGATTAATCCTCTATAAGGTCACCTCTGATGAATCTTATTCTCGATAGTAGATATGCTTAGGCAGAAATAATTTCACCGTATAGGTGTATCATTTTGTTGAATATTCATAAAATGAATTCCCTTATCGATGTGCCTCTATCATTGTCATGTCCTAATTTTTCTCAAATTGCATGTCAGCGTCATGTCGCACATTGTCCCATAGCCCTTCTTAAGGTCTTGGGGCCACAGCCCACAAGATTCAGAACAAAGTTTCCTTTTATATCACATTCACAAAAAAACTTGTTACAAATACTGAGTTCAATGTTTCTCCCAACCATCATAACAAAGTACAAACCATCTATTTCTGTCATGGCCAATTAACAATGGTGGGGTTTCTGCTCTGGATAATCTTAAAAACCTAAAACATTTGCGGTTCCAACCTGGTCCGTTGTCAGTCAGATATTTTGGCGTTCCCCTTAGTTCGCCCAAGCTTTCAGCCTCAGATTGTGCCCCTCCTATTGACAAAATCTCTTCTAAGATTACTCATTGGGCTAGCAAGGCTCTTTCTTATGCTGGTCGTCTCCAAATCAGTAAGTCCATTCTATTCAATATGCAATGTTTTTGGCTATGCACTTCATTCTACCTAAGTTAGTTGGTAAGCACATAGAACAGCAGATAGGGTTATTTGCTGGTTCGGTACTTCTAAGTATGAGTACTCAAATAAGATAGCTTGGTTGGTTGGTTGTTTGTAGCCCTAAAAGTGAAGGAGGTCTTGGTCTTAGAAAGCTGGTGGATTGGAATTATGCAGCAATGCTTAGACACTAGTCGGCCATTTGTACCAAGCAAAACTCTCTCTGGGTTAAATGGAGCTACAAAAATCTTATCAAGCATCATAGTATTTGGACTATGACAATTCCTCCCTCCTGTTCTTGGACATGGAGGAAGCTTCTCAACCTCAGATCAAAAGCCAAACCTCTTGTTAAATCTATAAATGGAGATGGCTCTTCCACCTTCTTTTGGCATGATAATTGGCACCCTAGGGCATCCTCTGGATTATCATGGGCCAAAAATGGCAGCTAATTCTGGTATTTCTTTAACTGCAAAAGTCTTGTGCATCATCAATGATGATGTATGGGCATGGCCCTTCCTTTCACTTTCAGCTCCTACATCTCCTCCAAATCAAAGTGTTGCTGATTCAGTGGTATGGACTGGTGCTTCCTCCTCAAAGTACCAAGTCTCCTTCACATGGAATGCTCTAAGGATTCACTATCCTACGGTAACCTGGCATCAACTGGTGTGGTTTTCCAAGTATATTCCTAGGCATAGCTTTATTCTCCAGATGGCTATTAGAGATAGTCTATAACGATCCACAACTGGGGGATTCTTTACTACATGTTCTCTCAGCTGCAAATGTGTGTCCCTACTCTAAGCAAGTCTGGCATCATGTGGTTAAGCTGTGCTGTTTCCCTATGGGCCTGTTCTATGGTTTGATAAGGTGTCTTAATTTTGCTCCAATTTCAAAAGCAGAGGATTTCCAAATGCTATTAGAAGGCTAGCTCTTTTTGCCATGGACTATAGGCAAGAAAGGATTAGTCGGATCTTCAAAGGCATCTTCAGGGCCCCTTCATCAGTCATTAGTCAGATTAAGGTGGAAGTCAGGGTCAAGGCTTCTCAAAGCAGGAACATCAGGCCCTCTAATTTAGTGTCTTCTCTTTGTAACAATTGGTTGATCCCAAGTTGTATATTAGCTTGACAGGTTCCTTTCCTCGTAGATGTTTAGACTTCTTATCTTTCGTATGTTGATGTAATCTGAGGGTTTTCTGTCTTGCTTGTTCTCTATAAAAGCTCTTAGTTAATTAACAAAAACAAAATCTTCTAATGGCATATCTCATCATCTATGTAGCACGGACACAGACACGGATACGGATACGGACACGGGACACGGCAATTCTAAAAAAATGGGGATACGGACACGGCGGGGGACACGCCACGTGTATAAATAAATAATAAATAAATATATTTACATATATATATATATATATATATAAATTATGAACCATTGTATATGAATAAGTTCACAAATTGTATAACTTTTTTTTAAAGGAAAAATTACAGTTTAACCCAAATATTTTTAATAATTTCATATTAACCCCCAAAATTTTAAAAAATATTACATTTTGACCCCCGGCCGTGTCCCCGGCGTGTCCCCCGCCATGTCCCCTATCAAAAAATAATAAAAATTATTGGACACGCCACGTGGCGTGTCCAATACGTTTCCCCGCGTGTCCCCGCCGTGTCCCCGTGTCCAATACGTGGACACGGCGCCCTTTTGGAGTGTCGGTGCTACATAGCTCATCATCTTAAGAAATACAAAAATAAAATTAGTGACAAAGGGACTTCTGATTAGCTACAAGTATGTAAATTTCAAAACTAGGTGGCATTAGACGGCGTGGCATTGGAAACTTTGAGTTGATAGCACAGGGGGGTTTTGTTGTAGTTGTCAACTTGTGAGCTGCCGGTGGTGGTTGCAACCCAGGAATGATGGTGCCAATGGTGGAGGCACAAGCGATGGCCATAGGAAGTTCTAGTAGCAATCAAAAACAATTTAAAGATCTGTCACCATGGGTCTGCTCCTGGCACTGGTGATTCAAAGCAAATTTCCCTCCGTTCAGGAATCAAGACTACATTTTTCTAATGGAACAAAGTACAAAATTGCACCCCCAACAAGCGCCCCCCCCCCCCCCCCCCCCCCCCCCCCCAAAAAAAATAAAAATAAAAATAAAAATAAATAATAATAAATTAAATTATTATAATAATTATTGTAAGTCAAACCTATAGTTTATGCAATTTAACTTTTAAATGCTTCTAGGCTGCGTAGCCTACAGTACAAAAAATTGATAAAAGAAAATGCATCCTAAAGATCATCTTGATTTGAAAGCTTTTAAGTAAACTCTCTTTTGAAGCTAACTGAGCAAAACTGTAACCTCAAATCACGAAATAAGAAGTCAAGAAAAAATTGGACCACCTTAATGCCATCAAAACTTCCTCTAATCAACTCTGCCGGTTTTTTCATACTTCCAGACAAATCCTGATGCATATCCATTGCCCTTCTAATATTACGGAAGAGAGAAACAAGGCTTCCGATGAATTCTCTGTCTGCTTTCTGCATATTCAACCAAAAATATTAACACAAAAATTTGAGTAAATGTTCGGCATATAATTCTCTACTACCAAATAAATCTATTAGTAAAACCAAAAATAGAGAAGACCTTGGACATATGAAGATTTAGACTGGCACCACTTGCCAAGGGGACAGTCAACTCTCCAGTCATTGGCTCCAAGGCTTTAGCAACATATGTTCCACCCAACCAGGATGCCTAACAGACAAACAATTGTCAGCACTCAGCAGTAACCCGTACGAACAGAACTTATACCAAAATCATTGGAATGGAGGACAAAGGGAGTAGGAAGAGTTGCTACTAACAAGATCACTGATTTCCTTTTCAGTCAATTCCATGTCAGTATCAGCGCTTAACGGTTCATTCAAGGAAACTACCAAGACTTCATCTTCGCCTATGTAATAGGAAACCAAAATATTTGGAATTAGAAAAATTTACATGAAACAAAGACACAAACTCTGACAAGTGTTAACTTGTGCATCATACGAGTATTCAAGAACCTGGGAGTTGAATATCAGCTTTTGTTGAGGCTATAAGATCCCTGCCCCTAAGGGCAGTACCAAAGAAAGTATTAGCTGACTGCACCATGACTTGAGAACCTGCATATGGTAACACATTCACAAAAATTATCTACTTCATTAAGAATGACTAGAACTTGCATCTCATGATGCATTTCAGATCCAAGTTCAGGCACCTTCGGCTCCTTCGACCACTAGCATGAAAACAGCACGAGGCCTATCAAATGGATTAGGCATGAGCACCTCATTCAACTGAAAACAAAAGGAGAAAATAAAATTACTGACCAGATTAGAATCATTAGATAATAAAAAAAAAATCTAGTGGTGAAGATGAGAAGATAACATGAGTTATTTCACACCTGTTTCTTATTACTCATTTACTTTTGCCTACCTTCGATGAACTAGCAGCTGAAAGGGTAGAAGGTGGTGCAAACCCAAGCAATACTGACACGGCAGCACCAACTTCTGGGAGTAGCATTGGATCAGTCTGCATGTGGAGATAGATTGGGCACTCAAACGGTCAAACCACCATACCATGTCTTTAACAAATAACAATAATTTCAAAGAGCAGTTCAAGCATGATAAGAGCAGAGAGAAAGAGAAAATCCAACATTATCGACTCTTCCTGATAAGTCTTTGTTCGTATTATATTGGGGCACCCTGGGTTCACTGCAAAAGAATGGCACTGATGACTTCTTAAAGCAAAACAACGCCAACAGAAGGGGCATAACTTCAGTTACAGTTTAAATTGTAAACACCATAGGTCCATAAGCATGTTCGGAAATCCACTTGTAGAAAGGATATAAATGTTCATTTGTCCCTAAATCTAGACACCCAAATCTACATACTAAAGCAGAGATATCTCCGCAATACAAATAGCTTGAAATCACATTATCCATCCTACTTTTATTAAAACAAAGAGTGTAACGGACACTCTTTGGACAGTGTAAAGCAACAAAAGAAGAAGAAGATGGCAATACAAAGAAATGAAAACATTATCTAAATTAATGACTAGACTTTTCAAAACCGGAGTTCTTCCTTCCCCAGTGCTAATATAAGCAGATATGCTTCTCCGTAGGATATAAACCACCTTCGATAATGTGATACCTTGGCATTGAGTCACCATTGACTTATAAGCCTTTTAATCACATATATTTGGAAAGAAAAAAAAGAGTAGAGGATGATAAATCTAAAAAAAAAAAAAAAAAAACCTAAAGGAGGGCTGGAAAGAAATAGAAAAAGGGGCAGAGAGACGAGGAGGAGCAGCATTACTACTTACACTCCAATACATGAACAACGAAGCTTATCATGGCTTAGCTAACTTGGATGGAAGAGGGAAAAATGATTCTCTCCTAAAACAATGGAATTAAGGAGCCCCCGAGCCACCATTGAGCAAAACATCAGCCAATGAGGTGCACCTTGTACACATTGGTTAAATCGCAGGTACCAGGAGAACCCAGAATTGTTCACATACTTTAGGTGTTTCATGGATTAGGGAATTGGATTGGATAGTAAATACAAGTGAACCAGATTCCTGCAATAGTTTGGAACTTTTGTGGTCATGATCCAATATCCGTCCTACATGAAATCCCACGGAAAATAAACATGCCAGAATGAAGGAGACAGTGAGGGATTACTAATCGGATCACTATTAGTCTCGTGGATTCCTCCTTCTATGAATATCAATCATTATATCCTCATTAATAGTCTCGTCAAACAAACGGGCTTTCGGGGAAAAAGGCTGTCTTTTACCTAAACTGTACTGCTTGAGTTAGCGGCAACTTATTATACAAATTGAGAAAACTAGTAGATTTCACACTGCCCATTACCAATTGAGAAAACTAGTAAATTTTCCCCTTTCACCAATTCCCTGATTTCTAATCCTACACCGGATAATGATGCAATGGGAGAAGTTTTTCTTTTGTCATTTTTTCACCAATGTTGGCCCAGTCGAGGCTCGTCCATGCCCAATCCCAATGGATAAACCTTTGATTGGCCCCTACCTCTATATTCCAACCATCTTCCCTAGTCCCTGAAAGCCCTTACGAGGGCCTAGCCCTCTTTCTCAACTCGATTCTTTAAGTTCAGTGGCTTTCATCCACCTGCGCTAATAAGACAAAGAAATGGGGAGTCTATGCCTCTTTTTATCAAGAGAACTGCCATCATTTGAAGTCTCTGGCAAAGGAGACAAGGGCGAGGCACTGAACATGTCTATCCTCAATCTCCATCCGTCATTAGGCATCAAATCTCAATTCACTTTTCCTCTTCACTAGTACACTGCGCGGTACAACTAAAAGCCCATTTTCTAGTTAGGGAAAACGCAGCAGAGAAACCAAACTTCCAATTTCGCAATCACCCATAAAATCAAAAATTTTGAATTTTTATAACAATCGAGGGTTTGGGACGTTATTGATGAGCAACACAACTTCCATCGAAATTGTATATGGATAGGCAAGTGTTGAAGTTACCTCAGATGCAGCATCAGATGACCGAGGCCGAAGGTATTGATGAATGGGGCTGTCGAGGAAGAAGACCGAGCCAGAACCATCGGCCTGGGTCGGAACCAAGCAATTCGAAAACACGATTGTCAGATACTCGTCAAAATTAAAATAATTTAGACAGATACAGATATACGTGTGCGTGTACGCGGAGAGGGATAGCAGGACAAACCGTAGATTGCTTGCAGAGAAGCAATGAAGCGATCAATAGGAAGCAACTGTGACGAAGATCCATTGAGAGAGAGAGAGAGAGAGAGAGAGAGAGAGAGAGAGAATTTGGAGTTGCGATGAATCTATAGGAATTATGATCTGCTGTTTAGAAAAGCAACGAAGAGCTCGACAAGGGACGGGTGTGAGATGCGCGGGTATACGGGTGGTACATAATGGATCAACGGGTTATTATAAAAACCCGAATAGCCCGAGCCCAACCCAGGTGATACCAACCAACAGGGCTAGCTTAGCGTATCCACAATACTATAATTAAAAATAAAAGGTTTTTAAAGTTAACAGTATTAATGTAAAATATGGCTCATAATACTATAATCAAACTTAACGATCTCCTTAGAAATAATCAAATTTTAGATTTTGGATAGCCAAAATTAACAACCTTTTGACAATAATCAAATTTTATAAATCTTACATATTCTCAATTAAATACACCAATCATAATACAAAAGTATTCTATCTTTCTTCCCTTTTCCTCTCTTTTTCTTTTTGAACAATATGTTCTGAAAAAAAATTATTTTACTATATTTTTTAGAAAACACTTTTTTAAATTAGTTTTTTTCCCAATAAATTTTTTTTCACAAACTATTTTCTATTTCTAGTAAATAATTTTTATTAGTTTCAAAATTATTTTTCAAAAAACTATTCCTTATTGTTCATAGTTTTTAGTTTTTTGTAGTTTGAAAAAATGATGTGACAAGTTTTGGTTATCCAATTTTGATTATGTCATTGTAGACATCTACATTGCTAACTTTAGCAATCTCTTAAATGAATAATCAAAAGCCGATGTGGCAACTTTTGGTTATTAATTTTTGATTATAGCATTGTGGATACCCTTAGACCCCGTTCCGCTTTATTTTGAAACATTCTTTTTTAAAAAGAAGATAATTTTAAGCTCAAATAAAATGAAAATGAAAAATAATTTTTTAATTTTTTTTGCACCGTGTAAAAGATCTCAATGAGATCTATCAAACAATATCCATATTTGTTGAATTTTTTTTTGCGTAAACATATGATTTTGGAGCTTGAAAGTACCTTTCTTTTCTAAACCTTCATTTTCTAAGAGCAAGTTTACCAATTGTGAGGTAAAATTGCTCGTAAACAGTGCACTTTTTTATTTTACCTACTCATATATCTTTTAATGCTGCATCAATACTATCTATTTAACCTATTCTCTATTAAAATATTATTACTTTTATTTCCTTTTTACTTTTTTAGGGAGAGAGAGAGAGAGAGAGAGAGAGAGAGAGGAAACAGTAAAAAATTGGATGGCTTTTGAACAGTTCTTCGCTTGTTCTGCCGAAGAACTTTAGCTGGAGGAACAATAACAACTCAGTAAAACTTTTGTCATTTCGTTAGTCAAAATAGCTTTTTCACCTTTTCACTCACCTAATAAACTTGCTCTAAGACTCTGGAACAGCAGTTTAGTTAGCTAGTCTTGCATCTCAAATTCTCAATAGAATGTCGAGAGTTCGAGTATTCCCATGTGCATGTGTGTTCTTCCGTTTTTATTATTTCTTGGAAAAATGACATGACGTGTTTTGATAATTAATATCCGCCAAGAATATGCTGAGAACATTTGTTAATGAACAAAATGTTCTTGACAGGTATTAATTATCAAAACATGTCATTGGCCATCATTTTCTCTTATTTTTTCCCCTAATGAGGGCTCGTAATTGGGCTGAGTTTATAGTGATTGAATTGTTGGGCTTAGTATTTTGTGGACTCACACAATTGATGTAGTGTCTTGTAGTTTGTATTTCATACATGATATCATTATCTCTCTTGTCAATTAAAAAAAATGGACTTGATAATGAAATCGTATATATCATGCCCAATTAAAATGTGATTTTTGAGATGATTGTCCTTCTTATTATATATATATATATATACACACACACACACATATAGAGTCTTATTATCCTAAAAACTACATTAACTTAATAAAATAATAACCTCCCTTACCTGATAGATCTTTATGATCCAAGCCGCTTAATGTGTCCAGAATGTGATTTTAAGGGTACCTGCTAGAAATCAGCAAAAAAAAAAAAGACCGAAAAGGTTTCATCCAAGCAGTTTTTGTTTATTTTTTATCGAACGGTTCAAACAAAAACTGCTCGGATGAAGCCTTTTCTGGTCATTTTTTTTGCTAATTCTTTGCAAGTACTCTTAAAATCACGTTTTGAACACATTGAGCGGCTCGGATCATCGAAATTCGAACGGAAAATGGGAGAAATGGAGAGGTTCTTATTTTAACTAAGATAAGGATCTCCTCATTTGAAAATGATTGTATATATATATATATATATATATACACAGTCCGGTTCAAGTCCACACCCCTTTCCGTTCGCACTCGTCTGCATCTCCCCTTTTCCAATCAAATTTCGATGATCCGAGCCGCTCAATGTGTTCAGAACTTGATTTTAAGAGTACTCGCGAGAAATCGGCAAAAAAAAAAAAACACCAAGAAGAGCTTGATTTGAGCAGTTTTTTATTGAACCGTTCAATAGAATACAAACAAAAACGGTTCGGATGAAGCCCTTCCTAGACATTTTTTTTGCTGATTTCTTGAGGGTACCTTTAAAATCACGTTCTGATCATATTGAGCGGCTCGGATCATCAAAATTCGATCTAAAAAGGGGAGGTGCGGATGGAAAGGGGTGTAGACTTAATCCGGACTCTGTATATATATATATATATATATATATATATATATTACTTTGATGGATACCAAATTTATAGTAGATATCAATTTGGTTGGTGTGGATGCCTAGTAAACTTCAACCCCACCCAAAGACACACTTATATACACATTTTAAGTTTTTGTCTAACAATAATTCTAGTCCCACATCCAAATACACACTCACATGGGTGGTTGATTTGGATCTGGGAGTGCTGCAGTGCACCCCCATATAGTGCATGTATAGGGCGACACACAGCCGTCGATCTCATCAATCAACGATTCAGATAAAAAATCAATTATGACTGGTAAACCGGTCATAAATAAAAATCATATCTCAACTATTCATTGTCAAGATTGACGGTCCGTGTGCGCCCTACAGGGTGTCTTGCACTATAGGATTTTCCAATCCGGTGGGTCTTGCACACAATACAAACTCTAGTGTGTGCACAATATAAACTCTAGCAAAGTTGTCATTGTCTTTTCCTCTTTTGTTCTTAGGCATTTGAAGTGGAAGCAGGGGCAGTTGTGAGCAAGTCACAGCAACGTGCAATAGCGCTTCGATCTCGCCGTGAATTTTAAGAGTTAAGAGTTTTTTTAAAATTCAAACCATTGATTGTCGAGACAGACGGTGAGATGGGCACACTCTGCTGTGATTGCTCACAGCAACCCCTGCTTCCATTTGACGTTTGCAATTCCTTTACAGACATGAAAAAATTCAAGTCAACAAAAAGACTTTTCCACACGTAAAAGTCCAGCGAAGGCCCATCGACGTGCACTGTTTTGTTCTGTGATGCTCTTAATTACTTTTTTAACGGGTTCCGATCGAGTTCGTGTAAGAGATCCGTGCCTACTGACCTGCTAACCTTAGCCTAACTACGCGGCTCAAAAGGTTAATCTTTAGTTATATAGTAGTTGGTCGGAATTTGTTATATACTATTTTCTTTTCACAATTCTAGGCGATGAGGGACTGTTGCCCATTATGGGCTCCTATAGTTCAAATTGTTGGAAATTTTATGGAATTTCAGATGAATGAAATCGGGGCTACTGGAGGGTCTCTCAAGGCAACCGAGCATGTACTGGATTCTTTATATCTGGACGCACCACAATCAATAGACGTATTGATGTGTGAGATTTCATAACTCCTGTAACCCCTCCCCATGATGGTGTATTCATTCCCATAACCTCCCTCCTTGAAAGCAGAATCAATTTTTGAATTCATTGTGCAAAATTTATTGTGGGAGTTATCAGTAAGGGTCTTTTGCTATATATAGGCGCATCCCGGTTTTGTTCAAGCAACAGAAAATTCACAGCAATCCTAACAAATTCTGATATTCGTTCTTTGAGAGAGAGTGAGAAAGGCGGTAGTCAGTTTGCCAAGGCGGTCGACGGTGGTGTTCCGACGGCTTGCTACTTAGCCGAGCCAACCCTGTGAGGAAGTCACCGACGCAACCTACAATACCCACGGTAGGCGGCGAATCGTTTTTAAGAAGACTGTGGTATCACACAGGACTCGGTTCTTGATCCAGAAATCTGTTTGTATCTCGTCTTTATAATCTGTCTACTGTTATTATATTTTGTAACTTGATTCAATATTTTAATTGTATCGTGGTTAATGAAATTGTTCTCTAGAATTTTATGTTATTGCCGAATTTTTTCCAACGCAAATATAGTCCAAAATTTTGCTTTGACTTGGATTTTATGATGACGACATCGGCCTCATTTCTTGCGCATGCCAGTGGTTGAGCCATATTTGAGTGTCAACAAGTGAACTTTTTATATTAAATTAAACGAAATCGATAGAAATATGCATTATACACAATATCATCTAAAACATTCAACATTAAATATATTAACAGGATATATTAGAGATATTAAGCACAATCTTCTATATTATAAAACAGAGCAGTATCTTAAGGGAATATTTCAAAATTTATGTACACATACAAACAATAACATATTTTTAGCTGTTAGATTGAGTTTTCAATACTTTACAGCCATTGGATCTTACAACATGATATTTTGGTAAATACATTACATTTGAGTGAGGGAGGGAGGAATCTTAAATAAAATTCTCTCTCAAAACCATGTTCCCCCCCCCCCCCCCCCTCTCTCTCTATCTCTCTCTCTCCACGCAGGCAATAGAAATGGGTTGGGTGTGGTCCGACGAAGTAGACGACGGCCATGACGTCGCTGCAAAAATCATTGACACTACTCTGTTTAAACCAGTGGTTCCCATCTTTAGCTTCCTTGTCACGTCCTGAATTTTCAACATAAATATAAAAGGTTTTCATAATAAAAATCCTCACTAATATCCGTACGGTACCCAAAAGACATTGCCGTATTCTCATTCCCAAGTAAATACTTCCAAATCCGTAAAGTTCCAAAATATTACAACATCGGCTCAACGGCCCCAAATTAGCAAAAGTATCGCATAAAGTTCCAAAATATTACAACATCGGCTCAACGGCCCCAAATTAGCAAAAGTATCGAATTCCAAAAGAGAATTAATGGCTACAATATTTTTCGAGTCAAAGAATTACAATTTTAGTTACAAATACATCTTTCAAAATAAATTTACAAAGATGAATCGGTAACTCCTTCAGTTAGCTTTCAAAAGTAATGCCCACACGTCAAGCACTCCAAGCAATGCAAACTACGGCTCCGGATTAGCACCTGAAAGTAATTTAAGGCTTGAGCTACACTAGCTCAGTAGAAAAGTCTACGCAAACTCTATATGCAAATGAGCGAGACAAACGAATGAACAATGGAAGATCAAGACAACGAAGGAAGCACAATAATCATGAACAAGTGTCCCAAAACCTCCAATCTTTCTTTTATTCACCCATAAATCATACTCGTCAAATTATGTCTCAACATGTCGTGTCGTCTGTGTGTCTGAGCCGAAGCTCCTGCCAGGCTAATTTTGGGACCCTGAATATCCCCTGCCAAGTCACCCACCTTGAAGGTTAGGCCTTGAGTGATTATTTTGAGCATTAGCTCCTGCCAGGCTAATTATGGGACCCTGAATATCCCCTGCCAGGTCACCCACCCGTCGATGGGCCCCGAATGTTCGCGCGTCGTTTACAAGTTCAAGTGTATTATTCGTACAAATGTCGTGCAATACTACTTATTCTTTCCAAAGTTCTACATTGTTTGACCATTCCCAATGTACCCCACGTTGCCCATAAAGGCAAGAGTAATTGCCATCCTTTATTATTATGTGTGTATGCTTAAATAAACATAGGGAAAAGATGCAAGGTCTTAGAAAAGAAAAAAGGCAACGACACAGAAAACTTTGGCTTTTCACTGTGGTCTACCGGTAGGAATTCAAAATTGGGGCGATTTTTCATCCGATAACAGATTTTCGTCCAGAGCAAACCACAATCAATACAAGCTCAAACAAAGCATGGAGGTACTCAAATAGGATATAAGAGAACCCAAATAACATATAAAGAGAGGTAGAATTTCCTACCTCGAGTACCCAAACCGAAATCGAAAGGATGGAGCAAGCCCTAACTTCCGGAATCCAAATCAAACAACAATACACCGAACCAAGCTTTGTCCAACGCAATACGAGCTCCAAAATGCGAGTAGAAAATTGTTTGAGAGTTGATTGCAGTGGATTTTGGGTGATTGGGTGAGAGAATGAGAGAGAGAGCTGAGAGCCGAGAGAGGGATGAGATAAGAAATGAAAATGAAAAAAAGAAAAGAACTTTTCTGATACTTTACACGGCACACACATGCACTAATTACGCTTTCACCCATGATTATCAACTTCTTTCACATTGGACCACCTCAATCATATTCGTGTCATTTTCACTTCTTTTCCTTTCTTTTATCTTCTTTTACGACAATAGTAAAATTAAATAGGAAATTTTACGGGTCTCTACATTCCTTCCTTCTCATGTACTCGCTACCTTTTTTATGTAGCCAATAAGGTGTTTTTGATGGAATGCCGAACACACGTTTGGTGAATCTGTAGCAGTGAATTGGTTTTTATAGAAAGTATACTACTCTTTATTCAATTGTATGTGTTTTGGAAAATCTTTAGAAGCAGGTAATGGCTATTGGCCATCCATTCAAGTTGGAAAATGTGTAAGCGCATGCAGTGTTTGTTCATGACTGAGTGTTTCATATTTTTTTCTTAGGTATAAGGCTGCATAAATTAAAAACACTAAATTAGAAGGATGATAATTTTCGTCCCCTGCTCTTATTACTCTCTCAAATTTATAAATTAAACTAAAAGGCCAAAACCAGTACCAAAAAGAGTTTCCATTATTATTTTTCATCCCCTAGATTTAGTTGATGAAGAGCATTGGTCGATACGTTTAAATTTTAAAATGTTGGTTCTTATAATCTTACTCTTCTTAGACAGGGATTGATATATTGGGTTGATATTGAGTCGTGTCTTCAGGTATGCACTAGCAACGTGCCTTTAGATACGCGCTGTTGTTTGGGCTGAATTAACTCAAATCAATCGACAAATAATTGTGTGCGGGCGTGCCAGAAAAGAAATAACTTCAAAGAAGAAATTACTCTTTTCAAAATGATTTGAAACAACTAATTTCAATCAGGCAATTGTGTTATCCGTTCGATTACCTCAACTAAGAGGATTTTTCCTTAAGGTATCAACCAAATAAAAGATTGACGCGCTTCGAAATCAGAAAAGTTGATTGAACACAAACAAACCTGAATCTAATCAAAGGTAAGTTTGTATACAAACACTCTTAAGATTCTATCAAGAATAATAAAGAAATGCAAGCACACTGAATTCAATCAAAAGCGAACTTGCAAACAACTATTCTTTGGTAAGAAAAGAACTTAAAAGAAATAAGAAAACTTGAATTTAATCGAAAGTAGTCTTACATGCAAATAAGCCTTCAACTTACAAAAAAGACCCTATTCTAAACTAAAACTAATCTAAGATAGATCTCTGAGCAATCATTTTGTATGAATTGTCAGATGATATGGATTTTTTGTCGTCCCTTTCTCTTCAATTGCTTCTTCTATTTATAGACGCTGAACTTGCCTTCGATCCCCACGTCTTCGATTGATACCCACGTTGGCCACATAAAACGGTTGAGGGGGGTCTTCGAACGGTTACCCTGATATTTCCAGAATTCTTTCTTCCCCTGCTTGCTTCGATCATGGTGTTCATGGCCACTTCCTGGATCGTGATTCCTATTTTCAAGCAACGTGAATTAATGCAACGTGTTTGCCTTCCAAAATGATTCCCTGCAATTGCACCTAATCTCAATTATAAAACAGGGCAGAGAGGACACCGTTCGATGATCGTAAAGTCCGAATTAATGGTTAGATCTAATAACCTCCCAAACCATCGTTTAATTACTACTCAAACGACATCGGTTCATTCTAAAACGACACCGTTTGTCATAAAACAGTGTCCTTTTTAACTCCCGCAATCCTCTGTAATTGGTACTCGACTGGGACAGGTTTTATGCAACCGCCGTACCGTTTGGGGCCACGTGGAATTTTTTCATTGGGTGGCACTTTTTAGGATGTAAACACACCCCCGCATTAACATTTTATTTATGCTAAATAAATGTTAATGGCACACGTTCTCTGCCCATATCCCTTCAACTTCGGATGCACGAAACATGACAGGATCTCATTCCATGCACGCCTATTGAGCTTCCCAAAGATAGCTACAATAATTTCCCTATAAATGGCAGTTAATGATAGGGTTTAACGAATTACATTACCCTTCATAAACCCTTCGAATTTGAGTCTTTTCTGTTAAGAAGTCTTACGTTTATGGACTCTCTTCCAGAAATTAATCTTATTTTAGACAACCTCGATTGCCAAACCCCTTTTCCTCAAATGTCTCCTCCAAACTCTCCTCGAATGTTGGCAAGCAAAATCCTTTCGGATCGAACATTTCACACCCTCAACCCATCTCCCACAGGTTGGGACTCCTCTTTAACCCGTTCGAACTCGTTCGATGGGTCCAACTGGGGCTCATGGGAAGAAAACTCTACTAATACCAACACTGGCACCATTCTGGTCAGGTTTGATCAGCCTGATCCTACACCTCATAAATTTCATCACTTTCGAACTCTGTTCGCAAGCCAATTCCTACCCCTGAGCGGCAACGACACCGTTCACATGGGTATGCTCGAATCCATCTACTCTTCTCTCAAATTTTCCCCTTTTCTGAAACAAGAGGAAAATTACCTGGGGCCCGCCCTTACTGCGACTTCAAACGCATGGCTCAAACCCAACAGTCCCTCTGGCTCACAGAGGTGCAAACCCCACATTATCCAGCTGACTTTGAGGAAACCAACAAGCTGGTTCCTCTTTCTGAAGAGCCTGACTGGTTCAATGAGGTGAATAACCTTGCCATCAATACCCCTCACTTCCAATGGCAATATGGTTATTCCATCTACCCTGCTGACAAGAGTAAAGCTCTACAACTCCTGGCAGCCTTCTCTTTCCTGGATATTTCTATCCTGGAAAAACAAGTTCCACTAACTAATTTTAAGTGGGCTTGTGAGACACTGGTGTTATGTTCCATTCCCTCCACGGTTTCCTATCAAATCCACTGCTTCCTGGACTTCTTACCAGTGATCAAGTCATGGCTCGAAGCCAATACCGCTGTGTATTGCTTCGATCAAACCCTTCAAGATTATGCTCTGGCCAAGGAAAGGATTGAGAAGCTGCATGACCAAATCCATAACTTCACTGCTGAGTCCTTCGAAGTGGTGCCAGGCCATGCTGACAAAAAGCTTCGAAGGCGCTTCAAAAGACAACAAATGAAGCGTCCAACAAAGGAAGCTCGGCTTCGAAGGAAAGCCAAAGCTTTGGTGCTCTGCTTTAGGCCCTTGTTGGAGAAAAAAAATTGGAGTCAGACTCTAAAGAAGACATGAGGAAAATGGAGCTGAAGAGGGACGCCCACGCTGAGTCCCAGGCCCTTCGAAGTGAGATCGCTCAGCTTCGAAGTCAGCTGGTGTGCGTGGAAACAGCTTCACGCCTCTGCTTGGCTAGGACCTGGGATGATCTTTCGACCGTCCTCTCGGCCCATGAGGCAAAAAGTCCCCCAGAGGGAGGATCTTCTTGAAAATTCTCCTTTGGGACTATGAAGATCACCAATGGTCTTCATTTTTGCTTTTTTTGGGACCAGAGTTGGTCCTTTTTTTTGTTCAGACCTACTTGGGTCTGTTTTGTACTTAGACCTGCTTGGGTCTTTTTTTTTTATATTAATGAAATGGAACTCTTGCTTGGCTACTCTTGATTCTTTATAGCTTCGATTGGTGGTATGGTAACTTGGTTGTGACTTCGAATGCTAATAAGGTAACTTTTATAGAAAAGCTTTTAGCATCTAACCACTCAACACTAAATCATCCAGCCAGAACCATACTGATATACAACCAAACTTATTTACGCTATCTCTTGTGGAAGGACTCCCATATGGAAGGAACATAAGCTTTCAGATGTCTTCCGTTTATTTTCCTTCGATGAACATAACCATTCAAATTTCTTAAATGATAAGCTCCCCCTCTTAAAACCCTATGGATTTGAAAAGGCCCATTCCATGTTGGTGCCCATTTTCCTAATCCATCCTTTCTAACTCTTCTATCTCTGATAGGGAGGATAACTTTCCATACGAGATCTCCTTCATCGAAGCTTCGAAGAGCCACTCTTTTGTTATAGCTTCTGGCTATTCTTGTTTTTTGTAGCATAATCTGGTTTAAGGCTTTTATTCTAGTCCTCATCAACATCTTCCAATTCCATATGCATGGCTTGATGATAAGATCCTGTGTCTAAATCGTTTTGACATACTACTCTCTGAGATCTTACAGTGATCTCCATGGGTAGCACAGCGTCATGCCCATATGTTAATGCAAATGGTGTGGTACCTGTACTAGTCCTTTTTGTATTCCTATATGCCCATAACACATCAAGTAACAGATCATGCCAAATTTCTGGGTTTTGATCCACCATTTTTTGGATCCCCTTCTTGATAATTTTGTTAGTTGATTCTGCCTGACCATTGGATTGAGCATAATAAGTACTAGTATATATCAATGAAATTCCATGGTTCGTGGCGAAATCCTTCACCAATCGTCCTTCGAATATGGAACCATTGTCTACTGTTATCGTTTGAGGACTCCCAAACCTGTATATGATTCCCTTTATGAAATCTATCACGTGGGTTTGTTTGACCTCCTGATAAGCTTGGGCTTCTACCCATTTTGTGAAATAATCAGTAGCTACTAGGATAAATTTATGCTTTTCCAATGAAGGAGGATAAATCATCCCAATCATGTCCATAGCCCATCCCTTAAAGGGCCATGGTTTTATTACGTATTGCAAATCTGTGACTGGCAAATGCTTGAGTGGACCTGTTTTTTGACAAGCTTGACACCCCTTTGCATAATCTATACAATCTTTGAGGATGGTGGGCCAATAATACCCGTATCTCCTTATTAACCATCTCATTTTTATGCCAGCTTGATGTGCTCCACAGATTCCTTCATGCACTTCAGCCATTACTTTAAATGCATTTACCTTGCTCAAGCATTTCAAAAGAAGACCATCCATTCCTCTCTTGAATAGCTCATTATTATACATTATATAGTTCATTGCTTTTAACTTGGTTGCCTTATCTGCAACACTGTCTGGCTTGGTTAGGTATTCAATCAATGCTTGCCTCCAATCAGCGTTTTGATGAGTTAAAGCATCGACTTTTAATACTTCGAAGTCCATCAACCTATTGTATAACATAGGCAGGGATTTCCTCAAAGTTAATTGACAAAATTCCTTTTCAATTTCTGATAAAACTTTGTAGCCAGACGCTCTTTGAGCTATTTCGTCAGCCTCTTCATGAAAGAACCTAGGAATATAAGTTAAAGTAAGCATATGAAATTGATCCATCAACTTCTTTGCATGCTGATAATAGATTATCAGCGCTGGACTAGTACATTTAAACTGTCCATTTAGTTGGTTAATCACTAACTGAGAATCTCCAAAGATCTCAGCAGCACTAACCCTTAATTTAAGCAAAATTTCTAGTCCAATAATCAAGGCTTCATATTCTGCCTGGTTATTGGAACATTGTCCCTCACTGAGTCGAAAACCATATTTGGTTTTCAAGCCTTGGGGGGACTCCAGAATTATGCCCACTCCAGCCATCTGAATAGTTCTTGATCCATCGAACCATAATCTCCATGGCCTGATTTCCACTGTACTAGCTTCCAACGTTCTTGGTGCCTCATACTCATTTGGATGATCGGCCAAAAAATTGGCCAATGCTTGGCCTTTTATCGACTTTTGGGACACATACTCAAGACAAAATTCAATTAAAGACACTATCCATTTCCCAATCTTTCCACTAAGCACTGATTTAGAAAGCATGTGCTTAATTACATCAGTTTGAGAAATAACATAAGTTATTCTAGG
Source organism: Rhododendron mucronatum var. ripense (assembly GCA_019656295.1). Lineage (NCBI taxonomy): Eukaryota > Viridiplantae > Streptophyta > Magnoliopsida > Ericales > Ericaceae > Rhododendron > Rhododendron mucronatum. The sequence continues at coordinate 1,222,309 of BPLT01000112.1, forward strand.
CAACATATAGTGCCTGAGTTTCCTAGAAGCATAAAATAAAGCTAAACATAGTTTCTCTACTGCAGCATACTTGCATTCACAAGAGTTTAAAAACCTACTAAGATAATAAACTGCTCTTTCCTTGCCATCCTCATTGTCTTGAGCCAACAGAACACCTATTGAGTCTTGTGTTGCAGCTAAATACAACTTTACTGGCTTTCCTTCAATGGGAGGCGCCAATACAGGAGGGTTGGCTAAGTATCTTTTGATGGCTTCGAAGGCTTCATCGTGTTCCTTTGACCACTTGAATTCTTCCCCTTCCTTCAGTTTCAGCAAAGAAGAGAAAATTTTAGTTTTTCCTGCAGTATTAGATACAAATCTTCGAAGGAAATTTAATTGACCAAGAAACCTTTGCAACTCCTTCTTAGTAGAAGGTGGTTTAGCCTCAATGATGGCCTTAGCTTTGTTTCTGTCAACCTGTATTCCTTTGCTGTGAACTAGATACCCTAAAAACTTCCCAGCTGATACTCCAAAAGCACATTTCTCTGGATTTAACTTCAGCTGATAGCGTTTCATTTGCTGAAATGTCTTTTCTAAGTGTTGTAGATGATCCTCATCAGAGTTTGACTTCACAATGATATCATCTATGTAACACTCCAGAAAAGTTCCCACTAAATCATGAAAAATAGTGTTCATTGCTCTCTGATATGTCGCCCCAGCATTCTTTAGCCCAAATGGCATTTTAACCCATTCGAAGATGCCAATGTTACCTGGGCAGGCAAATGCTGTTTTATGCACATCTTCTTCTGCTATGCAGATTTGATTGTACCCTGAATGCCCATCTAAAATGGACAATATCTTGTGGCCAGCAGAACTGTCCACAAGTGTATCCACATTAGGCATTGGGTATTCATCCTTAGGAGTCGCAGTATTTAGGTTTCGAAAATCAACACAGATTCTGATAGTTCCATTCCTTTTAGGGACTGGAACTATATTAGATAGCCATTCGACATACCTGGCTGTTCTAATGAAGCCTGCATCTAGAAGCCTCTGCATTTCCTTTTAACACCTGCAATAGTTTCTGGACTCATCTTCCTGGTTGGTTGTTTCACAGGCTTGAATTGTGGCTTGATAGGTAACCTATGCTCCACCAATCCCCCTGTCCAAGCCAGGTAGTTCCTTGTAACTCCATGCAAAGCATTCCTTATTTGCTTTCAATAGTGCCACCAATTCAGCTTTCATACCAGGTTCAAGCTGTTTATTAATAAGCACTGGATTGGGGTTTTGTGCATCTCCCAACCTTACTTCTTCCAACAGATCTTGTGATTCAATCCGTTCCTCAGAAGTGAGTTGGATTTCTTTCACATGAGGGTTATTGTTTTGCATAACCTCTTCCCATATGTTCTCTTCCTGGATCTTCTGTTCGATCCCCAGAGCAACATACTTTACTAAAGCCAATGAGTTGGCTTCTTCTTCAGCCTCTCTCTTGGATTTACATCCAAGCAGCATCGTCTTTTGGGGTGTCTGATTCATAGTCAACAGCTTGTTTCAGCTTCGATTTCAGCTCTGCCAATTCCCCCAGTTCCATCTCGCTGGTTGGGTGGGTGGCTGCTTGGAGTAGTTCACTCAAAGGAACTACATCTGATTTGTACATTTCTGCTTCAGCAAAATTTGCCGTGGCAACCAAATGGATGTGGATCAGCTTTGACTCCTTCAACACCCACTTCTTTGCCTTTGTCATACTTAACAATCATTAATTCCTCCAAACTTTCTTGATTCTGCTCAATTTCACGTACCAAGTTCTTACCCATCTCGATCTGAGATACTTCTTTCAAGTCACAGTCGTTGCATATGATATTTAACTCCTTATCAATCAGAGTTTCTTCAGAATTCTCTGGCTCGCTCAAATTCGACCAAACAGTATCCTGATCTTTGAACATCTGACCATTTGAGAAGAAATCCATAGAGCTCGGATAAACCATATTAACTTGTACTTCTGGCTGGTCTCCAAATTGGATTGTAGCCACTTCTTTGATTGATTTAACCGCTTCGGTCTCCTCAGCATCCTTTTTTTTCGAATTCTTGTGTGGATACCTCCATAGGGGAAAAGGTTCCTTCCATCCCCTGTTGTTCTACCACCATGGCCTCGAGCAAACCAGACTGATAACTGGCCAGCGAGTTAGGAGAAGGTGGATCAAGATCCTCTTCGAGCATGGCAGAGGCAACCTTTTCTAAAGTCTCCCTCTCGTGATACTGGGTTCGAAATTCCTCTGGGTCCCTTTCGATCCTATCGAACCTTGGATTAGGTTTTGCTCGTCTGCTTGATTCTTCCCCCGTTGAAGATTCTCCTGACTGGAAGAGCGTATACTTCCTCTGGAGCTTTCTCTTTTGAGTTCTTGAGAGCAATGGAACCATTTGTGGTAACTGAGACTTGGGATCCCTAATCAACACCCAGTTTCCAGAGTTCGAAATTGGTGGCTTGAAAGTTCTGCTCGCATTCCTGTTTGAACCTTTGTACCCTTGGAACAAATCAGGTTTAACTTGCTTCAGAAACCAGTCAGGAACCCCTTTCACCAAGGTGAATTCCTCTTGTTTGGCCTCTTCTTGCGCCTTCGATGTCTGGCCAATATTGGCTTTCTTCGAAGGTGGCAGCTCCCTTCTGTGGATAGCTGGAACAGGGCTAGTAGGCATGTCCCTTTTTGATGCCAACCAAGACTTGCTGTCACTTGGCTTTGCTTGAACTGGGGCCATTCTTTTCATTCCCATTTCTTTGGGAAGAAACTCACGCCCTTTCTATCCAAGTCCTTGAAAACCAAATAGTTGGCCCTGCATCCTACACACAGGCACTCCAAAAATGAGGCTTCTAGCATAGGCAGGTGATTATTACCTGGGAATTTCTGCAAAGAAAAACCATCATTGGCTCGCCTATAGGAACTTGGCCTCATTCCCATGCCTCGAGGGTGGCCAGCGTATGGCTTGCCCCTTCCATATTGAACAGTATTCATGTTCGCTGGTGCTTCTTTGTCCTGCCAATATTTCTTGACAGTTCGAGCCAGTGAGGAGGGCACACTGGTGTTAACCTCTTCTACCTTTGGAAAAGGCACGACATCTATCCCCATAGTCTTTTCGGGGAATTTGATTCTTCCTTTCTTGATTTGTTCCTGGATTCTGTCACGAAAAACATTACAAGATTTAGTTGAATGAGACCAAGAATCATGCCATTTGCAATAGGTCTTTCCATTCTTTTCTTCCACTGTGGGCAGTTTCACATTCAAAGGCAGCTTAATGATTTTCTTTCTTAACAAGAAGTCAAAGATCTCATCAGCTTTAGATATATCAAAAGAATATACTTTAGTAATTTCCTTTTGTTTGAACTTCTGCCCAAGAGAGACATTCTTCTGAATTAAGGGCTCACAAACACAAGGTTCGTGCTCTATAATTTCAGCAGCATCTATTTCATAATTAGGATCCCTATAGTATGTTGGGTAAGAGGAATTATGCCTATCCATATCTTCCTCTAGCAGTGATTCATATCTAGCAACTTTGTAGGTTAGATCTGCAAAGTCCCTAAACTCTGTGGAATCAAACCTCTTTCGAAGCTCCCTTTCTAAACCATCTTGTGCTAATCTCACAAACTCTGCCTCTGGCAGATGGAGTTTGCACTTGGTTTTAGCCCTTTTGAACCTAGATATGAAATCTGCTACCTTTTCATCTGGTTTCTGCTTTAACCTAGCTAAGTCTGCCATAGAGATTCAGGCTCAGCATTAAAGAATTGTGCATGAAATGCCTCTTCCATTTGAAACGAACTTGTTATCGACTCTGAAGGCAAATTCGTATACCATGCAAAAGCTGACCCAGACAAAGAATTTGGGAACAATTTCAACTTCATGAAACCATTCTGAGCCAAGTTCTTACATTGGGCAGAAAACCTAGCAATATGTTCTATAGAAGATTGTCTCCCATCCCCATAAAACAAAGTAAAGTCTGGGATTTTAAATTCTCTAGGGATCTGAAATGTTGTGTCAACCCATTCTGGATATGGTTTTCTATAGACTTGAGGTTGTACCCCCGAGTTCGAGGCTCACAAACTTCTTGTATGAGATCCATAACTTGGTCTCTTAGTATTGGATTGCCTACAAGGAAATTTTGTTCTTGATTTCCTACCGGTGGATTTGGTTCTACCAAGTCATCTCTATGCGTTTCCCTTATAGTGTTAAAATCCTCTTGGTTTTCTCTGGGAAATCTCCCATACCAAGGTTGCTGCATTGGGTTGGCCGTAGTGTTCACCCGAGCAGGCCTATGGCTTCCATAAACCGCTGTGGTGGGATTTTTGGTGTTTGGGAGACTTTGACGAGAAGGCTGTGCGTTATCCCTCGTTTTCTCAGGTCTATAACCTCGTTCTAGCTCTACATCATCCTCCCATCCCCCAAGTGTGGGTTCGAAGAGAGGATTAACGCTTTGCCTGTCTCTGACATTTCTTGGAATTCCAATAGGAATTCCATGGGATTGGTCTGGGATTTCGAAGACAGGCTTTGTAGGCTTCAAAGGCTCATACCAAGATTGTGGTATTTCCTCTGGATGCATTTTTTCCTTACCCTTTCTAGACCTTATCTTACCCTGACCAACATCCTCTCCAAGCCTTCCTTCGAAGGGACTTTGGTGAGTAGTTGAATTAGCATGATCATCTAGCCCAATATTCCCTGGACTGTTTCTTGTTACCTCTAAGTTGGGCAACCTACTTCTTATGCTTTTGATCATGGCTCTTTGGGTTTGAGCCATCTCTCGAAAAGCTATCATCATTTCTCTGAACATTTCCTCCTTATCATGGTCTTTACCACTGGCTTGTCCCGTTTGGAAATTTGGAGGCCCTTCATAAGGAGGTACTTCATAAGAAGGCTCCTCATAAGGAAGCTCTCCCATTTCCGGAGCCAATTGGGGAAACTCATGATTCATAGGCGTTCCCTGTTCCGTGGCCTGTTCTGGCACAGCTTGTTCCTCTGGCACTTGACCACCAACAGGTGTCCCTATCTGCTTTCGAAGCCTTGGCATTCTGACACCTTCGAGGTCCCACTGGGCGTGCCAAAAATTGTTTGGGCTGAATTAACTCAAATCAATCGACAAATAATTGTGTGCGGGCGTGCCAGAAAAGAAATAACTTCAAAGAAGAAATTACTCTTTTCAAAATGATTTGAAACAACTAATTTCAATCAGGCAATTGTGTTATCCGTTCGATTACCTCAACTAAGAGGATTTTTCCTTAAGGTATCAACCAAATAAAAGATTGACGCGCTTCGAAATCAGAAAAGTTGATTGAACACAAACAAACCTGAATCTAATCAAAGGTAAGTTTGTATACAAACACTCTTAAGATTCTATCAAGAATAATAAAGAAATGCAAGCACACTGAATTCAATCAAAAGCGAACTTGCAAACAACTATTCTTTGGTAAGAAAAGAACTTAAAAGAAATAAGAAAACTTGAATTTAATCGAAAGTAGTCTTACATGCAAATAAGCCTTCAACTTACAAAAAAGACCCTATTCTAAACTAAAACTAATCTAAGATAGATCTCTGAGCAATCATTTTGTATGAATTGTCAGATGATATGGATTTTTTGTCGTCCCTTTCTCTTCAATTGCTTCTTCTATTTATAGACGCTGAACTTGCCTTCGATCCCCACGTCTTCGATTGATACCCACGTTGGCCACATAAAACGGTTGAGGGGGGTCTTCGAACGGTTACCCTGATATTTCCAGAATTCTTTCTTCCCCTGCTTGCTTCGATCATGGTGTTCATGGCCACTTCCTGGATCGTGATTCCTATTTTCAAGCAACGTGAATTAATGCAACGTGTTTGCCTTCCAAAATGATTCCCTGCAATTGCACCTAATCTCAATTATAAAACAGGGCAGAGAGGACACCGTTCGATGATCGTAAAGTCCGAATTAATGGTTAGATCTAATAACCTCCCAAACCATCGTTTAATTACTACTCAAACGACATCGGTTCATTCTAAAACGACACCGTTTGTCATAAAACAGTGTCCTTTTTAACTCCCGCAATCCTCTGTAATTGGTACTCGACTGGGACAGGTTTTATGCAACCGCCGTACCGTTCGGGGCCACGTGGAATTTTTTCATTGGGTGGCACTTTTTAGGATGTAAACAGCTGTGTCTTTAGGCACGGACATGCAGTAGTATACAATATTATGTGCTTATCACATCCCCAACTTTGACTTTCCTAGTCCCTAGCAAACAAATTATAGAAAACAAAATTTAAAAATCAGGCAATCCTTCCAACAAGCACCAGATACAGACCATATGCCTACTCGTATCTAACGAGCAAGAGTTCAACAAATTTTTTTTCTTTGAAATATGCTATGTCCATTTTCATTTTAACGTTTTACATGAATTTAAGATGACAAACTAGTCAACGAGTGCTATAGCAAGTTATAACAAAAACTTTATTCAAATTTCACATATATACACTCTTAAATGAAATTACTCTGACAAAAGAAAAACAATATCTCATGACTAGTGCCTGGAAGTGTGAAATAGCAAGAACAAAAGCTATGCATTTTATTGGAGGAGCATTAGATAACAAGAGATATTTATGAACAAAAGATGGAAAGCACACACAAACCATGAACATTAACTAAGATATGCTAAACATCAAACGTGAATCAATATGAAATAGAGACGCACTAAAGATCAACTAAGAGCATCTCCAATGGGAGATGTCAAAGCTGAGGTAGACAATCAAACGGCTAGTTTTGGCATTAAATCACCATCCAACCATGTTGCCTTCTATCATGCCAAAAGTGACATGGCTTTGAAGGGAGGTGAGGTGGCTTTGAAGGGAATGGCAAACTTGCCAACTTTGACAACCTCCCTCCTCTATGCCAAATTTCAAAAAAATGACCATTTGTATTTTAACATAAGGGTTGGAGAAGAATAATTTGATGTCAAATAAATAGAATTTGACATCAAGGGTTGGAAAGGAAGGCTTTGACGTCAAATTGAAGATGTCAAAATGCCACGTCAGCCTTCAAAAAACGTTTGACATCTCCACTATGAAGCCATGGGTTGGAGATGCTCTAAGGTCTTTTATAGCTTTTAAAGACCTTGGTTACAAAAGGGGAGAGAAAATAAGTAACGGATATTTATTTGCTCGGATCAACTACCCATTATCCACTACTTCAACCTTAAGCTACCCAATTTGCATACAAACACTACCACTACAACATTGGCCTCAATTCTTGCATGCACAAGTGGTCGAGTTATATTTGGGTGTCAACAAATACACTTTATATTAAATTACCTGAAATTAATAGAAATATACCTCACACACAATATCATTTAAACCATTCAACATTAAATATAATAATAGGATAAATTGGAGATATTAAACATAAGAATATTCAATATTGTATGCTTATTAGAAACCACTATGGTTGAAATGAGAATCTCATTGAAGAATCAGACAAATAGAATATGAAAAATCATCTTTAAACATGAGAATAAAAAAGAGAAATTTTTTTAACCCGACTCCCAGGGCCTTGTCCGTTTGCTAATTTTGGGTATTTAATTTTGGTAATGGATAGAGAGATAAATAAGATAATGATTGAAGAGAGGGGTAATGACTAGAGATAGAGACAGAGACAGAAATGAATGTAATAATTGGAGAAATAAGATAATGATTAGAGAAAAAAATAGGATAATGATTAAAAAACAAAACTAAAAACAAAGTTAAAACTACAAAATGAACAATATATTTAGGGAATTGATTTTACACTACTTTTTTAGCCATCCACACTCTTTTTTTTTTGTCCTTTTTCCTTGAATTTACTATTTTGACATTTTTTCACACATTCAAGGACAATATTGTAAATTTATATGGATAAAGACAAAAAAAGAGTGTGAATGGCTAACAGAGAGTGTAGAAATCCTTTTCCAATATTTAACCCCTTTGTTTGGTTTCCCAGGTACCGTCACAAGAAATAGTTTGAGGACTCATTGAAAAATACCTAAAGTTGACAAGCATGAGAAGAATTAGGTACCACTTGAGGGGGTGTAAAGTATCATTTACCCTAATATTACTAGGTTTTTTGATCGGGTTTTGAGATTGAGCTGCTCAATTGTTACCTTGATCCTCGCCACCTATATCGTGATCACGCAAACTCTCTCTCTCTCTCTCTCTCTCTCTCTCTCTCTCTCTCTCTCTCCCCCTATATACATACGTATTCGACACGTAAATACTTATCTTCGAGTAATAGCAATGGAGAACCAGCAGAAAACTCTTGCCGGACTTGAAACCGACGAGGAATTTCCTGATGAGTTTCAGTGTTGCGTTTGTTGGTAAGTTCTCTCTCTCCGTGTGGGTATGCATACTTGCTGTATTCTTTTATCGTGTTTTCTTTGTTTTCTTTTCACATGCTTTACTGTGAAAACCGATGGGATCAATGTCGTGCCGAGGTTTTTTTTTTTTTTTCGTGTTAGTATAAGGTTTATTGGCTTGCAACTTTAGTCAATTAAAAGGGGGGTAATTTCGGAGTTTATTGTGTAGTGGTTATATGAAGAACAAGGTATCCTGATGAATTTAATCACGAACTTAAGGGATGCGCATACACACCATTGGAAACCTATATATAAGTTATTGTATAGAACACGAGCAATGGTGATGGGATTTCATTGGATGAAAGGAGGTCTTAGTGTACATAACTGTTGTGTTGTTGCACTTAGGTGCAGTGAGACTGTGGGTACAAATCGAGGATGTTGATACTTTGTTGATGGGTGGGGTTGTATTGGGAGGGTCTAGATTCTTCTAACATGTAGTGACGCAGCGGAATTCACGAGAGATTAGTTAGCGTACTAATCCAAACGAGATAAACAACCCGTCGCAACGAGCAATTCTTGCGCACAAGAATGAAAGAGAAATTCTCTGCAATATTATTAATCAAAAAGCTACATAAACCCTAAGTTACAAACCCTTTTATAGGCCGAAACCCTAAAACCATAAAAATAAACTTGGAAATTAAAAAGTTCCAGAATTTGGGGCTTTTCCTAAAATTGAAAACGGGAAAGAAAAACAAGACTTTCCCAAAAAAAATCAACTGAAAAGGAATTACGATCTAGGAGTTATTAAAAAAACAAATCTTTCCTAAAACGGCAAAATAACGCAATTGAAAGCCTAAACGAAGGAATTAGGCCGAAAAACACTGTTCATCATCAACCTTTAGGGTTAATGAGTATGGACCGGAGCGCGAAAATAAGTCAGCCCACCGAGTTTGGGCCTATTCCGAGATTACCCGAATTTAGCCAATTTGGGTAATTTGAAATTAAACACCGTTTGGACTTCCGGAGCTTGGCTCGGTCCAACTGATCATGGAATTGGGCCTCCACGTGTTCTACATCAGTCCCCTCTTCTTCGAAAGAACTCGACCTCGAGTTCAAATCTGGATACAGCGGCTCCTCAGCATGATACTCAGATAAATCAGCAACATTGAAAACCTTTGAAATCTTCATGGAATCAGGAAGATCAATCACATAAGCATTGTCACCAATCTTCTTCAAAACTTCATACGGACCATACTTCCTGGGCTTCAGCTTGTTATAGGTCCCCACTGGAAACCGTTTCTTCCGCAAGAACACCATCACAAAATCCCCTTCCTTGAACAATTTCTCACGCCTGTGCTTGTCTGCAGCCCTCTTGTATTTTGCATTAGTTTCAGCGAGCTTTTGTTTTACTTGCTCATGCACCTCTTGAGCCTGCTTAGCCATTGCCTCAGCTGCAACGCTAACCCCGGGACCCCATGAGAGATGAACCAAATCCACTGTATGCTTTGGAGATGTCACATATACCAAGGAAAAAGGTGATTTTCCAGTGGCACTGTGAACTGCACTATTGAAAGCAAACTCAGCATGCGGCAAAGCGTGATCCCACTGTTTCGGTTTGTCACCGCAGATACTGCGAATCAAATTACCCAAACTCCGATTAGTCACCTCAGTCTGTCCGTCAGTTTGTGGATGTGCAGTTGAACTCCTCTTCAGCGAAGTTCCAAACATCCTCCACAGAGTCACCCAAAAATGGCTAAGGAACTTCACATCTCGATCAGAGGTAATAGATTGTGGCACCCCATGCAACCGAACTACCTCTCGGAAGAACAATCGAGCCACATGTGAGGCATCCGATGTCTTTCGACAAGCAATAAAGTGCACCATCTTAGAAAACCTGTCAACTACCACAAATACAGAATCTACTCCTCGTTGGGTACGAGGCAGTCCCAACACAAAATCCATAGATAGATCCTCTCAAATATTATTAGGCACAGGCAAAGGAGTATAAAGACCAATATTTTGAGACTGACCCTTAGATACCTGACAAGTGTAGCACCTCCGCACAAAATTTCCAGCGTCCTTCTTTAATTGTGGCCAAAAATAGCGCTCCTCCAAACTCGCAATAGTCTTGTCCCTCCCTAAGTGTCCACCTAACCCTCCACCATGAAGGTCTCGGATTAAGCTTTCCTTAAAGAAGATTGAGGAATACAAAGACGATTGCCACGAAACAAGTACCCATCAGTAACATGAAAGTCACTAATAGGCCGGTTCTGAACGCATACTGCCCAAATTTCTTTGAAGTCCTCATCCTCTGGCTACAGCTCTTTTAAAAATTCAAATCCCACAACTTCATGGGCCAAAGTCACCAACAAGTCAGCCCGACGACTCAATGCATCAGCCACCTTATTTGACACTCCAGACTTGTGCCGAATAGTGAACGGAAATTTCTGCAAGAACGTAGCCCAGCGCACATGCATACTGTCCAACTTCTTTTGACTATTGATGAACTTCAGCGTTTGATGATCAGTGTACAACACAAACTCTCTCTGAATTAGATAATGCTCCCAATGTTTGAGAGCGCGAATCACAGAATAGAATTCCTGATCATAAGTGCTCCACTTTTGTCTAGCTTCACTCAGCTTTTCACTAAAGAAAGCCACTGGCCTCTTCTCTTGGGACAAAACAGCCCCAATACCAACTCCACTAGCATCACACTCAACCTCAAAAATCTTTTCAAAGCTAGGCAGAGCTAATACTGGCGCAGTACAAAGCCGTTCTTTAACCAGTGCGAAACTTTGCTCCGCGTCACCTCCCCACATAAACTTGCCCTTTTTCAAGCACTCCGTGATTGGTGCTACGATAGTGCTGAAATTTCGAATGAATCGCCTATAGAAAGTGGCCAATCCATGGAAACTTCTCACTTCCGTAACAGATTTAGGGCGTTGGCCAATCACGAATAGCTCGAACCTTCTCTTCATCTACATGAATACCTTCAGAACTCACCACATAACCCAAGAATAATAAGCTGCTAGTCAAGAAACTGCACTTCTTGAGTTGAATATACAACTTATTTTCTTGCAGCACCATCAGCACTTGGCGCACATGCTCCACATGCTCCTCCTCGGACTTGCTATAGATCAGTATGTCGTCGAAATAAACGACGACAAACTTTCCGGTGAAAGGCCGCAGAACCTGATTCATCACTCTCATAAAAGTACTCGGCGCATTAGAAAGGCCGAATGGCATAACCAACCATTCGTACAGGCCATCCTTAGTTTTGAACGCCGTCTTCCATTCGTCCCCCGATCGGATACGAATCTGATGGTATCCACTCCGCAAATCAATCTTCGAAAACCACTTCGACCCATCCAACATATCAAGCATATCATCCAAACGAGGAATGGAAATCTATACTTGATGGTTATTTTGTTGATGGCCCGACTGTCCACACACATACGCCAACTCCCATCTTTCTTTGGCGTCAACAAGGCTGGAACACCGCATGGACTCAGACTCTCCCGAATGTGCCCCTTTTGCAGCAACTCCTCTACTTTCTCCCTCAGAATCTCATTCTCCTTCGGACTCATCCGATAATGTGGTAGATTGGGCAGACTTGCCCCAGGCATCAAATCAATAGCATGCTGAATATCTCTCATTGGAGGGAGCTCATTAGGCACGTCATCAGTAACAAGCTCCTCAAATTCCTCCAATAATGGCTGTATCTTTTTTGGTACAGGAATTATCGGAATCTTTGATTTGTCCCTTTCTTTCACAACCAGCGACTTCACCACCATAGCATAAACCTGTTCTGACTCCTTGAAATCTGTCACAAACTCAGCTTCGGAACTAGCAATTGTTAGAAACGAAGACCCCCCTGTTTTAGGTGGTTTGACAGACTCCTTACGACTGGAAGGAGCCATAACAACCTTATGTGACTCCCAATTAAAACTATAAGTATTATCACGACCCTTATAAACAATATCAACATCAAACTGCCATGGTCTGCCTAACAGTACATGGCTAGCATCCATCTCAATTACATCACAGATAACTTCAGATCTATAAATTTTTCCAATGGAAAGAGGAAGTTTACAGATTTCAGTTACCTTCACCGTAGGGCCTTTCTTTATCCAGCCGATGTTGTATGGAGAGGGATGAGGTTCTGTTGGCAACTTCAGATGGTCCACCAGTCTTTTTGCCACGAAATTCTCACAACTCCCACTGTCCACGATCAAGTCACATACTTTCTGATTGATGGAACAACTTGACCGAAAGATGTTATGACGCTGACTGGAATTTTCTGCCCTTGGCGCGAACAACACCCGTTGCACCACACAATTCACTTGTTCCCCGTCCTCCTCTGCATAATCTACATCATAAGAATTTTCTTCTGGCCAATCCTCATCAGGCCCATCTTCTTCGCCACCCTCTCCTACTAGGCCCACCTTCCGATCGGGACACTCATTGGAGCGGTGTCCAGGCTTGCTACACCGAAAACACTTATCTCCAAAGGGCTTGGCATATGGATTAGGGGCTTTAGTCACGTTTCTGTTATTAGAGCTACCTGCCTGATTAGCTCCTCCAAATTTAGAACCACCACCAACTGTAACCTTAGGTTGAAAAGCAGGCACTGTTGGTTGTTTCTCCTTCCCCTTATCAGCAGTTGGAACAAACGACTCTCGACGGTACCCTGGATTGGCTGGTTTACGCTCCATCTGTTCTGCCTTTATCGCCAAGTTAAGGGCGTCGTCAACTTCCCAAACTGGCTGCAACCCTATTCTCTCCTGAATTGAGGGCTTCAACCCGTTCATGTACCGCGCTACTCGCTGACTTTCAGTCTCGCTCAGATTATTACGTTCTGAGAGTCGATTGAATTCAGTTGTGTACTCAAAAACAGACCTGGATCCCTGTGAACAGTTCTGGTATGACCGGAACAGATGTTGGTCATAGTCAGACGGCAAGAACCTCTCCATCATAAGCTGTTTCATTCTGCGCCATGTTGCCACAGACTCCTTTCCTTGCCTCCGCCGTCTTGACTGCAATTGGTCCCACCAAACTGCAGCGCCGCTCTTTAGTTTATAAGCGACCATCTTGACTTGTTTCGATTCAGGAACCTCCATCATATTAAGGCACCTATCAACCTCTGAAATCCAGTCAAGAAACTCCTCCATCTGCAAATTACCGTTGAATATGGGAAGGTCCACCTTCATGCGGTAATCATCGAACCTATGTTGTTCTCGCCCGACGGGACGGTCTTCTTGTTCTTCATTATCCTCAGGTTCGAATTCTTCGCTCTCAGCTTCATTTATTACCATCTGACGACGACCGGTCGCACCTCGGGCAAATCCTCTGGCACAATTCCGATCCTGGTTACGAGGTTGGCGATGGGCAAATCCCAACGCGCGATCCCCATCAACCCTCTCTGGCCTTTGGCGGATTTGTAGAGACATCTCCTGCACCATCTCACGGATCTCAGCGAACTGAGCGTGGGTATGTGCTTGTTGATCCTCCACCATCTTCCTTAGGTCAGTAAGCCCACGACCAACGTCAATGGGTGTGTCTTCTTCTGTGTTTGATGCCATCGAACCAGGTAAAGCCTTGCTCTGATACCACTTGACGCAGCGGAATTAACGAGAGATTAGTTAGCGTACTAATCCAAACGAGATAAACAACCCGTCGCAACGAGCAATTCTTGCGCACAAGAATGAAAGAGAAATTCTCTGCAATATTATTAATCAAAAAGCTGCATAAACCCTAAGTTACAAACCCTTTTATAGGCCGAAACCCTAAAACCCTAAAAATAAACTTGGAAATTAAAAAGTTCCAGAATTTGGGGCTTTTCCTAAAATTGAAAACGGGAAAGAAAAACAAGACTTTCCCAAAAAAAAATCAACTGAAAAGGAATTACGATCTAGGAGTTATTAAAAAAACAAATCTTTCCTAAAACGGCAAAATAACGCAATTGAAAGCCTAAACGAAGGAATTAGGCCGAAAAAACACTGTTCATCATCAACCTTTAGGGTTAATGAGTATGGACCGGAGCGCGAAAATAAGTCAGCCCACCGAGTTTGGGCCTATTCCGAGATTACTCGAATTTAGCCAATTTGGGTAATTTGAAATTAAACACCGTTTGGACTTCCGGAGCTTGGCTCGGTCCAACTGATCATGGAATTGGGCCTCCACGTGTTCTATATCATGTAGACAGTTCGAACACATTCCCTAAGGCTGATAAGGGCGGGAAGAGAACTTCAGCAGGACCCGGTAAGAATAGAACTATCTCCTTTGGCTTTGTAAATACTGCTAGCCAATTTTCATGTATCCAGGCAAATTGCTTTCGTCAATGTCATTGTCAATGTGTAGCCCTTAATTGTATTCGTAATGTTTCTGCAACCATTGGTCTTTCTTGCACATTTCAAAGTCACCTGCTGCAGCTATGATTGTATGAATCTGCTAACTATATATATATATATATATATATATTTAGATAGTTTTTGATGACATCTCTAGTTCGGCGGTATTTATTATTTTGCACCCTCCATAACCATCGTGCAGTTGAATTGATTGAGGACTGTTTGTGTCTTAACCTCTACATGGCATTGCCGTGGAACAAAAATTTATACTGGCTCTACAAATAAAACTGATTTTGTCATCGTACTAATATAGTACATCATTTCAACGAAAGGTATACATCATGTAATAAACGCGAAGAAGATATTTTAGCACTACTCACAAAAATAAAACAAAAGCAAATTTTTGAAAAAGCTATTGAGCGACCAAGTACACTCATAGGAGATCAGTTTTCACATTCTGTGTCTCTCATACCTTTTAGATTGTCGTCTTTATACACGATAAATCTCGAAGAAAATAGCAGGTACTTTCCTGCAGCTTTTGGTTTTCTGAACAGATTATGGAAAACTTTACAGTACCTATGATTTTGCCATTAACACATTGAAAATTTTGAATTGGCTATTTTTCAACCACTTTCTTTACTTTACGATGGAAAAAACGAAAAGTTCAGTTTTTCACCCATGATTTCTTCCATGTCACTAAAAAGGAAACGTCTATGATCTTGGTGCTTGATGGAGCAATTTGGAAGATGAATTATTATCCGACACTATATTTTGTCACTTCAAGGAAATTTGATTCATTCATGCACCTTGGAATGAGGTGAAGTGTTACAATTTTTGCCAAGGGCCCTGCCTTAGTTGATATTTACTTCAACTTCATTAAAAGCATAATGGGGTTGGAATTCAAAGGGATATCTAGATTCACACTAACTGGATCTATGTGGTTATCTTGTAAGGTGATATTTACTTCAACTTCATTAAAAGCATAATGGGGTTGAAATTCAAAGGGATTTCATACTAACTGAAACTATGTGGTCATCTTTTATTCTGGTGAATGATTTGTTTGATTGCAATTTGATTTTGGTCTGCAGGGATCTCCTCTTCAAGCCTGTTGTATTAGGTAAGATTCGTAAGAAGGCATTATAATGACTACAAAACAGTTTTGATCCTTATAAATTTCTGTGCCAATTCCCTTTGTTTGCAGCCTGTGGGCACATATCATGCTTCTGGTGTGTATTCAGAATGATGAATCAGCAGATGTTAGTGTCACACTGTCCAGTTTGTCGGCATCCATACAATCATTTCCCTAGCATCTGTCAATTACTTCATTTCGTGGTTTTGAAGTTGTACCCACAAGCTTATAAAAGAAGGGAGCAACAAGTGCTAGGTGTGTCGCAATGGTTCTTACCATCTCAATATTATTTGCACAGATGCTCTCCCTCTCTCTCTCTCTCTCTCTGATTTAGCAAACTACTTATGAATATTAGATATTTTGTCCATTTTTTCAAGAAATGGAAAATTACCCACAATTGGAAATGCCAGAACCATTTGCTTTAAAACCTACCCCCTTCTGAGGAAAGGGTTATGTTTATATTTTTTGAGTATTTTAGCTAAACCGACCATCTGGTTCTATGGAACAAAATTTCCATTTGGCAGCTTTTTTCACTTGTAAGTAAGAACACCTAATATACACATTGATGTGCTATTTCCCACTTTATAGCCATGTGTAACAGCTGGACTCATTAGATATATGCTTTTGTCACTAACCATTTATCTTGTGGTTATATCCGTAGATTTTCAAACTCATACTGTCCGATGTTGTCTTATTTCTTTGTTTCAGAGGAAGAAAAGAGATCAGAATATTTCTCACCTCAGCTTGATAATTGCTTTAGATCAGAATCCAGTAGAGGGTTGAGAATTTGCAGTCATCTTCCTCCGCATTCTACCACCTGTTCATGCAATAGTATGGTTTGCTTAGGATCATGTTATATAGCAGAGGGGGAACCTTCAACAACCAAGGGTTCAGAAAGTACTATTGTCTTTCATATAGACGCTAAACTGTCCATTCCTGCAGAACCAAATATTGAAGGAACTGAAAAAGTGCCCCTACAACAGGATAGTATGCTGGGAGGAATATTGAGTAGGCAAAAAAATTCCCCGCCGTTGCTTATCACTGATTTTCATTGTGCGGCATGCAAGGAACTGCTCTATCGACCTGTAGTTCTTAACTGTGGCCATGGTAAATCTTACTACTAAGTAGTCGTCCTACAAGTCTGAAAAGTGTTATGTAAGAAACTGTAAGTCTGATGTCTTCTTTTGTGCAGTATATTGTGAAGTTTGCATCATCAGTCCCACTGATAGGGTCCCTAGATGTCAAGTTTGTCAAAGTGCACATCCAAATGGGTGCCCAAAAGTTTGTTTGTTGTTGAAGAACTTCTTGGAGGAGCAGTTCTCTGAGCAATATGCACTAAGAAAGGAGAATGTTCAAGAGCACGCTGATAGTCAGAATAGAAGTCCATCAGCATGTATGTTTTACCTACTTTTTAACTTTTTATTCTTGCTGATCTGACAAGTTAAATTATACTAGTACTTTTGCGCATAGTTGTAAGATCTAGAATTGGAATTGTCTTTCTCTGAATCATGAAGTCAACCGAATCGTGAGTCAAAAAGTTTTGGTGACAACCTCCAAAGTGTTTAGATAAACATCTAACCCAAACCAAACCGGTTTAGATGTTTATCTAAACACTTTGGAGGTTGTCACCAAAACTTTTTGAATTTTGTTTTATAGGAGTTTGTTTTCTTTCTTTTTATCACTCAAGTGTTCTGGCTAGCTTATGTGCACCTCGACTAATCCTGGGACTAATCCCACCGTCCATTAGCTATACTCCTTTTTTTTTTACGAATTTTGCAAAGACGTAGTGACTTGGGAAGTCCCGAAACCGGGGTCTTGGGAGCACAATTACAGCTGGGGCGAAGCCCCATATAGATTGACTCTAAAAGATTTGATAGCACCTGAGGGCTTAGAGGTTTCAACTTGGAACCTTAAGAGGGCAAACCACTAAATCCTGGGCCTGAACCATTAGGCCAACCCCTTGGGGTTGAATTTTGTGTTGATTGACAATTATTTTGTTTAATGGGTTAGACGCTTGTGTTGGAAGAGTTGTGAAGTGTATTAACGTTAAAAGAAAATTGTTTCAAAAATTCTTGAGTCCTTTTGTTACTCATTATATTAAGCTAGGGTAGGGTATTGTCAGTGTTAAAGCATCTAACTCAAAACCAATTGGCAATGAGTGGAGAGGTTGCCTAGGCTCATATACTAGGTTTGGAGGTTATATTTAACCAATGTGAGACAAGATCCAGCACTCCCCTGCACGTGCAACCCCTGACTCACATGTGGTGAGGTAAACAAACAATTCAACACAAACGACGACAATCAACGACAAACAAAGGGGGAACCAACCATCAACGACATAGAGTCTTATCTGCTAGCCTCCGCAAGCCTAGCTCTGATACCATGTTAAAAGTCCAACTCAAAATTAATTGGCAATGAGTGGAGAGGCTGCCCAGGCTCATATACTAGGTTTGGAGGTTATATTTAACCAATGTGGGACAAGATCTAGCAATCATCAAATCGCTAAAGGCAATCTAAGTGTAGATATTTTAGCCTTAACATATTTAGAAGATTTATTTACTCATTGATGGTTGGAAAAGTTATGAAGAAAAAGATTAAGAACCTTGTCTAGATATATTAAACACTCTAAATCACCATGTGATTAACAAATTACACATGGGTATTGCCGCATTGGTGTTTGATACCAAACACTCTTAACATATTCTTGCCTTTTCACAATTGAAAGAAGAGGAAAAAAAGGTTCAGAATTGGTCATCTCAAGAATCGCATGAATTGTAAACTATGAATTGAATCGGTAATCAAACCTTGAATTGTGAGATAATGGGTTTCATCACCAACTCTATCTCATAAAAGTTTCACCTAAAGATTTTTATCAAGTTGTCATGAATAGTGAATCATATCATGAACTGATGGTAAATCGTACGTTGTTGACAAGTATTCTGTTTGAATGTTTTTCTTGACTTCAAATCGACAAGTTTCCTTCGCCAATAATATGTTTATCTTTTCCAGTATGTTGAAGATTTTACTTATTTGTACCAAGTTGCTAAATGGTTCCACCATCGCGGGCTAGCTTCTTTATCTGCAGGTCATCTATCAATAATCAAAGAGTGGGTAACATGGCTAGCTTTTGAGCATCTTGGAATGATGCAAAGCTTTGATATGGAGAATATCCTAGCATATTTGCCAACTAAGATTTTAAAGATCCAAGGCTCTTCTTTTCTGTTTAACCGCATAGTTCATGAAAAGTTTTTTAGCTTAGAAGAGACAGTTTGGCCACTTTCTCATGGGATCATGTTTGGGTGTGAATATCAACATGATATTTTGGATATTCTCCTGCAGATACAGTTGGATTAGTTCAACAATGCATCCTATATTCTTGTAGCCATGTTACGTTTTGTGGCAGTAATTTTTGTGTGATTGAATCTTGCTGCTGTTGGTAAAATGCTAGGTTCAATCCAGTCTCTGAATAATGCACCCATGTTACCGTCAATATCTTCCAATCCTTACCAATCATGGTTGTCTGGCCGGCGTCCCAAGGTTCATATCGGAGTTGGTTGTGATTATTGTGGGGTAAGGTCAATATTTTTCTTGCTTTATGGTTCTTGCAATTGGAAACGATGAATTTCGTACTCGTAAATTGTGATACTGAAAACCTGTTGCCACTGTGGAAACATCATTCATATCTTAATTCTTTTTTTTTCTTTTCTTTTCTTTTCTTTCTGGTACTTGTCAAATTGATGTGTGGATGATCACTGAAAATTGCTGACTTCCTTCTGTGCCCATTTTCTCAAGGGAGTGTGCAGTTTTGAGTCTATGACTGACCATTACCTTTGTCTTGGTAATGAATAAGCATTATATAAGAGCAAAGATTATCCATCTAGAAGAGTGTTGGTACAGCTCTTTTGGTGGGTTGGTGGTGATGGAGCGAGAGTGGTGGTGGTGGAGTGGGAATGGTGGTGTGATGGGGGGCGGCGATGGAGTGTTGGTTGTGCAATGGTGGTGTTGTGGTGGCGGCGGAGCGTAGTTGTAGTGGTGGTATAGTGGTGGAGTGGCGGTGGTGGAGTGGTGGTTGTGCAATAGTAGTGACCATGGCGTTGTGGTGGTGGCGGTGACAGCGTGGTAGTGGGCTGGAGTGGTGGTGGTGGTGGAGGTGGAGGTGGAGTGGTGGTTGTGCAATTATGGTGTGGTAGTGGCGGTGGCGGTGGCGGTGTGGTGGTGGGCTGGAGTGGTGGTGGTGGTATGGTCGTTGAAGGCAAGTACACAAATTCAGTTAGAATTAAATAGCTCAAAGCTACTTATTTTTTTTTCAACTTTTTAGTCTACATTTTTAAGTAATACTTAATTTGTTAAGTAATATAATATGTGGTTATCAAACTGAATCACTTATTACTTAATTGATTCAGTTTTAAGTGCTGAATTTAGGTTATCAAACAATCCCATGTCAAAAAAAAAAAAAAAAAAAAAACCCCACGTCACATGGCGCACCTCTATCAAGTGTTATGTGGTATTAGAGCCCCTGGTCTGCATTGTGGGGGCCACCTCTAGAATCTGATATGAGTACACTAATTGTGCTGTACAGAACTAAGTACCACCTCATGACCACCGGTGGACGGTTGCTGGGCCAATGCAACGAGGATATTGAGTGCGATTTTGTTCACCCTCCTTAAAAAAGGGTGAACAAAACCCTTTCTCTTATTGGTTGAAATGGTATGGGTCCCACCACAAAGTGATGTCATGCTTATCATGCAATACACTTTTTGGTAAGCATGACATTACTTTGTGGTAGGATTCACACTATTTCAACCAATAGAAAGGAGGGTTTTGTTCACCCTCACAAGTGGAGGGTGAACAAAACTCAACTCGAGGATATTGCATCACAAGGTGGGGGGATTGTGACATCCCACATCGGGAAGTTATGAAAGTCTTGAATGTTAAATAAGGTAAGGCTGACCATCTACCATTAACCCAAGGTTAACCTTTTGAGCCACGTGGCACAGATGTTAGTCTACAAGGAGGGGGCCACCTCTAGAACCTGGTAAGTGACACACCATGGCCACCAGGGGAAGATTGCTAGGCCAATGCAACGGGAATATTGCATCATAAGGTGGGGAGATTGTGAGAGCCCACCTTGGGCAATAGTCCCACATCAGTGATGTGTGGGAGTTGTGAATAGTATATAAGACAACACCCATTAGCTACTACCTGAGGTTAACTTTTTGAGCCACGTGGTTAGGCTAAGGGTTAGCGGGTCAACTGGCGCGGGTCAACTGGCACGGGTCGTTATATTCAGTTAACCAGAATAACTGAATAGATGCTCGGGATTGACATAAAATTGATTATTTAGGGCTTGACTAAGGGGCATGCGGACCCGAACAGTGCGTTGATCAAGTTTAGATTTTCTAGGCCAGATTCTGAAATAACTGTGCCAAACTGTCCAAATGGCTCTATTGAATTGACAGGTCGGTTTGGGCTGGTTGAACGGGTTCGGCCATCTCATTTGTGGAAAGGCTTCTTCATCATGATTGACAAACTTGGGGTTGATTGTCATGCAATCATCAGCATAGTAAAGAATGGGGAGATAGCGGTGATCCATGTAGGGTGATATCGGTGGGAAGACTTCCAACAGGAAGTTCTTTATTAGGTCTTTAGGGTTGACTACCCAACCTTTTGAAGCCTAAGAAGCCAGACAATACTAAGAAAGTTGCGCACTCTGTCGGACATCGGAACTCGCTAGAGGCTATAAAACACTGGTCCAAGCATGTCTTGTGGACTTTTTAGCACCTTTCCCCTTTTGAACACGTGGTTTAGAATTGGACACTCTACGCTACGGGCACCTTGGAATGCACATCTCTGTTCCTGAATTCCGACACCAAGACACAAATTTCCATCCATCACTTGGTCTTTTATGTCATGGAATTTGTAGTCTTTATAATTTAGCTTAGTGTTATGTTTCATTTTTCATGATCCATGAATGAAGTTCTTACACCTTAACATATCAGGTTCTCCATTTTAGTGAAACTGCGTCTGTCATGTTGTGTGTGATGTGTCAGCGTCCATGCTACGTAACACGAAACCAACTATGTCCTGGTGTCTGTGCAGCCACTTATCAGGCTAATTAGGGGGCGAGGGAAACTTTGTTGAACTACGAATCCAGTCCGACTTTGTCCAAACTGAGCAATTTGGTTTGGTTCTTAGGTGGTCGGTTTGGTCTTGGTGGTTTAAAAACATAGGAAACTGGAAGAATAGTTTGGTTTCTAAATGAATGCTAATGGTTCTGGTTCCAAATCAATCCGAACCTCAATGGCATTGTATGTAGACATATACATACATGCGTATGTGCAGTATGGTAATTTTAGTGGGGAACATCACTTTAAGAGTCTCAGTCATACTTTAATGGATTTCATTGGTTTTTGATGATTTCAGTGGAATTGGTACAAAAATAATTTTGATTTGTGATTATTTACTGCAATTTTTGAGTGCATTGAATGGTTTGTAAATGGGGTAATCTCAGTTTGAAATGAACTGTGCTTCAAAACCAGTTTCGAATGGTAGTCTACTGGATTTTATTGATTCGGTTGAATCTGTTCTACTCCCTCCGTCCCATAATATTTGTCCGGTCCGCAAAACGGAGACGTAAAAATAATACTATTTTTGCAAGAAAAGTTGGGAAAAAATTCAACAACTTACTAGATCTCGACGAGTTCTTTTAACTTGTGAAAAAAATTTGAATTTTTTCTCGAAAGAAATGCATTATTTTGTAGTCTCCGTTTTGCGGACCGGACAAATATTATGGGACGGAGGGAGTATGAATTTCAAGGATTGATTGGGTTCACGAAATTCCTAATCCATAAAAAATTGGTTTGGTGATTAGTTTATCACATCCAGTCCAATATGTTTCCATGCTCTAATTTGTGAGAACAGGAGTTCTGTACTACCACTAGATTGTGCAAGATCCTTGAAATGAAACACATGCAAATCTTCTGTCTACATTTAATGCAGATGTATCCTATAATTGGGGAGCGATACAGATGCAAAGACTGCAAGGAGAAAATTGGATTTGACCTGTGCGAAGGCTGCTATAATAGTTCCTCCAAGTTTCCAGGCCGCTTTAATCAACAGCACACGCCAGAGCACAAACTTGAGAATGTGAAGCTGCATCTCGTAGGCATTGATGTCTCGGGGCTCGAGACTGAGGAGTATGAATCTGATTCACCAGATGATATGGGTTTTAGTCCTTTTGCACCCGTTCCAGAAGAAGAGGATTCAGCATCCCACATGTCCTCCGATGATACTTCAGAAAATCAAGAAGATGCCCCCTCTTCCATCTAAAGCCCTTTGCAAGTTCTCGATGTACGGGCCATATTTGGAGGCATCTTGAGAGCTCCAGTCATTTGTTTGAGGTACCAAGATTCTTATGGTTGGTTTGTATTCGACATTTTTGATTGTTGGTTTCATATGTAGAACCTGTACAATGAACGTGGTTTGACTCTGCATTTCTTGTTATTGTCTACAAAGCATTAGTAAGCTGATGGCAAGTCTGTCAAAATCGTTTGCACCAGACTTTCTTAGACTGTACATTTGTTTTGGAAAATCCCCATGTTATCGATGTACTTGCAGCTCATCAAGAAACTTTTGTTGAATTAAAGCCTGGGCCGCTTGTGGTCTATGAAGCACAGACATTTGATTATAGTGGCTGTGAGACACTGACATCGAATACACATCGGACATTCCACTGCCGTCTTATTTTCTTTTATAAATTCTTTCGTCAGACATGATAGGGATACGGCTTGCCAGTGGGCATTGTGTCATGTCTAGCCATGTTTGTGTCGTGTCCAACCGTGTTTGTTGTGGCAATTTGAAGAGTGCTTTCTCTCTCTTCAACTTTCAAGAGAATGAGAGCTACGCCAAAATAGTGTAACAAGCTATCTCTATTGAAATGTGTTTTGCTTTTGTGAATCTTCAAATTTAATTTAATTTAATTTTTATTTTGCTGTCTCCCTTGTAGATGCTTTTATAGGAGTAATCTGAGATCCTCTCCCAAAATCAAGACTCCTATATATTTAATTTAACCCCTCTCTCAAAATCAGGACTCCTTAACCACCCCAACACACACCCCCCCGGCCGCCCCCCCCCCCCCCCCCCCCCCCCCCCCCCCCCCCCTCTTTTTTTGGGTTTCCCAGGGCCATGGCACCGAAACATAGTTTCAGGACTCATTTGAAAATACCTGAAGCTGATAAGCATGAAAAGAATTAATACCACTTGAGGGGTGTATAATTTACCTTAATATTAGTAAATACCTCATTCTAGAAACTTTCTTACAAATTAAGCAAGTTATTTCACATTTTTAAACTCAAAAATAATATAAATAAAAAATAATTTTTTAATTTTTGTTTGTACTATTTAAATTTTTTTATTGAAATCTATCAAACAAGATTTATATTTATAAAAAAATTATTTATATAAATATATAATTTTTGAACTTAAAATTACATTTTTAAAAAATAATAAGAAACGTATCCTGGTTTCTCACAAAGGAGGACATGGAAATATCATGGGCGCGACTATTCGCAGCCCTTTATTTTCTCCCATACCCTGCTAAAATTTTTTAATTATACTCGATAGTTAGTTACCGAAATTGAGATACATTTTCAGCATCCAATTATCGAAATATAATATTTTTTTCAACAGCTATTTTCTGAAAATGGATGTTCGGCAGTTGTTTATCGAAAGTTGAATATATTTTCGACATGTAGTTACCGAAATATAATTTTGTTTTCAACAGCTATTTACCGAAATATTACGTATGATTTTTAACTACCATTTACAGAAAATGTAGTGGGCCATGAGAGAAAATAAAAAGCTGCGAATAGTCGCACCCAATATCATTGGCCACAAGGCCTTTGGCGGGTTTTGAGGTTTCAATTGATCAATTATTATACCTTGATCCTCGCCACCTATATTGTCATCACGCAAACTCTCTCTCTCTCTCTCTCTCTCTCTCACTCTCTCTCGTCATCAGTCAATGAGAGCTGTTACGGGGTGTTCGGACAAAAATAAAAAGCCAGGTTGTCCCGCCCATTTGGCTTTTCCGCCAACTGAATTAAGGCTCAGGGTTGGCTTTGGAAGGCTTCTTCCCAAAAGTGGCATTTGCTTTGTCTTTGTCTGACACACTCACCCTCCCCCGACCCCACCTGGTGTTCCAAAAATACCCTCGCCTCACAAATTCTCTAATACCATTTCCTGAATTTCTCTTGTGTTTAACTTTATATCTTTTTTCTCTTTTAGTTATTATTATATTAAAATTATTTCCTTGTCTGATTTTAATCCGGTCCAATTGGTTCAGAGATCTTGTTTTTTCTTTACTGTTATCTTTAATGAAATTTCCGCTCAAGACCTTTCAATTTGCACCCTAAAACAAACCTGAAAGTAAATACAGAGCCTTAGAGTGCTTGTTGAAAGGCCTTAAAGTCAAAATTTTACTACGACCATTAAAGATGAAATGATAAAAAAATAACGTCTCTGCACCGATTCAATTGGATTGAAAACCGGAACACGTAAATAATTTAAAATAAATAAAAGAGAAAAAGTATATAAAGACATTTTAATGTCAATGAAAGAGAAATAAATGCAATGGGAAATGATGTTGAAGGCTTTTGACAGTTTTTTGTCCTTCTTATACCAACACAACGGTTATAATGTCCTGATGCAATAATTGGAATACAATTGAATGTTTCCATTTTACAAACAACGGAAAACCCACCAACCCCGTCAAAAAATAAAACATAAGAAACCCACCGACCCCACTCCCCAATTGACACATACACCATACCAATTTTCATACACACATTAACGTTTCAGCTAATCAAGCTAAGGCCAACTACAAGTTCATCTCCACTCACATTTCTTGCGACTGTACGCAATTTTGGTTATGCAGCTCTATAACCACGTCTTCGTAGCCTACGCAGTGCGCTCCTAATGTTATTCCTCACATCATTCATTTCTGGAACATTATCTTCGTCAACAATGTCGTCCCTGTCGTCCAATCTATCCTCCAAATCCGGGTCCTCATCTGGCAAGTCCTCAAATGCGTATTCATAGGCCAAGCTTATAGGAGCGAAGAAGTCATCAAGTTCTCCATCCCTACGGATGTAATTATGAATTGCCATTGACGCCAACACAAGGTCCACCTGAGTTGGCATTTCATACCACGACATGAGGGCCAAGAAACCAAACCTATTTTTCCAAATGCCAAACGTCCTTTCAATGATACTCCTCAGCGATGAGTGTGCTCTATTGAAATGCTCTCTATCATCGCGAGGTTGTCGTTGCCCCCTTCTAAATTTAGCCTGGTGGTACCTATATCCTTTGTAGGGAGCAAGAAAGCTCGGCCTGTTGGGATAACCAGCATTCACTAGGTAGTATTTTCCTGTGCAATTCGTACCCGAACATTTTTAGAAAATGGAGGACCAATGTAATATATTAAAAGAAAAAGTCATACAAAACTCCTATACGGCGTAAATGGATCTAAGTTATTACCTGCATCTGGCTTAGGGAAATGATATCTTGGATTCAAGACATTCCGCTTGAATATGCTATAATCATAATAGATCCCCTCCCATCCAGCTGATGCAAACACGAAAGTAAGGTCGAAATCACAGACGGCCAATATATTTTGGGTGGCATAACCCTTCCGTGAAAAGAACCTCTTCTCGTCTTCCTTTTTCTTGCATCGTATCATAACATGGGTCCCATCTATAGCACCAATACAATTGCCCTATAACAATTAAAACATGTTACCGATTCACTGACATTTACATTGTGCAAAGACACAGTATCCTATCATTACCCAAACACAATCCAACACGAAAGATAACTCACCTTGAATGGTTTATAGAAGTTGCATCTATCCAAGTACTCGTGAGTCTCATCTTGCCGTCTCATTGGCTTTAACTTATCAGCTGTTAAACCTCTCCTCATGCACGCCAGTATCTTGTGCACATGTCTGTTCCCAGTGTCGCCCGAGTGCTGAAACCTCTCCTGTGTTCTTCGGTTTGAGTGGGCCCGAAGTAGATGCATCAACATTGCGAAACTCTCGTAGCAGTCAACTCCATCCTTTTTCATTCAAGATGAACTCCAGCCATAGAATTCTTGAAGTTCTTTTACTATTTTTGCAAATGTGTCTTTGGGCATGCAAAGCTCAAGTTGAAACCTCTCATCACGAGCATTCATTAACTCATACAGATAAGCTTTACCTGACAAGGGGCACGTGTGGAACGGTAGCCTCTGCGGCATACGTAGGATTTGTATGGCATGCAACAATGCGACGGTCAAAATGTCAACCAACATTTCGTCCTCTTCAATTTCAGCATAAAACTCATCGGCCGGGATCGAGTACTCAAAGTCAGCGTCATCGTCATACACATTCGTCCCACTTGAACCGGCATTTCCATTGTTGTTGTTCATCCACTCCCAATTGTCATATCCGGCCTGGGCCTCAATTCCAAGACCAGTACTATTGTGACATTGCCGCAACTCAGAATTTGCATACAAGTGTGGCAAGGAATTGTACTCCTCCATAAATTGTTGAACACGTGGACCATTGTCACTCGGTCCTGTATCTCCTTGCCCGGTAGTGGCAAGCCTGTTCACCCGCGACATGTTTACGAAGCCCTCGCCATTTTGGTAGAGCTCGTTCGATTGTTGATGTGCACTTGGATAATTTACGTTGGGAAGTTCATTCCCTCCGTTCCCAGAGTTAAAGATGAGATAATTTTCCGGGTAAACTCCACTTTCCAATAACCTCGTAAAACTACCAAACTAGAATGTCCCCCTTCCATTGTCGTCTGGACTCCCATAGTTCCCCCAACTTGGATTTGCCATGACCCCTATGAACAAAAACAATCCGTTGTTTGTAGAATAAAATTTCACATACTGCCTTCTCTCATGAAATAATGGTACAATTTTAAGCAACGGGTAAAAATAGATGATTTCCATGAAAAATTAAAATATTCTAATTTGATAAGTCGCAGACAAAAACAAAAAGGACTCGACGGCTGTAAACTTAAAAAAAATGCATCAAATGCCTATACAATGGCCATTGTGATCGTTGTTTCTTCCAATATTTTTAGTTCACGGCACGAGAGAGAAAAAAGCCAATGAGATCATTGTTTCTTCCTACTTTTTCCCTAATCTTATATTGCTCCATAGAAAAAACAATATACATCATATGGATCAAATTTTGTTCACTCCCGAAAGCAATTTGGTTGCCACTGTAAAAACCAACAAGTTGAATATGACAAAAGATTGACACCGTCCTTATCTAAAATAAGGTTGCTTTCCAACAGAGGAGGGTTACAACTTTGTATCCCAGATCAAAATGACTGATTAAAATACATCAAGCACCTTAAATAGTGGACAATCAATGCACTTCAAAGGTCAGGTATCCTCAACTTGAAAGTCATATGAATCACGATTAAACTATCTATTTTCAAGTTTTTGATTTGAAAATTGAAATTATATCTCCAAATACCAGTCACAATTTAATGAAATGGCATTAACAAGAAGTTACCAGTCACAATAGAAATATGGATAATTTGCATGTATATATATCTGCATGGAATACTACTCCTGTCCAATACAATAACCACCAATAGAATGGCAAATTGAAAGGTACACTGGGAATTATGATAGAGTTCATAGTGGCCCAGTTCCAATCTCGATAAAAAATGCTAGTTCCAATCTCGAATTGCATGTGATACTTTAACCACAACATTCAAGGCACTATACCAGGTCTCACGCGATTGAAAGGCTGAATTCCGATATTGGCCTGTACTGTTGATGATATCCGTGGATATGTGGACTAATCTCCTCTGAAAACATATTACGAAAAACAATTTATGATCTGAAAACATAATACGAGACACAATTTATAACGAGCCATCGTATATAACAAAACATACCACACATAATGCCAATACAATTCATACCCAATATTTCCAACAATCCTACATAATGAAGTCCAACAACACATAAAACATGGATTAAAAGTATCAAACATACTGCAGTGTACCAATCAATCGGCAATAGAAAAAAACACAATTATGGATAATGTTTCCAGTCATGAAATATTTAAATCCAAGGAGGGAGAGTCTCATTTGAGTTGCCTTGTCTGCGTGATTGTGCTACCATTGCCTTCGTATGCTCCCTTTGAGCGAAAGAAATCCTCTGTTCATCATTTGGCAAGCCATAGAACACGTCCATCTTCATGGGATCACTGGACAAGTAGTCAATAAGCCACCAATAGACCGGGGGAACGGGATCCTGTTGGAAATATTCCATTCCACCAAGGATCTTCATTATCTCCACCATGTTACATCCGTGCTTAATCACGGATCTGTACTGGTTCTGCCTCGAAGTCATAGTCTCCAAAATATTAGCCATGGACTGCGAGAGAGCATCTGTCCCACTTGATTTGCTTCTCCGTTTCGTTCCATTTGAGGTGCAACCTGGATTTATGGGCATAGCTCTCGGGAAAGGGGGGTGTTGGTACCATGATCAGATAAAGGGGGGGAGCACCTAATTTCGGGTTGTGGGCACGGTGGGGGGGGGGGGGGGGGGTTGTGGGGGTGTACTTCTTGGACCATGGTTAAGAAAATGGGTGGTGGGTGTACCATATTCATGTTGAGGGAAAGGCGGGGGACTTGTTGTAACATGTTGACTAGCTGGGTGGGTGTTTGTGGAAGCATGTTGAGGGAAATGAGGGGTGTTTGTCTTAGCATGGTGAGTGATAAATGGGCTGCTACGGTTACCTTGTTGACGGGAAGAGGGATTGGTTGTGCTCGTACCATATTGAGGGAAAAGGGGGTTGTTTGTCCCTTGTTGATTGCATAAAGGTGTCCCCCTACCATGTTCAGCGCTTGTGTATTCACTACCAATTTCATCTCCGTTTTCTATTCCAATCGTGTTGCCCTCACCATCCGTTTCAGTCTGGTCGTCATTGTCGGTAGCCAAAGCTCGACGACCATCTGCACCCATACCAAGCTCCCCCTCTGCTCCCGGAGTGCATTGCAATGAGCCAGTGGCTGTAACTTCTTCAAATACCCTTTGCATCAACTCCTCGTGCTCCAACAAACGGTCGCGAAACTTTGCCACACATTCATTTTGCTAGAGAGACACAGAAAACAGAAATACATATAGCATGACATACACAAGTTACAGCTACAAAACATGACTGTTGTCAGCAAAATTCAGTGGCCAAAAAGGCAATGGCAAACATGTAAACCGTAACTATAATACAGTGACGATATTATTAAAGCATTGGCAGAGAAAGGAAACAAAAGTTTACTATCATGGCAATGTAACTTCATATAACACATTCACATAACTAAACTAAAAAAAATGATGTTCACATAAGACTTTGAAAGTTAAAGAATGTAATCTGACAAGTATAATTCTATGCTAAAACATATATGTTTAGGTTAGAGAATGACCTGGTCAATGATTTCAACTTGTGGGTGAATAATATTGCATGCATTGTATCATGCTTTTATAACCCCGGGTGAGATGAGAACAACAAATGCCAGTTTGGGAGCTTGAAAAGGTTGCAAAAGGTGAAATGGGGTAGGGTTCACTGTTTCGCATGTGATTTGTGGTCCTTGAATGGCATTATTGGTCAACAACATGTAATGCATTCGAGGGTTTACTGTTTGGGCATGTGATTTCTGAACATTGAATGGCAAAATTGGTCAAAAACATGCAAGGCATTGCAGGTTTCAGAAAATGACAGGGCAGTTCTGATCGTTCAATATGACATTATTGGTGAAAAACCTACAAAGGCATGGCTGAGTTCACTTTTTGGGTCAAATACATGGCAGAAGTCACTGTTGCCATGTAAAGACTGGCCAAAAGTAGCAACTATAAACTGGCAAAGCAGTTTGCAGACAAAACTGGATATGTTGTCAGAGTTTCTCATATCTTCCTACTCATCTTTACATTATATACCACAACATACGTGCCAATGCATTGAACAGAAAATTCTGCTAACTAAGAAGGCCAATTATTATAGCACAATTTGCTGCCCCAATTACAAGCCAATACGCACAGCTATGGATGAAATCAAATAAGTAATGACCGTGTTGTGAAATAAATAAAGCTGTCCAAAATATACTCTAATCCGCGAAATTAGTTTCAAACCTATCGTGAGCCACCAAAACAAGTTTTACGTCAATAACAAATACGAGTGCTGCATCAATAAATGCCCTGAATATGAACTAATCGATGCAATGAGGTAGAAAAAGTAGAACAATAGCTTATTGGCCTTTCGTCATGAACATATGTGATGCACGAAAAAGTAAATGAATAAATGGATAAAGCGTTTACCGCAATTAGGTTTGCCCAAAAATAGTCAGGTGCTGTAAAAGTACCCGTGACTGGATTACAGCCCAAGCCTGTTGCACCTCTTCTCGAATCAGCTAGTAATATCCATGCCTGCCAATCCCGCTTCAAGACGCCGTACCGATTCTTACATTGCTTCAGAGTGATCAATTCTCCAGTCGTAGCGCTGAGCTCTGCGGGGATGTTGCGCATTGAATAGTTGGAAAGTTGTGTCGTTCCCCTACCCTCAGTTTCAATCTCCTTTATAGCTAGCTGTAAGAAGAGCTTTGTGGTTTGTGAATCCCAATTAGCTCTTCTGACTCTGTATGGTCCAGGAGGCAGAACCCCAAGACGATGACTGCCAGTTGGTGATACCTTCTTCCCAAGGTTCATCCTCTTACGAAGGGACACCATGTCTTCACGAAGATTAAACGAATCAAAAAACATAATAATCTTAGAGTTTACCATGTGGTATAAACGCAATGTTGCCACAGAATATAAAAGTTACAAAACATTTACATAAGGCTCTTTTACTATTTCAAATAGGTGTGGACAAAATAATTGGCCAGGCTTTGAGACATCACTTCATTAAACTTGTTGTAGGCTTCATTACAGAACATTTACATAAGGCCCTTAACAAACATGGCCACCTATTCCCTAATCAGAACTGTTATTGGTATTGATAATGTGTATCACACACATCAATTCAATTCACCCAGCTATCAATTTTCATCCAACGGGTGAATAGTTGGAACAAAAGAAGGGTGATTTGAGAATTGGAAGACTTGTGAGGTGAGTATACAGAGTAGATCAAGTACACAAATTGTATTAACCCATTTGATAAAAATAAAAGAACAAAAACAAACACTACAATAAAAAACCCTCTCAATTTGAGTCAAAATATCAGTGGGTTAATCTTCTAAGATGATATGTCCTAGATTATGGTTTGTAGCATTAATTTTTTTTTCCGGCCTAGATTATGGTTTTTTGTATTTTGAAGAGTATGGATTAATAAATCATGGCATCATAACAACACTCATCATAATAACATAAAGAGGGAGAAAAAAGAAATAGCTCATGTGGATTCTCCAATCTCTTCAGCCATTTCTCCTTCTGAGGGGGCATAACAAAAAAAAGAGCATGTGACTATCAAGTCCATGCCGTCTGATTTGGAAAGTAAATGGTCAAGATACTAGCCAGGGAGCAATAAGTCATATTACTAATATGTGCTGAAGTGATGATTTCCATTTATTTAACATGGATAAAATTCGAAACCATAAAGCAAACCCGTGCAGAAAGATATTAACATCTTTGGGAACTGTTTCATGGAAGTGCGGAGTTGAGACTCGTGCAGTTCGCATTTTATCAACTGATTCAATTGTATCTTCTTCTATTCTGTACTTGAATAATGAGAACACAACATGAAATCATATCAGTGAAAATAGAACAAAGGGGGCTCAGATTTTGGAACACAGAAAAGGTGTTCTCCTAAGTGAAAAATGATCCATTTAATTTTACCAAGAGGTTCTCAAACCCCACCAAGAAGGGTATTCTATTAGATCTCTAAAAGAATTCCCAGACATGAAACTCATTAGACTTCACAAGAAGTTGATGAGAACCCACTGTCAGCCCCATTTAACAAGAGAGATAATTCTTCTGGGGCTGAAGAATTTCTGCTAAATCCGGCTTCAAATTCAGCTCAGTCAAACTAAAACTTAACACCATGCTTCATTAGTGGATAATTCTTCAAATTTAGAAGAATTTCTGCAAACTGAATTGAATACCTCATCTTACAAGCAACGGGGTCTCAGTCCGTTGGTAATAACGAACTTATATTCCTGTTTTCACACAACCTAAAAAGTTCAAGCCAAAATAATCATTGTCTAGCTCAAATAAACCAACAACAGTAATCATACAAACACGAACTTCACTCTTAGAAGCTAAACAAGGAAGATAGGTAAAATTAGCCCCAATTAGATTGGCCTGGGTTCCATTCTTTCAATAGAACTCCTATACACAACATAGTGACCTATGGTTCAGGTGAAAAAACTGTGTTTCACTATGGTACGGCTGGTACCATCCTATGGTCGCAATCATCCTCACGGCAATTCAAACAAACACAAACATTATATACATCATCTCGGACGAGGGTTTGAGAACTCACTGTCGTGTGTTAAAAGAGAGGGGCATAGGTTGGATGAATACGATCTGCCTCTGAAAAAGTCGACGGTGGAAGTTGTTGCTGCTGTGTACGGTTGGGGATCGAAGGGGGGGTGATGCCGGAGTTCCTGCACCTGACGAGATTTCGAGAGAGACGGAGGAATTGGTGGGTGGAGGAGATGTGGGTTCTGTGGAGAGTTGGTGAGGAGGATCGGAGGGGGTTGATGCCGGAGGAGGTGTCTGAAGGGGATTTGTACAAATCCCCCCAACTTGGATGCTGTAGTTGTGGAGTCGGTGATGAAAAAAGAGGTGCCAAAAAGGGTTTGGACTGTAGAGTGGGTGTGTGGCTGCGATGAAAAAGAGAAAAGGATAGGGTTCGGTTGTGTTCTGTTGGGAAGCCAGAGGAAGACAAATAGCCATGACATTTTGGTAATTTCACTTGGCCTTTTTAGGTTGCCTTTTTAAGCCGAGGCACTGTAGCTTTAAGTTGGCAAACCCTGAGCCTTAATTCAGTTGGCAGGAAAGCCAAATGGGCGGGACTAGGGTTGTCCACGGCGACCGACCACCCGATCCGATCCGACCCGAAAATACACCTAATGGACGGATCTGATTCACCTTTTCGGTCGGATTCGGGTCCACTTTGTCGGATTTTGCAAATGGTCGGTCGGGTGTCGGGTGTACCATATCATTTGTCAGATGACCCGACCCGACCGATAACAGAAGTATAAAAAGAAAAAAACCCCCTAAATTCCACCGGTTCTCACTTTTGTTCGTTCTCACTTCTCTGTACGCCATATCTCTCTCTCTCTCTCTCTCTCATCTTAGTTGTCCAACACCCACCCCAACCTAAACCCCCTCCTGCTTCTCTCTCCCAATCCAATTGACTCCCACACTCTTGATCTCCACTCTAACTGAAAGTTTGAAACCTTGGGTTCCCAAATTTCCACACCAAGATTTCTTCGTTTGCTTCGAAAATCAATAGATCTGCGCATGTATTCCAGGGTTTCGTTGCTGTTCTGGTCTTCTTCTTGATCGACAACGACAGTGCTCTGTCGACGACGACGGCGCCGTTCTCGGAGGACTGCGTCGAGCCGTCGACTTGTTGAACAAACGGTTTTGAATTTTGATGTGCTTGATCTCTATGTATATATCTTTTGAAGTTTGATGTGCTTGATTTGTATGTATCTCTCTTAATTTTTAAAGTGAAAGACTGAAAGTGATCTGTTGATATGGTTGTACTGTTGTCGATCTCTTCTTCTCCCAACATTTCTGATTTCTGTAAGTAAGTTTCTTTTTTTGATCCGGCGACCCGACCGAACCTGATAAATCCAACCCGACCAAGTTTCGGTCGGAGCCCGACCCGTGGTTCGGTCGGTTTCGGGTGAACATTCCGATAATCCGACAAAAGTCCGGTCGGGTCCAACCCGACCCGACCCCGACCCGTGGACAGCCCTAGGCGGGACAGACTGGGTTTTTTTTTTTTTTTTTGTCCGAACACCCCCTTAATCGCCCCCCCTCTGTCCGGGGGGGTTGTTCTGACACCATGACAGGAAATTTCCCGTTTTACCCCCATCCACTTGCTCTCTCTCTCTCTCTCTCTCTCTCTCTCTCCCCCCCATTTTTCTATCTCTTATTTTATTTTTCTATAAAATTGTTAAATACTAATAACTTTTTTTTCACCTATTTTTTTAAAATTTTTTTAGATTTTTAAAATCTACTCAACGAAACTTATTAAACGAGCCTAATATTGATGGTAAAATAATGTAAAATGGAAAAATTATATTTTTGTAGTAGTTTAAACTATCTAAAAAGGTTAAAAAATTAAGTGTTCCAAATTTCAATCCGTTTGAACCGTTGGAAAGATTTTAGTTTTCTAATAATTTTATCTTAATGGTTATAATTAAATTTTGACTATAGGGCTCTCGTTGATGAACCCTAAGAAAGTCGTAGAATAAAATATCTCTTAGGGTTAATCAATGAGAGTTTTAAAGTCAAAATTTAATTATGACTATTTCGGATAAAATGATCAGAAAAATAAAATCTTTCCACCGGTTCAAACAGATTAAAATTTGGAACACTTAATTTTTTAACCATATTTTTTAATATATAAACTGTTCAAAGAGGTTGAAATCACGCATTTTTTAAATAAATTTTATATATTTGAAATCTATTCAACGAAACCTATAAAAAAAGTCTAATATTGAATACAAAATAATGTGTTTAAATTAAATGATTTTTTTGGGCCCAATATATTATCTCTTTGTTTTTGTTTTTTTATTCGTCATTTTTTTTTAAACTTCTGTATTTGAGGAATCACGCCCAACGTAGGAGCTGCTCTCCCCACAAGGAATATCATTCCCAATATCGTTCCCAACTGACGAATTATCTGAAAATAAAAAATTGTATTGATCCATAATGTTCTTTTATGAAACTCTCTCTAGACACTTTGTCAATCAATAATAATCAAAAACTGTCCAGCCCTAAGGCTTATAACTCTTTAAATACGATGCAAACCCTAACCTTACTAGGAAATGGAAAAAAAACCAATGTCGGAATGTTCTCTTATTTCTTTGTTTCAGAGGAAGAAAAGAGATTAGAATGGTTCTCACCTCAGCTTGATAATTTGCTTTAGATGAGAATCCAGTATCAAACTCCTACTTCGTTTGGGAACTTGATTTCTGGTTGATTATGTTGTTGGGAGTCAGATTCTCATTCCAGGCAGTTTCAAACGTAGGAAATTGAGAATCATGAAAATATGACATCACATCCTCATTCATCTTCAAGATTACAGTCATTCAAATTGAGTATGTCATTTGGGTCCAAGAGGTAAGTTTTCTTTCCAGAAAAACTTCCTCACTCACCTTTGTTTTGGTGCATGGGAAAAGACCCTGTTGAAATAATTATTTATTCAAGAAAAATTCCCAAATATTCAAATTCTCAAAAGGTAGTGGCATCTCTAGCACCTAGGAAAGATACACAACTGTGTAATCACTCAAAGCAAATGACCAAGCAGGAAATATTGCTCTTGCTCATTCTATAGTTAAAGCCTTTCTAGCTAAGCACACTGCAGCTTCTTGTGGATCCTTTATGTGCCTGATGAGATACACAGCCTCTTGATGCTTCATCACCGGGGAGAGAGCCAAAACAAAATTATGCTTTGTTAAAGCATAAAAAATAATGGTAGTTTCCCTGAAAAGAAAATTTCGAAGGTTGGTTAGTGTGGTATTGTTTCTGCTTTCGTGTTTACAGAAATAACAACAATGAAAAGTCAGATACAAACTTCAGTTTTGCACGAAAACGTGTTTTGAAAATTTCAAGTCATCTGTTTGTGTTTTTGTGTTTCTTGATGTCAACAACATCAAGTCCGGCGGCCGCAGGGCACCGAAAGAGCACGACTTGGTAGAAAAAGTGTTTGTATCACGATGAGCTCGGACACTACAGTACTGCTTGCCAGCCATACAAGACTTTCTTGGAGCAACTGGTGGCCCAGGACCAATGGATTGACAGGGCCAAGACTCTGTACAGGAATCCGAACAACGGGGGCTGAAACCCCCAGGAAGAAGCTTTGCCGATGATCAATGTGATTCACGGCCTTGTCAATCGAGAGACCGAAGCGCACTGAATCGCAGCTTCGCAGGGCTAGGCAGGTCCGAATCTGTCCAAACCCAGCAATTTGGTTCTGTTCTTAGGCGGGTGGTTTGGTCTCGGTGGTTTAAAAACATAGGAAACTGGAAGAACGGTTTGGTTTCTAAATGAATGCTAATGGCTCGGGTTCCAAATCAATCTGAACCGCAATGACAATGTATAGACATATACATACATGCATATGTGTAGTATGATAATTTTAGTGAGGAACATCACACTTACAAAAGAGTCTCAGTCATGTGGTGTACTTTAATGGATTCCGTTGGTTTTTGATGATTTCTGTGGAGTTGGTTCAAAAATAATTATGATTTCTGATTTTTTTAATGTAATTTTTGAGTGCATTGAATAGTTTGTAAATAGGGTAGATCAGTTTGAAATGAACTGTGCTTCAAAACCAGTTCCGAATGGTAGTGTACTGGATTGTATTGATTCTGTTGAATCTGTTCTATGAATTTCACGGGTTGATTTGGTTCACGAAATTTCTAATCCGTAAAAAGTTGGTTTGGTGCTTAGTTTATCACAACCAGTCCAATATGTTCCATGCTCTAATTTTGCGAGAACATGAGTTCTGAACTACTTCTAGATTGATTGTGCAAGATCCTTCTAATCAAACACAGGCAAATCTTCCGTCTACTTTTAATGCAGATGTATCCTATAATTGGGAAGCGATACAGATGCAAAGACTGCAAGGAGAAAATCGGCTTTGACCTGTGTGAAGGCTGCTATAATAGTTCCTCCGAGCTTCCAGGCCGCTTTAATCAACAGCACACGCCAGAGCACAAACTTGAGAATGTGCAGCCGCATCTCGAAGCCAATGATGTCTCGAGGCTCGAGACCGATGATTATGAATCTGATTCTCCAGATGATATAGGTTTTAGTCCTTTTGCACGTGTTCCAGAAGAGGATTCAGCATCGCACATGTCCTCCCGATGATACTTCAGAAAATGAAAATGCCCACTCTTCCTTCTAAAGCCCTTTGCAAGTTCTCCATGTATGGGCCGTATTTGGAGGCATCTTGAGAGCTCCAGTCATTTGTTTGAGGTACCAAGATTCTTCATTTCCCATTTGATGGTTGGTTTCATGTGTAAATCCTATACAGTGAGCGAGGATTGTCTACAAAGCACTATTATACTAGTAAGTTGATGGTTGGTCTGTCAAAATCATTTTGCATCTGACTTTCTTAGACTGTACATTTGTTTTGGAAAATCTCCATGTTGTCGATGTACTTGCTGCTCATCAGGAAGCTTTTGTTGAATTTAAGCCTGGCCCGCTTGTGGTCCCCCTGAGATCAAATACACGTTGGACACGTTAGGGATACGGCTTGGACACCAGACTCTCATGTCTTGCGTCTAAAATACAAATGGAGGACTCATACATAGCTGTGCTAACTGAAGTCTTTTTTTTTTTTTTAAATCAGAAAAAGGGTGGGAGGGGGCAACCAGCGTAGCAACTCCCCTTGGGCGTGACCATAGGGGCTCCTTACCCGCTGTGGAATGTTTGGTTCGAGCCATAGCTACTGTCCGGGAGGACAGACCGTCACCACAGCACCACCTAGGTACAAATGGGCATAATGCTTTATCCCACATCCCCTTGCCACCTGATAAGGCTCGAAACCGAGACCTTGCCTGGGGATGAGGGGCACCTGCCCACCAGGCTACCACCCTTAGTGGTTGCTAACTGAAGTCTTTAAGATGCAATAGTCTGTTGATGAGGTTAGTTACACCGGATATGTTGTATTTGTATGTTCATAATGGTTTTCTAGATTTAGGTGGACTAGTTTATTGAGGAGGTTATATGAGCTTGTCAGTTGCTCTTCTCTTTAACTTCATATTTCTTTGGTAGTCAGTTGGTCTATTCATGAAGGTTTTCTTGCCTTGAGGTTAGGTTCTTTTATGAACGAGATGTCCACAGCCTTTTTGTGTTCAAGAGGGGCGGCCCAACCTAATTGGAGGCGACGAAATATGAGTTTGAGACCTTTCAAGGGTTGAACTTGTTACCCTCATAAATTTTGTTTTATTTGAAAGTTATAGGTTCCCCTCTAGGTTCCCCAACGCCCGCCCCCCCCGCGAGATGTGAAGTTATTACTCACCAAATACTCAAGTCTCTAGCGTCCACAATTATAGTATTTACGTAAAATGTAAAATATGGAAGAGATTAATCTTACGAAATTTTGACAAAAGATCTTTTTTTTAAGAGGCTCACCTATAAGAATTGATTTTCGCACTCCCTTTTTATAACCACTCCCCCTTTTTTGTCTTTTAACCAAAAAAATACGTACACTTTCAACACTAAATATCAAAAAAGAGAGTGTGGATATCAAAAAAGAGAGTGTGAAAATCAATTCCCCTTACGTAATTGGGGCTTTTATATAAATTGAAATAGTTTTTGAAAAGTCAAAACTTGTAGTGTACACACATGCACATGTATGGAAGAAATGGCCTCGGAGGACTAGTGCGTGCCTGCGTGGGCTTTCCTGGTGTTCAACAATTAATGTAGTAGGATTTATTCATGTGCACGTGACATTTGTTTAATGGGTCATCCAAAAAAATAACGTATTTTTACATGTGCTTTATAATGTTCGAAATTAATTATCATAAACTAATATAACTAACATTATTGAAGTATAGGGAAATATTTAATCTATAAGCTTTTTTAGTTTTCAGGAGTACCCTTCCTTTTTTCCGGAGCAAATGTTGTCTCAGTTATATTGATACGAAAACAGGGTACAACTATAACAAACCAAAAAATATACAACAAAACAAAAATAAAGAGAAAAGCCGCAAGGGAATCAGCTTCGGTGTTAGAACTCATCGATTTGCTCGGTGTAAGGACTTATCGATTTGCTCGAGAATTTGGGTGGAGTTCATGAATATCTGGAGTGGTGAGTTTGTTTTCGCCACAGGACCAAAATGGGATCAGCTGTAGACGTTGTCGACGTCACTATCGGAAAGCTCAAAAATCCATCAGCAAAACCGATTGGATTCCAAGAGCTAAGTCCCACCCCTGCGACTAAGATGTTTATAGCATTTTGAGGCACTAGAAATTATATATAGATCCGCCCTCGAGCCTTTTAATTGTGTAACACTTGCATCATTCTAGTCTGGTATTTTTCATGCTTACAATGGCGAAGGTTTTTTTTATATAGAAAAGGAAAGTAAAATCAATCGAGTAGGAATTTTGACCGAAGAGCTAGTGGAAAGAATCCCCAATAACTCTATTTCCTTTTTTGGTGGTGTATGCTGGTTGCTTTTAGTGGTGCATTATGAGTGTTTTGGTGCATTATGAGTGTTTTGCTGACTGAATATTACTAGGGCCAGAGGTGCCGACAAGTATGTGAGGTTTATCCTTCTTTCGGTGCTTTTGAGCAAGTTGTTGACAACTTGATATATAAATATAATTTCTTTTTACTTGGAACTAATCAAAATACATGACCACGGGGCATACCCCTAGAAATCAAACAATCATACCATAGGCCTAACCCATACATCCGAAGACTCAACAAAAAATCACACGAGACACCCCAACCTGTAGGCTGTAGCACCAAACTAAGCCCTGCTGCCAAAGGTCACACTTTTATACTAGCAAACATATTAAAAGAAATGTGTCAATTCAAGCATAAACTTTGATTAATGGAAGATCTTTTAACATTCTTCCAAGACCTGATGTAGGACCTCATGTCAACAAAATTGGTTGTTTCACAGCTTCCACTCCGTATAGTACTAGGTATGCATCATACCCTTTTCCCCTTTTGCTTAGATCAATTCATTCCAATTCCTGCAACAAATTAATTGCCAGGGTTTCTTTGCACATAAGCAAAAAATAAATGTTCATGACACTCAGTGTCTGTTTGCTAAAAATTATGAGGGCAGATTATGGGATTCTGGCTAGAAAATTGTAGTGAAGTGTTTGCTATAGATTTTAAGAGCAACTTTTAAAAATCACCAGTTTTTTGAAATTTTTGCAAGGCATAAAAGCTGATTTTTGAGAAATTACGATTTTGATGCTTTTATTGATTTTGAGAAGATACTAGGGTTTACCCGTGCCTGAAGGCACGGCATAACGCGTTTTGAATACAAAAAAAATAAATTACAAAACTAACTATTGATTTATACGGAAAGATTTTTTCTTAAATTAGATTCAAGCAGAGTTCTTCTAGTGCATGCCCGTGCCCAAAGACACGGCTCAAACAATTTAGCACATGCAGTTCAACACAAAGCCAAATCAAACTTTGTTCAAATATATTGAGATTGCATGAGATGCATACGTAAAGATGTGAAGTTGGTGCATTAGATAAATCAGCAAGACCCTAAATCACATGAACAAAGTATCAACTTGTTAATGTAACACCGAGGGGTCGGTCAGTTTCAAGTAACATCGACACTTCTAGTGATTGTCATATCTGTGTCAGATACTTCGGAGACACGTGACACGACAGGGACACTTCGCAAGACCCTAAATCATATGATCACAATGTCAACGTGTTTATAATAATTACCATAGCCAGTTTTTTCGTTACCACATTAGAGGCGAGAAATATAGATAAGGAAAAATTACTATATATTGGTGTAGGAAATTCGTTGGCAAAGACAACCAAGTATCCAAAACTTATTAATAGCACTCAAACACACAAAAGAGAGACAAAATGAGAAATGCAATTTGATTAACATAACAGGGTTACCTTGACCTAACATAAATTTGCCGACTATAACCTTCCCAAACAAATAACTAAAAAAATGAAGTGTAATAGTGAGATGGAGTGAACTTTGCTCTAATTTGTGCTCCAAATTGCTGCACATTGAGTGGAAACCTTAAAAAACAGCCTCACTAATTGGCTATGGGTACACCACCATTAGCTGCACATGAAACCATAAAAATGTTGAAACCAACCAAAGCAATCAAACAATGATGAAATGCAGCAATCATAAAATTACAAAAATGCTTCACAATGTCCCTACTTAATTCAATGTCCCGATCACAACTAAGAACCAACTATCATGTGGGTTTTTAATTGAATGGTATATTGCGCCAAATTTATACCACCACACAATCATTTGAACGCTGCAAATTCTACGGTAAGAGAGCATTATTCATGGATGACTTACAAATGTGTCTGACCATTATATTTTTTAGCTAAGGTTATTGGGATTTTGTTTCCAAAATGTTATAGAATTTCATGGAATGAATGTAAACTCCCATTTCTCGAAGATTCAATATTTGCTCCAACATGACCGAGGACATAACAAATGAATTTTACTCCACCATAGACCTTTTAAAATTTATAATTCATATTGTCGTGCCTCCGGCTTGTCCCACCATTAAAAATATTAAAATCTACTGGGCACGTACGTGTTCCCAACATGCTATGCGTCTTCGGAGTGTTCGACATAGATACGGTGATCTCTAGGAGTGCTGGTGCTTCATAGAGTTTCACCAAACCAAACAGGTACCTACAACAATAAATCTGGTAACTTCCCGTAACCTTTTTCACTAAGCCATACCCCACAGATCGATATACAAAACTTGGTTTCTAATAGGTTAGCCATGACCTACTTTACACCACTACTGATTGCATTGCGCACAAAAACTATAGGAAATGTTCAAAAAGATCAATGTCCAATACCTATGAAGCACCAACGACATGTCTGAAAAAATTAGAGATCTCTCACCTACAGAAGAATTAGCATGTACATGGTATTTTGAGTTTCTAACTCTACAAAAGTAGAAAACAAAAGAGAATGAAAACAATCGCACATACAGTTTAATAGCGCTTGGGGGCTTAGGCCACTATAAATCAATTTTATCAATTACCTTTACATGACTAACGTTTGCATATATCAATTTCAACGAATTTTTCTGGCTGGGCACAACCTCATGTTGATATCTCCCAGCATCTATAGTTACTGAACCTTATCTATGGTAACATCGCAGCAATAAATCTTGACAAAAAAAGAAAGCAAATCAAAACTTTATATTTAATACCTCTTAGAAATTGGATGAAAACAAAAAGAACATACAATGTAAGATCTTGTTGACAATTGTCTCTCTCATAGAGCTCAGTCTATTATTTTTTTTGCTCAAGGAAAGAAAAGAAAGCCATGCTTATTGCTTAACTTTAGCTAGTAATTGATAATAAATAGCTAGTAATTGATAATAAAAAGAATCAACCAATTAGGCAAAAAAAAATATTCAACAATATTTAAGAAGATTCACACACATGAAATATGGACGGTTAAAAGGGATTACCTGAGGTAACATATTGTTAATTAGAAAAAGCAAGTCAATCGAGGAAGCATACTCGCTCAAAATTGGCAGTGACCATAAAGGTGCAGCATCGCCTGTCTATTGCCGTCCAAACAGCCGTCAGTTTCAACAAACTATTCTTGATGACACAAAGATGAACAACGGATATCAGAATAGAACATCCTCACCATCCATAAAGAAAAGTTTTTGAAGAAACATGCAAAAATATCAAAGTACGTAGAAGTTGGAGTTCGAAAGGAAGAATGAATCTCAGCGAAATGAATATTTTTTCTATGAGGCAAACACCCATAATTGAAAACTCAGTATACATAGTCCAAAAATGTGGCGTGCAAAAACTGTTCTAAAATTCTCCCACACCATGTCCCGTGATGACGGACCAAATACATGAAAAATTCTTAGATTTTCAATTGATGGCTTTCTGTTCACCACCACAGTTGAAACCAAATACTAAAAATTGCAGCCTTCCACAACCGAAAAAAAAAAAAAAAAAACAAATGACAAAAATTAATGGCGACTCTAATAAGGTTGCAGCTTTAAACATCTTCATTTTAAGCTTGGTATTAGCTTTGACATGTGTTAACAGGGAGGGAAGGAAGAACTAAGGGGAAAGAAAGATGATCTACAGAGAGAGTACATAAGAGAAAGGAAAAAAAAAACTGAGGATAAAGAAAGAGGGAGAGTATTGTTCAATTCAATAATTAGAACGGTCTCGGGAAAACTCAAAAAATATGTTTGTCGTAGAGTTTGGTTTGTTGGACCATTCAGCAAGGAATAAAGTGGCCTTTCCTTAGCCTCGCAATGGGATCGGCAAATAAGTGGCATTTCCTCCCAACTAATAAAGAACCATCTTTGAGAAGCAGTGCTCAAGATAAGTTTCAAGCTTTTGCCCTTAACCAATGTTCCTTATTGAAGAAAAAAGCTCATTCAGAGCCAAAAATCCCGAGTATGTCACTGCCACTCTCTTAGAATAAGTCTATCATTTTTTCTTTCGATTCTTAGAACCCATTATCCATTTACGCTCGGAAACCATTGTTATTTGCCATACTCCATTACGCTCGGAAACCGGTTCTAGATTTTTTTCATATACGTGTTGTGTAGTGTCTTCGATCCGTGCCCGAAGGCACAACACGTTGGACTCAAAAAAATTTGGAGTATTTTTTTTCAATTGAATATTGGAGTAATCTAACTGAGCGTAATTGAAATTTTTGTTGGAGGTGGACTGAACAAAGAGAATTGAAAAAATAACCCGGCCTTGAAAAAAAACGAAGTAAAAAGTCATTCCTGTGGAGAGAGTCATGGAGACAGAAAAGAGAATTGAAAAGAAAACATAGAGAGAGATGATTAGGGAGAATTGTGTGTTAATTATTAGCATAGCATTGTTCACCCAATTCAACCAATCAATGTTAATTTAGGAAATCATTCCCAAAACGTTACCAATTTCGGAAATCAGTCATTACAATCAAGTTTTTATAATCCATAACTGAATATTTTCCACCCAATCATTACCAAAAAAATATTGACCATATTAAGCAACTCAACGGCTAATATTTATGTAGAGAAATGTATGTTAAGCCAACGGTCAAGATTTATGCAGAGAAAATGTG
The DNA here is from genome assembly GCA_019656295.1 of Rhododendron mucronatum var. ripense. Taxonomy (NCBI): domain Eukaryota; kingdom Viridiplantae; phylum Streptophyta; class Magnoliopsida; order Ericales; family Ericaceae; genus Rhododendron; species Rhododendron mucronatum. Next base: position 1,267,143 of record BPLT01000112.1, read on the forward strand.
CGGACCACCACACCGTCGCGAATTGTATTATAGATGATTTGGATAAAGACAAAAGTATTCGTTGCCATTCCAACAATTACCCTTGGTCAAGAACAAAATAGACTAATTCATCACAAAAGCTTATTTTGCAACTTTTGAAGTAAACACTATTCTCTTCATCTTTTGTAACATTTAATCCACAATCAACAACTGCAACAAGCACTCTTCATAACTTCTCTAAAATCTAAAATATAGAATGTAAAATTGAATCACCAATCTACAAACAAGCTCAAAAAATGGCAATTCTTCATGTTTTCCTTAGACAGTGGGAATAAATTCTATGACGTGATCGAAAATCTAAGAAAAAACTATCGCAAACACCCTCTCAGGACCACAGCTATGTATCCATTGATGATTGCGCACCTTGGCACATAGCGCTTGAACCATACTAGCTAGCTTACACCAAAAACTCTCATGAGAGTGGTGTCTAATAGCTTGCCAATCTAATTTCATAATATGTGCCCCATCCGCCGTTACGGCCCATTTGTCGGACGAATTCGCAAGGAAGATAGGAATAATCTTTCTAGGCAGTGTTTGGGAATGCCTTCCAAAATCTCTTTAACGGCATTACTCCTGCTTCTAGCTAGCCCAGTACGAAGAATTGTTTCTAATCGTAAACGAAACTTTAGACTAGTGTACGTAGGGTTCGAAGAAGATTACTGCGCATTCTATACCAAACTTATTTTTAAGACCCGGGTGCCAATTCGGAAACGAGGATGGTATTGTGCAGAAGGTGCCGTTTTTGTGCACCATCCAAACTGTTTGTTCGGCAATTCAACGGTCCAGATCTCATTTCCACAGTGTAGGCAAAACCGGCCCTGACCTAAAACAAGTGTTGCAGCCACTTTGGGCCTCTAATTTTTTTTTTGAATTAATTGTAAAGGCCCCTCCTACTTTTTTATCTCTTATTATAGTTCAACAAAAGAGACCCTATTTTTAATTTTTGCTTTAAGCCCCCAAAAAGTCAGGACCGACTTTGAGTGTAGCATTTGGACCACTGAATTGCCAAACGGACGACTCGAATGGTTCACAACACCAAAAATGGAGGTTGACTGTTACCAATTAATTACTATATACATACCTAATCTATGGCTGAACCAGATTTTCTTTTACTAAAGAGATCTTTCTAAAAGTCCCAGATGCATGAGCTTTGCATGGTTTTTTAAACTATATATAGTACATGTTGGACACATGCAATATATTCAACTCTTGCACGTTACTAAACTAACAACGTCCGTGCAAGGCACAGATTATTAAGAGCATAGTTTATATAGGTCTGTTTGGATAATTAAATTAGTTCTTTTTCAACTAGGCAATTTTTTTTTTTTGGTTTTGTGCTTTTTACCTTTTTAAATACTTTTTATCTTTAATCAATTGTGGCGTATGTGCTCTCGCCCTGCAATAATGAGTTGGAGATACCCTCAACGTTTCTCTTTATCTTTGTCGTATAGCAATGTCTCTTCCTCTCTTGATTAAAAAGTTACAAAACTTCACGTGGCATTATTACACGTCATATTAATTCTCTCCTCTCTCATTATGCTCTATAGAAAATAAAGAGAGGTCAACGGATAAGAAAAAAATATCCTTAGAAAAATCTTTAAGAGGAAAAGATATTAAGATATAGATTTAGAGGAAGTTTGATTCTATTTCTAGTTCAAGATAATTCAAACAAGTAATCCATCAATATTTAGGCAACACAAGAAATCTTCTAGTATGTACGACGAGTCTAATTTTTCAGGGTTTTTTTTAATCTTTTACTATATGATATACGATCCTAAAGTTTCACTTTTTTTGCATAGCACGAGATACTCTGCTTATTTTTCTTAATAACAATAATATTTTTTGCAAAATTTTAAATTATTGATATTAAATTTGTATTTATAAAAAATAAAAAAAACACATTCATACGACTCTAAAATGAGTTTCATATAGAACATTCATATTCCTTTGAATCAAAAAAATTATCCCAAGTGCACTATTTGGACCTCTTACAAAAATACATATAATTTTAATTAATAATGTCATTTATATGCAATCTGAATCTTTGTTTCATAGAGTTCACCTAGCTTTATTATCCAAAGATTTTAAATCGCAAAAATTTTAACTGTAAACATAATGTATAATTAACCAAGTGTAAATAGTAAAATTAGTCAATTATTTTGGGACAGTGTTCTCAAAAGTTTAAAAATTCATTACACTCTTTAGTTTAAAATGTTTGTTTAATTCGCAAAATGATGACTTAAAAATACACACATGTTTTAAGAAAAATTTAAAACTTTTTTTAACAATTTACTAAAGACCAATAATTTCTCTTAATTTATGAATAAATTTTGAATTTTTTTTGAAGCTATTTTTTTATTTTAAATTTTCATTTTCCAGATCGGACAAATATTTTGAAATGAAATTAGAAATTTCATTGGAAGAAATTGGTTCTAAGTTGGTGGGATGGAGTAAATACAGTTGAGAAATCAGAAAAGTGACAACACTTCCCTCTAAAGAGTCAAACCCCCAAACACGGGCCAACGGGCGAACCCTACTCTCTCTCTCTCTCTCTCTCTCTCTCTCTCCATCTTTTTCCCTTCTTCTCCAAAAGGCGGTAGTACACTGCAGCCTACCCCACCGCTCTCTCTCTCTCTCTCGCTCTCCTTCTCTCCTCTCTCTAACCAACAACTGTAAACCGCCATCTTTCCCCTCTCCCTCTCGCTCTCTCTAACCAACAACTTAGGAGTACACCAGAAGCCTATCTCTCTCTCTCTCTCTCTCTCCCCTTCCCCTGTTCTTCCCTCTCTAGATTTTCTCCCCCTTGTCCAGCCATCTGTTTACACCCCCCCTTCCAATCAGCTCTCTCTCTCTCTCTCTCTCTGAAAAATTAGTCAAAAAGAGAGATGGGTAAATACATGAAGAAGGCAAAGACATCAAGAGAGGTGGCCCTCATGGACTCCTCCCTCGGCGTCCGTACCCGCGCCAAAACCCTAGCTCTGCAGCAGCGTCTCCAGAAATCTCCCGCGCCTGCCAATTCCGCCGGCGGCGGGGGGTCCTACCTCCAGCTCCGCAGCCGGCGACTCGAGAAACAAACCCTAATTTGCGATTCCAAGAGACAGAAGCAAACACCCAAAGAAAGTCCTGTATCTAACCCTAAAAGCCCTGATTTGGTGACCGATGAAGGGACTCGTTTGGAGACAGAGGAAAAGAAGTGCAACGATGCTGATGAGGGAATTGAAGCTTCTTTTGGGGAAAATTTGGTGGGATTTGAAGGTAGAGAGAGGTGGGTTTTCCTATTTAATTTAATTTTTTGTTCTTCAGTTGTTGATGGTTTGGAAATTTTGGAAAGAAACAAAGTCGAAATTCGTATCCTATTTTTTGGTTGTGAGAGGTCTCAATAGTTGATGCCTGGTGTATTTTCTGTTCTTTATTGCAAAAGATTGTCTTTGCTCTGGTCGCTGAGAAAGCAGGGGAAAGAACAAAAATCACAACTTTGAAGCCTGTTGTTTTTAGAATTTTTGGGTGAAGAATTGAATTTTCCTGAATTTGGGAAATTGGGTTTTAACATGATTTTTACCCCCCCTCAAATCATCTGCACCAAAAATTTCATGTACCCATGTATTTGGTGTCGTGTGAGATTTTAAAAAAGAAATTATTGTGCTGGAAATGCACCAGTATAGAGGTAAAGAAGGATTTCGGTACAGAGGATTTGAACTCGTATTTGACATTATTGTCTCATTACTTCCTATATCTTGCTGATTAGGTCTTTAATTTTGGGACTGCCTTTGGGGGCTGTTTGGTTGCTGAAAACATGGGGGGCTTTCCCTGTTCTGAAAACTGTTTAGTGGCTAAGAATGTGGGATGGAAATAATGTTATTTAGCCATTTGCATGTGGAGGGTTATGGAATTGGAGGTGAACCTATTTCTTCTGCTATTTTTTTTTTCTTTTTCTATTTCTCAATTTAGCTGGAGGATACTAATTTTAATTATGGGAATACCAGGTAACTTCTAATTTTAATTATGGTGAGAGGTGGGTTCAATTGCTTTTCATTGTTTACTTAAATCTGGTGATTTTGGATGTTTAAAGCGTCCATTACGTTTCAACATGCCTAACTCTGCATATATAAGATGCATGGCTTTTACCCTCCAAGATTTGTTATTATTTTTTATTTTTAGTGTAAAGACCGTTGGGATACCAATTGAGTATTTTTACTTATATTAAAGTTGGGGCTATATCTGCATGGGAAAGGTTTCTATGATTAGTGCTAGTGACAAAGCCTTAACTGACCTGAAAGTTTTTACAAGAATGACAAAAAGTGCAACAAAATTGAAATTGAAACAGGGTTCTTTAGCCTTTCCCTTCATCCTTGTGTACAGATTCACAAATGATCAGGAACTCCTTTTTTCCAAATAATGTAGAGAAGTTGTTTGTGTATCCAAACTCAGAAAAGATCAAATCAATATTTTGTTTTGGTGTTTTGAAAGGAATAACTACAGATGTTTGAGAGGGCACTTTTCCTAATTTTAAAGGTGTGGTCACCATGTGTTATTAAATGGAGCAGTGAGATCAGATATGGAAAACATGATGAAAGCTGCCAATGGCTATGAATTTCTTGCTATATCAATGCCATTGGCGGAAAGTTTAGTTTCAGTTTTCATGGTAAGGGAGGGAGACTGTTGGGTTATTGCAGATACTACACGCTCTGTGTGTGTGTGTGTGTGTGTGTGTGTGGATATTGTAATCTTAGTAGCATTATTTGATGGTAGAGGGAAATGCATCTACTATGTGACAGGAGTAACAGGGAAAGCACACCATGCAGTTTGATAACAGATCCAGACTGCATCAGAACCCCTGGTTCCACTACTAGGCCTACCATGTCTACCGAAGCTAACAGGAGATTGCAGAATTCCATGCCAAGACACATACCAACCGCAAAGGAAATGGATGAGTTCTTTGCCGGTGCAGAAGAAAAGCAACTACGACAGTTTATTGAGAAGTATTTTCTCATCCCTGCTTTTTCTTGTTTTTTGAGAACGAAACAGCCCCGTTTGTTCATGTATGGCCCATATGCAATTTTTTTTTGGTAAATAAATTTATTTCGCCAAAAACGCAAACAAGCTACAAAATCACCAGAGCATCCCTTTGAACAAGGCAAAACCATCTACAATGACCTCCCTTTAGAAAAATAGAGACACCTTACTTACACACAAAAACTACAAACTATCCACAATTATTAACTCCAAAAATTCTGGAATCCAGCAAATGGTTGTACATTTTTTATAGGTCATGTGGTGAAACTAATCTTAAGGGCAGAGTCGAAAATGGTGATCCCATTACTATCCTGCTAACTTAATTAGAAAAATATAAGACTTTTCTTTTCTTTTTTCGTTTTCTCGACAACTAAATGGGTTAGTGTGGAATTCTTTGGCAGGTACAACTTTGATCCAGTGAACAACACTCCCCTCCCTGGACGTTACGAATGGTCGAAGATGGATTCATAGCTGTTCGTGTTTGATCAAGACTTTTTCCCCTGCAAATTGATAGTTGATCAGAATAACTTAAGGGTAGAGATCAATAACTTAGTTTAGTTGGAAACAGTTGCATGAATTTGGCTTAGGTAACATGGTATTGGTGATGGTGCTATTTTCCATTTTCCATCTCCTTTCTTAACTTGTAAAGAGAGAAGTAGGAGGGCTGTCAAAGGTTAAAGAGTGTAGACTAATGATCTGCACCATATGAAAGCTTGTCAGTAAAACAAACTACTAATACAACAAGGTCCTTTGTCTAACAGATCATCTGAGAATGGGGAAGGGAGTTAGGGTTTTTTGTTTTTAGGGTTAGGGTGGAATCAATTAGGTCCGGTCTTAGGTGGGTACAGAAATTTACTTAGATTTTCTCTTGTATTTTCCCTCCCCTTTTGTTGTTTATACTGTACTGATGGAACCAACTCTTCGGAATAAAGATGACCCATTTCCCTTTGTTCATGTGTTTTTTTTCTGTTTTTGGTCTTGGCCTTCTGTCAAGGCAATTATGTCACGTATGTACAGTGTATCTTTGGCTTATTATCTTCCTGTGAAGACAATGGACCTTTCATCTGTGTATCTTTGGCTTGATTATCTTCATGTGTTATCGTCATGTGAAGACAATGGACCTTTGATCTCTGTGTATCTTTGGTTTGATTATCTTCATGTGAAGACAATGGACCTTTCATCTGTTTAGATTCCCTATTGATTGAACCTACTGGTCAGTCTTAGCCTCTTACGAGAATGGTTGGTGATGATACAGGAAGTGATGGGGGAGCCCCAAGCCCGCGGTTTTGGGACCATGGGCTGGTCCCAAATTCAAGAAGTTCTTCATGTTTTGGTGTGGGCTACCAGAGCCCAAGACGGTACCTTTTCGGAGACCATCTCCTGTCGTGCTCTCATTTTTAAAAATTGAAGAGTCGCCACCCGGGTTTTTGTAAAATTGTTTGTTATCCGAGAAAACCTGGAACTTGAAAATGATATTTGAATAGGAAAATAAACAAGAGATTGGGTTCGGAAGCCATGTTACGAGAGGGGAAAGCTTTTTATTTAAAAAAGCACCCCCCTCGCCCGATAAATCGGTCTTTACTAATACTTGTGGAATTTTGAAAATCATTTTATTGCTTCAAACTTTTAATGTCACAAAAGTAGTTTATAGCATGCAAGTAGTTCAAATAACATTAGCACCAACATACAGTAAATATAAGCAGATAGGCAAAACACATTAAGATAGTTGCAGAAAAATGGCATACTGTCCCACGAAGACTCAACTGTACGGTAGAAACTGTATGCTGTGTTGTAGATATTTGTACCGTACGGTATACATTCCGTGGTAAGTTTTGCACAAAAGCAGCTATAACATGTGAACAGTTTCTTTAACAAATATAAATACTCATAATCATGCTTCAATTTATCACACAACAGCAAATAAGGAAATTTATTCCACAAGATATACTACTGTACGGTAGACGTATGAGCCGTACGGCACATGAGCCTTGTGGTTAGTAGCTTGAAATGGACTAACGGGATATTCAAAGACTTAATTTGGTATGCAAACTTATGTGTTACGTAAAGAATTCTTATGCCAAAACATAATTGTGGGATTTTGTTTTTTTGTTTTTTACGAAACGAAGCATGGCATGTATTATCTAAAATAGAATATGAATTTAAAACATAACATAAAAAGAAGGCATGGTACCTTATATCAGATTACGTAGAGAAGTAATAAAGTAGCTAACGAGGCAAATGTTCCTTGGGAAACGTCTACCGTACGGTGGATACATGTACCGTACGGTGGAGTTATGTGGGATTTCAAACTTTATTTTCTTTGCAAGCATTGAACTATTTCGGCCTAGGAGTGGTATAAAGAACCATCCTGAACCTGTTGGTTCCCCTCAGAATTTAAGGACAGAAAGCTATACCTTTTCTTGGAATGAATCTTTCGTTTGAAAAATGGTAGTGATTGCAAGAGCCTTCTCGTATGAATTGAAACTGGCGTTGGTGACAGGAAACGAGTAAGAAAACTTTAGAATGTGGGATTTCAAACTTTATTTTCTTTGCAAGCATTGAAATATATATTTCGGCCCAGGAGTGGTATAAAGAACCATCCTGAACCTGTTGGTTCCCCTCAGAATTTAAGGACAGAAAGCTATACCTTTTCTTGGAATGAATCTTTCGTTTGAAAAATGGTAGTGATTGCAAGAGCCTTCTGGTATGAATTGAAACTGGCGCTGGTGACAGGAAACGAGCAAGAAAACTTTAGAACATTTTCAGTGTAGTATCATCCTTTTTCAGTGTAATTTTCAAAGAGATTTTTTCGCGTTTTTTCCAATAAAACCCTAGGGTATTTATAGAAGAACTTTTCAGGGGGTTTTAGCTTGGTCTTCAAGCATCAACCAATCTGCTGTAGACCTACGCCGGCCATGGAGAGCTACAGACCAGGCTATGATGGCCTGAGATGCCTTAACCGAAGTTCTGGAAAAGGGGGTGCAAATTACGATGTACCGTACAGTACATATATCTACCGTACGGTGGAGTTACATGTACTGTGCGGTGGATATTACAACCGCCCTAATTGCAAGGGCGGTTAGGATGACGTAATTATACTGTACGGTGGATTTTGTGCCGTACGGTGGAGTTGACTTTATGTCGACTTTTGAAGGATTCATTTCAAAATGGTATTGGTTTAAATAAAAACCTTTTTATCACCATCGGGGACTTAAAAGATATAGAAGTATTTAAATTAGGGTGTCTACATTTGGCTTGCAACCTTGTTAGTTGCTGGTTGATAAGATATGCTCTACTATGGCAACAAACATGTGGGTAAGATACAAGAGTAAGTTAGAATTCTGTTGTCCGAAACCTTAGGTTCGCCGAGATTTTCTCCGAAATCTCGGCGCTCAGGCGGAAGCCTGTGGGCTTTGGCTGAAAATCTGCTAAGCTTTGTGTCATAAGCCAGGCTCATTCTGAAAACTGGCCTAACACGTTGCTTTCTTATGCGGGATTGCGAGCCGACGATTGTAGCGCTTTCCACCCAACACACGGGTCCAGAACTTAGCGTGACATGACAAATCGAATTGAGGCTGGTTTTGGATGAATAAGTCAAAGTGACTCTCTTTTTTTTTTATTTAATTTTTTCGCATTTGTTAGTTTTGCGTCAAACTTTTGTGGATTATTAATTCGTCTCAACGGAGAAATCGGAAAAGCAAAAAATTATGATCGAAAACTCATAATTATTCAAATAAAGACGAAAATAAGCTTAAAAATCTTCAAAAAATTCTAACGTAAAACTAACAAATACAAAAAAGAAAAAAAGAAAATTGAATATAGACGAAAGTGACTTAGGTGCCGTTTCGCTTTCTTTTCCAACCTTTTTTTAAAAAGAAGGTAATTTCAAGCTCAAATATAATGAAAATGAAAAATAATTTTTCAAATTTTTTTCACTGTTTAAAAGATCTCAATGAGATCTATCAAACAAGATCCATATTGATAGAAAATTTATTTGCTTAAACACATAATTTTTAGCTTAAATATTTTTTTTAGAAAACGGAACACCCCCTATTCATCCAAAACTAGCCTGAATCGGTTTTGATACTAGTCAAGGGCTGAGGTCCAACACAAGAGGTCTTGAACTTATGTGCCCAAAACCTCTTGTGCTAGTCCGATAATGAATTGAAAGACGAACGACACTGACATTGTGGTCCGTGCTTTGGTAATCTTATTTTTTTTTTTTTTACCTCAAGGATAAGGAGACTTGGGGTGTAGGACTCGGAGCTTTGTCGTGCCTTAGGGCACGATAGACTGTTGCGCCTTGACTTTGGGCTTTATCTCGAACTTGAAAATAATCTCAACTAGACGTGAACACCAACTGAATGAAAAATCGAGTCAACTACACATCATTAACCTAGTAAGCACATTGCGTTTTTATCAAGCAAGGTAATTGCAAATCCCGTGAAAAATAAAAGGTAATAGCAAATCTAATTTCCAAAATACTCAACAAGATTATCGGATACGTGATCAGTTAACTACCGATGACCGATAGACTCGATTTTTTTTTTTCAGAATTGTGCGCGTATAGCTCTAAGTAGGTAACGATTCGGATCATGTTTTCGAGCTAGACAAGACCCAAATTGAGGGCACAACAGCCTGCCTAAGTCCCTGGCTCTATGTATGTTCATCCCTAAATACCACCATGGTTAATCTTGTTGTACTATGTAGGTCCCCCTAGGAGGATTTGAAGACAAATTGTGGGGCTGCTTCGTAGTATTACTAGACTCGCACTAGAAGAAGAATCTTACTATTTAGATTACAGTTTTGTTGAGTTTCTGCAACTAACCTTTTGAATGAGACAAATGCAAATTTGTTAATTAGCTTCAAAAACGTTAGAAACAGGAACAATAATGGGGCGTGAACTATATACTAAGATTTTTGAGCAACAACTTATGCCAATTTACCGTCTTATTCACACTAATTACTACTCCGTATTAAGTTGGTAAATAATATTGGCACTCCAAAAACTGATACAGGCACTGCAAAATTAGTGTAATTCCAAGCCAATTTTCTTTATTTTTTGGAGTGTCACCATCAATTTTTGGAGTGCTACTATCAATTTTTGGAGTGCTAATATCATTTTTCAAGTTAAGTTTTGGGCATTTTAGCGTATTGTTCGTACTAATCAACTACTTATTCACACTAATCAACTCACAATAAACAATTTATTAAGCATCTCATTCACACTAATCAATATACTAACTTATTGGTTAGTGGAAACGACTAACAATTTATCAATAACATCTTTTCCTTAAATTATTCTCTACTGGAAACACCCCTAAGGTAGTTGAGAAGAAAACTACACAATCAATTTTATCCGTGTTTTTTCCCTAAGTCCTGTGCTCCGGACAGTGGAAGGGATAAAATGATTACCCTTGATCCGTTTCATCTTTGTATCTCTATTTCAAAGATTAATAAATATCTTTTGTTGAGAAATAAAAAAAGTTGAATTTTCTGAAGTAGAGGATCCGCATATAAATATGGATGCAACAGCGACCAAATTAAAACTTTCTAAACAAATAATTAAACAACCTCGAAGTATCGAAAATATATACTCCCTTTGTCCCATTTCTATAGTCCATTTTCGTTTTTCGTGCCGTTCTTTCGACGTTTATATCTTTCAATATGAATCTCCAAAAATATGCAATATGGATCTTGTTTGATAGTTCTCGATTCGATCTATAATACAAAATTTTCAAAATTATGAAAAACATTGTAGATTAGGTGATATAAGCATTGAAAGAACGGCACGAAAAAAGAAAATAGACAATAAAAATGGGACGGAAGGAGTAGTAATTTATTGCAATCATTGATTATGCAACAGGCATGTTAATAAATTAATTATCATTGTTATTCTTTATTTAGGTATTGGTAATCAAAACAAAAGCTGATGACTCATGCATCAACTCTTGCCCAAAAAAAAAAAAAAAAACAGGAATCATGGCCAAGTATTGAACTTCTTCCAAGTACTATTATCCTTGCTGAGATAAAAACCGTCAGGCCTTGCTTCCCAGTAACAATCATAAGATCCTGCACAATAAGCATTTACATTCTTATTGTAAACAGCAAAATTTTTAACTTTGTGACCCCAGGTGAAATTGCAGAAGAGGGTGACGGCGTCGGTAATATTGGTGGGAGCCAATTTCATTTGTCGTTCTTGATCTTTGGAGAGAGAGTACGGTCCGAAATAGAAGTCTTTCAAATGACAAAGAAATTGCAATGGTGGGTCGTTTGGTACAAGGCTGGTGATATGAAGCACAATATCATCTCTTGCATAAGCGAGGTGAAATGTTGTCAACAAAGCTAAAAGAAGGAATGATCGATCCATTTTATAATGAAGATGCATGATTTTTTATTTTGGTCATGGTACTACCTATGTATGTTATGGTACTACCCATGTATATATACATCTCACAGGCCCAAGCAATAAATTGTCCTTTCCTTTGTAAGGGGTTACAAATATTACAGAACAATGAAATATTTTCGTAAAGTGATGGGAATCTATATATTTTGGAAGTCTATTACAGATTCTGCAGATCTATTACAGATTCTACTGATCATGTGGGAATCCAGTCTTTATTATGGTCGAAGAGGGATATAATATAATACTACATCTGTCTCATATTGTTGGTTCTTCAGGAATAAAAAAAATAAAGTACTTTCAAACACAATTTCATCAAATTCATGACACCAATTTAAAGATCTCAATTAATTCTTTATTGGTGGGAGAGTAAAGTAGAGAATGTTTAAATTTATATTAAATGGCAAAAATATTTAATCCAAAATGTTACAGATGAAGTAACATTAAAGGGGTCAATTTGAGTTATAAAAGAGGAAATAGATAAAAGTAAGGTTTTTATTTTTTAAGTACCTATTTTTCGCTTTAGGAGACTAGTCATTCTTTCACAATACATGACCTTTAAATCCAACAAAAAATACTTATTAAAAAATAAGTGCTTATTTTAGTTATTCCTAGTATATATACCTACATTTATATAAATTTGCCATGGAAACAATAAATATATATATGAGCAACTTATACCAAATTGTTTCGGATCCAAAGAGTTAATTATGTACAATGAGTTGGGTCTTCCTTCCCCTAGTCATTATTATGATCTTTCCCCTCTTTTGTGGGTCTTCTTTTTCTTTTTTTCGGTCAAACAGAAATTCAATCACTTTTGTGGATCATTCATGAGGCATTTCTTAAGATTGTCATACATTGGCATTTCCACAATCTTCTGGATTGCAAAGAACTAATTACATTTATGGTGCATATATATCATACATTCACATAGCGTGTGTGTATATATATATATATATATATATATATATATACCTCTATGTGTATAAACTTTGAATGAAAACAATACCCATAAGCAAAATAAACCAAATTATTTTGGGATCCAAAGGGTTAATTATACAAAATGAGTCGCGTCTTCCTTGCCTTAGTCATCGTGATCTTTCACCTCGTCTGTGCAACTTCAGGTCAGATTACGATACATGTCATTAGCAATGTGCCTGACAAACCCATCGGCCATTTACAAGTTCATTGCAAATCTGGAGATGATGATCTTAAAATGCGGACACTCAACGATGGTGGCGAATTCAATTGGACATTTTTCGACAACATCATACAAACCACACTCTTCTTTTGTCACTTCTATTGGGGTTCGAAAGACCGAGTATTTGACGTGTTCAATCGCAAGATAGGTCACTTTTGTTCGCCTGGCAATGATAATTACGATTGCTATTGGGTCGCAAGAGTCGATGGTTTCTACATCAGCCGTAATAAAAAGGAGTGGATGAAAATGTATGATTGGATATAGGCAAATATTTTTGATGTAACATCAGCCATCATATAATGTGGCTACTTTATAATAAAGTACTGAGATACCAAAAAGATTACTAATAAGCCTCTAATTTATTAAAGAACGCTTTTAAGGCTTTTTAAGAATGGACTCTTTTCGTTCTGGATATTCCTTTTTTTTTTTTTTTTCGTTCGTTAATCCTAATTTACTCTATCCTAAGGGACTTGGGGAGGGGGATGAGTGCTTACGGAAATCGAACCCTGTCCATGTGCGTGGGAATATAAGGGAACTGCACTCTACTCCACTCGCGGTTATTTCTCTTTCAATTTGCCGAAAGAAGGTGGTGCAATTATTTTCCTAATTACGGTTCATCTTTTTGTTTCCATGGTGACAGAACAATTTGTGTTTTTTTTCTTGGATTCTAATTAATTTGAATGATTTTTCTTTTTTGCTAATTAATAGGGTGCCATCTGTGGGGGTTTTGTTCGCTGTTCTTTTGGATATTGGTTGTTGCATTTGTTGGGTTCATACTATTAGACGGGTTTAATTATTAGTATTATTATATTTTTCTCCAAGTGATTGTGGGAACTGTTGTACTGGATGCCTGGTCAGGCTCCGTTCCACTAAGTTTCTTATTTTTTACGTACTTATTTTTTATTTTACGAGATATGTCATTCTCTTATAATACATCATTTATAATTCAAAAAATAAATAAGTATTTAAAAATAAGTATTTATTTTAGTTGATGAAACGGCGCTATTAATAGTTTATTCCATCAAGAGTAAAAAAAAATCAACAGCAAGCAGGGGATCAGCAACATGCATGATCTGAATTTGACAGTATAATTCAACCGCTAAGAGTATCCATAATGCTATAATCAAAAGTAAAAAAATTTTAAAGTTAACAATATTGGTGCAAAATATAGCTCACAATGCTATAATCAAACTTAACAACCTCCTTAGAAATAATCAAATTTTGAGCTTTGGATAACCAAAATTAGCAACCTTTTGACAATAACCAAATTTAATAGACCCTACATATTCTCAATCGAACACACCAATTATTATACAAAATTGTTCTCACTTCCCTTTTCCTCTCTCTCTTTCTTTTGAACAATATTTTGGCAAAAAAAATATTTTACTAAAAAATTAATTTTTTTTTCGAAAATAGGTTTTTCCAAAAAAAAATTTCAAAAACTGTTTTTTATTTCTAGTAAATAGTTTTTATTAGTTTCAAAACTATTTTTAGAAAATTTATTTTCTATTGTTCACAGTTTTTAGTTTTTTGTAGTTTGAAAATATGATGTAACAAGTTTTGGTTATCCAATTTTGATTATACCATTATAGATATCTACATTGTTAACCTTAGCAATCTCTTAGATGAATAATCAAAAGCTGATGTGGCATTTTTTGGTTATCAATTTTTGATTATAGTATCGTAGATACTCTAATAAGAGTCCGGCTCCTCTCCAATCTATGGGGAATTGGAGGATCCTCCAATTCAATGCAATGGTCAGGATTACTCTAGTATTTTCAGCCCAAAATTCATATGGTATTCTATGGGTATCTAATTACTCCCCAAATATTCCCCGATTATTATATTCCATGGACCAATTTACCAAATTTAAAACATTAGTAAAATTTCATTTCGTAACTTTAATAATTGGTGCAAGTTCAAAGAACTATCAGATTCACAGGGTTAATCAAAGACTTCTTTTGCATTTCTTCTAAAATATTTTTTCTATAAAAATTATATTACTATCAATTACTTACTCTTACGATTTCTTTTTAATTTCCATAACTGAATTTTAATTTCAACTTTCTTTACATACAAAAACAACTACATCAATGAGCACACAACACAGTGCGAAGCACAAATGAAAATACATTAGTATCAGTAAAAAAATCTCATGAGCTACATAATAAGATAATATCAAAAAAAAAAAAAATCCCATGCTGAAATAAAAAAAATTATTGATATAATATTAGTAAAAAAATCCTTATGAGCTATATAAAAGGTTTTTCAAAGGAAGGATTAACAGAAAGAGGATGCCGTTCAAAAAAATTTAATGAATTTTTTTTTTAAATTTCGAAGATTAATGAATTTTTTTCGCCATTCAAAAACAATGGGGAGAGAAGACGTTTATGTAGTTGAAAAATATTTGGAGAGTAATTAGGTGCCTGTAGAATACCATATGAACTTTGGGACTTGAGTTATTAGAGTAATCTTGACCATCGGATTGGAATTGGAGGATCCTCCAATTCCTTATGGATTGGAGAGGAGCCGAACTCCTCTAATAACATACCTATGTTATCTATAATACAAATCGCGACGGTGTGGTGGTCCATATATTTTCCCTACATAAATGTTGACCGTTTGATTTAGCACACATTTTTTCTGCATAAATCTCTACCCTCTATTCATTTCCATTCTAAGACCCCAGCAATTAATCTAAATGGCAAAGCAATTAATCGAAACGGCAAAGGAAACGCGATTTTAATTTGGAAAGCAATATATGTGGGTATTGAAACGGCAAAGCAATATATATTCCTTATGGGTAACTATTCTTTCTGAAACGGGAAATGGTACACTTTCACATGATTTTACGCTGATATTCCCGGAGTCAGATCCCGTCCAGTACAAGTTACGGTCCAGTCCCGTCCAGTTCGGCCTTTTGTGGGCCCTTTTTGGGCCCACAACAATGATCGGAACCGTTCACATTTTAGAGCTCGTCGAGACCAACGATTATACCAAAAATCAAGTTGATCGGATACCGTTTGGTATCATTTCAAAATGTATTAAGTTTCGGAAAAATGTGTTGAAGGGTTGTAATCCTGTGTTTCACACCTTTTTTTAGACAACATTAATACATTTTGAAATGATATCAAATGGTATCCGATCAACTTGATTTTTGGTATGATCGTTGCTCTCGATGAGGTCTAAAATGTGAACGGTTCCGATCATTGTTGTGGGCCCGAAAAGGGCCCACAAAAGGCCGAACTGGACGGGACTGGACTGTAACTTGTACTGGACGGGATCTGAACCCAATATTCCCCTAGCTAATTAATACCGTACCCTTTCTAGTTTTTAATTTTATGGTATATTCTTTACTCTCTCCCTCTCTCGTCCTCCATCACTCTACTTTCGAAACGGCAAAATAAGAATTGAGGTGAGTGTATTGCATTGTTTTCTTTCGGTTTACCCCCAACACACGGTTCTCTCTGCATCTCCTCTTTTGTATCTCTCTCTATCCCCGTACTCTGATACGCTTAAATGGTCTACTATATCTTGCTTCCCTTTTTTTTTTCCAGTTCTTTTTTTATCAGCTTTTTACATGCATAGGTTATATCGTTTACTTCTGTGTTCTACGTTAAAACTTAAAAGAGTTAAACTGAAATTATTCAGGTTGCATTCAAATACAGTAGTTGGTTCTTTTCCTTTCTTTGTACTTGGTTGTAAGGTCGCTAGTATAATCAATGTAGATTATAATGACTTTGCATTCATTCAAGGTAGGCCTATCAATGGACCGGATCTGATCCGGATCCGATCCGTAAAATCCGATCCGAATTTGAATTTGATAACGACAATCTGTAATCCGATAATTCTAATCTGATAAATACGGATCGGATTCGGATTGTGTCGGATTAAATCCAACAACAATCCAATCCAAATTGTTTTTTTAAAAAACCCTATTTCTTTGATCAATAACACAAAGTCTGATAACACAACCCTATTCCTTTCACTTCTCTCAATTCTCCGGAAAGGAGTCACCACCACCAAGTACTCAATGTCTATGAAATTGAAAAGAGCAAGTTGTACTCATTTTTGGATAAGTTTTCTTGTAAGATAACTCTGACTACTGATATATGGACCTTGGACCATCAAAACTTTGGGAATATATGTTTGACTGCGCATTTCATTACTGACAATTGGGAACTCAAGAAGAAAATTCTTGCTTTTAAAAAGATTGAATACCCGCATGATGGAGAGACTTTGTTTAGATTTATCAAAGATTTGATCTTGGAGTGGAATATAGACAAAAAGTTATTTTCAATGGTTGTTGATAATGCAACAAGTAATGATGTCATGGTTAGGCTTCTAAAGAGTTGGTTAAAGGAGAAGTCATTATTGTGTTTGAATGGGGCATTGTTTCATGTGCGTTGTAGTGCACACATTCTTAATCTGATTGTTCAGGATGGGTTGAAAGTTATTGCGAGTTTGGTATTGAAAATTCGTGATAGTGTGCAGTATTTGAAGCGGTCCCCTTCTGGGAAACAAAAATTTGATCTTGTAGTGAGCCAATTGAAGTTGAATGGTTTGAAAAAAGTCCCCATGGATGTTCCTACTAGATGGAACCCCACTTATGAGATGCTTGAAGCCACATTACCTTTGAGGGATGCATTTGCTCGCTTGGACAAGAACTATGACCATAATCCTTTAGACGAGGAATGGGAGATAGCAACGATAATTTGTGAGTGCTTGAAAGTATATTTTTTAAAGCCACATGTCATTTTAGTGGGACATGTTTTTCCACTTCAAAGGTATTTTTTCCTGAGATATGCAAGATACAAATGCAACTTAATGTGTGGGAGACAAGTGAATATGACTTTCTTCATTTGATGGCTAAGCCTATGAGTCAGAAGTTTGCAAAATATTGGGACGAGCCTTGCTTGGCACTCGTAGTTTCTGTAGTTCTTGACCCAAGATGCAAAATGGCTGTGGTGGAGTTTTATTATGAGCAAATATATGGCTCTTACTGTCATGCCCTGGATTTTCAACATAATTCTAACAGCATTTCCAATAAAAATCCTTCGCAATAGTAAATCATAATACCCTAAAATGCTTCCCATAATTCATCCGAGAGAACAATCAAGTTTAAAAGTTTATAATAATGGCACTCCGGCCCCAAATTTCATAGTTAAGCAAAAGATGACAAGTTTAAAGATTACATGATTTTCAAGTCAAAAGATTAGCTCAAAATTACAATTACATCTCCCAAAAGGATTTTACAAAGATGTCAAGATAATTCTTCCGTGTTAGCTTTCAAAATGATGAAGTTGTATGCACATCAAGCACTCCACATTAATGCCCTTGAGGTGTACCTGAAAATAATAATATGTTGAGTTACACTAGCCCAGTAGAAAAATCTATGCTAACTTTATGTGTATATGAGAAGACAAGTGCAAAGGAAGAAGATCACATCGTTAGAAAATGACAATTTGAACCAACCATGTGCATACCACTTAATCAAGACATTTAAGAATTCAGAGGACTCCCTCGTATTAACCCTCTTACTTTTATGTCACATCTCGTCATCTATCCTGCCTCTACAGTCGGGTTCTCGTTTATAGTCTAACGTGCAGATGCTCATTTAGGACTTCCTCAACGTGTCACACTACAGTAGGTTAATTATGTCTCTTTGCCAAATGTTATACGAAGAATAGTCAAACGATAGATAATAAGAAGCATAGCGTAGTCAACACCCCACACGACACCTGTTTCTATTAGTCACCATATACTACAATGATATTCAGATTCTTAGTTCATTACAACCAATTTCGCCCTTAGGGTCAACAAGGCTTTTTCCGGGTCTTTTCCCTGAGTCGAATCGGAAGAGAGTCACTGTGGCATTACTCAGGTCTATTCTCAAATCCGCAGAGCAGTAGGGTCACCACTAGGGGTGTTAGCCGAAACTGAAAAATCGACCGAAATTGGAAAAACTGGACCGAGCCGAATTTTTTAAATCGGTCGAATAATTTCGATCCAGTTCCGGTTTTAAAATTTTTACAAACCGGTTTTCCGGTTTACGTCTTCTAAAAACCGGTCGAAATCGGACCGGTTATATATATATAATATAATATACACACACATATATATATACACACATATATATATACACATATATATATGTGTGTGTGTGTGTGTGTGTGTGTGTGTCTATATATATATATATATATACACCCCTTCACCAATTGAGCCCTAATTTTTCTACTCGTCTCTCAAACACAAACAGCCACAGGCGCCGCACTCGATCTCCCATTCTCCCTGCTCCCACGATTTGAATCTCTCTCTCTCTCTCTCTCTCCCTCCTATCAATGACGAGGAACGGCTTCCTGTCAACGATGAGGAACGATCGGTTATTCGTGAGGCGAACCGGCCGGCTGTCTCCCACTCCGTCCAGTCCGTCCACTCACACAGGTTTCTTTCTTTCTCTCTCTCTCTCTCTCTCTCTCTCTCTCTGTGTGTGTTTGCTCTTTTTTTTTGGTAATAATCTGAACTCTTGCAAGTCCTTACGATTTCATCGGCTGTCTCATCTCCTATGAATGGATCTGTTCTTGTTTTTGCTGTTAGAGGTGGCTTTTGATCTGTGATCTGTTGTTGTTTACTTGTTTCTGCTTTTTTTTTTTTTTTGTAGATGGATGATTCTGGTGTTACTGGTATTGGATCTAATAATGTTGATAATGAACCATCACAGTGGATGAACAGAGTCCGAATCGTAGTCCAAAACGTAGGGCTAATCAGTCTGTAGTCTGGGATCATTTTGAGAAATCGGAAAAGGTTCCAGGACAAAAGCGAAAGGCTGTTTGTAACTATTGTGGCCAAATATATACTTGTGATTGAAATGCTAACGGGACATCATCAATGAAAATACGTATTAAGTTGTTATGTAGATAGTATGAGTTTAGCCAGTTCAATTTGAAGAATAACCCCGGTAAAAGGCAAAAAATCCTAGCGTTTGAACCCGTGAAAGGAGGAGGCACTGACACGGTTCCAAAGCTTACTGCCGTTAGCTTTAGTGTGGAGGCATGTAGAAAGGCCTTGGCTGAAATGATTATTCTTGATGAGTTGCCATTTCGTTTTGTTGAGGGTCAATGTTTTAAACGGTTCATATACGTGGTGCAACCCAAGTGGGAAAATCCGCCAGGTAGATTAATGGTCGCAAAAGATTGTATAAAAATATACCAAGATAGGAAGAAATCTTGGAAAAGAGCACTTAAGGACCAACGAATTTGCCTTACCACGGACACTTGGACTTCTCTTCAAAATCTTAACTATATGTGTCTCACTGCTCATTTCATTGATTGTGATTGGAAGCTTCACAAAAAAATTCTTAACTTTTGTTTAGTTCCAAATTACAAGGGCGAGACACTTGGTAAGGTGGTGGAGGAATGTTTGGTGGAATGGGGGATTGACAAATTTTTGACAATCACAATCGATAATGCAAAATCCAATGATGGCATAATTGATTTTTTGAAGAAGAAGATCAAGAAAAGAGACACCATTATTCTAGACCACGAGTATTTACATGTTACGTGTTGTGCTCATATATTGAATTTGGTTGTACGTGAGGGGTTGAAAGATGTTGATGTGTCAATTGCAATGGTGCACAACATTGTGAGGTATGTGAGATCCTCACCGCAAAGGTATGCCAAGTTTAGATCATGTTGTGATAAAGAAAAAATTGTTTCTAAACTTGTGCTATGTTTAGATGTTGTTACTCGTTGGAATGCAACATACTTTATGTTGGAAAGAGCTTTGATGTTTCAAAAAGCTTTTGAGAGATTGGAAGATGAAGATAATCTCTTACTTATTGTTGGTGTTAAAGAGGATGAGATTGGTGTAGAATCTGTAGATAATGAATTGAAAGGGGAATACATGGTGGGTTAAGTGACATTATGAATCTCAAGAAACAACATGAGAGGGGCCAAGGGAAAGGGAGAGGGAAACATGTAACACATGGTACTCCTAGTAGTGACGATTGGAATGTTGTGGAAATGTATGTTGAAGTTCTTAAGGTGTTTTACATTCTAACTGAGAAATTTTCGGGTTCTTTGTATGTGACATGCAATACATTTTTAAAAGAGATCATGACTATAAAAACTGCAATTGCTAAGTTGGAAAATAGTGATAACCCAAAGTTGAAGGTTTTGGCTAGTGGCATGAACAAAAAGTATGACAAGTATTGGGGTAAGTTTGACAAAATAAACTCTTTATTGTTGTATGCTAATGTTCTTGATCCCCGTTACAAATTTGTTTATGTGAGATGGAGCTTGAACAAACACTATGAGAAAAGTACAGTTGAAAAGAAGGTTATTGAGATAAAGGAGGGGATGCAAAAACTTTTTAATTGGTATGAGAAGAAGAGTGTTGAACATGGGAAAACACAAAATGTTGGTGAGTCCTTTAGAAGTGAAAAGAATTCAAAGGAGTATATGAATTTTTATGAGGAAATGGACGATGAATTTGAGCAACACATGGAAGAGGAGGATAGTATGGTGAGCAAATCGGAGCTAGAGAGATATTGGTTGGAGAGTAAGGAAGACTCTAAAGTTCATGGTGATAAGTTTGATGTGTTGGCTTGGTGGAAAGTTAATTCTCCCAGGTATCCCATTATCTCTCAAATGGTACAGGACATTCTAGCTATTCCGGTATCTACCGTTGCATCCGAATCCGCTTTTAGCACGGGAGGACGTATTCTTGATCCATACTGGACCTCTCTTTCTCCCAAAGTAGCGGAGGCCCTTATTTGTGCACAAAATTGGTTGAGGAGTCCTACTCAAATATTTCTTCGAGAGGCACTTGATGAGGTGGAGGCACTTGAATCCGGTAATACTCTTTAACTATAGTTTAATTGTATGAGTTTTGTTTTTTTAGTTTGTGGTCTAACTTATTTTGCATTATAAATTTTTCCGTCATCTTTAGAGGTTTTGGAAGTATTGAAGGAGGATGAGTCATGTGTCACTTATTTGTGATAAAAAGAAAGGAGTGAAGAACAAGGAGGTAAGTTCGAATCATGTGTCACTTTCCTTTTTATTCGTTGAATTCACTGAATTTTTTTTGTTTTGAGGTAAGAAATTTCTGTTAAATAGTCATTTCATTGGAGCTAAGCCAATGCTAATGAATTGGTACTTTCTTTGAATTTGGATTCTGGTTAATATTATGTATCACACCCATTACAGTACAATAAGAACCATTTTAGGCCAACTTTTAAAATATGGGGACGAAGGGAGAATGTCATATATTGACCTTGTCAGATGAGCATTTAGAATAAGATATACTTGTTTTGACGTTGGGCTAGCAAGCAATACTTGTTTTATACTAATACAAACTGAAGGTACTTGTTCCTTTTCATTTGAGAGACTTGGGTTTTGGTTACACTAGCTAGAGTCTATGTTTTAAACTATCCCAGTCATTAGAATACTTTGTTCCAGTGATTCTTGGCTGGATATGAATATTTTTGCAAGTGAAGGAGTATCAGACTTAAGTAATTTATAAGTATTCAGCAGTATATTTTCGTGATGCCCTTTGGGGACTTGGTGGCTTCGTTTTTGACTTTTTGGCATTAATGTGTCATCCTTATGCATGTTAGTGTTGCTGAAATATGGAAGCATTGTGTTTATGCATCGCCTGTTTTTTTGTTGCTGCTGCTGTGGTGTTGTGTTGCTGCTACTGTGGATGCTATTGGATGTTGCTACTGGTGGTGCTGTTGGATGTTGCTACTGACGGATGCATTTTTTTTTTTTTTGGCCGCAGCTTGCTGTGTTGTTGAATTAAAAATGTTGAACATTCATTTTATTTTTCTTGTTGGGCTTGGCCCTAGGTTTGTAATTTAAAAGCCTATAAATTGTGTAATGGGCTTAATTATATTTTTATGGGCTCAAAATTGATCCTTTTTTGTTGGGCCCAAAAAAAGGGGTTGAATTATGGATTTTTGTTTGATATTTTGTGGGTTGAATTGTGAATTTTTTGATGTGTTGAGCCCAAAATGTGGCCCAAGAATAAAAACCGGATAAACCGGACCGAAACCGGTTGAACCGGTCGAAACCGGACCGGTTTTATTTCAACCAGTTCCAATTTCAAAAATGCTCAAACCGGATAACCGAGTTTGACCGAAAAAATAGTCGAAACCGGACTGATATCACCTCTAGTCGCCACGGTTTTACCCGGGTCTATTACTTCTTTCATAGGGTAATAGGGTCATCGCGGCTTTACCCGGGTCTATTTCCGCATTCACAGGGCACTTGGGTCACCACGGCTTTTCCCGGGTCTATTCCCATATTCAACATGCAATCACGATGCAAACATATCGATACAATTTCACAATAGAGTCAACCCTACGATGATCGTTATAAGAGAGACACCTACATATCAACAAGTATTTCCATTATATCTCATCTCGCATTGACCTATCTCATACCGATAATAACTCGTCATATCACTATTTTAACGTTAGTTTATTGGTTAGTCGTATCATCCACATTTTCCATTATCGTCATCATATCATAACCTGTGTTCAAGTGTCCCAATCATTCATAGATTATTCATAACGTATCATGATTCTCGTTCTAATACTCTAAGATTGTCGATGTTCAAACATTTCAATACTAGGTGTCCAACATAAAGGATTATCAACAAACTTATGAACGCGTGTGTTATAACCCTAGAGAAGGAACCACAACATGAGAGTCTATACAAATATTAACAAGGACGGAATGAAACAATAGGATATAAGTTCAATAAAAATGTATCTCCGAGTAAGGATCAAGAGTGTATCAAGTTCGAATCTCATTCAATGTTGATATTCAACCGAAAGTATTATAATATCCAAGTTTCGCCTAACACGAAACTATGAACGAATGAACATCTAGTGACCAAAGGAATACATATTTTGATGTTAAGAAGTGGTTTGGAGGTGTTGAGAAGGTGTTAGAAGTGACGGATGATCAACACAATTAACGAATAATCAACAAAGGTCAAAACAGTTTTCTTAGTTATTGGTACCAATACCTCAAAAAGTAGGTATCAGTACCAAACCAATCCAGTGAGCAATCAGAGTTAAGGTATTGGTACCTCAAAAAGTAGGTATTGGTACCACTGTCTTACAATAGGCGATTTGCAGAAAATCAAAAAAATGCATATCTTCGAATTTCAACCAACTAGAGCACGATTTAGGCATACAATCAACTCATAAACACATAAAGATAGTTAGATTCCCCTACCTCAAGTCAAGGATCAAAACCCACGCGATTTAAGCAAGCTCTAGCTCTCCAAACTTCAAAATCAACTGAATACTCCTTTTCCCGAGCTTGACCCATGAAATTAAGGCTCAACAATGTGAATAGATGAACAATTGGAAACTATTTGCCATGGGTTTTGAGAGAGGAGTGAAATTTGTGTGCTGGAGGAGGAGGAGGAGAGAGAGAGAGTGCCGAAAGAGGGTGGAGAGGCGAGAGAGATCGGGAGATAAGAGAGAGTGTGAGGAGTAAAATACTCCTCTACACACACACCACCCATATATTTACCAACACAAACACATATTGCACTTGTACCCTCCTACAAACAATTTCATCACATTAACCCCAACTTAAATAAACTCAATAAATTTCAAATTTTCCTCAATTATAATATCGAATAAACCTTTTAATAATTTCCACCAGTTACATTGACAGGGTCCGTACTATCTTTTCTTAGCTTTTTGATGAGTACGCCAGTGGTGGAGGTGTTTTAGAGGGTAGTAGCTCGAGTCGAAGTCACGCGGTCATGGGTTCTTCCAAACATAACTTGGATGGCTTTCAGAAGTGGTACAAAAAGGCACATGCTTCTAGCATCGATGTGTTCCAGATTCGGAGATGGACCAGTACTTGGAGGAGATTGTGTTTCCAAATACTGAGGATTTTAATATTTTACATTGATGGAAGGTAAACAGTGGGAAATATCCTATTTTGGCAAGGATGGCACGTGATATTTTGGCTGTTCCGGCTACTAGAGGCTACTACAGTTGCTTCGGAGGCGGCGTTTAGTGTGGACGGTAGGGTAATTGATGAAAGTCGTGCTTCTTTACTTCCAGATATTGTAGAGGCTTTGATGACTGCAAATGATTGGATTGAATCCCCTAAGAAAATAAGTAAGTGTATGAATGTTCTTTATTGTAATTTTATAAAAATATTCTCATATTTTTTACTTGCATACTTTCAGTTGATGAAGCAAGTGTTGCCGAACAACGATGTTAATAGAGGTAAAGGTAATCCATTGTTTCTTGTCTCCAATTAACTACTTTCAGTAGACATGTAATGCACAAATTTCTATGTCACTTTATGTATGATATGAGTGTGAACTTATTGCCATTTTATAAGTTCAAGTCTGCTGAAATGCAAGTGTTAGGACAATTCGCATGCCCAAACTTCCAGTTCCTGGAAATCTAGCTACATCTGTTCTTAGTCCTCAGTTCTTAATCATATATGTGTATCTAACGTGTGAGGATATGTTAAAAGTTAAAGGAATTCACACACCCACCTGGGGCACATAGAGAGGCCAGGAGAAGCAAATGTTGCTCAAGAGAAAAGATTCACTTGCATCAGACGCTTTCTACTTTCGAAGTTTCGTTAAATGCCTTGTGAATCTTCATTCTGTTTCTCTTGTGTAGTCTAAGGATGAATGTGAATACCTAAACATGGTGAAAGAGGGGTCTTCTTTTGTTTTGGTGTTTCTGTTGGTTCTATAGATCATGATTACAGAGTTTGCATTCGAATAGATGGAGCTTGGCAGAAACAACGAATTGCGAATGCTACAATCCTCATGGACAGTTTGCTTCTTATTAAGTTTTTGCGAAAAGATATTAAATCGGATTGGTGGTTATGTAATAGGTTGAAATCTATATCGATTGTAAATTTTAGTAAAGTCTCAGTGCAAGGGAGGGCTAGTTATTGTATATTTGTATGACTGCCATTATTTGGTAATGGTATAGTCTGAATCTTCCCCTCTCTCCTCTCATTTTTTGGAGAAAAAATAATGTATTTTTTTCCTTTTTTTAAAAAATTTTGGAATTTAAAAAAAAAATTCAAATTGGGTTCGGATTTTCGGATCAGATCCGATTTTTTTGGATTCAGATTCGGATTACCGCTATCGAATCCGAGTCCATTGACAAGTCTAATTCAAGGCTTAACTTCTCATACGAGGGAGAGAAGTGTTCCCTAAAAGAGCTTAACATTCTTTTATTGCCATGTCTTTTATTCCTTTACTCTGAAAAATGGAAGCATGGTATTCTTAATATGGCCGTTATTTTGATTTGCATTTTCCATTTTGGTTATCTTAATAATGATTCTTTTTTGGTACATTTTTTTTCTTCATTTTCTATTTCAAAGTTCGCTCAACCATGCACAATTAATAAATCGAGGAAACTGATAACGGCAAAAAAAAAAAAAACCATAATTCCTTCTATCGTATGTGTCGGTGAATATTGCATGGGAGGTACTATTTTGTTGTACAAATAAAAAAGAGAGGGTTGATTTACCCTAAAAACTGCCCTTCATATCTCTCTGACTAAAGAAAACGGTTGTTTTTTGAAGTACGGGACCACAATGTCATCCATGTGGGGAATGAAAATGAAAATTCATGGGTATCTTTTATCTTTCATTCGGTAGTTTTAAAAAGTAATCGGAGTCGAATAACAAACTCTGAAGCATCTCTAAATTACACATTTGTATTCTATAGCATCAACCAATGAAATGAATTGCACAAATAAGTTTATTCGGAGTGCAATAGACACGGGCTATTAACTAGAGGTTACGGTATGCAACTCTTAAATTTAATTGAAAAGAACTTAGGTCCAATATAATAGCTTCAACCTGAGCTCAAATCATATGTAAAGCAATTTTCGAAAATGATGTTACAAGCCACTGTTCTAGTTTCAACGTGAATCCAATCAAATAACAGAGCTACTAGGGGGCGGATCAAAAAACAGGGCTACTAGACTAGGGGTCTAAAACAACCACGGGTCTGTCCTGTCCTTCTGCAGCGCTGATGCGGTCACCTTAAGGGCCCGATTGGATGGTGTATACGGTGGGTGTATTACACAATACACCCGGATGAGAAATCAATACACCATTTGGCATCCATTTTTTCTCATGTATTAGTTAATCCCCGTATTCGGTAATACACCGAGAACAACAATAAATTATTGCTACCCTCCCAGGTAGCAATAGCTAATCCGGGTGTATACACCTGGTTTTTTGACCAAAACACCCCTCTTCATCCTCCTCGTCCTCCAACGGCTCTCTCTTTCTGTATTTGCTATAGAGAAACAAGAAGAAGAAGAACAACACCACCAACAACAGATCACCACCAGAACCACCACAAAAACAAACACACACAAAATATGTATGTATACGTAGAGAGAGAGATGTACCTGTTCTTGGGGGTGGATTGTGTACAGATCGGAGAGAGAGACAACCCACCGATCGGAGAGAGAGACGATTACCAGATTGAGGATGGGTTGTGTACAGATCGGAAGAGAGAAAACCAGTGGGCCGCTCCTCCCCTCCTTCTTTGATTTCGTCTTTCTTCTCTCTCTCTGTCTCTCTCTCTCTCTGTTTTCATAAAGCTTAGTTGGGATAAAAAGTTGGGAACTTGGGATAAAGGAGCCGATATTCCCAAAGTTGGGAAAATAATCAGGTGTAGTTGAAACCAACCCAAATAAATGGTGAATGGGGAGCAATCCAATGATCACAAATAATTTTGAAAAACACGTGTGACCATGTGTATTATTCTTACAAGTTCCCCATCTTTAAAAAAAAATGAAATTTATATTTTACAAAATTTTTAAAATTTTAAATTTGTTAATGAAGTAAATTATTATAGCTTAAAATTGTCGAAAAGTAATTAAATATATTAAGTTTTGCAATTATATAATTAATATTATACATAATAAAGTTTGGGACTGCATAAGGGCAAAATAGTCATTTGATAGTTTTTTACATCATACACCCATCCTTATAATACATCATCCAAACCATCTACTTTTTAATACACCCTCTATAAATGTCACATCAATGTGGGCCCTCCCTTCTTAACTAATACCCCTTACTATCTTATCGCCCCTCTATAACTAATACACCCAAAACTCATACTGCATCCAATCGAGCCCTAATTGTACTGCTTCTCTACTTCGTCTTCGACACCTAGCGTGAAAAGCCAAGACAAACCTACTCTTATCCTACCCACAAGTTATAAGAGATAAATAGGAGACAAGGGTAATTGAAGAAGTGAAACTAGAAAGAAGCTTCAAGAGAAAATAAAGATGTTGAAGGCTTCAAGAGACGGAACGAGTTAAGGCTTGCATGTCATTTGTGTTACTTTCTTGAAGTGTGCTTTAAACGTTATTGGATAACTGCTATATTTTATTTAGGTTTTAGATTTTTTCGTTTTTCTTTCTTTTCTCTTCTTCCTGAGGTATACTGAGCAGTAGCGAATCCGAATTCAATTACTAACTTTTAACCCGTGTCATGTTCTAAGATTCTCTACCTCATGAAGTGTTCCTACATATCTTTATCTACTTATTGATCATACGGATCAGCCCCGCAGGTAACCTTCAAATAGCATAAGACATCTCTCGCATGCCCTGCCATCCCACCCTTCCCGGCATAAATAACAACCTTTCGCAGGGTATCTCTCTTTCCCGGAATAAATAACTACCTTCCGCAGGGTATCCATCGATCGCAACCACCCTTGAGACCTATATAGTTCAACTAAGTTCTCACGTGATAACGAATTGAACACCTTAAGCCATGATGGTATCAAAACTGCTAGAAAAAATATAACCATAGTGCGGAAGCGGGTGGTTCGAGTTACCTTATGAACTTTAACCGAACCGGACCTTGGTGTGGATGGATTACGAACTCTTGATCACGTACCAAATCAGCAACAAATTCCTGCGATGGAGTGATACTACGAGGATCGAGTATCACCCTCTATTCCACGGTGCAAAAACTCGGATTGCTCTTTAATGGTAGAGAGAGAACTATTGAAGAGAGAGAGAGTTTCCCAGAACTCTATATCTTTTGTATACCTCTGGTGTATATTATTTTGTGTGTATTCTTTATGAACATTCTGCAGGAAATAAATAGAGAAAGAGAGAGAGCATCCTAAATGCTTTAGAAGTCTTCTAATCCTAAGAGATTAGAATTACTTCAACTTCTCCTATCTTATCTCCAAGATAAGATAGAGCTCTCTAATATCTGGGTCACCGGGTCATGCCCACATGGGCGACTTGATTTGGTCCCGGACCGGCCCCAAATTCCAACATGAAACACTACAAATATTATTCTATCGAAAGCTCGTAAATCACATAAGACTTACACGTACGATTGAAGGGCAGCAGAATTGAATTGCTTCAAGGTTTTCACGATCTGAGGCCCACTCTACAAGCACCAATTACGTTCACGAACACCGTCTACTCTTCACGTCGGGTAGAGGAGACTACTAGACTCTACTCTCGATATCCACACCGCAAATCCCAGGGTTCTTAGATGGAAACCCTAGAAAGAGAAGATCTTTGACAGGAGAATTTTTCTAGAGGAGAATGAGAGATGAAACTCTAACTATTTCGTATTGTGTCTATCTCCAAATATCTGCAGGACTGAATTTATAGATTAGAGTCCAAGAGTTCAAAGTTTCCTAATAGATGTAGGTGATCTATTATCTTTGAACTCTCCTAACAGATAGAGATTAGGAGTCTGTCTCATCCTTCTAACCAACTCAATCACATAACCCATGTGGACGACCCATGTGGGTTGGGTCCGGTCCGAACCGACCCATTTTTCTAACATCTCCCACTCGTACACATTGGGCAATATGAAAATATCTCATCCATGTCAATCTTATCAATTCTCTTCATACAAGAAATGAGGCGTGTGACCGACAAGAAAGAAACAAGCAAAATAGGAGTACCATATTAAGCTTCCATCAAACTAACATGGCACATCACTCCACAAGATTTTGTCATTTCCCTAGACAAATCTAGCCACATTGGATCGAGCATCTCCAATCCCTCTTGAGTCCCAGCTCAGAGCTATGCTCAACCCCCTTGCGTTGGTGCACTTCCAATTTCAAAATTATTTTCATTTTGATATACTGTATATAAAAAGATAATAATTTGTGCCGGCACAAAGCACAACCAACCGCATAAATGAATGTGATACCAGAAAGTCTTCTTTGAGCCCTCATGTCATTCCATGTCAACCTTGCTGCTTTCCCAGTCATGCTCCATGGGACCCTGACATTTCGTGGCCTTAGGTAGTCAAGCTAGAGTAGCAACACAATCTTTACTTCATGACATAGTCTCAAGTCAAATAAGGGTAATGAGTAGTCATATAAATGACTCTTAGAGCCCACACAGTGATAGGAAAGGGATCCACGCTATCACTCCTCTAAGTATGGTCGGCAACAGCACATGTGGTATGATTCACATGCTACGGTGGAGCAATCCCTAAAGATTGTGTCACTCCCAAAAATACCGTATAGACATAAGTACAGTCGCTACTAAAAGCGCCTTACTTGAGACTCTCAAATTTGTCGCATGTACTGCGCCTTATCTAGGCCTCCATCTGGCTCAATCAAAAGGCTACACAGACTCTGTGTTCGGTCAAGAATGACCTCATCTTGGTCGAACCAAGGCGACAATACTCTAAACACAATATAAAGAGTATAATTATGTCTCATCTCGTTCGCCTATCAGCGCCAAGGTAGGTTACCGTGTGAGATGGTCAACCTTATGCCTTTTGACGCACAATTGTAAGTGCATAACAATTTAAATGCAACATGATTTTTATTATCACAATCAACTCGAATATAAAAATCAGTGCATAAACAATAAATATCCAAAGGTGTCTCAATAAAGCATAAACAACTCAAATCCTACTAAGTCCCAGACTACTAACATGGTTCTGAAAGACATCCCTTGCTATAGGCTTAGTCAAGGGATCAGCAACCATACTGGTTGTGGAAATATGCTTTAGGAGCACCTCTCCTTGCGCAACCATATCTCGAATGTAGTGAAACCGAATATCAATGTGTTTGGATTTTCCATGATATTTTGGATCCTTTGTATAAGCAAGAGCCGCTGTGCTATCACAATATAGAGTCACAGGCCCACTAGACTTAGGCCTTGTGTCAAGGCACTGTAAGAATCTTCGCAACCAAATAGCCTCTTGGACCGCTGAAGAACAGGCTATGCACTCAGATTCCATTGTGGACAATGCGATACAAGTCTGTTTCTTACTGCACGAGGAAATTGCTCCACCTGCAAGCAAGAATGCATATCCTGAGGTAGATTTGTGCTCATCTATGTCACTACCCCAGTCTGCATCACTGTATCCTCGTAAGCATCCGTCTCCACCTTGATAGCATAGCATGTAATCTGCAGTGCCTCGCAAGTATCTAAGTATTCTCTTCACAGCCTTCCAGTGAGCAAGTCTAGGGTTCCTCTGAAACCGACTGACCAACCCTACTGCAAAAGAGATATCTGGTCGAGTACACAACATAGCGTACATCAGACTCCCAACCGCCCTTGCATAGGGGACTCGAGCCATTGCCTCCTTTTCTTGGTTAGATTGAGGGCAAAGAGCAAGACTCAAGGTGTGTCCCTTCTCGATTGGAGTGTCAATGGGTTTAGAATTTTGCATTTGGAAATGCTCAAGAACTTTTTTGATATAGGTTTCCTGACTCAAACCAAGAAACCTTCTTGAGCGATCTCTAGTGATCTTAATTCCAAGTACAAAATCAGCCTCACCCTTGTCCTTCATCTCAAAGTTTGAAGACAGCCACTCTGTAGTGGCGATAATCATCTTCATATCATTCTCAGCTAAAAGAATGTCGTCAACATACAAAGAGAGGATAAAAAAACTTTTCTTGGACTCCTTAACATAAACACAATGGTCTTCTTCAATCATCCTAAACCCATTAGAAATAATGGCTCGATGGAATCTCAAATACCACTGTCTAGATGACTGCTTTAGGCCATAAATCGAACGTTTTAGCTTGCAAACTTTGCGCTCACATCCCTCTACTTTAAAGCCAACCGGTTGATCCATATAGATCTCCTCATCTAGTTCTCCATTGAGAAATGCAGTTTTAACGTCCATTTGAAAAAGTTCCGAATCCAAGAATGCGACAATAGCTAGAATGAGGCGAATAGAGACTATTCTCACCACCGGGGAGAAAGTCTCATCATAGTCTATACCCGCTTTTTGGGTAAAACCCTTCGCCACAAGACGGGCTTTATACTTGCCGATTGATCCATCTGCCTTGCGTTTAATCTTTAAGACCCATTTATTACCAATGGTCTTACGCTCAGGCGGAAGATCTACCAACTCCCACACCTGATTTTTGCTCATAGAACTAATCTCGTCCTCCGTAGCAGCTAGCCATTCCTTACATGCAGGTGAAGACAAAGCCTCATTGTACGAACTAGGCTCATCTTCCTCTTCAGGAGCACACATGAAAGATTCCCCTTCAATCTCAAAACGACGACGAGGAATACTTTCACGATAACTCCTACGTAGTGGAGGATCTTGAGAATCAGTAGTCTCTAGTGAAGTACTCCCACTATGAGGCAAGCTACTCCCAATGTTCTCGGCGACCATAGGATGAGGATTTAAACTCCCACCCTCGCTGAGAACAGGTGTAACTTCCTCTGATTCACACAACTCATAAAGATTAAGATCTCCCCTCACGTCACCTCTGCTTGGAAACTCATGTTCAATGAAATTCACATCTCTGGACTCAATTTCAGTCAATCCACCCTCAGGTTGCTCGCATATCATAATATACACTTTCGAGTGTTCAGGATACCTTATAAAGATACCCTTTTTGCCTCTCAGATCTAATTTTCCAAGCTGCTGTGAAGGAATGCGCACATAACTTGCTGACCCCCAGGGTCTCAAATGATCAAGAATTGGCTTCCTGCCTGTCCATAACTCATATGGTGTAGAAGAGACTGATTTACTTGGCACACGGTTAAGGATGTAGGCCGCACTCAATAGAGCATCTCCCCAAAAACTAATTGGAAGATTAACATACGCCATCATCGACCTAACCATATCTAACAGTGTACGATTCCGTCTCTCTGCAACACCATTTTGTTGCGGAGTACCTGAAATTGTTAACTGTCTTTGGATACCTTTATCTTCACAGAGCCCTTTAAATTGCTCAAATAAGTATTCGCGCTCGCGATCTGTCCTCAGAACTTTTAGGGTTCTTTCTTTTTGATTCTCAACTTTGTTAACAAATCGAATGAAGCAGTCCAATGCTTCCGATTTATGAGAGATCAAATAGACATATCCATATCGCGAATAATCATCTATAAATGTGATAAAGTAGGTACCACCATGTCGTGCCCTAACATTCATGGGTCCACAAATGTCTGAATGAACTAGTTTTATTGGACTTGTAGCTCTCACTGCCTTACCGAATGGTTTTCTTATCGCTTTTCCTGCCATGCAAGACTCACATATTGGTAGGTTGACTTTAGCGAGTGGACTTAAAAGGCTCTCTCTAGCTAATCTAGTCATCCTATCTTGGCCAGTATGGCCTAACCTGGCATGCCATTTCACAGAACTAGAAATAACATCATCATCATGAAAAGCCATAAATGCATTATTATTCAAACCATCCAAATCCAAAACATAGAAACCACCAGAAATAGATCCATGCCCAAACGGTTTAAAGGAAAATCCTAACTCAACTAAAGCTATGACTGATATCAAGTTATGTCGAACTCCAGGCGCATAAAGTACATCATAGAGAATAAGTGTGCGACCACTTTGCAACTTCAGCTGATAAGTGCCAACTCCTAGCACATCTTCGGCTGAACTATTCCCCATAAAGACACTCTGGCTGCCAACAGGAATCCGGCGATACTCGATAAATCCTCCTCGATCTCGTGCTACATGTTTTGTCGCTCCTGTGTCAACAATCCAATTAGGATCAGTATGAGCAACCAATACATGAGAGCAAACTAAGCAATCTATGCGAGAAATAGGGTAAGATGGTACCTTCTTCGGCTCAGTGCAATCACGAGCGAAGTGTCCTATCTTCTGACAATTGTAGCAAGTCACTTTAGATTTATCCTTCTTGCATCCTCTCTTGCCTCTGCGGCGCTTAACACGTTCTTTAGGCGCATTATCTCTAGCTGCTCCTGGCTTAGCCTTGCCATCTTGCCTTTTGCGCTTAGACCCAATTGCTTTGCGCTGGCCAGGTTCAACCACAAGAACCTCATTGCCTCGCATAG
Source organism: Rhododendron mucronatum var. ripense (assembly GCA_019656295.1). Taxonomy (NCBI): domain Eukaryota; kingdom Viridiplantae; phylum Streptophyta; class Magnoliopsida; order Ericales; family Ericaceae; genus Rhododendron; species Rhododendron mucronatum. The sequence continues at coordinate 1,301,109 of BPLT01000112.1, forward strand.
CATCTTGGCGCTCGGCTTCAAGCTCAAGATGACACTTCAAATCATTAAAGGTTTTAACCATTTCATTGTGTGCCATTATGAGCTTGAAATGGTCCCATGTTTTATTAGGCAAAGACCTAAGCATGGCGAGAATCTGTTGCTCATCAGTCAGAATGTTACCGGCAGCCCTAAGGTCGCGTATCATAGCCGACATAACCCTCAAATGTTCAGGCATGGAATGTTGGGGGTTCATTTTATAACTGTCGAACTTCAATGTTAACGCGCGCAACCTAGTTGCCGTTGTGCCACCAAAAGCAATTTTCAGCTGGTTCCATATTTCTTAGGCAGTAGCACAGTTTTCAAACTCGCCAATCAGATCATTGTGCATGCTGGCTAACATAGTAAAACGCGCACAACGGTCTTTCTTGACCCAATTTTGATAAGTTTCCATGTTTCGACGGTCTTGGGCAGTGGTTCCCTCTTCGGGGACAGTCATGGTATTGGTCAAGGTTTCAAGTACTTCTTGCTCATTCAGGAGATACTGGATTTTCTTGTGCCACATGTCATAGTTTTTCCCATCCAGTTTTTCTCCCTTAACAAGATCAGCAACAATAGTCTTCGAGGCCATTTCACTACATTTATTTGCGCATTGGAAATATTTAGCACATTACAATAATTTTATCCTAAAACCCTATTAAGTAAATAATGATTTTAACCATGGATAGAGATCGAAAATCTGCAATGCTCGTAGTCATCACTCCAACACTTGGTGTAAATCATTATTTCTTAATCGATTTTTAGACAAAATTTCCAATGAATCAATATAACAGTAAGAGGATGAGACTAGTTATTTTAAGTCTCTAATTAATATTTTATGCAAGAATGGGAGGCAAAAATAGTATACAAACATATTCTGCTATTGTTTCCCATTGTTTGGTGTATGAGGTGTAATATTCCAGTGAGCATGGTTTTTTATTTTGTTTTTTCTATCCGTTGTTTATTCGGGAAAATTAGAATAAAATTCTTAAAAAATTATCAATTTCCAAATTTAACCTCCTGGAATCAGAACCAATTTATAGGAGTGGTTGGTGTAATTTTTCAGTATGCGTTGTTTTTATTCTGTATTTTCTATCCGTTGATAATTTGGGAAAATTAGAACAAAAAATCTGAAAAATTATATATTTTTGGATTCAACCTCCTGGATTTAGTACCTATTTATTGGTGTAGGTTTTGTATTTTTTTCAGTACATGTTGATATTATTTGGCATTTTCTACTTGTTATTTATTCTTGGAGAATTAGAATAAATCCTGAAAATTGACAATAATTGCATGTGAGCAACTAGAAATGTACAAAATATTGAAAGCAACATGTTTAATTTTTTGGATGATTTTACATGTTGTATGTGGCATGTTTGGATAATTTTTGACATTGTTGAATGTTTAAATTATTCATTTTGATAGCATAAAAAATGCTTTTTAATGCATAAATTGTGTTATGCACTATAATAAATTTGTTTCATGCTTGTGATATACCATATCTAGTGGGAGGTTATTCGGTAGAGAAAATATTTATATATGTTTTTCCCGAAAAACTAAAATTTTGCGCATGAATTAAATTAAATTGTAATAATAAAATACTTAGAGGCGCAAGAGATGATTATAAGCTTTGCGAGTTTTCGATCTTGCGACATGTATGGTATTATTATTTTCTAATTTAGATTCTTACTGCAAAATAATTCTGTGTTGTGTTGTTATTAATAATCCCATGCGTATTTCTTTGATAGAGTTGAAATGGAAGCTAAGAAAGTTGTAGCTGATTTGACCCAGGTTGAGAAATTGAAAAGGGGTAATTATAATGTTTGGTGCTATGAGATCCAATTTCTCCTCAATGAGCTAGAGGTCTTGGAGACCCTCGACCATGAGATGGTTGAGCCAAAACTTAATGACTCACCACAGTATCTTTGTGATCTTGAGGCCTTTGAAAAATGGTACAAGAAAGATCAATGTGCGCGATTTACTATGATGCGCAGCATGCATAACGATTTGATATGTGAGTTTGAGTACTATGAGACTGCTCATAAGTTGTGAAAATCTATCAAACAAAAATATGATATCGACTTCTTGACTAAGATGGTCTCGAACTTAAAATGTAATGATGAACATAAATCCGAGATCATGAAGGCTAAGCGCCAAGAGGCAGCTGAGCCAAATGGTTCATGCATCATAGTTGAGACTGTCCCTCGCAGGTCTGGGTACCAACGAAGGAAGGCTAAACACGCCCTTAAGAAAGGAGCTGCTATAGGCCTTAACCGTATTGGCGCTGGTTTTTTTAAGCGCAATAGAGGCAAGAAGAAGAGTTATAACAAAAACAAGGCTAGTAACGACGTGCTTTTACTGTGACAAGTTGGGACACTTTGCTCGTGAGTGCACTGAGCCTAAGAAGATACACCATATTTTTGTTCTTGTGTTGACTGTTTTGGAACATGTCAAGGTTTAGTTGCTTATTCTCCTCATTCGTGGGTTGTAGACTCAGGAGCAACCAACCAATTAGTGAGGAAACAAGATAGGTTTGTGGAGTATCGCTATGTTCCAGTTGGAGGCCAAAGAATTTTCATGGGAAACAAGTCTAGTGTGTTAGCGCTGGGTGTTGGCAAGCTAGACATGTGATATGGGCGCACTTTGTTTTTTCATGAAGTACTTTATGCTCCAAGAATTTGATGAAACTTGTTATTAGTCACTAGCATGATGGGTCTAGTTTTTTATTTTTGTTTGAGAGTAGCTAAGTGAGGATTGATTTGGGTACAATTTATAATGGTTTTGGATGGTTTGATAATACTAGATGTTATTAATTTTAATTTTAATAATGTTGCTAGTGATTCTACTTGCTTTGTTACATCTTCTGTTGATGTTGATTTTGTTAATTGGCATTCGAGATTAGGTCACATTGGGCAATAGGGGGATTTGTTAGTCAACCTGCCCATTTGTGACCAATGCCCAACAAGAAAAGCAATTAGAATATCATTCAGAAAACCATACGGGCATTTGTTCCATTACAGCTATCCATTAGACATTTGTGGTTGAAATTGAGTCACAAGATGTGGATTCCTCGAGGAGGATTTTCCTAGCAGGTGAGAGGTTAGTAGAGATGTAGAATTCTATGAGATGGAAAATCTAACTAAAGGTGCACCAAATTGTCCAGTTGAGAATGGGGAAGAAATTCTCTTACCTCCTACGGATAGTGGGAGCGACTTGCTTAATCATGGATTAGATCCAATGGATATGGATTCTCAAGATCCTCTTAGGCATAGAAGCAAATATTGAATAATCCTTTGTCGTCTATTTGAGATTGAAGGGGAGTTTCCATGAATGCTCTTGAAGATGAAGGAGAGCCCAAAATAGTGGAAAAAACTCCTTTATCGCTTGCTAGTAAGGAATGGATAGCTGCAATGTAAAATGAAATGGAGTTTATGAAGATAAACCTTGTCTGGGACTTGGTTGATCTTTAGCTTGGGCACAGGTTCATTGGGAACAAATGGGTTCTTAAGATCAAATGCGAAGCAGATGGTCCCATACTGAGCAATAAGATTCGTCTAGTGGCAAAGTTTTTTTTTTTTTTTTTTGGGTAAGTTAAGATTTTATTACCAAACAGAGGAGCTACCCCTGAAACATAGCATACAAATAAGGAAAGAGAAAAAAGGGTAAGGAACAGGCTCCCACCCTAACAACTACAGAACAGAAGCAACTCTAGCCTAGAAAACAACTAGAAGTAGTAACAAGTCAGGCCCTATCAAAGACCCTGTGAGGAAAATTCCAAACTGCACATAAAGCCAAATTCATATCAGTCTTCTTAATGCCTCTACATGAACTAGCACAAGCTCGGATGTCAGTAGAAATTTGGGCTTCCAACTGCAGCAAACTACTACTATGGTGTTGAAAGATTCTCTTGTTCCTCTCTCCCCACACATAGTATAGTAAAGCAGCAAAAGAGAGTTTAGACAATAAACCACCAAACAAGGATTCAGAAGCATGTTTTTCCAACCAATCAATAGGCTAGGAGCGCAGAGTTTGCTAGCTCCAACGGTCTATCTATGGCCTAAAACAATCATCCAGGTAGTGGTACCTGAGATTTCATTGAGCCATTTGGGTTTACGATGATCAATGAAGGCCATTGCGTGCATATGATGAGACGGTCCAAAAATAGTTTCTTGATACTGTCATTCTATGTTGATGACATTTTAGTTGGCTGGAATGACTAGGAGATGATAGTCGCCACACAGTTGTGGTTGTCCTTCACTTATGAGATGAAGGAATGGGCAAAGCAAGCTATGTGCTCAGAGTTGAGATCTTAAGGGATCCTTCTAGGAAGATTCTTTCTTTAAGAATGTTTTTAGAACGATTCCGGAGACAAAGCTGCAAACTCATAGACATTTCTATTGTTAAAGATGAGACTTAGGGACTTAACATGGAACTTAATACTCCTAAAGAATTGGAACTAATGGCCCACGTGCCCTATTCAAGTACCATTGGCAGCTTATAAGTAGTTATTGGTCCAATCTTAGTCATGATTGTTGACAAATAGTCAAGAGGATATTAACATATCTCTAAGGGACTACTGATTATATGCCTTGCTTCTAGAGTGTGAATCTATGGCTAGTCGAGCAAAGATATTGTTGCGCAAAATGAAGTGATTATAAAACACATAGCTACGAGTCGCATAGTTGTATGCCCTTTGTCTAAGCCCATTGCTAAGGGGGCTTTTGAGACTCATGATTAGGCTTTAGGACTGCGTAGATGATGATAGATGTGTTTTATTAATTTCATTAATCATTTCTTTCAGATTTTTGGGATATTTATGCCATTTGCGCACTTAATATTAGCTTATTATTGTTGCAATTTGGTCAATTGTTTATTGAACAACACGTATAGAATTTAAAGATTGATGTCAGCAGGTTAGATTGGCTCACTCACGCGAGCAATCGCCTTCGGCGCTTGAGATAGCGAGCGAAGATGAGACACATGGGTAGTAATATATACAGGTTGGACCTGTGATATAGTCTGACAAGAAAGATCAGATATACCCACCATATGTCGCCTTGGTTGGAACCAAGATATGGTCTATTAGCAAGAGACCAATTTCGGATAGTTCCCCTTATCTTGAGATTAACCTGTCTTTGTTAGCCAGATGTGAGGACTCGTATAGCGCCATGATGGCAAGCTATCTGAGAACTCAGGTTGGGCACTAGGTAGCGACTAGACTAAGGTCTGTACGGTGTTTGGGAGTATGACATCGCTTTTTGAAAAAGTAACTCCACCGTAGCATGTATTCATACTACATGTGCTTGGCGATCATTTGTTTTAGAGGTGAGTGAATGGATCCTTGTTTCCTCACTGTGTGAGTCTAAGCAGTCATTCGGATAAAGTGACTGCATATATATTAAATGTGCTCTTTGATTTTTGACTATGTCATGTAGTAGAGATTTTGTGTTGCTACTCTAGCTTGACTACCTAAGACCACGAAATGTCAGGGTCCCACGGAGCATGTCTGGGAAAGCAGCAAGGTTAAAATGAAGTGACATTAAGGTGGAAAAAGGATCATTTAGTAGTACACCCTTGCAATATATTCACTGTCGACAACTCAGGTTGCTCTATTGGGATGCGGATCGGGTGTGAATATATAGTGCATGATGTTAGGGGGTCAAGCATGCTTTTTGGAAGGATTAAAGATGCTTGGTCTAGTGTAACTAAATCGATTCAGGGTACATGAGACACTTTTATGGGTTGATGTCTCTATGCTGGCTCTTAAAGAGTTTCTAGTGTATAGCTCCCACTTGCAGGTGCTCCAACGATCGCACGGTTCATTAGCGCGTATGAGGTTGCTTCTTAGTTGAGTAGATGGAAGAGAGATTGATACAACTTGTCATGCCCATGCATGGACGAGTGGGAGATGTTGGAATTTGGGGCCAGTCCGGGACCAAATCGGGTCGCCCATGTGGGCATGATCCGGTGACCCAGATATTAGAGAGTCCTATCTCATCTTGGAGATAAGATAGAAGAAGTTGAAGTAATTCTAATCTCTTAGGATTAGAAGACTTCTAAAGTATCTAGGATGCTCTTTCTATTTATTTCCTGCAGAATGTTCATAAAGAACACACACAATAATATACTCCAGAGAGATACAAAAGATATAGGGTTCTGGGAAACTCTCTCTCTTCAATAGTTCTCTCTCTACCATTAAAGAGCAATCCGAGCTTTTGCACCGTGGAATAGAGGGTGATACTCGATCCTCGTAGTATCACTCCATCGCATGAAACACTTAGGCTCGTTTCCGTTTTTAAATTTCGGATACAAAAACCAGATGTTCTATTTCATTCAAAAGAAAAAAATGACAGATGTAGATCATGCAGTAGTGAGAACATCTAATCGGTCTTGGCTTCTGTGATAATTATTGAGTGGGTCCAGTGAATAGTTAGATTAATCGATTGCGGGGTGCGCCGGATTTGGGGCGGCATGGCCACGCATGAGGCTAGAGTACTGGGTGCTCATAATAATCCTCACGTTTTTTGTGTTGACAAGTCTAGTGCCAAGTGAGGGTTTGACCAATATTTGTTTTTCCATGTGCTCATAATAAATCTCATGTTTCTTTTCAAACAGATGCACCAATGTTTTGTTTTCTAGTAGTAAACTAATAAGGAGCATTGTTGTGAGTTATTTTTGACAAAGTTTCTGGATATAAGATGGATTAAAACTAAACAACTATTGGTCAGTTTTTATAGTATATATATAAAAAAAACTTGGCTTTTGCGACTAATTTCTGGACCGTGACACTCCAAATCAATGTGATTTGAAGAAGCCAATCTAGATGGTAGACCACACAGATTAAATATCTGTTCTCGTCTTTTTGGATTGATATAGGTTCGGATCTATATCCTATTGAATCTAGTTTAATTTTTCTCATGATAGTAAGTAATTCGATGAAATCAGTTTATCATGTATGGATTGTTTTTTGCTGCATTACAGCGCAAACTATTGTACCCAAGTTGTTGGACTTTACCCATCTTCTTAGGGGGAGAGTGTGGTGGAACTACCCATGCCTATACCTATTATGTGTTGTTGCATGTTGGCATGGATGGTCAATTGAAGGGATTAATATTTGTATGCGTTTGGAGATGGGCTCTCTTTGATTATAGAGATCGGAGACAAACTTATTATATGGAATAAGTGGAACACCCTCATTTGTTTTTATTTGTAAGGGGGTGAATTTTTGCACTTATGTTTGTATAATATTTTTGCCTCCTATTCTTGCATAAAATATTAATTAGGGACTTAAAATAACTAGTCCCATCCTCTTACTATGAAATTGATTCATTGGAAATTTTGTCTAAAAATCGATTAAGAAATAATGATTTACACCATGTGTTAGAGTGATGACTACGAGCATTGCAGATTTTCGATCTCTATCCATGGTTAAAATCATTATTTGCTTAATAGGGTTTTAGGATAAAATTATTGTAATGTGCTAAATATTTCCAATGCGCAAATAAATGTAGTGAAATGGCCTTGAAGACTATTGTTGCTGATCTTGTTAAGGGAGAGAAACTGGATGGGAAAAATTATGACATGTGGCACAAGAAAATTCAGTATCTCCTGAATGAGCAAGAAGTACTTGAAACCTTGACCAATACCATGACTGTCCCTGAAGAGGGGACCACTGCCCAAGACCGCCGAAATATGGAAACTTATCAAAATTGGGTCAAGAAAGACCGTTGTGTGCACTTTACTATGTTAGCCAGCATGCACAATGATCTTATTGGCGAGTTTGAAAACTGCGCTACTGCCCAAGAAATGTGGAACCAGCTGAAAATTGCTTTTGGTGGCACAATGGCAACTAGGTTGCGCGCGTTAACATTGAAGTTCGACAGTTATAAAATGAACCCCCAACATTCCATGCCTGAACATTTGAGGGTTATGTCGGCTATGATACGCGACCTTAGGGCTGTCGGTAATGTTTTGACTGATGAGCAGCAGATTCTCGCTATGCTTAGATCTTTGCCTGATAAGACATGGGACCATTTCAAGCTCACAATGACACACAATGAAATGGTTAATACCTTTAATGATTTGAAGTGTCATCTTGAGCTTGAAGCCGAGCGCCAAGATGCTATGCGAGGTAATGAGGTTCTTGTGCTTGAACCTGACCAGCGCAAAACAATTGAGTCTAAGCGCAAAAGGCAAGGTGGTGAGGCTAAGCATGGAGAAGCTAGAGATAATGCGCCAAAAGAACATGTTAAACGCTGCAGAGGCAAGAAGGATGAATCCAAAGTCACTTGCTACAACTGCCAGAAGATTGGACACTTCGCTCGTGATTGCACTGAGCCGAAGAAGGTACCATCTTACCCTATTTCTCGCATAGATTGCTTAGTTTGCTCTCATGTATTGGTTGCTCGATCATACTGATCCTAATTGGATTGTTGACACAGGAGCGACAAAACATGTAGCACGAGAACGAGGAGGATTTATCAAGTATCGCCGGATTCCTGTTGGTAGCATAGAGTGTATTTATGGGGAATAGTTCAGCCGAGGATTTGCTAAGAGTTAGCATTTATCAGCTGAAGTGCAAAGTGGTCACACACTTATTCTCTATGATGTATTTTTTGCGCCTGGAGTTTGATGTAACTTGATATCAGTAGTAGTTTTAGTTGAGTTAGAATTTTCCTTTAATTTCAGCAGAGGTGGTTTTTCCATCTACCTAGGTAATAAGCCGTTTGGACATGGATCTGTTTCTGGTGGTTTCTATGTTTTGGATTTGGATGGTTTAAATAAGAAGGCATTTATGGCTTTTCATGATGATGATATTATTTCTAGTTCTGTGAAATGGCATGCCAGGTTAGGCCATATTGGCCAAGATAAGATGACTAGGTTAGCTAGAGAAAGCTTTTTAGGCCCACTCGCTAAGGTCAACTTACCAATATGTGAGTCTTGCATGGCAGGAAAAGCAATAAGAAAACCATTCGGTAAAGCAGTGCGAGCTACAACTCCACTAGAGATTACTGATTCTCAAGATCGACAGTTAACAATTTCAGGTACTCCGCAACAAAACGGTGTTGCAGAGAGACGAAATTGTACACTGTTAGATATGGTTAGGTCGATGATGGCGCATGCTAATCTTCCAATTAGTTTTTGGGGAGATGCTCTATTGAGTGCGGCCTACATCATTTCTTTATGAGTTGTTTGAATCAGAGGAAGTTACACCTATTCTCAGCGAGGGTGGGAGTTTAAATCCTCATCCTATGGTCGCCGAGAACAGTGGAAGTAGCTTGCCTCATAGTGGGAGTACTCCACTAAAGACTACTGATTCTCAAGATCCTCCACTACGTAGGAGTTATCGTGAAAGTATTCCTCGTCGTCGTTTTGAGATTGAAGGGGAATCTTTCATGTGTGCTCCTGAAGAGGAAGATAAGCCTAGTTCGTACAATGAGGCTTTGTCTTCACCTGCATGTAAGGAATGGCTAGCTGCTGTGGAGGACGAGATTAGTTCTATGGGCAAAAATCAGGTGTGGGAGTTGGTAGATCTTCCGCCTGGGCGCAAGACCATTGGTAATAAATGGGTCTTAAAGATTAAGCGCAAGGCAAATGGATCAATCGACAAGTATAAAACCCGTCTTGTGGCGAAGGGTTTTACCCAAGAAGCAGGTATAGACTATGATGAGACTTTCTCCCCGGTGGTGAGAATAGTCTCTGTTCGCCTCATTCTAGCTATTGTCGCATTCTTGGATTTGGAACTTTTTCAAATGGACGTTAAAACTGCATTTCTCAATGGAGAACTAGATGAGGAGATCTATATGGATCAACCGGTTGGCTTTAAAGTTGAGGGACGTAAGCGCAAAGTTTGCAAGCTAAAACGTTCGATTTATGGCCTGAAGCAGTCATCTAGACAACGGTATTTGAGATTCCATCGAGCCTATTTCTAATGGGTTTACGATGATTGAAGAAGACCATTGTGTTTATGTTAAGGAGTCCAAGAAAAGTTTTCTTATCCTCTCTTTGTATGTTGACGACATTCTTTTAGCTGGGAATGATAGGAGATGATAGTCGCCACTAAAGAGTGGCTGTCCTCAAACTTTGAGATGAAGGACATGGGTGAGGCTGATTTTGTACTTGGGATTAAGATCACTAGAGATCGCTCAAGAAGGTTTCTTGGTTTGAGTCAGGAAACCTATGTCAAAAAAGTTCTTGAGCGTTTCCGAATGCAAAATTCAAAACCCATTGACACTCCAATCGAGAAGGGACACACCTTGAGTCTTGCTCTTTGCCCTCAATCTAATCAAGAAAAAGAGGCAATGGCTCGAGTCCCCTATGCAAGGGCGGTTGGGAGTCTGATGTACGCTATGTTGTGTACTCGACCAGATATCTCTTTTGCAGTAGGGTAGGTAAATCGGTTTCAGAGTAACCCTGGACTTGCTCACTGGAAGACTGTGAAGAGAATACTTAGATACTTGCGAGGCACTGCAGATTACATGCTTTGCTATCGAGGTGGAGACGGATGCTTACGAGGATACAGTGATGCAAACTGGGGTAGTGACATAGATGAGCACAAATCTACCTCAGGATATGCATTCTTGCTTACAGGTGGAGCAATTTCCTGGTGCAGTAAGAAACAGACTTGTATCGCATTGTCCACAATGGAATCTGAGTACATAGCCTGTTCTTCAGCGGTCCAAGAGGCTGTTTCGTTGTGCAGATTCTTACAGCGCCTTGACACAGGGCCTAAGTCTAGTGGGCCTGTAACTCTATATTATGATAGTACGGCGGCTCTTGCTTATACTAAGGATCCCAAATATCATGGAAAATCCAAACACATTGATATTTCATTTCACTACATTCGAGATATGGTTGCGCAAGGAGAGGTGGTCCTAAAGCATATTTCCACGACCAGTATGGTTGCTGATCCCTTGACTAAACCTATAGCAAAGGATGTCTTTCAGAACCATGTTAGTAATCTGGGACTTCGTAAGATTTGAGTTGTTTATGCTTTATTGAGACACCTTCGGATATTTATTATTTACGCACTGATTTTTATATTCTAGTTGATTGTGATAATAAAAATCATGTTGCATTTAAATTGTTATGCATTTACAATTGTGTGTCAAAAGGCATAGGGTTGACCATCTCACTCGGTAACCTACCTTGGCGCTGATGGGCAAGCGAGATGAGACATAATTATACTCTTTATATTGTGTTTAGAGTATTCTCGCCTTGGTTGGACCAAGATGAGGTCACTCTTGACCGAACACAGAGTCTGTGTAGCCTTTGATTGAGCCAGATGGAGACCTAGATGGGTGCAATGCATGCGACAAATTTGAGAGTCTTGAGTAAGGCGCTTTTAGTAGTGATTGTACTTATGTCTGTACAGTGTTTTTTTGGGAGTGACACAATCTTTATGGATTACTCCACCGTAGCATGTGAATCATACCACATGTGCTGTTGTCGACCATACTTAGAGGAGTGATAGGGTAAATCCCTGTCCTATCATTGTGTGGCTCTAAGAGTCATTTATATGACTACTCATTACTCTTATTTGACTTGAGACTATGTCATGAAGTAGAGACTTTGTGTTGCTACTCTAGCTTGACTACCTAAGGCCACAAAATGTCAGGGTTCCCATGGAGCATGACTGGGAAAGCAGCAAGGTTGACATGGAATGACACGAGGGCTCAAGGAAGACTTTGTGGTATCACATTGACAGACATGGAGAGTTCATAGATTGATGGAGATTAATCATATTTCTAAATACTCATGCGATAAAATCGACATAACATTAGAGTTCACTGCATTTCAAGCTAAGTACGTAATTGATGTCCATGTTTAAAATGTTTACTTAGTGCGCAAAGAAAACAAAAAAAAAAAGGAGTACTAAACACTTCATTACTACGAGTATTGAAGTTTAGCATAGAGAGCTAATCATCATTCATACTATAAAGTACTACATACTTTGGAAAAACAAAATCCTAACTAAACCGAATGTGAAACATCGTGAGCATATTGAATTTCGTTGAATCAGTGAAGATCACGAGTACAGAGAAATGGAGAAAAGAACTCGCGTAGTTCTCTTCTTCCATTCGATTTGATACATTCCGATTTCATGGCCTCAATATACCCTCGACCTTTTTAAAATAGCCAAGCAACTCCACTTACTGACTAACAAATCCCCTTGCTAGATCGGGGGCCAAACTGTTGGTTCCCGGCCGCTATTCCGGGTTCGTTCGAGATCAATTTCTATTCGTCATACATTTATAGGGCTGTTGGGTACGGAGTATTCTACCTCTCCCCGGCCGGCGATTCGAGCTTCAATGGTGGACTGGTGTGGTGATACGGTTGCGGTTGGAAGCTCCGGTGTGCACGGCAATGGTGGATGGGTTATTCCTTCTTCTTCCTCTGCCCAAACGATCTCTCCCTCCTCTCTCAATGTTTATGGAGGGGAAGAACAATAGAACACGTGGTGGCCCAATTTCATGATCAGCTGGACCGAGCCAAGCCCCAGAAGTCCAAACGGTGTTTAGTTTTAGATTACCTAAATTGGCTAAATTCGGACGAGCTCGGAATAGGCTCAAACTCGGTGGGCTGACTTATTTTCGCGCTCCGGTTCATACAAAAATTAAGATTTAGTTGTTCATTTGTCAGGAAAAAAAAACTTTCCGGAAAATTTTGTGAGTGTTCACTCATTTTCCTTTTCCCGCGACGCAAAATCCTGTGTTTTTTGCAGGATCACTTTTGCAGGAAAGTAATTCATGCAGGAAAACTTAAATTGGTAAATCCTAGAATTTTTCCTGTCAACTAAACACTGGGAAAGTTATGAAAAAATTGATTTTTCCATCATTTTCTGTACTTTCCTAACAACTGAACAGGGCCTTCCTGGCAACTGAACGGAACCTAAGGCCCCGTTTAGTTGCCAAGAAAGGAAAATTGTTTTCCTGTGAGACGAATAAATAAGAATAAAAAAATATTCGCAAAATGAACAAACACGAAAAAAATTGAATACCAAAACGAAATAAGCCCAAAACTCCCCCTCCCCCACCCAAAGTCTCTCAATGGAGCTTAGCAACTCGTATTCCACTATTTTCTTTCCCTTCTCCTCTTTCTCCAAAGAGAAATGTATATAAATTGTTCTCTTAATTTCATTCAAATCTCATTTTCGTCGTTTAAGTATTAATTACAATTCTTTTAATCTTCAAGTTTGATTTTGTATCAAATTGATTTAATTGATAACTTTTGTCAGTCAAACTGGACAGAAAAAATCAGATTAATGTCAGTTTAGACGTTGTAGTTCGCACCAAATTGGTCCAATTGATAACGTTTACCCTCAACCTAATTTTTTCCATTCAATTTAACTAACAGACGTTATCAACTTAGTACCAACTCGGATCCTCTGTCCCTCTACCATGTCCCCATCTTCTGTCCCCTTAATATTATGTTGCCAAGTGTCTCATCTCAACCCTCCATCAAATTCTGGATAAAACTAGAAAGCCCCATTTCTATAAATTTCCCTTCTTCAAAAGGCCGCCTGCCCCACCTCTCCCTCTCCCTCTCCCTCTCTCTCTAACCAACAACTGCAAACCGCCCCCTTTTCCCCATTCCCCGTCTCCTCCCTCTCTAACCAAGTTACCGAGTTCCAACAACGGGGCCCAACGACAGAACTCCCTTCTCTCTCTCTCTCTCTCTCTCTCTCTCTCTCTCTCCACCTGTTCTTCACTCTCTAGATTTTCTCCCTCTTGTCTAGCCATCTGTTTATGCCCCTCGACTCGAACACCTGTCTCTCTCCTCTCTCCATGAAAAAACTGTAATTAATTAGAAAAGAAACATAGAGAGATGGGTAAATACATGAAGAAGGCAAAGACATCAGGAGAGGTTGCTCTCATGGACTCCTATCTCGGAGTCCGTACCCGCGCCAAAACCCTAGCTCTCCAGAATTCCGGCGGCGGCGGGTCCTACCTCCAGCTCCGCAGCCGTAGACTCGAGAAACAAACCCTAATTTGCGATTCCAAGAGACAGAAGCAAACGCTCAAAGAAAGTCCTGTATCTAACCCCAAAAACCCTAATTTGGTGGCCGATGAAGGGACTCGTTTGGAGACAGAGGAAAAGAAGCGCGACGATGTTGATGAGGGAATTGAAGCTTCATTTGGCGAGAATGTGGTGGAGTTTGAAGGTAGAGAGAGGTGGGTTTTTCTATTTACTAATTCTTTGGTCTTTTGATTGTTTTGAAAGCTTCAGTTGTTGACAAGTAGGTAGTTTTTCCTCTTTTTTATCCTGTGAAATGGTTTTCAAAATTTTTGAAAGAAACGAAGTCAAAATTGGATACCTAAACTTGTGGAAAAGAAAAGAAGGGAAAATTTATTAGAAATTTCTCTTACCGCTGTTTGGTTTCAGGGTAGAAAATAACAAATTCAGTATTTCTTTTATTTTCCTCTCACTCCCCCTAAGTTCCAAACGCTGCCAAATTTTTTTGGTGAAAACGTATTGGAATTTGACGCCAGAGAGGTGGGTTTTCGATTAATTGGAGTTTTTGGTTGTTAGAAGTCTCAGAATTTGATGGCTACTGTTTTTCCTGTTTTTAACGGTAAAAAGATTGTCTTTGCTCTTTTTGGTTGCTGAGAAAGTAGGGGAATGCAAAAAAATCAGAATGTAAAGCCCCTCTTTTTAGACGTATGGGATGAATTTTAAAGCCCCCCGTTCCACGCTTGTTAGTTGTTGGGCCCGGAGCGCCCATGGATTTGGTTATCCAATGCCACCCCCGTAATCAATATTTCAACCAATCACACAAATGAAAGCAACCAAACAACGAACGCAAGGGTGTTGAATCAAAATTTGTAAGAACTTCTTGGAGCTATGCTTGTTGCTCAATGATCCATGGATCTTCTCTTTACTCCAAGATTCAAGCCAAAGTCCTTTCAATGTTTTCTTAGGTTAGGAAGAGTTTTGGGGCCGCTATATCATATGTGGTAGCCACAAAACCCTAATAAGCCGCATATTTACAAGCTGCAGAATTTGTTAGAGTTGCTTGAGCAGCTTCTGAAGTCTGTTTGAGTTGCTCAAGCAACTTTATGAAAAACGTTGCCATATATCAAAACATTGATTTCCCCGGTTTCCTTTCCTCTTGAAGTTGTTATATATTGAAATCCTTGATTTCTCTTGATTTTCTTCCACTTCAATTACTTAAAATCTCTACCACTCAGTTACAAAATTTCATTGATTTCCTTCCACTTCCTAAATGGACACTGTAGAAATAAATTGAAAATAAATTACAACTCGATAAATAAGGATACAATTAAATGTGTGTTTTGTGTGAAATTTGCCAACAAAGAGAGACCGTGGCCTGATGTCCTAACATTAGTAGATGAATGTAAGGCATGTCATGTAACTCCATTATCAAAGGCGAAACTTCATTATAAAATGTTTTACTTCATTCTCAATTACTAATGCCTGAGTCCAAGGGTCCATTTGGAGAATTTTGGGGTGAAAATTTGGTTTTCTTGATTATGGATCTTAAAGCCCCTCTTTCTAGATGTAACCAATTTTGCACCTCGTTGTTGATAACCCTGGTTTCCATTCTTTTCAGGAAAAAAAAATACAGAAGCAGATTTTTTGAAACTTATTGTTTTCGAATATCCGAGGCTATAAATGTTTTGGTGGTTTCATTTGTTTGAAAAGGAAAATTCGGTTTTACTTGGTTTTGACTATCCAAGTGTTGGCCTGGGACTTTGGGGTTTGCTCCCACTTGAGGTCTCAGGTTAGATTCCCTTCGCTAGCAACTGTCGGGGCCATCTCACCCCAAGCGTAAGCGTGTGAAAAGCCTCTGGGAGGGGCTGTAGGAATTATTAGTCTGGGGTGTCTACATTACCCAAAAAAAACAACTTGGTTTTGACATTATTGTCTTGTTACTCCCTTTTCGAAACATAGATTGTCTTATTGCTACCCCCTTAATCTTTGTTGATTAGGTGTTTAATCCTGCACTGCCTTCGGGGGCTGTTGGGTTGCTGAAACCATGGGGCTTGTTGTTTATCGGCTTTGAGGCCCCATCTCTGTTTAATGTTAATGAAGTCCCTGTTCTGGAAAAAATTTTGGTGGCAAAGAATGTAGGATGAAAATAAAATGCTTGCTTGCCTTCTTCCCACCCCCACCCCCCCCCGCCCTCCCCCTTTTTTTTTCCTTTTCCCTGTTTCTCCATTTAGCCTGAAGAAACTATGTTCTAGCCTTCTTTCAAGCCTTTCTTGACTGGTGATAAGGTGACATTTCTAGTATGGGGATATCCTAAACGGGTTGATTTCTTTTTCAGGGTTTATTGGACTTCTAATTGCTATTCATTGTTTACTTAATCCAGGTTATTCTGGTTGTTAAAATTTCGCAGTTCTGTCCCTCAAATCACTTCTCAATCCGGTGGAGTGAAATAATTTGAAAATATTGGTGTTTAGTGACATTTTGCTGTCATTTTTACAGTTCTGGCTGGAGCTCAACTTATTTTGAGTCTGAGAAGTGTTTAGTTCTGCAAACAGGATATAGTTCTATCAGGTCCCCATTGAACTACATTTTACTCCTTGTTGGTTTAAGTGACTAGTCATGAGTTTATCGCCCGTTACGTTTCAAGTACAACCACCGATTCCTCATTTTTCATTTCCGAAATGATATTGGTACCGACGGGTACCGTCCTGAAATTGTACTGACGGGCTCGCCAGGCCCACTCCGGCTACCAGACGGCCAGGCCCACTCCGGTTACCAGACGGCCGATCTAAGCCGTTCAAAAATTCTTGAAAAAAAAAAAAAACAAGGGGACCTACGTGAGGATTAACGGCGTCCGACGCGTGTGGGGTGCTCGATGTAAACACCCCATATATACGAAAATGGGGTTTTTAGATCGACAACCCTACACGCGTCGGATGCCGTTGATTCTCACGTAGGTCCCCTCGTTTTGTTTTTTATAGAATTTTTGGACGGCTTGGATCGGCCGTCTGGTGGCCGGAGTGGGCCCGGCGAAGCCTGTCGGTACGATTTCGGGATGGTAATCGTCGGTACCAATAGTGGGACTCTTTTCATTTTAGTATAAGGGCCCTTGGGATTCCAATTGATTATTTTTACTTCTATTTTATTTGGTGCTGTATATATGCATGGGAAAGGTTTCTGTGATTAGTGCTACGGTCCCACGGTTATAGCCTAGCTGAAAGTTGTTGAAAGAAATTACAAAAGGTGCAAAAAAACTCGGGGTCTTGTGTTCTTCACTGTACGTAATAAAAATTGAAAGATAGTGCCTTTTACTTGATCCTGGTGTACAGATTGACAAATAATGCAGAAAAGTTGTGTATATACGAACTTAGATACGCAAGAAAAGATCCGGATCCAGAAACTTAATATTCTGTTTTGGTGTTTCGAATGGAATAACTGTAAATGATTGAGAGGGCACTTTTCCTAATTTTAAAGTTGTATGTGGGGTACGGGTCATTATTAAATGGAGCAGTGGGATCAGATATGAAACACATGATGAAAGTTGCCACTGGCTATGAATTTCTTGCTATATCAATGTCAGTTGCAGATAGTTTGGTGTCAGTTTTTCATGACAAGGGAGGGAGACTTTGGGTTATTGTGGCTTTCTCTCGGTCTCTGTGTGTGGGTACATTATTTGATGGTAGAGGGAAATGCATCTACTATGTGACAGGAGTACCAGGGAAAGCACACCATGCAGTTTGATAAGAGATCCAGAGAGCATCAGAACCCCTGGTTCTACTACAAGGCCTACCATGCCTACTGAAGCTAACAGGAGACTGCAGAATTCCATGCCAAGACACATACCGACTGCAAATGAAATGGATGAGTTCTTCGCTGGTGCAGAAGAAAAGCAACGACGACAATTTATCGAGAAGTATTTTTCTCATCTCTGTTTTTTTAGTTTTGTTTTTCCTGATTGTATAGCATCATATGTTTATAAATCGCCCATATGGAATTCCCTTTTATTGTATCATGGTCGTTCAATTGTGGAGGAAGTAGCCAAGGAAACGTTTTATTGAGATTCCTACAATTATTGCACTTTTTTTAATAGGTTATGTGGGGGCTAATCTCAAGGGAAAGTCGAATATGGCGGTCCTGCTGCGGTCCTGCTAACTTAATAAAGAAAATACATGGCTTTTCTTTGTTTTCCTGACAGCTAGGTTAATATTGGGTTCTTTGGCAGGTACAACTTTGATCTGGTGAATGACACACCTCTCCCTGGACGGTACGAGTGGTCCAAGCTGGATTCATAGGTGTTCATGTTTGATCAAGACTTCTTTTCTTGCAAAATGATCAAAATAATTTAGCGTAGTAGGAAACAGTTGCATGAATTGGCCTTTAGTTGACATGGTATTGGTGATGGTGCTATTTTCCATTTCCTTTCTTAACTTGTAAAGAACAACGAAGTAGGACGGCCGTCGAAGGTGAAAGAGTAGACTAATGACCTGTAACAGAACAAACTAGTACCAATACAACAAGGTCCTTGTCTAACTGAGAATGGGGAAGGGAATCAGGATATTAGGGTTAGGGTTAGGGTTGAATCAATTAGGTCCAGTCGTAGGTGGGTACAGAAATTTACTTAGATTTAGTCTTCTCCTGTATCTACCCTTCCCCGGTTGTTGTCTGTACATGTAATGATGCAACTAACTCTGAATAAAGATGACACATTTCCCTCTGTTCATTTTTTTTTGGCTGTCTTGGCCTTCTGTCAAGAGTGTATATTTGTCATGATTATCTTCATCTGAAGACAATTGACCTTTCACCTGTTTAGATTCCTTATTGAGTGAAGCCTTTTACGGCTCGTTTGTCGGACGGATAAAGTTTTTGGTGGATAAGAGATGAATATGTTATGACGGGGGAATTAGTTAGTGATTAGCTTATACTTGATTTGAATAGTAGTTGACATGGGTGAATAAGAGTGAATGAATAATGTGAAAATTACTTAATTACCATAGTGGGTCCCGTTTTGCCGTTGGTGCAAGATCGGTAACCTCTAGCTGGTGGTTGTAGAAGGCTTGTAAAGTTTGGAACCGACTGTAAATATGCATAACTTCACTTTCAGAAAGTCTAATGGTACACGCCTTTTTGGGACCATTTTGAGTTTTAGAAAAATGATCGAAATTGCTCATTTTGTTTATGGTCTTTGCAAAAAATAAACTCAAGTCATTTTGTAGACGGTCTTAACTAATATCGGATTGAGCTATTTTTCGCAAGATCCATAAACAAAGTTTTTGAGATTCTAACGGAACCAAAAAGGGATTTGTACACTTTTCTATTGTATACACAGAAATTCGTATCTATCTAAGCTGTAAGAGGTTTAGTACAGGACCACAAAAAAATGTAATAGTGTGTAGCTTTACTTTCTCTTTCAAGTTCGAGACAATACAACCATTGATAACCCCGAGAGATTTAGTCAAGTGATTGCGAGAAGGCAATAGGTGTTCCTCGGTTACAGATTTCATTTTTACGGTGGTCAAACATTCTAAATTTTGGGGCCACTTCCGGTCGTTCTCTTTAAGGCTCCGGAATTAGTTGAGGTGCACGCAAGCTGACCCGAACATCCGGTTGTCAAAAAAAACCCAATTATTAGTGCATCTTCTGTTGGCTGAGATTAACCTCGATCCTTGATTATTAGTATTAGCAGAGAAACTAAGAAACAAGCAAGCAATTAATTAATTGTCGCAAGCTTTAGTCGGGGACAACTTGTATTTTTCACATTCGTTCGTACTAGAGTTTTTTTACAAGGATATTTATACACACCAAGATGGGCCTAATCTTTCACTTGAGCCCAACTAAAAAATAAGTTAACATGACCCAGTACAAGTTATGGCCCACTTACACCTAATTATTTTAGCCCAAATACGAAATACAAACAAGGCATTGACTTTAGTGATAATTCTTGGCCGGTATTATTTTTTTAGTTTATGGCTTAAGGGATCCTCTACCCATAAAATTTTATGTCTCACTAAGTCCTCCCCAAAAATCCCACGCTCCTACCCATTCATGCGCGCATTAATCCCCTGCCTATGTACCATGCCGCTTTCACACACACACACACACACACACACTCTCTCTCTCTCATTTTAAATCTTGTAATATTTATAATTTATATTATATATATTCAATTTTAAAAATATATATAGTCAACACCGTTAATTTTGAATTAAAAATTTAGTTGTTAATTTAATATTATTAATTATTAATTTAGACAAAAAATAATACTGTTACTTGTGAAGTTACACTGTTAGTACCAATTTTAACACTGATAATTGTAAATTTAGATTGTTAATTATTAATTTGTAAATTAAGACTCTTAACTGTGAGTTAAAATGAAACAAACGTTAAAAATAAAAATTTTATTCTTTCATAATTTTATATTGAATATTGATCTTATTAGTTAGATCTCTATGAGAAAATTTTAAAAATATAAATTCATTACAAAGGGTTATGCACAAAAAAGTTATAACCATTATAAGATTTTAAGCTTTAAAATAAAAAAAGGAGAGAGAGAGAGAGAGAGTGTGTGTGTGTGTGTGCGCGCGCGCGCGCGCGCGCGTGAGTTAGGGAAGCAGAGGAGAAAGAAAGAGATATACGAAAGAAAGAGAGGGAGAGAGGCATGCATAGGGTACAGGATTTCGTGAAAAAATACTTGTGCGCCAAAACCTGAACCCTTTGACTTTAACAAACAAGGGTCTATATATGCCCCTATCACACCATATCATAGATCATGTAACCCAATTGAACATGATAAGAGATAGAGAATAATAATTGGAAAAAACAGAGTATGTTTTGTTAAATAAGTGCTCTTATTGAGTACTAATTAAACATGTATTACAATGAATATCTTCATTTTCTTAAAGGTAAATTACAATAATCACCCTTGAGATTTCTAGAAATTACAAATTGCCCCATCAGTCGCATAACAAAGTACCCCCTATTGTGCTGTTAGAAAATTCGACAGAATATGTCTAATATCATCAAATCCTAATAACAATGGACCAATTTGTCCTTTTGTAGCTTGTGAAAGGCTGTAGAAGTGTGAAAATAGCTTTTCACAAACTATAAAAAGACAATTTAGTTCATTGTAATTAGATTTTGATGATATCAAATAGATTCGGCCAAATTTTTTTATGGCTATATCACGACAGGAGGTAATTTGTTATGCAATTGGGGATACGTTGTAATTTTTCAAAAGTGGGGGCAATTTGTAATCTTTAAAAACCTAGCTTATGGGTTTGTTTTTTGGTAATTTACCCTTTCTTAAAACATACATAAGTTCATATAGCGTATAATTAGATTAACCTATTGTATTTTAAAATTAATCAAATTATGGCCTTAATTACAGATACCACATAAATTTTTTCATCCTCTTTCCAATTGATTTACCAATTTGCCCTTATTTTGTGACACACATACGTATACATATATATATATAGAGTCCCCTTCTTATAAGGACTACCTTATTTTAATAAAATGCTGACTTCTCTATCCCGATCGATTTTCGATGATCCGAGCCGCTCAATGTGTTCAGAATATGATTTTAAGGGTACCCGCGAGAAATCAGCAAAAAAAAAGACCGGGAAGGGCTTCATCCGAGCAGTTTTTGTTTGTTTTTTATCTAACGGTTCAAATAAAAACGGCTCAAATCAAGCCCTTCCCGGTCATTTTTTTGGCCGATTTCTCGCGGGTACCCTTAAAATCACGTTCTGAACACATTGAGCGGCTCGGATCATCAAAAACAGATCGGAAAAGGTGAGAAATGCGAGGTCCGCATTTAAGGTCCTCATTTTAAGGTCCTTACTTGAAGATTTCTGTATATATATATATATATATATATATATATATATATATATATATACATATATATTGTTTCAAAATCACCGGCTTCCGGTCAATATTGCGTCCACACCGAAATCCCAATTGACATCCTTTAGTTTTGGCATTCTTCATTCCAAAAAGTCGGTGTGAATATTGCTCCATCTTTTTTCACAGGATACGATATGTTCTTGTTTTTATCTTAGCAGTTGCAATATTCATTGATGCTTATACCTCATTGTAGTATTATGATTCAAAATGAATTTTCCCATGACTTTTCGAAACATGTACGTTTCACCATTATGGTAAATTTACCATGTCTGGTTGTAAAGATTTCCCAACGTTGTAATAAATTTATCATATTGGCATTGTGTTTGTACATTTAACCCTTACAGTAAATTTATCATATTTGGTGGCTCAATGCAATGTCAAGATCGATGGATACGAAGCTACGGTGGGAGGCCAACAAATGTGCGAAGCTTTTAGCAAAACAAGCTTTTAACTTTAGTAATTGCAATATTATTGTATTTTCGGATCGCCCTAGTTTTTTAACGCAACAATTAGCTGATAATGTTGCAGTCAAGTACCCCAGGACTTGCTTCTTCTAGTGTTTTTTGAAATTTTCGATTTCCCCCAAAAAAAAAAAAAAATCATTTCTGAATGGAATTAGACTTTGGTAAATTGAAATCTTTATCATAATGTTCAGTTCATAGTCGTTATGATTTATTTTATTGTAGTCATAATTGATTTCTCTTATATTCCGACAATTTTTGTTCAATAAATTTTACCGCAATTCCTGTATCGTCAATTTGTTTTTACATTTCCTACATATAATTATGTATATGTACATGTGTGTACATACTTTATAGTAATGTTCAGTTCATAGTTGTTAACTTGTTACTCCCTCCGTCCCTTTTGAAATGTCCTGCTTCATAACTCCAACTTATTAAGAAAATGTCTTCATTACACCTTTCACATCAACTTTTACCTCAACTTTTCCTATTTACCCTATATGGAGACATTATCATTATACTTTTACTCACTAACTTTTCAAAATGGAATCTACTTTTAGGGGCAAAATAGAAAATGTACTAACTTTACAAAATGGACACTTATTAAGAGACAGCCAAAAATGGAATACTGGACTTTAAAAAAGGGACGGAGGGAGTATGATTTATTTTACAGTAGTCATAATTGATTTCTCTTATATTCCAACTATTTTGGTGTAATAGTACTCCCTCGGACCCATTTTAAATGTCCCCTACGCGAATCCGTGCATTTTCAAACTCCCAAAAAATATATCTCCATATATTATTTCTTTTTATTTTTTATATTTCAATGAGTACGTTAATTTGGTGTAAAAAATAAAGAAATAGTATATGGATATATATTCCCTTGGAAGACATTTAAAGTAGGATAGAGGGAGTAAATTTTACCACAATTCCTGCATCGTCAATTTGTTTTTACATCTCCTACAGATAATTATGTCTATGTGTGTGTACGTACCTAGCTAAGGAAAATACTTTTTCCTTACCCCATTTCCTTCCAAGACAAACCACACAAAAGTTTAAAAATGGAAAATCTTTTTAATAGTGGAGCCGTGAATGGCTAGTTATTTACGGAGTCAATCGTGACTATCCAAAAGTGTTTTGGACAGTCCGAATATTAATGAAACTTTTTTTTTGAAAAAGTTTTATTTAAATTTGGATCAGGCCAAAACCCAAACGGACGGCCGAGATTACGCGGAGCCGCCATGAATAAATTCCTCTATTAATATATATATATATATATAGAGAGAGAGAGAGAGAGAGAGAGAGAGAGAGAGAGAGAGAGATTAAAAATTACATGGGTTCTGTTGTTGTGATAAGCATATGTATCTAGAGAGAAGTGGTTGTGAATTGGATCAAAATCAAATGTATTAGTATCGATCATTTTGAAAGTTCAAACCTCAAAATCAAATGTTGAGCGTTTATTAATTTATGAGTGTCATGAAAAGTGGAGAGGTGGGTAAAGCAAAGTGGGAGTGGAAGAGCGTTGGATACTGGCTGGCCTGTGATTCCCATTAATAAAAAGAGAGAGAGGTGAAAGTGAAGGTGATGCGTGTTAATCTTGTGAGGTGGAAATTAATCCACCCAGCTCCTCTCTCTCTCTCTCTCTCTCTCTCTCTCTCTCTCTCTCTCTCTCTCTCTCTCAAGTCAAAGCCAACTCTAACAAGACAACTATGCATGGCCCAGTATCTTTATATACACACCAGATCTCCATCTTGTATTTTCAGACCCTTCAGTTATCAACTTCTTTAGGGTTGTACTCCAGCTGATATATATGCGTGCTTCTGCTCTTCAAGCATCATAACCCCACTAGCTTTGACTCTTTGTTTTTTTCTCTTTCTCTTTCCAATCAGGTATCTAACCTTGTTTGTCCACAACTATATCATATATTTGCTTATGAGAGAGAGAGAGAGAGAGAGAGAGAGGTGTATATATTTATTTGTTTTTGATCGACAAGAGGTATTTATCTATAATAACTTGTTTTTCTACCAATAACCACAAATTTTTAGGCGAGATAATAACCTCGGCTATGCTCGTTTAGTATTTCTACCATAAATTTTTTATTTCGAAAACCACTTTAACTATTTTTGTTTCAAAATTTTCTCGTTTTAATTTTAAAAACAATTTTTTTATATATATTTTGCAAATTCCATTTTGTTCTATTTTTTGGGAGGAAAAATTTTTCATTGAAAATTTTGTTTTTAGGGTATAACGTACTGTAAACCAACTAAACAACCACAAATTTGAATTCTATTTTTAAAGAAAAAAAAGTGATCTTGACACTAAACAAACGGCACCTTGTCTTTTAACATTTTCTTACCGGGAATTATACTACGCACAAACACACTATTTTGTTGTCCTTATTTTTTCAAACTTGCAAAATGGGCCATTTATTTTTGGGAAAGTGTGTCAAGAATTAATAAATAAGGGTAAAATCTTGTAATTCCAATTTATTTATTTTTTTTTACAAAAAGTGGTGGGAATTTTTCATCGTAATTAAATTCCTAAATTTAATATAGTTTTTTTTTTTTTTTTTCAGGAGGTGGACCCAAGCCGTGAAATTTCAGTGGGGCATTATTTGCATGAACTGAGCTCTCTTTGAGGGTTTCTGATAAAAGCTACTTCTATTCTTAGTAATGGATAAAGAAGGGAACTACTCGGTAGTACATATAACTCAAATCCCATAACTTCCCTTGTCTACCATATTTTCTTGATAAATCTTTTCATCCCCACACATAATTTTTTTCCCCCACTCTAAAACCCTAATTCCTGTTGCAGGGTAATTTCCAAGGAGCAGACTACTCTATCGACCATCACCACCAGCTCATGAAGCCAAGGATTAACGAAGAAACATACGTCGATGCCAGCAACCAAATAGCAGACTACACCTCGCTTACGAGTCATCCGCGAAGCTCAACTTCTCCCGATAAGTTGAGCTTCGCGGATGTGATGCAGTTTGCAGATTTCGGGCCCAGGTTGGGCCTAATCAATCAAACCAAGATACCCGAGGAAGGACAAGAGGAAGAAGTAGAAACTGGGATTGACCCGGTTTATTTCTTGAGGTTTCCGGTTCTGAATGAAGACAGGTATAAAGGGTTGGGTGAAGAACGAGGAGGAGGCGAGGAGAGAGGAGACGGAGAGGACAGGGGTAATTCGGAAAACAACAATAACGCCATGTCGGAGGGGCTTGGGATTGTTGGGGGGAATTTTGAGAAGAATTTGGCAGCAGATGATCATGGAGTACTGAGTAATAAGAACAAGAGGAAGAGAGCAAGAAGTGTGAAGACAAGTGAGGAAGTGGAGAGCCAAAGGATGACTCATATTGCTGTGGAGAGGAATAGGAGGAAGCAAATGAATGAGCATCTTAGGGTTTTGAGGTCTCTCATGCCTGGCTCTTACGTCCAGAGGGTATGCAAATGTTATACATGATCCTATATATATCTGCTAGCTTATATATTATGCCTGTTTGGTGTTGTTTTTCTTTTCTTTTCTTTTCTTTTTTTTCGAAAAAAAACTCGTCGATTGGTCATTTGTTATATGAACTACAACTGAAAAATCAAAGAATATAATCTCCAAAAAAATATTCAGAAAATGTTATCGATTTTCACTAACAATTTATGAAAATAAGGGTTTTTTTTTTTTTTGGTTACAAAAACGAAGATTTGAGCAAGAAAAGGAAACGATAACGATACCAAGCTAGAGCCAAAACTACTTGAGGCAAAACATGTATAGTTAAGTCCTTTCCGGAACCGGCCTGGAGCCAAAACTACTTGAGGCATGGCCGTTTTAGACCCCCAAAGTTTACAAATTTTAGGGTTCCTTCTACTTAATTTGGTACCATTTATGACACTCCAATATAAATGACCTCATCTTCAATTTTCATTTTAGGCTCCTAAAAAATCAGGGCCTGTTTTGATCCATTCTTACATTATAAAAAGATTTCTCAGACTGTAGCATTTCTATTAGCTAAACCTTCGAAAGGGTTTGTGGGAATTTCACAGGGAGACCAAGCATCCATCATTGGAGGAGCTATTGAGTTTGTAAGAGAGCTAGAGCAACTCCTCCAATGCCTCGAATCCCAGAAGCGGCGGAGGCTCTACGGAGATCCGCCGCCACCTCGGCCAATGGGAGACTCCTCCACCTCCTCCCTTGCAAATATCCCGCAACCATCTCAAACCGCGCCGCCATTCTTTCCTCCTCCGGTGGTGCCGTCGTTGCTCCCAAATAGTCATGATAATCAGATTAAACTTGTGGAGTTTGATCCCACGGCCGGCCTCCGGGAGGAGACGGCAGAGAGCAAGTCAGTCCTGGCCGACGTCGAAGTGAAGATGTTAGGGTTTGATGCCATGATAAAGATCTTGTCAAGGAGAAGGCCAGGACAACTTATTAAGACCATTGCTGCATTGGAGGATTTGCAGCTTATTATCCTCCACACCAATATCACCACTATTGAACAAACTGTGCTCTACTCTTTCAATGTCAAGGTATTACCACTTTCTCCTTCAAAATCTTGTATGCACTATCATTTATGAGAATAACTTATTCACGGAGGAGTTGTGAATAAGTTATTCACGGAAGCGCACAATCTCACCCGTCCGTCTCGGCAATCGATAGTTGAGATATATTTTTAAACTTTGACCGATAATAAATATCTCTGACTGGTAATAGTTTATTTTAATTCCGATCGTCAAAAATACTTTTAGACGAGCGAGATTAATTTTTCTCGTGACTTATAGGTGTCTGCTTCATAGGGCAACACGAATACATAGAACCATGTTCTTCTTGATAAGTTTGTTTCCGGCCTAATGCACTAACTAATTCGAGGACTAATTCTACTGTCTACTAGTGGAGCTAATTTAAAACCCGAGCAAACTATATATATGTATATATTTACACACACATATTTTATGTTGCGATTATATACGCCAAAAAACTTATCTTCAATCTGCTTGTATATGTAGGTTACGAGTGAAGCGCGATTCTCGGCGGACGATATAGCGAGTTCAGTTCAACAGATATTTAGTTTTATCCATGCTAACAACACCATGTGATAAAATGATCTCCAGTTTTTCATGAACTTTGGCAGGACCAAATTCAACTTTGTATTTTCTTTTAGTTCCTCTGTAATGCATGGGATCACTCCTCTCTCCCTATAATTTTCAGTCCTTTTAAGTTCCATATGTTGATAGTCACATCATGGCCGTTTAAATCTGGACTGTATAACGCGTAAGACTTTTCTCAAGTGGGCTTACCTAGGGCTCACTTGATGATGTGAACCATTTATGATTATGTCATAATAACAGTATCGGGATTAGTGGCGGAGCAAGAATTTCAATCCCGGGAGGACCGTCTTAATAGACATATACTTCCTCTGTCCCTTATTTATAGTTCAGTATTTCATTTTGGACTGTCCCTTAATAAATGTCCATTTTGTAAAGTTAGTGGGTAAAAGTTGATATATTGTCTATTTTGTCCCTAAAAGTAGATTCCATTTTTAAAAGTTAGTGAATAAAGTGTAATGACGATGGGTAGGTAGGGAAAGTGAACGAAAAAGTTGATGTGAAAGGTATAATAATGATGTCTTTTTAATAAGTTAGAGTTACGAAGCAGGACACTTAAAAAGGGACGGAGGGAGTATTTTTTATCGGAACGTATACTTTTATATCATAAAGTTTTTTGCTTTTCAATTCATTACAATTATACATTGAAATGATTCTTTAGACTATATCAACTATCACGTGCTTATTTTTTGTTTATGAAAGAAATTGATAAATGAGAATGTAAAATAACTGGGTTTTTTTATAAAATCGAACCAAAATTATTAAGATTATAAGTAGCTATATACGAATAATTATCCAAAATATTCAAAATCACGTATATAAAAAGTAAAAATTTTAAAATTCGAACGCTCGAGGAGCTGGAACTGGGGACCGGGGCCCCCTGGGCCTCAACATAGCTCCGCCCCTGATCGGGACGTTACAGTCAAGTCTATACTTGTATTGGGACTCTGGGAGTATCAACCAAATGTAATGGGAATCGGTTGTTGTGGTTGTAAATATTTAAAAATCTATTTTTCAAGAGAAATTTTAAGTGCCGAAATCACCCGTAACGGTCGATACTCATAGCAGGCGTGAATAGGTCTGTGAATCGAAAACGGACCAATACATAACGAGAACCAACCGATACGCATGCAATTTTCCCTCCAGTGGTATACCTGGGTAGTGGGTACGGTATCGGAAAGCCAAAAAATTATTACGGATCAATCCTTATCCTTGCTAAGGATTATAGTACAAATTATAGAAATTAATCCAGAATGATGTGATAGCCACACAATCAAAATCCATCAAGATACATAGAATGTCAATTTTTTTTAACCAAATGTGATTGGATAAGATGACTAGCTAGCTACTATGCAGATCATGTGATCACTATGCATGTAATTTGATGATAGATAATCTAGCTAGTTGGCAGACCCTCAACCCTCAAAATGAAGATCACGGATCATTATATCTCCAAGACAAGATAACAACTGCTGACAATTAATTTAGATTCTTTCTATATTTTATGAATTTTAAATATCATGTAATTGCTAATGCATTAGCAAAGGAATAAGGGTTTTTTTAAAATAAAATAAAATATAAAGCTCAAAGGAATGAGAGTTTATTTGGGACTCAGAATTCCTAGGTTCTCTCTGAAAATACAAAAGGAAATTGATTTATATATTCCATTTTTTGTCCTTTAACATTTGAATTTATCAAACAGTCACTACAACTTATGATAAGTATATTGTTTCAAGGACTGTTTGGTAAATTCAAAAACTAAAGAACAAAAAAACATTGCATAAGAAAAAGGGACTTGAATTCCGTCCATTTGGTACCGACAAATTCGGTCTATTTAGTGCATTCTGATTTGGAAAAATCAATTTCCATACAAAATTGTTACTGTCTTTTTGCATTCTCTATTCGATATGAAGAGTTGTTGGGGAAATCACATCTGCAGACTGCAGTGGTGTTTTGATCTATCAATTAAAATAATTTGGCAAGTAGTGTACGAGGGGAGAGGTCAACGAGCATCGTACCTTGTTGTTGGCCATGGGTTGACCTGTCAGAGTGGAAACCTTGGTGGTACTAAACAAAGACGCATCCATGCATGCACGTTTAGTTGGGTCCCGACTTGAGTTGTGGATAGCTTTAGTCACATACTCTGGGACACTGCGTGCGTGAGCGCAAGCAAAAGCGGGTGAGCGAGCGTTAAAGCGACTTCTGAAAATATCTTAAGCTACTTAAATTTGCGAGAGCAAAAAGTACAAGTGGAAGCGCAAAACGAGAATTCGGAGCGAAAGCACAAAGTCCTACTAAAAGATTATGTGACTTAAAGCTCGTTTCAGAAGCTTTTTAAAAAAATAAGCAGCTTATTTTACATTTTCAAACTCAAAAATAATGTAAATGAAAAATAATTTTTCAATTTTTTTGCATCTTATAAAAGATCTCGATGAGATCTTTCAAACAAAATTCATATTGCATATTTTTAGATTTCAATAAGTTCATAATTTTTTATCTTGAAATTGTCTTGTTAAAAATAAGGGCTTTTTTTCAATTCTGGAACGGGCTTTTAAATAGACACTAGTTATAGAGAGTGCTTTTTGGTCAGGCTCTCTCATTCCGAGCCTATTAGTAGATTCGAATTACTCCCTCCGTTAAGTGTTCTGTATTTCATTTTGGGTTGTCCAAGTGTCCTTTTATAAAGTTAATGAGTAAAAAATTGATACATTTTCTATTTTGCCCCTAAAAGTAGATTCATTTTTAAAAAATTGAAGAGTAAAAGTGTCATGATGATATCTCTATAAAAGGTAAGTATGAAAAGCAATGGCCTTGTTCGTTTTGTTGTTTTAATTTTATTTTTTAATCATTATCCTATATCTTTCTCCAATTTTTACCCTATTTTTTCAATTATTAATTTCATTTCTCTATATCTCTCTCCACTCATTACCCCTCTCTCCAATCATTATTTTATTTCTCTCTTCACCCACTACTGAAAGTAAAATACTCAAAGTTACCTAACGAACAATGGTACAATTCTGTTGACTCCTAAAATTGCGTGAAAGCCAAGCTAGGATATTTAAAAAATGACGGAAGAAGTATTTGATTTGTAATATATGTCAAAACAATATTGATTGGTCATCGGTACTTGCATAAAAATTGTAGAGTACGACCTTTTTTTCTTTAAATAAAAAGTACAAAATTTAAGTGCAGGAGCTGACCACAAAATTTAAGCCGCCCCTGTCATGGAGAAGTAATCCCAACATAGTACTATGACTTTTCTATTGACCTGACTGCGTACGCTGTCTTTTAGTCATGTACTTGGACCATATTTTTTCTAGTCGTGAATAAGTTATTCACGATTTTACCACAATTTTAACTGTTCAAAGGTATATTGGATAATTCAAATTCAAAATGATTTATTAATGGTAATAGATTTAGGCTGCTGATTTTGTCACTCTCTTTTTGTTAACGCCTCTCCTTTGTAAGTGTATTTTTCAGTAAAATACACTTGCAGTGGAGTGGCGTTAACAAAAAAGAAAGTGACTAAATCATTTCCCTAGATTATTACCGTTACTAGATTGTTTTTAATTCGGATCGTCCAAAATGCTTTTGAACAGCCGAAATTAAAAACCGAAAACCTTATTCACGTCTCGTAAAATTCTCTCTTTCTAGCCATGGTAAAATCATGTACCATACCGAACAAGACACTGTCTGTGTATCATCATCGATCATAAAGAAAAGACAAGCATATGACAAGATTGAGATCAAACAAAGTTACCTATTGCGATAGATTGACCAATTGTACTCCGATTATGTTACTGAAACACGGTAACACAGACACCCATATAACCTGTCTGGAAAAGTATGTCTTTGTCCAATTTGACCTTACCCACTATTTATTATAATTAAGCAAGGAAGAGAGAAACATGTATTCGATTCAATAATTTAACTACAAAATGAGTCTTCTATTTATGCAGGGAGAGAGAGCATAACCATGAAAAGAAAATCATTCTAGTTACTTAATTACAATCAAATCAAAATAATGGAAATCATACTCAAACGAAATCAAACCATGATATACAATCAATGTGTTTGGTTCATTTTTTTGAATTTTTATTTCAGAAAGTAATTTTGAATATAAACTTTTTTGTAAACAAGGGGACCAAAAAATAATGGGTCCTTTGAAAAGCAAAGGGGTCCCGTCTCTCTCTTCTCTCTCCTCTGAAATTGGTCAAACTCTCTCTCTCTCTCTCCTCTAAAATTGGTCCGAAGCTGTTTGCTCTAAAAAAGTGGAGTTGGGAGATCAGAATAGATTTTTGAAAATTTGGGGCAATAGAGCTATCCAAGAAAAATTGAGAACCGTAAACCGGTCGAACCCATCCGATCCGTGTTTTTTGGATTTTGTCCGTAGGATTAATGGTCTTGGACAAGGGGACCCACTCAAGTCCCCACTCATCTTTGAGATCTCGCATCTAATCACATGTTTTTACATTTTAACTCAAAATTTTCATTCCAAAATTGTCACCAAACATAGTATATATATATTCCACCATCCCCTAAAAACCCAAAATAAAAAGCCGCTCTCTTAATTATTGAGCTTAAAATCACGGTCTAATCTTTAGAGTCTGATTCTTTTAACACGCAAGTTGCAATTATACGCTCTCTGTTTTTGTCAAAATCGTATACATGATCGGGGAGTTAAGAGGTGAATCAGTAGGTTAACAATCAAAAGGAGTTTGACGTCTCTCCGTAGACTTAAACCCCAAACCTTTTTTTTGAAAGCCAAGGGGTACCACTAGGCGGGCTAACGTTTGCATCTCAATTATACACTCTCATTGACCTCAAGATGTGGCAATAATGAAGATGTGAAACCATAAAGTGCCATTTCTTTGCAGTTTTACATTTTGACCTGTTAGTTTTTCATTTTTTACCACGTTAAGCTTTCACCCTTTCATAGACATCAGAGATGCGAACCTTCTTTATAACTGTGCAGGCCTTTAAAGGGTGTTTGCATCTTGAATTGTACTGGAATTGTGATGGGAAATGAAAGGTCTTTATTTCCCTCCAAAAATCCAACCCTGTTACCTTACCTTTGGAATTTGTGATGGGAAATGAAAGGTCTTTATTTCCCTCCCAAAATCCAACCCTGTTACCTTACCTTTTCTTTCGCTACACAAATCCAAAATAATGAAGACAATGCAACATGAACATAACAGTTAATTCTGCAAGCAAGGATGAGAGCAAGTTCAACAAAGTTTTAACGATGGACCCCTGTGTGGGTACCTTCATGGGGGACTTTAGAAGAAGTTGGCAAGGCTATGCTCTACCATCAAGCTATTTCCGCCAGCTACAGTAGTGGTTTGCCACTAACTGCTACTAAGCAATTCACATCACTTGATACGTACGACTTCTATTTTTCGCCAGACCAGTCTTGACCAAGACTTCTGATTGAGCTACGAGAAATTAATGAAACAAGGAAAAATTGCAAAGCATTTCACTAAGGACAGGTATGAATTATGATCAATTGTTTTGGAATCATTTTTTAGCACCATATGTTTAGTCAATTTCACGTACCCAGAAAAGAAAAATAACTGTCATCTAGTAAGGCACTAATTATTGTACATACAAAAATCAGCAAATCCCAGATGACTTTTCAGTGCATCATTTGGACCTAAATCATGCTTCCAAAAACTGCTCCTGTAACATTCTAATGTACAGGACAAGATACATCATCAAAAGGGCTAATGCAAAGCTCATAAAACTGTTCAGATGCCGGTGATATAATTTAACTGGTATTATTTCGTTCTCTTAATATTCCAAAATCTGCCGCTTTAATGCCCTAGAAATTTTCTGCCAAGTGTTTCCGCCAGAATGTTTACATGGAGAGCGAGAATTACCATGCAGATGTCTACTTGGTATTGTGTGTTGGAACACCAGATAAATTTTGTATTCTTGAAGTCATCGAGAAGAGGTTGTATCCATCTTTGGTTCTAGTTCTCGAGGGCTGACCAAATTCTTCCATGAATGATGATGTATCAAGCTGCACCCAATACAAAACATGAGCATAAAAGTCTAAGCACTAGATAAGGAGTGAGCTGGAAAAGGAAAAAAAAAAAAAAGAAGACCAAAAAATGAGCAGCAGATTTTATCCTCAGTATGAAAGCAACATGTATGCCACGTATCAGGAGTGGAAAACATTTCCTAGGAATACAATAAAAGCATTTCTGCCCGCGTAATTGCACAAGACAGCTAAAGTACCAAAGCATTGTAAAAAAGATTCCAGTTGGCTGTTACTGCAAAATCTTGTTTCCTAAGTAATGGAGTACACAAACTTGTCCTAAACCATCAGGGGATGTGGAAAGGATAAGCATAAGACAAAACATGAGCATGTCTTTAACAAAATAAGCATTTGAAAAAAAAAAAAAAAACCAGAGCAGCCATTAGGTGGCTTGTGGAAGCATAAGTTTTGATTTGAGAATGAATTTGAAATCTACTTACTATATAAATATGAAAACAATGGGAATGGATTTGGAATCTGTGAATTTGGAAAGAATCGGCCATATAAATACACATAAGAACATGAATTACAAGATTAAAAATTCATACGACACCAAAAAGATCAGATTCATATAGAAGATGGACAAGCGCAGACATGATTCATAACCTGTTAAAGAGACCTCACAAAGTCACCACGAATAAGGGCATCAAAGAAAGTGGAAATAATCAAATAACAGAACACTCTGTTCCAAAAAATAATAAAAACAGAACACTCTCAAATTATCAATCATCAGCAACTGAAATTAGCCGCATGGCTTCTAACTTCCCAGGCTACCTTACAGCAAATTAAAACCTAATCCTTTATAATAAGAAACTAATCAACTCAAATCAGGCAACTTAATACCTACAAGGAATTTATGCTCAATATCAGGACTCCTAATAAAAACACTGACTTTAAACTCGCAAATATTCAATTTCTAAAATTGTCGCTATTCTGCAAGAGACTCAAAACGCACTTCAAAATTTATCTCACTGCGCACAAACCTGGCTCTATGGAGAGAGAGAGAGAGAGAGAGGAGAGGAGAGAGAGAGAGAGAGAGAGAGAGAGAGAATAAGAAGGCATTGTTGATGGTTAGACTAATGGTCAAGAGGCCGACCCAAAGGTGGTGGATTTTCAAATAGTGCCGATCTACGAAGCGCTGACACTCAATAGAGATCATCGTATCCTTGTTGGAGACTCTGGGGACACACCACGTGGCATGTCCATTATATTTAGTATTGTTTATGCCACAACATGCAGGGGACACTGGAGGACACGCCATGGACACGACAATGTGATTTTATAAATTTCAATAACTCCGAGGTAAAATATTTATTAATTTAAAGTACTGTGCCGAAAGTGTATAGAATTATACTCCCTCTTTCCCACAAAGATTGTCTACTTTTACTATTTCAACACCAAAACTTTATTTAATGAAAGAGTTTTTTTTTTCTTTTTTATCCCCCTAAACTATGCACATTTTCTCTACTTAGTCCTTAAACTATCAATTTGATGACTTCATCCTCTGAACTATATATCGTTACCTATTTAGTCCACTAAATAACGGAAATTAAAAATGTGGACGGAAAATTGTCACGTAAGACCCTATTTGGGACCCTGGTAACGCAGATACTTGAATATGAGAAGCCTTATAGATAACAATTAATTATGATCCATTAGGGATAAAATGATCAGAAAAATAAGACTTTTGCATTGGTTCAACAGATTGAAAAATGAAGCATTTAATTTTTTACAAGGTTCATATATTAGAATCTTACGCGGCATTTTATAGAAACTAACACAATACATATATTTTTTTTAAAAAGACTGAGTTCTTTTATATAGAATTTTAACTATTTATATATAAAAATATGGTTAAAAATTAAGCGCTCTAATTTTCAATCCGTGTAAACCGGTGTGAAAATCTTATTCTTCTGATTATTTTATGCTAAAAGGTTATAATTAATTTTTCTTTCTAGAACTCTCATAATCAAGTATCCGCTTTAAAGGGTCCTAAATAAAAAACAGATATTTAATTATGATAGCACTATAGATAAAAATAAATCATGACTCTTTAGAATAAGATTTTCGCACCGTTCCAAATAGATTGAAAATTCGAGCACTTCATTTTTTGGGTAAATTTCACTGACCTCCCCTGAGGTTTCTGACAAATGCAGGAACCTCCTGAGGTTCTAATAATTGCACTGACCTCCCTTACTTTACAAACTATTATTCAGATTCCCCCATTCCGTTAAATCCACACTAACACCATTAGTTTTTGTTATTAATTGACTGAAATGCCCTTGAATATTACTAATCTAAACGATCAAGTCTTTTTTCCTTCTTTTTTGTCATTTAATTGAAGTTTAAAATATTAAAAGTAACATTATACTGGTTATATAAGATAACTTCAACATAAAATTAGACTCTATTATACAAACTTTCATCGAATTTGAATAATTAATCATGCATTTTAAATTATCATAGTCATTTTTTCCCTTTTTAAAGTGTGATTTTTCAAATGGAGGACACGTACTAATAAAAATAAACATTACTCTATATGTCAATTTTTCTAAGAAATGATCTCAATATAATTTACACATTGATCATTCTTCAAAATTTTCTTCTGCGTTCCCCCCCCCCCCCCCCCCCCCCCCACCAGTGCATTAGAGATGAAACACAATTATTACTACGAACTAATAGGGAAAACTAAGAAGGAAAAATAAAAAACAGATTAAAGAATTTTTTATACTAAATGTATTTAGTCGGAAAAAACATATTACAAAAATACCACGATAATTTTTTGTATGTGGGATTAGGCATTCACATGCCTCTTTTTATTTTTCAAAACCCAACATAGGAGAGGAAAAAAATAGATCCGTGATCAATTATGAAAATGGCATAACTCGTTATACAGCTTGACCAAAGTATGTATAACTCAAGTATGACATTGTTTAAATATTAAATCACAAGTCAATTAAAGAAAAAAAACTAACGCACAAACATAAAAATTAAATAAAAAAAAAAGAAGAAGATACATTGACTTTGTTCATGAAAAATATGTAGAAATCAAAGGTAATTTGACCAAATATATTTAGTCAGTTCTAATTTAACATAAAAAAATTCCAATTAGAAAAAAATGGAACAAGAAGAATTGATTTTATAGTTTACATTATATTTGAGGGCATTTTAGTCATTTAGTAGATAATACTAACGGTGTTAGTGTGAATTTAACGGAATGGGGAATCTGAATAATAGTTTGTAAAGCAAGGGAGGTCAGTGCAATTATTTAGAACCTCAGGGGAGGTTAGTGAAATTTACCCTAATTTTTTTTTAAAAAGGTTTATATACTAAAAAATATGGTTACAAAATTAAGTATTCTAATTTTTCTGTTGAAACCGGTATGAAGATCTTATTTTTCTGATCATTTTATCTTAAAAGGTCATAATTAGTTTTATCTTTAAGGCTCTTATAATCAAATATTTGCTCTACAGGGTCCCAAACAGGCCTTACATGGCATTTTCCGTCCAAATTCCTAACTTCCATTATCTATTGGACTAAGAATGTAACGGTATGATAGTTGAGGGGATGAAATCATCAAATTAATAGTTTAGTGACTAAGTAGAGAAAATGTGCATAGTTTAGGGGATAAAAAGAAAAAAAACTCTTTAATGAAATTAAGTGAGATATATCAAACAAATTCCATACTGCATATAAACAATATTTATAAGCTAAAAGTACAGACAATTTTAATGAAAGGTGTGAATACTGAAAATAGACATCCTTATTGGATGGAGACGGTAGCAAATGCGTATAGGCATACAGTATCCATAAATAATGGCATTTGGTAGGTAGTTCAAACCCAAATATTTAGAGTCATAATGTAGGTTCGCATAATTTAGAAGTTATTCAAACAAAAATTCCATCTACCTTGTTGTATCCAGTGTTCTAAAAGTCGCTAGGCACTAGTCGAACAAAAGAGGGACGCCTAGCACCTATCAGCCGGGACTAGCTCCCTAGCCAACCAACTAGTCTTCAGTACCTAGGCCGATTTTTATTCTGGGCATTGGACCCCGCCTAGACCGATTTTTAAAACAAGATGCTATGCCTGCCTCTGTACCCCGCTATGTCAGTTTCATATCCATGCTACTAGGCACCTAGCTTTCCAAATCCCTAAGATTTTATACTCAAGTTGTGAGACTGATTTGCCATGTTTCTAATCTACAAGTGTTTTGGTAATCCAATTGGACAATAGATCGGGAAGCAAATTTGAATCGGTACTTCTAACCCAACCAATCCGAGTCTTGTGTCCCAATCAATTGGGGTCGGCTAAAATCATTGCTAATATCCAATAAAATCCAAATAACCTTGTTCAAAACGAATACAATTGCTTTAACATTAAGAGACCATTACAAACATAGAAAGAAATTTTTACCCATACAAACATATCCAAAGCGCTCAGCCTTGAAGGCGATTCTTTTAGAAAACACCACTTCTACTCCTTACAATGTCACACAAGAAGAAAATTACCGTAATCGGTCCGCCTCTTTTCCCCTGGCTTGGATGATTATCCTTTTGCAGCTTCATCCACCCAGAGGAATAATGATCAATGCGTTCCAAAAGCCAAAAGTCTGTTGGGAAAAAGATGTCAAGCGTCACCCTGCAATACCAAATAGGGACAGTATCTATCAGTCTTACTGTATCATTGTAATGGTTTGGAAGGTACAGTAGCAGATGATAACAAAGAGATGTACCACTGGCAAGGAAGATAATAAAAGATTTTCTGTTCATTGATTAAATTAAAATGTTGCACCCATCAGGTGCTCTGGACACCAGATGGGTTCATGGAAATAATCTATTTGCAAATCTCTTAGTCGAGATTAAAAAGGAATAATTTTTTTTACCTAGCACATGAAAATGTATCTTATCTCCACATACAACGGGCCTTTCGTATCAGTAGACATGCTAGCACAAGATAGGTCAATGTCCCATTACGGAATATGTCAATTAGACTTAGATCTAAAGCACCTACATTACATAGTTCATACCTATGACTATTGTCTAAGGTTTACAGTATTATACCTCTTATCCAACATCTTACATTCTTTGGCCATTGTATGATTGCAATTTGAAAAACAAGTTCAAAATAGTTGCAAGAAAAATCTCTCGGTCTCTCTCTCATCCTCCTCTCTCTGTCTCTCTCCTCTCGCTCTCTCTCTCTCTTCTCCCTCTCTCTCATGCTTTTGGTCATCGTATGATTGCAATATATGAAAACAAGTTCAAAATAGTTGCAAGAGAAAAGCTCTCTCTCTCTCTCTCTCTCACCACACACACACGCACACACTGTCTCAAGGGATGGAGTTGCACCTTGTGCATTTAGATAACTGTTGTAATCTGCACTGCTCCCATCTTTCTGCAGAGGATAAAGGTGAAGAAAGGAATAGAACTTGTCAAACTGTTAATCATATTTGACAATGATTGTCTACATCCAATAACAAAACACCTCGTGAAATCGCAGATATAATTAAATCAAGTAAAAGTTAATCTCTTCTTGCCATTTTACTGAAAACAAACCCCAGTTGGCAAGATTATGGTGCGAACCATAGGCACAAGGGTCCTTGAGAATTACACAAGAAAGTCAAATAAATCTATACGTTAGATTTAAAATTGTTTTCGCCGTAGAGCAGTTACACTTGGAACTCCTCTGGAGTATCAGCAGTTAAGCTGCTCTACCCAATTTCTAACCATTCTTCCACTCATTATGGAGCAGCATCTAACCCTACAAGTGTTTCATATGAATGCGACCACATAAAGTCATGGTTTAACTACGTTGTCGTGTTCCCCATGTTCCTCACTTATAAACACGTTGTGTCAATCATTCGGAAACTCTTTAGAAAAAGATGAAAGAGAAAATAAGCATAAAAACAAGCAGCCAGAAATAGAATGCACCTTCGTTGAAACCAGTGGAGCTCTTTCACCAGGTATTTTCACATCAGGAAGGTAACTGAAATCTGAAGCAATCAAAGACATCTTCGGTAGGGCTCCATGTAAAACTTCTAGAAGTTTCTGAATAAAGTGGTTTTCAGTGTAAGGAAAGTGAGACTAGGGAAAAAAGAATTATTCCATCATCCTATTTGATGCTTTACCAAACAACCAGTAGGAAGCCAGCATCTTCGAGGCTTCGGAAAAACTTTAGCCATGATATTTCGGGTTGTGGAAGTTGCCCAGCCTCCTTGAGTTGTATTATCTTTGTCCAAATCGATGATCTCCAAACATCTTCTAATTAGTGGATCTTGTAATGGCTTATATGACTCAGAGAGTTCTGACCTATAAATAACCAGAATGCTGTGCTAGTGAGTATCATGTGCAAAATGAATGGTCCCACATCTAACGCTATAACGCTTGAATACATTAGAGACTCATTTTCTTGTAGGCTAGAGAAACAAAACTAAAGAACTTAAATTAGCTTTTGGACTTCTGTTGCAAGGCAACCCGATCCATAATCACTTTCCAGGACTCTTTGAGATGGAACAGATTCTAAAAACAGACTTCCACATGCACAGGGAAAAAAAATAGCTTGAAACAGTTGTCTTTTTGAACAGCAACTGTTTCAAGCTTGAAACAGCTGTCCGACAATGTTCTTCTAAAAGTCGCTAGGCGCTAGTCAGGTGGTTGGCCACCTTCGAGCGATTAATCAGATTAATCGGTGCATATTAATTAGTAATCGGCGATAAATCGTTAGTCAGACCTAATCGGATAGGCCCCGCCAACGATATATTAAATCCTTATTTTAGAACACTGCAATGTTAGACAACAGACTTTATAAAAATCAGACTTTCAGCCACCAACTGGGACACTAAGTCCAAATCTTGGTTAAACAAAATAATGTCCTGTGACCTGTCTATGAGCCGTGAACAGACTAGTCCAAAATGAAATGAAAACGATGAAAGCTGAGAAAGGTGGGTAAAGCTAAGTTAGAGATGAACACTTAGCTAATACTAGGGTAACAAATCATGATTCTGTCTTCAAATTTGTACCATGATGACAAGCTTATTTAGTCAAACAACAGGGGAAACACCTTTTGTCCCCCCTAGAAGTTCCAGATGTCACAAATCACAATACAACATAGTCAGCAATGGGAATATACCTTTTGCCACCCTAGAAGTCTCATATGTCACACTTACATTCCTAGTGGTACACGCAGAAAATTAAATGGTTATTTGACTATAGAGAAAAACCTCAAAATGGCAAGTGGAGGATGATCAATAACATTTCATAGATTCCCTTTTAATAACGACTTGTGAACAAATTAATCTTCCTTCGCCGAGCAAAAAAAAAAAAGACTTGTTAACAAAGTCACACACTAACAACCTCAAAACAATCAACAGATCATTAAACACAATCATCTCTACCTAGGCAACCAACCATACTTCAAACCTTGTGTATTTCTGAGAAGGAAATTTTAGTAGTACTTGAAGATTGCTCATTCCGAAAGCAATTTCAACACAAATCTTATGATTTCTCTTTAACTCGTGTGTATGGTGTTTAAAAACATCTAGACCTTCTTTAGACATGAACACATTTGTCTCACCTTTTTTATATTCAGAATCAAATTCACATCAATTTCGCCATGTCAATAAAACTCAGGAATAAAATTTACAATCTGCTCAACGGTAAATTTACATAAACGAGCCATGCCAAAAATGACAGAATTAACAATAAAGTAGTCCTTCAAATTTAAATGTGTATGATTAGCTGTTTTGATGGGTATTGCAAAAAAGGGAGGGAGAGCTCTGAATTTTAAATGCGTAGTCACATGTGTATATCGTAAAAAGTGAGGAGGCAGATTTCAAATGTGTAGAGTTTTCTCTTTCTCAATTAGAAAACACGTCAATAGCGGTAATTGGAGATATTGCAGAGAGAGGTGATAAGATTTTCCTTTTCTAAATTTTTTAACCTTGATAGAAAAAGGCGATCAACGGCTGCAGCGGTTCTCTCCTTCGTATGCTTAGGCATATTAAAAATAACGATCGATGGGGTGTTTGGAAGCCTATTTTTTGGCTTTTCATTTTCAGTTTTTGGCCTTTTGGATTATGGCCAGAATAGATTTTGAGTATAGTAGAGGTGTTTGGGAGATTTATGTAGAATGTATTTTGAAATTGTAGTAGTGTTCGGTAGATGATTGTGGAGAATGAATTATGGGTTGCATTTTTACCATTTTGCCCTTTGTCTTTATTATATTTTGTTATAACAGGTGTCACTTGCGTTTTTTTTTACTTTATTATTCAATAGTTTATGGGCTGTTTATTATTTAAGTCTATAATTGTAAAATAATGTTTTGTTTTTGCCTTTTTTTTTTTTGAGATCCGCTTTTGGTACGAGCACGACCCTTTCTCCAAGCTTTTTGTTGTGAAGTTTGCTTCTCGTTTCTCCTCTCTACTCTTCTCTTCTCTGGTCTCTCTCTCTCTCTCTCTTCTCTGGGTGTGTGTCGATGTGTGGTGAACAGATGAGAAGAAAGTGGATAAGGAGGGAGGGGCAAATCTGGTAAAATGAAGGGAGGATTGTGGGAATTTTCGTAATAGACCAAAAAATGGGAAAATGACAATCTGAAAGCTCCTCCAATCCAGATTCTGGTTTTTGGCTCCTAAACCCAAAAACCAAAAATCTATTCTCCCAAAATCCATTCTCATAATCAGTAGCCAAACACTCAAAATGAGAAAATGAGAATCCAAAAAGCTGAAAATTCAGCTGCCAAACACCCTCGAGATGTGTTATAATTATATAGATTTGCTAATAATCACCATAAGAGTTGTTGAACACAATATTAGACAGTCGTACATAATAAGATGTCTTGTGGTCGGTCCATGTGGATACATATGTCGCCGTAAAATTTTACAACACTAGTGGAATGTGGTCACTCACCTTTCGTGTTGCTTTTCAACCCACACTTCCATCCATGGTGAAACTTGATTCTCCGAATAGATAAGATCGTGTGGAAGATTATCAAGCACCTAGACAAATTGACCAAATTAATCAATAAGTAGAATGAATATTAACACAACATGCAAATAACCTTGAGCACCAACTAACAATGTAGTCAAAAGACTCAAAGTACATAATGTGACCTCTCATAAACCAAAACATACCAAACTAAGCCTTCTGTTCCAATTAATTGGGGATGAGCTCATGCACAAGAGAAAGAACCAAAAAAAAGGGGACAAACTTCACTTTCACACCCCCACTCCCCCTTTGGTTTTGACTTCATGCGGATTCCTCCCTTGGCATTTCAAAACTTGTACATTACCGTCATGTTTTGTGGACTAAGAGTCTTAAAGTGCACCGTTAATTCCGTTAATGGTGCTTGTAAGAAAACAGAAGTGTCGTTCTTCATTTATAATGAACTCGATTATACACACACACACACAGAGTATAAAAATGTATGTGTATACATATAGTCATATATACATGCAATGTAAAAAACTTTGTGCCCTGCACTCATCACCACCCGCCACTTTTCTCCACTACCTGCCAACTCCTCCTTTCCTCAAAGAAACCACATTTTGATGTGCCGCCGCCACATCAGATAATATCAAACAAATCTCATACTTCTATGGATTCTAGGGTAATGTCCACTTTACCTCCATGTAGTTCAGGCCTCATGCGGATTGGCTCCCTTCTACACTTGGCCACATAAGCACATGCGACTCTTTTACCGAAAAAAAGTAAAGTCCGAAAGAACCCTATGATTGATTAGCCTACTTCAATTCTTCACCCCTCTGCCATGCATACTTGTCAGCTGCGGAATCAACTCTCTAATTCTCGCACTTTTGCTCTCTTTCTCTTCCGTCAACCGAGACGAGCCCCTTGTGATCCCAGCTGCCATCACCGCAAAAGTTTTCCATGGGTCTAAGATTTTTTCTGACTCTATTAAC
Organism: Rhododendron mucronatum var. ripense; assembly: GCA_019656295.1. Taxonomy (NCBI): domain Eukaryota; kingdom Viridiplantae; phylum Streptophyta; class Magnoliopsida; order Ericales; family Ericaceae; genus Rhododendron; species Rhododendron mucronatum. Next base: position 1,344,490 of record BPLT01000112.1, read on the forward strand.
TCTATAACATCTCACCAAAGAGGCCATCTCCGTCATTGGGATACAAAGAGTTCACAAAGTATTAGCCGAGATTAAATCTATCCCAATTAGATCTCCACCATAAGAGTGTAAATAGAAAAGTAAAAATACCACTTAAACTGCATGTATGTAATGGAAACAATAACTTACTTACAAACACAGTTGTTTTGTCGTCCTAGGGATTTGAATGGCTATATCTTATTAGTGTTGAAGGATAGTTAACATATCCAAACTGAGTTCACACACTTACCCACCTTTGGATGTTTCGGAAAAAAGGGAGAATTTTAAGAAATTCAAAATACACCCAACTCATAGTGGCAAGTGGCATCAAGCACGCCCACATCAATTCCCCACCAAGATGAACATCAAAATTTTCTGGACCAGTACGCTGATGAGATACACATCTAAATTGGACTGCGACTGCTGCAGTGGACGGAGAGGAGAGTGGTGGTGAATGGTGGTGCTGCAGCCATGGTAGAGAGATAGAGAGTTCGGTGTTTATTCCAGAGGAATGGGGAAGAGAGAGTATTCCTTTTTTTGTTTAAGGGCACTTTCGCTGTTATTTTCGAAGAAAGATGCGTTTTGAAAAGAAACATTCTATTTAGGCATGTGTTATACGGACCGTAAAATGAATGAACTATTTAAGGGCCCTTTTCACTCTAGATCGTAATGGGATTACGTGTTCAAGGGTAAAAGTCAGGTAGACAATCAGCACAAGGCTTAAACTACCAGGAGGTAAAGCCGAGTTCACCCCCAAATATCTAAGCAAAGTCTTTTAAGTTTCTACTTTGGTTAAAAACTCACATTTTGCATTAAAATTGCCAAAATTTCAATGAATCAATCCCCATTCTCTTTTGTACATCTGTTTTCAGCATTGAGAATCATCCGCGGGTAAAGCTTCTGTTTTCTTTTCATTTTTTCCCAGCTGGTAACCTACCAATTAATTGCATTTGTGACATCAACTGAGGTGTATATGGACTGACACCTCTCTAATATGACATGTTTGCACACCAATAGATATTGTTAGCCCCCTGTTTCACTCTCTAGGTGAAATAAATCACAGATCAATCATGATTCCTTCAATTGAGGCACCGAAAATCATTTTTGTAATGTAATCTGCATGGCCAGGGCAATCAACGTGGACTAATGCCAATTAGTGGCAAAAAAAGGGGCTAGCAGTGAAAGAAGAATAGGGTTTTGCAAAGGAAGTAGCAATTGTGATTGAATTGCTATTGTCAGTCAAGGTTGTCAAATCGTGAATCGAAATGACTATTTTCTAAATTGTGAATCGAAGCGAATCGTGTATCGTAAAAGATTTGGTCATAAGAAGAAAACATATACATATGCATAGAGATCATAAGGAAACATTATGAGGATAAGTCTTATGAGTACAAGGGGACAATCATTTAGAGGATGATCATTTTCTCTTTTCTAACAGAGGTTTGCTAGCAAGATGAAGTACAAGGGTTAGGAAATAAGATACCTCCAGCATTATTACCCAGCATGGTTGTTGGTCTGCATCTCCTGTTGTAACCAAAAATCCACTAAGGCAAATCAAAAAGAAATAAAAATGTTGCACAAGAAGACAAAATGAAGTATTTGGTAGCACCAAAGGACATGGAAACAACATAACGTGGACACACAGACACATTGTTCCTTTAGAAAATACAACTCTAACACATTGACGAAAAGTGGCATAAAAAATTAAAATTGTCTCTACTGATTCCAAATATGAACAGTAAATACAGTGAGAAATCAATCAAATGAGGATCAAAACAGCATGAACAGTAACATCACACAGAGATCAAAAAACATCACTTTATTTCAAGAACTCAATTACAGTGCAAAAGAGATCTGCAAAAAACCGAGGTTCTACACACTGGCTACTTGCAGCAGAGGGGATCCTTTACAAAGAGTGTAAGGGAAAAATATGGTTCTTAAAAGGGACTCGATGCCTGTAAGTTCTTATGCCTAATGTTGTCAAAATCCTATCATATGCGATCCATGTACAATTTAGTGCGTTTAAAGGAAAAATCAATATGAATGTCTAAAGGTATCTCACGGTTAAATAAATCTTGCGATACACATACGAGATGGTACTTGTCTTATGATTGGTATGTTTACAGGTAAAATCAATACAGACCTATAAACGTATCTTTTGTTTAAATAATATTCTTGTGATAACCACATGATCCATTACGCAATGCGCAATATATTTTTATTATTAGAACATGTTACATGTTGAAGGCGAATTTTTTTGTATCATCAACGTTTTTAATGACTATGTGCAGTAAATATTGCCTTTTATATTGGGTATAACTATTACTTTTAAGTTATGTTTACACTTGTACACGTATCTTATGATCCGCAATGCGTATCCCAAAATAAAATATAAATGGAAATAATGATACATTTTGCTTATCTCGTTTTGAAAACCTTGCTTATGTCTTAGCTTCCTTTGCCAGAAAGATATGTCAGTATTTGCCAAAGGGGTTTGGAGAGGTTGGGTCGGGTCTGCCATGCATACCTGCTTTGCAGTGGGAGAAAGGAAAAGTGGAATTTTCTATGACACTTCAAGCACAGTGGGCTGGTCATTCTTTTATGGAGGCCTTCCCAACCCTATGCCAGATAGGATCATATAGTACATAGGGAGGTGATGGTGGCTAATTATCTAACGATCAGCATTGTCAATAGGGCAATATAATGAAAACTTCAGGAGGAACTCAAAATTGAGAGGTCAAGTGAGTAGTGCAACTATCTGCTAATAAGCATACTCATATATTATCTGGAAGGGCTGACGTGAGATGTAACACGTGAAATGGAAAAGGGGCCATGGAACGGTGGGAGCATCAAAGGAACAAAATGTGGAGCAGAAGAGTTCCTTTTGGGGCATTTTCCTCAGCCAACCACTCCTGAAAAAGTTTGGACAGTTGATAATTTAATGACGCTGCATAATGCCTCATGTACCTAGAGGCCGGGTAATTTTGTAGCCTGAACTAGTTTAATCTAAATATCACTGTACGTAGGAAACAACCATAAGTTACTCCCTCTAATTTACTCCTTTCTTCTTTTTCTTCTCCTTCCCCCCTCCTTTCTTTTTTCTCACCACTACATCTGGCTAGGTATCAGCGCTGCAATCCGTTGCTCTGCACAATGGTTTCCACAGCTTCTTAATGTGATTTTTTTTCCCAGCATGAATCCTAAAATTTAGCAACAGACTAGCATGTAAGGCCACTGATTTCAGGAAAATAATCATACCCGTATGAATTGATTTACTATGTTTTCCCAATGTTCCTAAGACCTTTGGAAAAACAGGTTTTTTTCTGGATTTTGCATCTTGGGCGCTTTTTAGGGCTGCTTTTGGCTCAAATGGGACTCTAGGGTACCGAATAGACACTTGGGAGGTTTCCTGAGATGTTCGAAGCACAGAGTGTTTGACTTCGTGGCGAAAAATGGTTCAGTGCACTATTCTGGTCATTTGGCAGTCATTATTTTGGCATTTTTCCCGTGATCGCCTACTTATTCTAAACTTCAGTAGATTCGGGATTATGCTAAATTTTAATGCAGTGCTAAATTTTGTGATTTCATGATTTGGATTGTCTAGGTTCATTCAACTGGGACTGTTGCTGTGAAGATTTATAGCTCATCTCAGTAATCCCGAGAGGTTGGAGGGCAGCAAGTAATGATATGGTTGCAGTTTGCAGTAGGCAGTAGCGATTGACATCATGTACTATCTGGTTATATCTCACGTGCAACCAAGGGACCGCATGTCATCCTTGGACCTAAAAAAGTCTAATACTTATGTCCCAGTTACTTAACAGGTAACCTACCACAAGTCACAGTCTTTATTCCTCGACATGGATCATAAGATTTGGTCAGTTGAAGACCATATTCTCAGAAGATCTTGGTTTGGGTGATAGGTCCCTTGTCAACTTGCAAGCTAAGGCTCCATACTTTTTGCAAATTGATACAGATGCACAATGTGGGAGGTGAAATCAACTTAAAGGATTCATTTGTTTGATGCTGAGTTTGGTTAATTCTAGGAGCCGGGATTAAGGTAAGAGATCCTTAACATGTCATGGCATGAAAACGGCCAAACAGTTGGCCAAGGCTGTAGTCATTAGCACGTGTGCCAATGCATCGAACGTACATTATGGATGCTGTCGGCCATACAAAAGACTATTGAAAGCTATCCTTCCACAGGGTAAAAGAGTTCTGCGGTCCGCAAGGCATATGCCCGACCAGATAAGATGATTATCAGCAAGTGAGTTAGCCGAGCATATGCATGCCTTCTCGGCAAAGGAGACCAGGTGTAAAGAGCACAGTGGGAGTTAACCATTGGTAATGGTCCACCAATAATAAGAATATAATTGCTACACGAAGAAGAAGTTCCAGTAAAGAGGGTAGAGATCTCACTAACCATGGCCTGGCACCCAATGACCAGCATCATTGTCAGCCAAACAAAGCTTGGAGGACAATCTTGCCACATCTATAAATGGAAGGTGAAGTTCAGGCAGGGGAGAAGGGAGATGATCCAATCATAATCACTGCAATATATTATCCACCTATGTGATTTATACTTGTTTCATTGAGTAGATCAACCATGTTCTGACCATCAAATTCCCTTTGCCGACTTAACTATCGAGTGCACCTCCGGCCAAACCCATTGGCTGGTGAGCATGTTGATGGTGTTCTTGTTTTGCAGGATAGATGACAGGATCCATTAGACGTATTAATTCCACATTACCAGAGGTTCTTATGAGTTCATAATTTGGTATAAACTGCATGTGAATGCTGAACCATACAATCCCATCTAACTAATCATATATCACAGGAAACAATGCATGGTCTGGGGATGCACCCTTTCATGTTTTTGAAATTGATTAACTTTCAGCTACAGAAATAGCAAGGGGGATATGGGTCTTGCATTACTAAAACTTGAGATAAACACTGTTATGCAGAGATAATGAGGATAAGTCTCATTTTGATAAAGGCTTGTCAATGTACTTCAAACATTTAAGTATGATCAATTAGTAGAACGTCCATCCAATTAAAGTCTATGATCCTTTCAAATAAACTTTGTTAATTGAGGGTCCTTCCCTGGAAAAAAGAACTTCAAAAGAAGCTCTTTGTATCCTCTCTTTGCAAGCATATATCCAAAACTTGACTCCAGACTTTCCATGAAGATCTTACTCGGATATTCTGAAGACATCCACCCAAACTTGATAACCTAAAGATGTATCTTGAATAAGCTTCCGATGTCAGAGCATGTTGTAGCAACTGGATTATGCTTCTCCTTTTATTGTTTTGCTCATATCTCTCAGGCTATCATTTTGATTCCCTTTTTTGCTCATTTTCTCAGGCTTTCATTTGATTCCCTAAGCAGAATGCAACTAACAATTGCACTTTTGATCCAATCACAAGTGAGCTCATGCACATAAAAATAGAAATTCCTGTTATTAATTGAGCAACGGATATTTGTTCACTCAGACTTCAGGCCTAAAGAAAATAATGACATACAACTGGCCATAAGTTTGTGTGCTCAGGATGCATGAAATGAAGCATATTTCTTTCCTTCATCTTAGAAGTCAAACCTAGCTTCTCACTAAAAGACAGCCACCTCGTACGTAGCATTACCGCATACTTCTTACGCATACCTAGTAAAAGAAATATCACTAATAACAACAACAATAGCAGTAACGGGAAGAAAATAAGGATAACAGAAAAAGATTTCAAGAGAGATAGCACAACTACAGCAATAGGTTAAGAAGCTGTAATAGCCTCTTAAGCATATTTGTCTTCATTCAGGTAGTTCAACCAAGGTAAAATCACTAATCAGTTGGGCCCCTGGGAAAACAAACCAAGACAGCATATTTCTGGAATTAAAGCAAACATATCTTCAATGGGGATAGAAAATGAAAAAGTGCAGAGAAATAAGAATCGATACCCCACCCACTCTGGTCAGCAGCATCACGACACTCTACTCTAAACTTTGATAAATGAGTGTGAACTTCTCCAACAGTTTCTAATTGTTTCTTGGCCAGTGAAGAACTGATTTCCACTGAACTGCAGTGAACAAAAAAATCCTTCACATCAATAAAATGCAAGCTACCATGCCACACAATAGCTAACAACAACTTCATAATGTTCAGGCAGCTTCCATTTAGGTAAAATCCAAGTAGATCTAAAACCATGAAACTAGCCACCCGTAATTTGAAGAGAAGTAGGAGAAACAAACTAGAGATGCTATAAAACTAAATCTTGATATAATTTGAAGCTACACCCAAACTTAAACCAGAGTTTAGCTGACATTCAAGTTGAATTTAGGCCCCAAATGGTTCTCAGTTATAACTCCAAGTCTATACTCATGAGATGCATATTCATACCGTACAAGATTGGACAAATTAGGAGTATGGATATCTGGGCCACAAGCTAGGCAATGCTCTACCAGGTGGTTCACACCAAGATCAAATCTTATTAGTCTTCCTTTCCAAGCCTATAGAAATGGTATAGTCTTTGCTTGCCCAATTTTCAAAATCATATGTTGAAAAAGGAAGTATGCAAAGCTTAGGAGCAGTTAGAAATTTTTTGCTATTCCGGACAGGAAGAAGGCTCCACCATTTATTCAAATTACCTGTACACATTCACTAGTGAACTCATCGAGACAAACCCTTTAGCACTCCATTTAACTATAGCGCCTATAAATTTAACTACAGCGCAACTCCACTATATCCTTTTACTCAACTGCACCAATAATATCTATATTTTTTCCCAAAAAAATTGAAAGCGGCATCATAATGGTGCATGGAAAGAAGATATACAGCAACCAATGAGGAGATGGAAAGCAGAGGAGGATGATCATTGCCGGTAAAAAGACACGGCAAAGAATCCACTAAAAAAGTGGAAAACCTAATGAAACAACAACCATACTGCAACAGACCAACCAAAATAAATGTAGTCGGAATATTCTTTAGTATGAATAGTCCGTAGGCAACATACCAAGCAATATTATATTACATCATACAATGAGCGTATGAAATATATACATTTTGCACTATTCTGTATATTAGGCTGTCCTTCTGTTAAAAGTGGTGAGCAGTAACATAGTAAACTAAGGTAAATTCAGTGCACATACATGTAAGTCATGTTACTGTAAACTCTTGTAGATGCATTCAACATTATGTAATCCATAATGCCTTTCGCACAAGTTCCTGATCCACCACCAATTTCATATACCTGAATTGCAGATAATAAAAGAACATGATCAATCTTTAGTCTTAACCTGCAAAAAACTAGATCCCAAGCTCCAAAAATCCCCCCTCCCTTTCAAGTATTATTTGGGAAAAAAAAAAACTAACATACGAAAGCTACAAATAGAAATTAATTTAATGACCAGTACAATTGAAAAATAAATAACAAAAATAGGAGGATTGGAGAAAATGAAGAGCGGGATACAAATTTCAAGCATACCAGTTTAGAGTAACTGGGGAACAGAATACTAATAGACTCAATTGGCTGAAAGCGGAAGTAGGGAACACTAAAAGATCAAGGACAGCTATACCAGTGCAGAGTTTCAAGAAAAACAGTGTCTATAAAATCACCCCCTTTCAAAAAGTCGTATCCACTGCACAAGGCCTTACAACAGGGTCTAGGCCCTGGGGGAGGAAGTAAGTAGGCAGCTTTGCAGCAAACCTGATTCCTAATAGTACAATCTGGCAGCTTAGTAGCAGGGAGGCTCTAAAGTGGTGCCGCTTCCACCTTAGGAGCACCCCCCCCCCCCCCCCCCCCCCCCCCCCCCACCCCCCCCCCCCCACCCCCCCCCCCCCCCCCCCCCCCCCCCCCCCCCCCCCCCCCCCCCCCCCCCCCCCCCCCCCCCCCCCCAAGGAGCTTGACGGCACACCTTACAAAGATGGGAGCTTTTGTATGATCTTTATACCAAATAAATAAATAAATAACCCAGGGATTTATCACTTGGCTTTATATATGGGTCTTCGATTTAACACATATGTACAGCCCAAGTCATGATATCTTGAAAACAAAAGCATATATTGTAACACTAGCCCATGTTTTTACTCCCTAAAATGATTGTACTTTTAAAGTGTATATCCTATGCTACATAATTTTCGTAATGTATGTACACGCTCCTTTCACACTCCCAATCTTGGGAGCTTCTATGTTCTCCCATACCCGCTCCCGCTTTGTGCAACTAACGGTAGGAGTATTCACCTATGATCACCTCCTTCAATGAAATTTCTACAGCATTAGACACTCCAGCAACCACATAATAACTTTTGATCACAATGAACAAGAGCAGCAAGTTTTAACTATTTATGTACAGAAAATGATGCAATGGTATAATCTGTGTTGCCTGATGCAATGGTAAACTGTTCCAGTCCGAGTACAGCTACTTCACGTAAACAATGTCTATAATACTGAAGCAGTCTGTAATTTAAGCCGCACTAGATGTGTAGTCATTACATGTCAACCATTGTGACAACATGTGTGCATCTAAGAATACACTCAGGTTCGATTATCTATCAACCATACCAGTTGCATTATTTCCCCGAGATTGTACACTGGCCCAGAACTAGAGCAATGCCAAGGTATAGAATAGTTTTGCAATGAAACAGTCAACCAGGACTCAGTATGAAGCTCATAGAAAAACCAATATCCCAGCTTTTGAGAGACAAATGTGCGGTAGTTCAAGAAACAAGGAACTTACTTTATAATGGAATGGAAGATTTGCGGTTTCGCAATATGGATTCAGCAATGCAGTGGGCTATACCAACGGGCTGCCAAGGAAAAGTATTTCTAACTAAGGAAAAGAGGATACACAACAAAAAACTAGGAAAGAATAAAAGACAAATGATGAATTGAAGCCAGCTGAGCCACTCTGTTGAAAGAAGGAGCACAAGAAAAAGATATTCAACTAATATACTTTAGCAGGAGCCCTTTTTCATCATCTAGAAAGCAAGCTGGCTTACTAAAGAACTACAAATAAACTACCATTTTTTGAACAGTACTCCTCCCTATTACAGGCTTTATGCAACCTAAATACATCATAACGTTGGCAAGCTAGATCCACAAAAATAGATCAAAATTTTTGAAAATCAAACGAATACTACCAAGCAACCTGAATGTTCCAAAGTTATGACATTACCTTAAAAAGTTCCACCGGAGTAAACCATGATATGTCATTCTTCTTCGTATATAGTATCCAAATACTGCCACATAAGCCTTCCTCCCTGTACTGAATAAGTTAGCGTATCAACATATACTGACAAGTTTTAATAGACTCATTTATCCACAACAGCAGTTAATACTTGTTTCTTTTAGAGGCAAAGGGAAGATGTCCAATAAGAAAAGCAAGAAAGGTTATCTACCAAATGAGACAAGAACAGGACAAAGTGCTCATAGGATAGTCAGTATCTAACCTTAATACAAATATGACATTCACGTTTATAGTGTGTGAGTACCATGAGACCGAAATATCCTCACTCACTAATACATAAAACAATATAACTTCTAGCAACTTGGTCCCAGACCGTGCACTTTCCAACTAAGTAATTTGGGTCCCACATGCAAATGGGGAATTCAGTGCAAATCAACTTTCAAGCTATTAGAACTGAATAGGCTCCTATTTTTGGTCTAAACTCATCCCTCATCATATCCCTAGGTGGTCTATCATTCACTGGATGACCTTTCAAGGCAGATTATCGATAAAGGACAATTTATGCTCTTGGGGAATGTCGGTTGCAGCAGGCGTATCCTATGCTCTAATCCAACTGAATCACATGGTCAACTGTTGTTGGAGTGCTGGTTCTACCTCCATGTGTGGCAGCATCGTGGCTAAATGAAGGTACTCCAATACCCCTATGAAATCAAATGATATCATGTCTTGGGGGGGTTGGTCAGAGCATGGAGAATCTGCCACGGTAACTATGAACAAATTGGTCTGGATGTTGTTGGAGTTGCGGGCAAGGTAGAAGGGGATGTGAAAGCTTGTGTCTCATCTTGGAAAGAGGCTGCCCCTTCATTGGAGAATAGACACTTTTGCGAGTCTTGGGATTTCTAGTAGAGTGCTTGATTTGTAATTCTTCAGTTTCTGTCATGGCTTGAGTTAGTTGTTTTTTGTGAGTGTGTTGCTTACGTTGTTCTAGTTTTTCGGTTATGGCTTGTTTCTTTCTTATGCTAGGCCTATTTGCTCATTTTGTTTGTCTGGGTGGATTCTCAAGGTTATACCCTTGGTCCTTGATTCTTTTTTGTTCTTACACAACAACAAGAAGACAACCCATCTAGTCCCCAATCATTTTGGATATGGGTGGGGGAGGATTGGAAACGGTTCTAACCTTTTGCAATATCTGCACAAAGTGGTTACTCTCAGAATACCAATGAAACAGTGACCCCCTATACCTCCAAGAACTGAGGAGCTAAAGGGACATTTTGCTACATAACCATGCCCTCAAATCAAAGCCAAAAGGCATAAGAGAGGGCAGGCCCAGTGACCAAAATCAATATCCGTGCTGCTGTGCACATTACCATATGCAATACTTTTTGCAATGCTCAACTCTCACATAGCCTCCGCCTCGATAAGAGGGTCTTTGCAATAACTCGGAGATTCCGCTAAATTCAAGACAAATCACAACAATTCTGACAGACACATACCTTCATTCGGCCCCAATCCCATAAATGAAGAAATGCAAGAAAGAGTAAGAGATATATATATATATATATATATATATAAGTACCTTCGAGCTGATTGAACTTAATGCTTTTCTCAAGCAGTCCAACTGAACCCGATCTTTGCGAGAAGTAGCCATGATTTGGATCATACAATGCTGACCTTATAAAATCCCTAACCTGCGTGTTGAAAATAGCAAATTTCAGGCAACTACGATCATTTCAGTTGCAGAAGCTAAAGAAACACTGTTTATGATGGGAGCCTCCAAGCGAAACCCATCCTCCTTTTAGGCCAACATGTAGTGTGGGTGTGGAGAGAGAGAGAGATTACGAGAATGGGGGTGTCGCCAACAATGTGCGTGGAGAAGAAGGCAGGAGGTGGGTGAGATAAGGATGTACAATAACTCACTGCAGTCAAGGTCAGTAGTAAATTGTTAGAGAAACCAAAAAGGAGAGAGAGAGAGAGAGAGAGAGAGAGAGTACCTCTGGATGTGCGGAAGAGATGAGAGAGATTTCTTGAGGATAGAGAGCGAGAAGCCATAGTTCGAAAGCGGAGCACGTTTCCCAGAGGGTTTTGCAACCCAGGCAGAGAGGGTTTTCTGCGGGGCTCCGGATCCCCTGTCCCACTCCCCTGTCCCAGTCTTCTGCTTGTGCCACGCAGCCCACTCCTTCCTCCCCTCTAACAGAGTTACTTGCCCAGTTAACCACTGGATGAGGACATTTGGTTCATTAGCTGGTACGAAGGTCAACTAGAGAAGTAATCAAGTTGAAGATGGTGATATTTACTCAAGGGCTGTCCAAAAAAAAATTTAGTGATCGGCAGGGGTGTCAAGATTAAAAATGAATGTTATAGTTATGATCTTATTATGCTAATTACCAAAAGTGTGCAAATCTCATATGTCCTTTTGTGTTGTACCAATCTAACGCAGGCGTGCTTATTGTTTGGAGTAGTTCTTGATTTTGTTCTACGTTTTTTGCTCGTTTTTGTCTGTTTCCATCGGTTTTGCTTTTGCAGTCTCTGATTTGGATTTCGCGCCATCCTGAGGTGCCTAGATGGACAGATTATTGGCTTTTATGTGTAATTTCTCCTTGATGGGTTGGTGTTGTTTTTCTTTGTCACTATTTTCAGATAGAATCGCTGTAAATGTCGTTTGGCATTTTAATGGAATATACTTTAATTTAAAAAAATGGACAGATTATTGGTTTTTCATATGTAATTTCTCTGTAATGGGTTGGTGATGTTTTTTCTTGTCACTATTTTTGGATGGAATCACTGTAAATGCCGTTTCTCATTTTAATAGAATATACTTCGATTAAAAAAATGGACAATTTGTTGGCTTTGTGATGGGTTGGTGTTGTTTTTCCTTATCATTATTTTCGGATGGAATTGCTGTAATTGTCGTTTCGCAATTTAATGGAATATACTTCGCTTAAAAAAATTAACTTATCACGTTGATTTTGCAAATTCTATGTTTTTTGGTCTTAAAATGGTTGTTTATACTATGTTTATAGTATGAGTAATGCACACCAGAAAAAAACATCTCAACTGGCCGGGCAAGTAACTCTGTTCGAGGGGAGGAAGGAGTGGGCTACGTGGCACAAGTAGAAGACTGGGACAGGGGAGTGGGACAGGCAAACTAGGACAGGTGATCTGGAGCCTTTGTGCGGCCTTCGCCCACTTTGGTTTACATTTTATAAAATTATTTTGAAAGTAATGAGAAATAATGAGCGGAGAGATATAGAAAGAGATTTATTGAAAATTGTGCCGAAAGTAAAAAGTTACTCTCAAAATTGTGAACCAAGCGGAGTGGATTCGAGTTTTCAAAATATATTAGAACTTGATTTATTTATGAAATGAATTAATCCCCAAGGGGGTTTTAATTGAGTCACTCACAAATTGGTTTTGAGTAGCTTGGATTTCTTGCTGCGTTTGGAATGATATTTGAAAAGTTTTTTAAAAAATAGTAGAGATAATAAGTTGAGAAAAATATAGAGAAAATTGTTGGAAGTAGTGAGAATCTAGGAAGAATTTTTTGAAAAATACTTTTTGAAAAGGGAAGAGAACAGCAATCTTGGTAACTAGAACGAGCCGAGCAATTGTTTGTTCAAAAAGATGTTAAATTTATTTTGTTTATGTAATAGATTGACCTTGAACGAGCTTTTAGCGCACAAACACGAGATCAAGCATTTTCGTTCATTTATCAACCCAACACCACTAAAGTATTACATTCCGTTGACATTGAAATCGCATCGACATCCACTTTATTTTCTGAAACCGCATTCACATCTTTTAGAAAACATTAAACAAGCATAGGGCATATCCAATTTTAACTTTGACTTTAACGTTGGAGGTACCAATTTTTTAAAGGCTTACGCGACAAATTGCAATATTTACATTTGGCATCGAGAAAATCTTCCCTCTCCAATCTTAACTTCAAATTTAGAGTTGTTAAAAATTGTTTTGAAGGTTTTTTTATTCTCAAACGGTCTCGTTTTCAAATAAAAGAGATTTAACATTACGTTCAAAATTGGCTGGACGAAGGCCATGCCAAATCCACGCAGGGATATGGCCTTGCATGTGGCAACTAGGTTGGAGCTAGTGTTTGCTTTAAAAGTGGTGTTGCTTCAGCATGTGGAATTTGAAGACCCGTTGGGTTGCTCTTGGAGCATCTCTCGTAGCAAAATCAAATGCAAACCATGTTTGAAGTGTCAAATCAGCAAAAAGCACTCCAACTGATTGAAATAATAAACTTGCCGTACCATTTGCGGTAACTCTCACTCTTCAAGTTGTGTATTAATTTAATTCTTTGACAAAAGTATTGTTTGATAAAATTGAAAACTAAAGTGCTGAAAGCTAAAAAAAAAAAATTGTAACAAACCGATATCTCCCGACTCCATTTCTCTTCAACAATCAAGGTCAATCGACTCCATCTCTCTCTCATGCACCTGGAAGATTGATAATCGAGAAAAATGGTAAACTCTAAGGCCTAAAAATTTGGTTATTCTTTTTGGGTACTTTGGAAATTTTTTTGGTTATTTATCCTGGGATTTATGTTGGCGAATTTGGTTTTTATCAGATTTGGAGCTTTTTCATGTAAAAAAAAGAAAAGAAAAAAAAGAATTGGAGCTTTTGGTTGTTCCCTCGGATTTGCAATGGATTTTTTCGGCCCAAAGGAGGCCCAATTTTTTGTTTCCCTTGTTTCCTTGCTATTAATCCATGTTTTTTTAGGCCCAAATAAAGCCTAAATAAGCAACTTAAACCAAAGTCGATAAAACTGACAGGAACCGAATAAACAGAACCGTTTTGGCTTGACAACTTGATCGCTCAGTACTTGAAATCGAAAAAACAAACTGGTCTGTTTGGTAGTAAAAATGCCGAATAACCGAACCGTACAAACCAATCACACCCCTCGCAATTACAACTAAAAGACAATCAATGAAATTTTGTTTTTGGCAAAATTTAGGTGCTCGAGACGATTGCCTTGCTTACTTTTCCTCAGGGTCGTGCCTAAAGTCTACACTTACATGTGCATCAGAATATTTGTATAGAAAGATACGTGCATGAACATATGGGGTAATTGGGATGATGCAGTGCCTAGCTAACTAAAGTGTGTTTATGAAGTGTCCTTTATTGTCATTTCCTTCTTACATTCACTAGAATGGAAATAGAGAAGGAATGGTTGAAGGCAATGGATTCATGGAGCTAACGGAAGAATGGCGGCTGCTACCCTTGCGATTTTCGTAAAACTACCTTACTTCTATTAGCATTTTTGTATATAGTGCAAAACTACGTAGGACCTCCACCTCTAGAGTTTGAATATTGTGAAAAGATTAAATAGTAATTCTTCAATATGAGATAATTTCAAGCTATATATATACTGAGATTTAACTGAATTCTTTTGGCAATCAAACTATAAGAATCTAATTATGGCTTGTCTTAAAATAAATAATTTTGAGAGTTAAAAGTGCATAAACTGCACAACATGAATGGTAAATGTGGTCATTTACCTTGTATACTAATTTTTTTATAGCATTTTAAAGCTCAAAAGAAGGTACATAGAATTGTGTTGGCTTGCAATAGCTCGCATCGCTAATTTTATATCTTCACCACTTTTAGATCAAAATGCTGACTCTATCTTTGATGGCAAGTTATAACAGTAAGACTTGAACTTGTACATCTAGTACATCATCTTCCACATTATAAAAAAAAATATTAAAATTAAAAATAGTACATCATCTCCTAATATCTAGTAGTCGATACATTTTTGTCTTCAATTATCAGGTCAAAGTATTAGCTACCAAACAAAGATACAACCAATTAGTTAATTGATTAATAAGTGGTCAATGATACATGGTTGCCTGATCATGGCTTTGTTTGTTGGGGGGTCTTGCATTTATTTGTAATGGGTTGTCCAAGTTGACTTCACTAATTGGAGTCTACCATGGTGGAGGGTGGGGTAGGCTCAAGTTTAGTAATGGGTGGTCAGGACTTTGATTTGGTTGACCATGACACTGCAGGGCCACACCCTTCCCACAAAACGTTTTGAAATTTTTTTGTTTCGACGAAATCAGGGGTATTCAAGTCCGCTTATGCACACTTTGATTATTTTTCTCTCTGGTCTGCTTAATGTCATATCATCTAAGTCGAGACTAAGAGATTCCTCTCTTGCATATGCAGCTTGATTTTTAGGAGGTTGCCAAGTTTTAAACTCAGAATATCTAATTAGTTTATAGCCCATCTCTATTGCCGCTTGGGGCTACCCTTTGCTTCAAGCATTTTGAATTTGCTTTCTTTTTAAAGGGAGATAACAATCTCCAATTGCAATGGAAGGACATGGATTAAGCACTTTTATTGTCACGTACTAGCTAGATTTTCAAATCATTTTATTGCTGCATGTCATTTTGTATTGTTTGTGGGGTCTTGGAAATGACTAAGCACCATAATGCACCGTCAGCTTGGTCATGCTCTATAAATTAAAGCTTGTTTGAGTTTGATTCGAAAGATTATTTAATCACATTCATTTGAACGTAACTCACTCAAACTTTGTTATAGCCCTATGTATAGAAGTTATTAATTAGGTTTTGCATAATCAGGTCAACGTATGTGGATCCTAAGATTCAACCCCTATATGTATGAAGATCATTTTGATCAAATTGATTGGGTTCCCATCTTTACTATACTCAACGTTAATATACACAAAGGTTCAAAGACAAACATCGGTGCTATTCATATTGGGTGGTTGAATGTTACAAAATAAATGATAAAGGAGAGAAAATGTCCCAAGTAGCACCACCATTAATTAATTTTTCTTACAATAATTTGTACTGATTATGAAATAGTTTTTCACCCAATTATCAATATCCAATGCCTACATCAAAAAAATTATGCAAATTATTTTTTTGAGTACATGCCATAAATCTACACCTAACCTAATCTAGGAGGGTATGGGACCCTACAATGAGGATCGCACCCCAGAACCTTATCCTGGTGGAGCTAGAGGGAGCACCTTATCACTTGAGCTACCCTTTGTTCTCAAATTAAATAAAATATATTCGAATTATTGTATCTCCATTATCTAAAAAGAACATGTACAAATTCACAGGCCACTCCATTTCTGCTGAAAGAAACAAAAAAAAAAAAGGTCATGTCAGAAACACTATCAACCCCCACAAAGTTCACCATAATAGGAAAATTGACAGATTTTTGTCTGAAAGCACTTTGATCAGATTTTTCCACAATGCTTGCATGAATTTTCTCTAATGTGAAAACTGCAACCACAACATGCACAACCACAGGAAGTATATCATGGTGGGATCCCCATTTCGTAGGTAGTGAAATTTTCAGGTCTTCCCCTACTTCCAAACAAATCCCATCCCCACTTGAACATTATCCTGAAGTGTAGCAAAAAAGAAAAAGAAAAAGGGGTGTGCATTAAAATAATTACAGTACTGAAGAATGTGTTTGTGCATTTAGTAGACCAAAAATATCAACCAAATATATATATATATATATATATATATATATAGAATTTTAACTCCGAGGATTGTCGGCTTTTGGTTGTGTACTTTCGGGTTGGTCTGTTCTTTGGCGTTTGGTTTGGTTTTTGGCGGTTGGTTTCAAGTTTTGCTTAATTAGGGTGTTTTTTTTGGCAGTGTTTTTTTTGGTTGTAGGTTTTCAGGTTTTTGGTCGGTTAAGGCTTCTTGCCTTAATCCTTGGTTTTGGTTCTCAGGAGACGTTTTGCTGGTATGCCTGAGATCTATTTAATCTTTGTAATTTTTCAAAGATTAATAAAAAAAATTGCTTATCAAAAAATTAGATAGAGCGATTCATACAGATTATAAAGATCAATTGATTGGATCTCCACAGAGCGATCATAAATAGGTAGTTCAATGTTAGACTTGCTCTATAGAACTCTCTCAAGATTTTTCTTTCCAAAGGTATTTTATAACGTCATAGACACTCATAGGGTGGCATTGATGGATTAGGAGTTTGTTATCTCTTAAGTCCGAGGTTCAAAATCTCTTAATTGCTATGAATTTTTGTAGGGCCAGTCAGTACAAGACTATGTCTTAATTGGCTTTAAATGACCCCCTGTAAGTAGACGATGAAATTGGTGCCCTAGAGATTAGTCGAAAGGCGTTTAAATTTTTATTTGTATGTGTTCCTAGTTCTAGATTTTCTTCCCCATTGGTGAGGTAACACATGCTATTTTTATTTATAGTTATATGTTGTGTCAAATATAGCACAAGATAGCTATTGCTACATTTTAGCATGCTCATTTGTTTCTACCCCTCTCATTAAGAGACCCACAAATGACAGTTCGAATTGATATTGGGTAAAACCATAGAAGAAATAATTGATATTGGGTAAAAGTAAAACCATAGAAGAAATAGCATATGCATAATTGGAGCAACGTAACATTGGTATATATAATATATAGCAATTTGATACTATTCGGATCAACTTACGTGCACTTCGACTAATATCCTCTCAGGTCCAATCAAAGGATGACCATCTACAACAAGATTGGAGGATTCACAAAAATTACTTTCTTGCAACCTATCTCCATGAATTGAACCTTTGTCAATTGGTGTTTAGAATTCTTGTCAAATCGAGGAGGCCTTGGTTCGATTTGCCGGACCTCCCTTCTCGCATACCTTTTGCCTTCGTTTTTACTGTTGGATACTTACTTGGATAGTTGGATCTAATATGCGAATTGAGTTTCGCTCACCCTCCACTTAAGAAGGTGAACATTATCCTCCTTTTTATTGGTTGAAATGGTGAAGATCTTACCACAAAGTGATGTCATACCTTACCAAAAAAGTGTATTGTACTATTGCTACCTACATTATTTCAACAAATAAGACGAAGATAGTTCACCCTCTTTGAGGAGGGTGAACAAAATTGCACTTCTAGCTAGGGCTCTTTTGGATGCGGGATAAGGATTTAGGGGTTATTATTTATAAAGAGGGATAAAATAGTATGGGGTATTGGTTAGTAAGGGATGATTTGGTTTGTATGAGATAGGGAAATGATCAATATTGGCACTCCAAAAATTGATGCAAGCACTCCAAATCAATGTAATTTCAAAGCTAATTTCCTTTATTTTTGAGAGTGTCTGCATCAATTTTAGAGTGCCAATATCATTTTTCTATTAAAATGAGAGGATAAAATAGTACTTGGTTTAGATAAGGGATAAAATGGAAGAGGGGGAGGGGTGGGGGGGAGGATAAAATAGTACTCCCTCTGGTCCCAAATTGGATGCCAATTTTTGATATCCGTGTCAATTTCAATTCCCTATATCTTTCAACATGGATCTCAAAAAATAATGCAATATAAAATTGTTTGATAGTTCTTGATTAATTTTATTATACAAAGTTCTCAAACTCAAGAAAAATATTATAGATTGAAAGATATAAGCGATAAAAAATAACATGAGTTTCAAAAATTATCTTTTTTTTTTTTTTTGGGAACAAAGTGAGTACTTGGTTTGGATGAGGGATAAAATGGAGGGGATAAGGTTGTTTTGTAATTGAACTGGAGGATGAGGGGGTATTATTTCAGCCTTATCCGGGAGTATTAACTAATAACAACCCAAACCCACCCATAAATAATCTCGCCGCAGGGGGTTCTTAGTAGGTGATAAACCTGGACCCTACAGTCTTAGGAGGGAGAAAACTAATACCCTTCTCAATACTCCATCCAAACGAGCCCCAATATACAGTATGTAATATAAATTCTTGTAGCATTTGTATAGTTTATTACTTATGCTTTAGTGGTTGTAGACTTCACTAAAGTCCATGTTTCAAATTAGTAATAAACAATTGTTGTAACACTCCGATTTTGAGAACGTTAAATAGATAATTTTATTGAATATTTAAAGAGAGTTTGACTCATTATTACATCACAACCTCCATAAGAGTACTTTCATTACAAAAGGAAGGGAAACTAGGGTTCCTAACTACAGCTCCGCCTGCTCCTCCATCCTATCCAGCTCTTCATCTCCAAAGGCCTCCAAGGTGTACAGTTCACCTTAATCATCTACAAAGTCTGACACATTATACCAGCGTCGCCACCAGTATAATATGTCAAGGTCACCAAAGGTAACACCATGAGCTACAGGAGCTCAATAGAATAATCCATACCCACCTTTATCTTACAAACATTAGATCATAATATTAACGATTTCCACATAGTACTTGCATATCTAACAAAACAGTTAACAATAATACGTCCACATTCACTATTCAAACTAAAGTTGGTGTCCATGATTTTCTGAGTTTCTCCTACGCAACTTGTCGTGGATCGTGTCTCCATTTATCATTTACCAAATCAACATTTCCAAAATCGTTTTTTAACACACCCAACCTCGTTCCGCCGCTCCTGGTTCCCGAATATCCTCACAATGATTCCGCCGCTCTGGGTTCCCATTGGCACATAAAAACATGGAATTTGGCATTGGCTCCTCTCCACGGATGACCAATCCACAATTCAAAACCCTCGGTTCTGCTGCTCCGAGTTTCCTGAGTATCCCATAATGGTTCTGTCGCTCCGGGTTACCCATTTGGGTTTTTCGAAATCATTAAAATAATTGCGTAGGCTCCCTTCCGCAAATAAACAAACCACAATTCATCCCTCGGTTCCACCGCTCCGGGTTCCCGAGTATTCCCAAAATGATTCCGCCGGTTCGGGTTCTCATTGGGTTTTTCAAAAATGTTTTCACACACACACACACATCACACAATGCGCTGCCAAGTCCGGCCCCATTGTGGTTCCAAAACTTATCTTGCCTTTAATACACCTTAGGTGTCATGTTTCTACTTTCTTGATTTTTGTGTCACGTTGCATGCATAGGCTCCGCGGTAGAACTTTTCACGTACGTACACATAAGTCATTCTTTGTATTCTTGAAACTAAACTAACAAAATCATCCAACTCTATATTCTTAATTATGCTCAAATCACTACTTAAATCATAACGCCACACGTACGGACGCCTTTGGAGTGAAAAATCACTTATGCTTTAGTACACAACAAGTAATACAAACAATTCATGTATATATGCTCATAACCATACTAAAAGATCAAAATACGATTACTTCTAATTAGACGTTAAAATTCCTATCTTTCAAAATCCTTTCTTTCCTCCTTTGTGGGAAGTTCAAAACAACACATGTTTATTAGAGTAAAAGTTGGTTATTCCTCGTGTTCATACCATTCATTAGCAATATAAGTTTATTAACTAACATGTATTTCAAACGTACAAGTAACATACAACTTCTAGTTATACTTAGCAAGGTGAGTAAGGATAATCTACTATTCTTCTTGGAGGTAGGGCGGGCTACGAAAAGTAAGTTGACGATCGGGCGGAGTGACTTCCTATGGTAAGCTTCCGGTAGTTTCGAAAGAGAAAGGTTTCTCTCGAAACTAGATCTTGACTATACTACTAAACTTTTTGGATCGGAAGGGTGGTCGAGTGGCAGTTTAGTGGCGGCTTTTGGATGAGTTTCTTGAAGAACTTCAAGAAAAACTCAAGAACACTAAGAACAAGGAAAACCAAATAAGAACTCAAGAATTCTAGAGAGAGAAGTTAAAAGCTGTGAGTTAAATGGCAAGGATTGGGGTGCTATTTATAGCAAAAGTCTTGGCTATTACCCAAGTAATAAAATTTTTCCCTAGCAATTATTGTCCAATGGGTAAATGGGCAATTATGATAGGTATGGCCTTATCTGTCCTAAGAAAGCTTGCTTGCAAGAAAGGATAAATGATATCTAGGATAGAGAGTAGTCTTCCAATGTGTAGTCAATCCTAGGCTAGGTTGTAGTCCATTTCTAGGATGACTAAAGGCTAGGTAGTGTGCTTGAAATAGTCTAGGAATAGGTTGTCATGTAGTACTTTGGTTGAGTGTGAAGGTGGCTAAAAAGTTAGCTTGTGTAAGTACCCAAACCACTAGCACACACTTCACTCCTCCCTCTCTCTCTCCCATTCGGCTCTCTACTTTCTCTATCTTTCTCTCTCCTTTTCTTTGTATTTGTACTATGTACCACTTAATATATATATATATATATATATATATATATATGTATAGATAACCATATAATGTGTATACTTAGGCACCATGTAGTCTAGGATGGGAGGTGATGAGTGACAAGGCTTAGGTTGCCTCTTTTGGAAGCAAAAATATGACTTCTTTTGGTTATGACGTGTCTTGTCAAGTTATATATACACTATGGCAAGTCTAGTCTCCATTAACCAAGTAATAAAAATTCCCTTAACATTTGTTCCAATGGGCAAAGAGGAAAGTAAGGTTGATATGACTAAGCTTACTTCTTTTGGAAGCAACGTAAGGGCTTCCTATGGTTCAAGATTCCTATATGACTTGTCTTGTCAAATATAAATACAAAATGGCAAGTCTAGTTGCTATATCCAAGGGGTAAAATTTCTCTAACTATTTTTAACCAATGGTTTAAAGGAAAATAGTAGTAAGAAAGGTTGATGTGACTAAGTTTACTTCTTTTGGAAGCAAGCTAATCGTTTCTTTTGGTCCAAGATTCTTATATGACTTGTTTTGTCAAGTCATGGCTTTCATTGGTAAGACTAACTCCCTATTACCCAAGAGATAAAATTTTCCTAGTAATTATTGTCTAACGGATAAAGGAGTAATAATGGTAAGTAAGGCTCGAAAAGATTAGACATAAGGTGAATAATCAATTCCCTTAGGTCTAAAAGGTTCAACTAGGGTTGGAGGGATTTATAAGGCTTAAAGATGGTCAAAAAGGTCCATCTAGGGTTAGAAAATTGTAACTAGGTGAATTGGTAGTTCGGTTCCTCCAACTTAATCGATTAGAAATTAATTCTACTTGTCAAGTAGGATTTCTAGCCAAGAAATAATTTTAAAGAACTAAAATCTAATTATAACGGATTATTAGAATTAAAAAGGAATTTTAAAAGAAACCAAGTAATTAAAATAAAAATTCAAATATTTAACGAACTTTTTATTTACAAAAAGCAGAGTCGTTACAATTATGGTTGTAGACTTCACTAAAGTCCATGTTTCAAATATTTTGTAGATCATAAATGTTTTGATAGGTTATTCTAAAATTATTGTGATTATTTTAGGAAATTGTTTTCACACTCCCTTTTTTATATCGACAAAAAAGAGCGTGGATATCAAAAATGGGAGTGTGAAAATCACTCCCCTTATTTTGAGTTTTACATTTACAATTTAATGTATGAAATTCACAACTAAATCACTTGTGACAATAAATATACAATAAAAATTACATACATGCCGTAAAGTTTGATAAATAAAAAGTTTAACACATATGATTTTTTTATTGGTAAAAATACAATTCTTACAGTTTTAAGTTAGAAGAAATTAAATAGCCATCCTGTTTCATAGACTTATTTAGGTGCCCATCTTACTAGGTTTGAATACTTAAGTTGACATCCTAAAATTTAAATAATACTCTTACCTAAATTACCCTTAATCATGACAAATGCGGAAATCATGACAAAATTCTAACAAATAGAGGAATTATAGTAAAGTCATTCGGAATCATGACAAACTCCTCCGGGATGAAAAACTAACCTAAAAAGTTAGTTTAAGGTTCTAAAATTTTTTACTATATAGGTAAAGAATTTTAAGACCTTAAACTAACTTTTATGTTAGTTTTACATCCCGAATTTTTTCACCTATATAGTAAAGAATTTTAGGACATTAAACTAACTTTTTGTGTTAGTTTTACATCTTGAATTTTTTTACCTATATAGTAAAGAATCTTAGGACCTCAAACTAACTTTTTATGTTAGTTTTTACATTCCGAATTTCTTTACATATATCGTAAAGAATTTTTAGGACCCTAAACTAACTTTTTATGTTAGTTTTACATCCCGGATGATTTTGTCGTGATTCCAGGTGATTTTATTATAATTCCTGTATTTGTCATGATTTCTATATTTGTCAATAATTTTGTCATCATTCTGGATGATTTTAAGAGAGCCGTTGCGCTGACCCAAATTAAATAAGAGATATTGACTTTGTTGACAAAGTCAATGTCCTTATTCAACAAAGTCAAATATTCCTTATTTAATTTGGTCTGCGTAGCAACTCTATTAAAATGTAAAAAATTATTAAGGGCTAAATGAGTAATTATTTAAATTTCAGAATGAAACATAAGTTTTCAGACCGAGAAGAATTAGGACTTAAGTATCAATGCGGATAGGACCCCTATTTAAGTTCCCCTTTAAGTTAGGGAATGGACTTCTACACTTCCCTTTTTACCATATACACTCCCTTTTTTGTTCTCATTCATGTGAATTTACCTTTTTACCCTATCATAAGTTCACTTTTTTTACACATTAAAGGGTAATAGAGTAAATTCACACCAAATAAAGAAAAAAAAAAGGAGTGTATGTAGTAAAAAGGGGAGCGTAGAAGTCATTTTCTTAAGTTAATAGCATAATAGTTACAGAAAACGCCAGACTATGGCGACACTTCATTATGCTAGATTATTTTTTTCTAATGGCATAAAAAAATTACCAGTTCATTTTAGTTAAATTACGAAGCTAATATACAATGTTTATTATTTTTTACCTTATATTAGCTACCTATATTGAATTCTATTTGTTAAAAAACTTTGGGCCCAATTTTTAAAAATTCACTTTAAGCCTCCAAAAATGTCAGGATCGGCCCTGCAACTGGACTAACCTTGGGGCTAAGTATCATTTAGTTTTCTCATATGAAACCTATTATTATTATTATTATTATTATTATTATTACTATAAATAAGAGCATTGTGCAGTACGTACTTTTGATTTTCTATTATTGTTATTTTAGTTTTGTTTTGTCGTAATTTCTACTTGAATTAAGTAATGTAGCATTGTGCATTGACTGGTAAATATATACAAACAAATGGGTTAAGATGTACTATATCGGCTCCTCCAAATTTCGAAATATAAAATAAATATCACATATAAAAACAAATGGGTTAAGATGTACTCGAAAACCGTCAGTATTTCTTTTTACTTGTATATACCAGCTTTGTCGAGTTTGAATAGAAAATAGCCACTACATTTTTGTCTTGCAGAAGATTATGCATTAGATTTCATGCTTGAACTTCAAATTATAATTATGAGAAAGACTTAAAAATTCAACAACCATGTGAATATGCGGCTTCTAGGGTATTAAGTTTCAGCCACCACTCCTTGTAAATTTCTGGTTCCGTCCCTAATCGTCGGATGAGATCGAAGATCCTTTCTCAATGGGGAGTGCTTGGGCTGAATGGTGGCATATTCAGGGGTGTTATAATCTTACTTTACTAGTAAGTTTACAAATACAAAGAGGTTTAGCATTTGCCTCATCAAAATTTTCGTACTGTAATAATTTTCACTTCAGTTCCATAAAATTTGAATTTTACCACAATCACTCCAAATTATAAGGCTATGTTTGGTAAAGTTGCTAGTTTTTATTCATGAAAAATAGGAAATGAGTTTTTATTTATTTATTAAGAAATAAAAACAAAAAACATGTTTGGTGACCATAATAATTTTCGTTTATTTGTTTTTTGGGCTGCCGGAAAATGTTTTCAAAACAAATGAAAACCCATTTTTTGTGTTTCTAGAATTTTTGTAATCTAGTGGAATGATTATGTATTTTGTATACAAAAACAGTAATACAAATATGTTTATGATGTCTATTTCAAAAATATTGAAAACAAAACAAAAAATTGAAAATAAAACTTTTCTAAACAGAGCCTAAATTATTTCCTGTTTGAATTTCTGCAAGTGCCACTAATGGTATGGAAGGGGAGAACAAATCCAAATTGGTCAGAGATTGCTAAGTTGGTGCCGGTGGAAAAAAATGATGATACAACACTTATTTGTGTCACATTTCTCTTACCATGACAAATAAATTACTGTTGGAAAAAACTGTTGATAAAACAGTTATTTGTGCAAAATTTCTCTCAAATAAATTGATGTGTTACAAATAACCGTTGACACCAACTTAGCACTCTCCCCACCTCTTTGGTTATCCTCCAATTTGTTCAATGGTTTGCATTTGAAGTTCAAAAGTGTTCTCACCTATTACAATGGAACCTGCTGTGCACAATTTGCTTGTTGTGCACGATTTGAGATGTCAGGTTGTGTATCCGACGGCTCAAATCTCATATCGATAATGATCGGTTCTTGATCATGCACTGCTGAGATAAGATTCGAGCCGTTGGATGCATAATCCGACGGCTCGGATCGTGCACAACACACATGCTATGCACAAGTGCACAACACACACCCCGGGTCCCTTACAACTATACCAAACTGGACCAAATTGGAGGATTAAACAACTGGACACCAAAACTGGCAGTACATAGAAAACACATGGAGGCGCCCTCACACTACCATTTCCTCTCTAAAAACAAAAACTGAAAAACATACGGGACCATCAAAATTGACAGCTAGATAACACGTTGCCTCTTCTTTGTTTTTGTTTTTGTTTTTTGTTTTTTTTCATGTTTCGAGGTGTTCCAGACGATTTGCGCTCCTCAATTAATCTTCTTTTTTGTCTGATCAAAAGCTGACTATCCACGTCGAGACATGAAGCTTTCAAGATTTTTTTTTACGACTTAATCCTAAAATCAAATTCTGATCAATTTTGTAAAAAGCAAATCCACCACAAATATAACACATTCCCTTTTCGATTAGGCTCACACTAGAGACAGAAACAAAAAAAAAAACCGCCCAGTACTCTCCGCCCCGCGTAGAGCAGAGACAGAAAGAGAGAGAGAGTGACACAAAAGGAAGGGAAAGGAGACAGAGACACAACAACATATCTCGTCTAGTTTCTCTCTCCCTCTCAACGCGCGCGCGCACACTCTCTCTCTCTCTCTCTAAACTTGCTTCTGTTTCTCTTCCTGCCCAATACACATTAAACACCACTAGTTCTCAAAACCCATTCAGGCATTTGGGCTCGTTTGGGCCTAGTGCCATCACTTTCTGTGGAAAACTCTCAAGTGGGTCGGGATTTTGCCGGGAAAATGTACTCGGCGATTCATTCGCTGGCGATGGACGGGAGTGTGGGGGTCCACGGAGAGTTCCGTGGGTCCATGGATGGGACCCACCTGACGGGTGACCCCGTGCTTGGTCTTGTCCACGGATCCGAAGCCCCGGCTCCGGTGGACGGCGGAGCTCCATGACAGATTTGTTGATGCCGTCGCTCAGCTCGGTGGACCTGACAGTGAGTACCCATAGATATAATAAATCTCCTTCGCTTCTCTCTCTCTCTCGCTCGAATTTTAATTTGGTAGTGTGTAGTTCATTCAATCAGTTTATTGAGTACCATCCGTCCCGAAAAGATTGTCCTGAGACGCAAAATGAGAACTTAGGAACTTATTTGTCGAACGAAATTCATACCTTTTGCCGCTACTTAAATTTAGAAACATTTCTGTCGAACGAAATTTCATACCTTTTGCCGCTAGTTACTAAAAAAATTTTGAATTTTCCCTGATAAACATGGAGTATTTTTTAAAATTCTCACTGGCGGACAGGACAATTTTTTTAAGAAAGACTGGGTAATTTTTCTTAATTTTTTTGGTAATGTTTTATTGCAAATTAGTATGTATTTTATTCACAAAGAAATATAATTATTGCACTCCAAAATTTATCTTTTAGTGCTTCGAATTACACATAATTAGAGCATTAGAAGACAAAATTTGGAGTCCACCTATCATAACCAAGTAGGGTGCAAAAATCATATTTTTTAAGTATTTATGAACAAGACCCAATATGCAACGTGAATGAATGTGGTGTAACATATAGACCCGTTCATTGGACCATGGGATGGTAGCCTAGTGACAAATGGCTTTTTCCAAGTGGTTTGGACCCAAGGGCCACTGGTTTGAGATATGTGCGGACGCCCCTCGTGCCTTGCTCTCCTGCAAGTCTGGCCAGTCCGGCTGTGCCACTAGTCCTCGGTGGGATGGTAGAAACCTATGGGTGATTGGTTTCTCGCTGGACCTATCGCGGGCCTAGATTCTCCAAAGAGTGTTTGGCCCAAGTAAGAAACCCCCACTTTGCGTGGTTTCAGTTGAGTCAGTTGACATTTGACGCATTCCCACCCATATTTTTATGCTCACTTCGTATATTTTCAATGCAAATTTGTAAATCTTAACCACCACTTAGTCCTCTATGGTTAGCATTTTCCCATTACTGTGTTGTTTTTTTTGCAAGATTGGGAGTTTTGATGAAGTTGCCTTTTATCAGTGGTGACATTTGTCATCATTATATAATGCCAAAGTCAATTTATCTCTTCCGTCATTTCTTTCTTGATTCCCAAATTTAATATTTTTCCATCATTGCTGTCATTGTTTGATTGTGGGTCATGTTGGTGGGTATGTCTTGCCATAGTTTAGCTCTCTCTCTCTCTCTCTCTCTCTCTCTCTCTCTCTCTCAATGCTGACTACGCCTATCCTTTGACTAATTATTGGTAGGCGTTTTGGAAATTGGTGGACCCATCAATTTATCTTCTTTGCTTTTTGTTAATAACTGCCCCAATCTAAATAACTCTAGAAAATGGTTGGCAATATTTTCCAAACATGACCAATGGTGTATTTGATTTTTCTAACTTGTCTTTTTCAGTTTTGCACCATTAGTATTCTTCTTTGTCATTGTTTAGGGTGATGTCTTGAAATGTGTAGTGTACCAAGAAGAAAATACCTATATCTTGAAAACGAAACCTAGTTTTGGAACCATTCATGGCAATAATTTTTGGCATGCTTGATCTACTTGGGGACAAATCAAAGCGACTATGAAAATTTGTCATTGCACTGGCAGAATCTTCTGGTGTTTGGTGTATCTTTTTCTTATTTATGTAGTTATTATTTTATTGCTGAATCAAAATGCCAGGCTTGGGTTTGACTCTGTCTTTGTCATGCTTAGTGTCTCGTCTGTCACACATCCCATTCCAAGCCCAGATAAAGGAGGAGGGTTGTGTATTAGAAAGCTGACAGTAGACTTGAAATACCTTGTTAGATCCTTATGACGTGAATTTGTCCGATTAAAATATGATTGCAGAGCTTAGTGGAGAAAAACGAGTCATGTAGCCGAACCTAATTGATTAGGACTTAAGGCTCGGTTTGGTTTGCTTGGTTTGGGGTTGAAAACCTTAACCACATAACTTACAAGAAGAAGAAAAATTTGGTACGGTGTTCGTAAAACGTAGATGTATAAATAGTACAAATCATCTTGTAGACTCACTTGACGTGATCTTCCTGTTGTGTTATTACTATGGTTGCTTATTATGTATTAGGGTGCTGCAGGGAGGGGCTGTGTGCGTGGAATTGGGGTAATACATGCTTACGTGTTTTCTCAATTAAGTCTTTTGTATTGCCTTGGAGATAGTGTGCATTAGAAGCATCGCAAAGTGCTTTAGGAGTGAGTGTCTCTTCAGAAAGCTTTAGAAGGAGTGCCATTGCTGAACTTCCTAGGTTAATGGTGCTGCACCTAGAGCCTAGTTTTGAGGCCGAGACACTGCATGCATTGGCGTATGGTTGGCATGGATCAGTCTGAAGAAAATAGAACTGTGCCCTAGATTCAGGTCCAGAAGTCACCTGTTTTTTTCGAGGCTCACAAATGAAAATTGTGGTGTTATATTCGTTGTGTTCTGAGGGCGTTCTTCTATTTTGAGCCACAGTAGTATAAATGCATGAGGGGCTTCTTAATGAACATCGTCTTGTACTCTTGTCTTTGTACACTTTCGAAATTTTGAATGTTTAAGTGCATTTCTACCCTGTAATCATCAACATACATAATTTGCCTTTCCTGCTACTGCAGCCACCACCCTAGCTGCCACTTTGCCTTCCACCACCGGCACACCATCACCATGACCACCGCCATCACCACACCCCCTTTTGTCATAAAATTAACATTGGCTTTACCCACGCCTCATCACCCTCCCCCATGCCCGTTGGACAGCAACTACCATTTAGAATCACCTCCATCCCTAATCATCCATTGTCTCTGGCTAGATCGAAGCATGGCAAGTGGCCACCATACGCTCCCCCACCAACTCGAAGCATCACCCTCTCACGTTTGAAGGAGTAAGGTTTAATCGTGTTGTCCAGACAATCATTGTCATTAGGGATGTAAGCGGTTAGGTTCGGTCAGTTTTTATTGAAAAAATAAACCTAACGGATTTAATCGGTTTTTTAATTATTGTGTACCGGTGTCGTACAGACAATCATTGTCATTAGGGATGTAAGCAGTTAGGTTCGGTCAGTTTTTATTGAAAAAATGAACCTGACGGATTTAATCGGTTTTAATTATTGTGTACTGAAACCGACAGTTACCACCAACAAACTACACTAAACCGCATTGTATTTTGACAGTTTGGTTCGGTTCAGTTTATCGGTTTGGACTTTACAAAATTGGGCCAATTCCTGATAGTAAGATTTGACATTGTCCAGTCAATGAATAGATGATTAACCCAAAAAAACTATTCACAAAAATAGAGGTTGTGTCCACCAAGAGACCTGGAGAAGGAGGCGCAACTACCGTAGGGTAATATATATTATCTCGTGAGATTCAGTTGGTTTCGGTTTCAAATGGTTTTTAATGTCTTGAACTGCTTCCGAACTGCAAAACCAATATTTCCCCTTAATCCAAACCGCCCAGACCAATCACATGTAAAAAACTGGTCAAAACCTGTCAGTTTGGTTTGGCAAATGTGCTTTGACCGGTTTAGTCTGTATACTTACATCCCTAATTGTCATCTACGGAGGTCTTTCAGTTGTGTGAGCTCCCTACCTCTCACACTCACCAACAACCCGACACTTCACGAGAACACACGTTGGTTGGTCCCTGATGACTAGAGTTTGGACTCAACTTGCTCAACAAATATTAGCATTCAATTTACCCTGCCGAACTTCTTGTTTTTTTTTCTGAACATTGGAGAGAGAGAAATATTGTGAATGAGGGTGTTTGGAGGTGTGATGGCGGAGGGAGGGGGAAGGGGTGTCAGATGGGTTGAGGTAAGGGGAGGGGTAGTGTGATATGCAGGAGGAAGCGAAAGCGGACTACAATGGGGAGGGAAAGCAGGTAGCGAATTGTCGAGGGTGGTGGTGCTTGATAGCAAGGTGGCTGCAATTTGGGGAGAATTATACATGTGTTAATATTTTGGTTGCGTTATGGATTAAGATCATTTTTGGGTTTGACACTCACCATACAAGGATTCTTTTCCTGTGAGGGAGAGACATATGCACGTGTTCATCAGGAACGGAGCAGCCAAGTAAGACCAGGTCTAGTGGCAAGGGTAGCATTGTTGGGTAAGATCTTTGTGTGATAACTGGAGAAAGATTGTCACGCTAGGGAGCACTGCTATAAGCTGATGGCTCGCCCGACAAGGGTGTTTGTTTGCTGAATTTGTTGATTTGTATGTTCTCATGTCTGATCATTTCATGGGCACATCTGGTTTCTATGGGCACTTTTCATGATACTGGTGCTCTTTCTGAAGATCACTGATGGCTCGACTAGATACTTTTCTACCATGGCTCTTACATCTACTTCTAACTTTGCTCACATGACTTACAAGTATCCTTGCTAGTGCATTTAGTGCTACCTTTTCTTCTTGGTCTGTGATAATGGATTCTAGAGCTACTGACCATACGACAGCTCTTTCAGTCTTTTCTATTCTTACTCTCCTTGCTTTGGTAAGTACAGAGTTAGAGTATGTAATGGTCCTTTGTCCTCTCCATCAGGGAAAATTCCTATCCACTACTCTCCATTAATTTTGATTTTTGATGTTGTCCATATAGTTTTTATTTTAGACTAGTTCTGCTGATGCAGTGTTACGAATAGAGAAATGAGACTGATCGCTAAGTGATATTTATGTAGAGGCCATGGCAGGATCATTCTCCGTCAAACACTTTGCACTTTGCAGTTGCATCTTAAGTATTCGATGTCTGACTCTTTTAAGTTCAGTAGGAGCACAAGGATACTCATCTCACTAAGCAGTTCTGCAAATTCAATTTGGAAGACTAATATGCTCGTATTAACCTCCCATGTTTGGAGGTGGAAAGTAATTTCCAAATTTGTTTGGCTTCTGTCTTTTGGGAATAAAATTGAGTCCAAACCTGACTTCACTGCGCAGCACTTTGATTTCTTTGTTTGGATTATTGTTGTTTCTATGTCACTCTCAAGGCACATGCTCAAGTCAAGGATTCCAGTGATGGTAACAAAGACGTGAGCTGATGGGTAGCGAAAGTCGGCATTGGCATTATTCCCAAAAGAAATAAGCCAAGCAAATTAGGATATTGCTTCCCACTTCCCAACATGGGAGGTCATTGTAGTAGCACTTTGTTTCTCCAAATTGGTGGTTGTTTTTGTTGCTACAGAATATTAAAAAAAAAACACTCAGGTTTGAGTCTGGATTCAGACTGATTGTTCCACTTAGAACTTGTACTCTGGGTATTCTACCTCAAATAATGCAACCTGAAATGATTTAAGATTCAAGAACATTAGATTTGGTGACCCAACTGTTCTTGTTTGACCCTCATTTTTTCTTTCAAAAGAGGCAGTGGTTATACTACACTAAGTTACTAAGTAAATTGTAACAAACTCAATTGCCCAAGAGAAAATTTGTATCCCTATGGCAACAGCACCTTCGGTGGAGAAATTTTTTTGTTGGGGCTAACAGTTGGTGATATTAACTACGCAAGACCAATAGTCCAATAGTATATTACAAGCATGCCTACAAAAACTAAATGAAAATTTGGTGGGTTGACGTGTTTCATTTAGTTATTGCATGAAAGATTGGGTCTTCTTTTAAATATCTTACTGATCTCATCACTAATTCTTAAGAGATATGCTGTGCCAATATTCTGAACTGCAGTCACGTGTAGTTGATTTGATGCCAGCACTATCCGAACAGCCCTGTAGTCATAGAACTCAACTCGACTTGATTTGTGTTTAGAACCTTCGAAGATGCTGTGTCTTGGTCAATAGATCATTTTTCTTTAGCTCAATATTGCATAGTGAAAGTTTACGTATTGTTATATTAATGGTTTTCATGAACTGAGTTATGTTTAAGAGAGCTAAGTTTCTTAATCTTGCATTAACGTGAATTGCAGAGGCAACACCAAAGACTATTATGAGAACAATGGGGGTCAAAGGTCTTACCCTTTATCACCTGAAATCCCATCTTCAGGTTTGTTGTTTCTGTATTTTGCTTTCTAGCTGCATAGTCTTGTTATGGTTTTCTTGTTTTGTTTGGTTGGCATGCTCAATTGCCACATTGCCTCTCGACCCACAGAAAGGAGAAGAAAAGAGCAAAAATGAAAAATGAAAGAATTGTCTTTCATGCCCACTTGCTGGTGTTGACCGTTTCTGAATATTAATCTATGCCATTTTCCTGCAATATTTCCATTTCTATTGGTTTCCTTCCTTCTTTGCAAATTGGTGACTCCTTAATTGAAGCAATCTTTTATGTATTCACCAGCATGAATTTGTATATATGATGTCCTTGCAGAAATATCGGTTGGGGAAGCAATCTTGCAAGGACTTGACTGAAAACTCTAAAGATGGTACCATCCTTGATCTCTCTATATTGCTTACAAGTTTCACATTATGATGTAACAAAAACTCGACAAACAAATGAATTAAAAGCATGGAGCAATTTTTTACAAAAAAAGGCAAATGTCGGGGCATAGCAGTTCTATAATTTTAGTGTGATGTGTTTGATTTTTGGACATAGAAGTTTCATAAAGGCAGTTTAGAGGTTTTAGTATGTGGTATTCTTTGTCTGGATCCAGTCTTCTGATCTGTCGTCCTTCATTTCAGAAAAAAGATTTGAATTATTTTTGTACTCCTGAAAATCAGAAGCCTGTTTTCATCAATAATATGCGTATGGGTAAATGATGATTTTTCAGGTAGTGAGTACAGTAGTTGAAATCCTTTTGATTAATCACTAATATTTATTTGACACGTGGGGATTGCAGTGTCTTGCATCGCAGAGAGTCAGGACACCGGTTCATCTACATCAACATCATCAAAATTAGCTCAAGATTTAAATGAGTATGCTAACGTTCTTTTCCTTCCATTTCTTAGTACTTATTTAGAAGAAGACACGAAAACACGTAAGTATGAAGCTAATTGCAGGTGTCTCATTTGGACCAATTTAGGTTTATGAAAGAAGAATCTAATTGCTGGTGGTTATACCTTTTTTTTTTCTTGCCACGATAGTGAGTCAGTTGTTTGTTGTCTCATTATGCTGGTTTTCATCTTCAAACAGGGGATACCAGGTTACCGAGGCTTTACGAGTACAGATGGAAGTCCAGAGAAGATTGCACGAGCAGCTGGAGGTTAGTTCCTTTGCTTATGTTTGTGTTCCTTAATTATCAGCTTATTGACTTCGACTTAAGCTACTCTTATCGATCGCTTCTATATTTTCTTTTTACAAGGCCTTACCCATGAATGTGTAGTGAACTGAAAGCTTAAGCCAAAAGCAAAATCTTAAAATTTGAAGCCACACAGCACAGGCCACTCTTTATAGCGGATTTCAAGAAAGAAGAATCACATATTAAACTGAAAATAGCCCGGGCCATAACTATCTGTGAATGATTCCGTCTCTCACTCCTGGAGACCGAAGTACTAGGTCTACATTTAAAAAATACATGTCGGATCTACTTGCTTGGGTGAGGTAGTGATGAAATGAGGTGAAACTTTTGGATATGAATAACATTCTCATCTATTTATTAATGATTTTGCATGCTTACTGAAAGAAACCGAGGTATGGTGAAGGAGAGTTGCCCCATTGCGACAACAAAAAATAAATTGAGTTGCAAATGATTGGAAATTTTTTAGGTGGTTGGAGTTTTATTTTAAGTCCTTCATCAACTGCTGTAATCAGTCTCTTATCAGAAACTAAGCTACTGTTACCAGCATCATTACCTAGAAGTGATGAAGAGGTTTTACAAACGTCGTGAAAACTATTTGAACATCTAATGAAGTACGTTAGGAATGCTCTAGTGTCAACTAAAACTCTCTTCTGACAGCTTTGGCCATAACTTGAAACCAGGTTCAGCAACGTCTTCAACTTCGGATTGAAGCCCAAAGCAAGTACCTGCAATCTATCCTCGAAAAAGCTTGTAATGCTCTGAACGACCACGCTGCTGCCACTTCTGGGCTCGAAGCTGCCAGGGATGAACTCTCGGAATTGGCGATCAAGGTTTCAAACAACTGCAACGGACTGGACCCTTTTGACACCCCAAAAATTCCCTCTTTATCTGAACTTGCCACCTCTCTAGAAAACAGAATCTCTTTGGATTTGCCTGCCCGGTTTGGCAACTGCAATGGAAGTCCTTTTTCTCCAACGGGCGAGGCTGCTATTCTAAAAAAGAGACCGAGACCCTTGTTTGGAAATGGAGATTTAGTACCGTTGGAGGGCAGAATTGGGCAAGTGGAATGGATGATGAGTAATATGGGATGAGCCGCAAACATTGCTTCGTGAAGATAAAATCTTTTTCTTTTCTTTTCTTTTCCATTGAAGTTGTTTTAGTTTTTGCTTCTTAGTTGGTTCTAATGACCAGTCTGTATTATCAACTGCAACATCAGTTGTTTGTACAACATTATCAAAGCAAATATTGAGTTTGGAATGGTGAACATGGGAAATCTCGTTACTATTTCCCTTGGCAGACTCAGATTAGTGCCAGAGGTGGTTTTTGGTCAAGGCTAATAGAGCATCTGATGTGTGCCATCCTCGAGCATTGTACCATCGTTTAGGGTAAGTTCTTTTTGTTGAGTGTGTCCTAGGGATGTACAAAGTACATCATAAGCATAGACACATGGAATACATTGTGCACTACACGATATCCAACCTCCCCAATACGTTCTAGAATCTCAAATAGTGCTATGAACCTGGGCGAAATCTTCCCCTTCTGTTCAAAAGAGATATTCCCTCGTCGTAGCTAAAATTTCAACATAATGAAGGTCAATGGGTCGAGTTCTTCTATCAGCACAACTCTTTTGTCAACTCTAAGCTGTCACCAATTGTTGTCTGATTAATTGCACCTTCTCGGTTGTTTCACGAACAAGGTCTGGTCCTAACAAACTGCTCTCTCAGTCTCTGATGTCCATCCAACATACTGGAGATTGACCCGGTCTTACGTACAATGCTTCAAAAGGAGATATCCCATGCTAGCCTAGAAGTTGTTGTAAGCGAACTCCATCAGAGGCAAATGTGGTCTATTATTTTCGTACCAAAAATACAATTTATAAAATAAGGAATTAACTAATATTTCAAATAACAGTAGTTAAGTCCAGGATCGCCTACGGGAAGTAAAAAGCTAAGTTATGATACTCTCAATTTATTTCTAATTTAACTCAAAGAATAGATGAAAATTGGATTTGTGATTTGATTTGAGTAAACTAAAAGAAAACTTGAAAGCAATAAAGTTTTGAAGACATGAGAGACGAAGGACAAGGGTTTTCTATTTAGTCTCCCCTTGTAATATAATTGTGGCAAAGCCTAGGGTTCATTCAACTTGACAAACGAATCACAACTAGAGTAGCAATCCCCGTCGGTAGTCACCAAAAATATTATCAAGACTCGTACTCAGTATAGGCTATCTCAATACCGTACGGATCAACTCACTGGAGTTAACCAACGGCACAACCTGTCTCACATCGTATAGTCTATTTCAAAGTTTATCTCGAACCATTGAAAACTGTAACGCCCGACACAACTTGGTATTGAGTTTGCAATAAACATCAATTGTTCACAATAAATATAATTTTCAGCAATTAAATACCACGTTAAGGAATGGGATATTCCGTTGCCCATTCGTACCTAAATAAATTTTCCTCCCTACTATTTAACAACCTTACAAACAAACAATCATCACAAAAAGTTTTTTTTTTTTTTTTTAATTAAGTGTCACCCTTATGACATGTAAGCAGTAATAGAATTGTATATTTGAGTAAATATATGATATCATACCAACCTATTCAAAACACTAATAGCTGCAGTACTTTTAATATTTCTCTCTATCGAACAAAGCATTGATCGCAATTAAACCTAACTAATATGACGCTCTCAAATTCACAATCAACAATTAGCTATAGGGGTTACTATGAAAACCTCATAGACAGTATTCCACATTTGAAAGGGGTCTCAATTAAAAAGAATAGTGAACTCCTTTCGATATTCTATATCCGACATTGATAGATAGAGATGGTCGACGACTGGGCAGCCCACGATTTCATTGGAGAAGAAGGGTTTGAGCTTTGAGGGTTTCGTGGGAAATGAGGAATGCATTATCTGTCTAGAAGGATACCAACTTGGGGATATTGTGTCCTTTCTCGTCCCATGCAAGCACCATTTACACTTGACGTGCTACACGGAAATAAGGAATCTGCATCGTATAAATACGTGTCCCCACGACCGAATCCATATTCTAGACCACGTTTCATTAGTTCTTCGGTCGCACTTGGCTCAAGTAGTCGTGGAAGAGGCTGATTTTGTCCCGATTTTTGTGTCGGGGCCTTTGCTCGAGGATAACATAATCTACACTCTCTGCATGCAAGAAACCTTGCTGAGGACCCAATCATTTTCTTCACTTGGGGTGATCTTTAGTGATATGGTCTAGAAAATAGTGGAGATGTTCATGGACGATTTCTCGGTGTTTGGCAACTCGTTCGAGTCATGCTTGGCCAACCTAGAGAAAGTTTTGACAAAGT
This sequence comes from Rhododendron mucronatum var. ripense, assembly GCA_019656295.1. Taxonomy (NCBI): domain Eukaryota; kingdom Viridiplantae; phylum Streptophyta; class Magnoliopsida; order Ericales; family Ericaceae; genus Rhododendron; species Rhododendron mucronatum. The sequence goes on from BPLT01000112.1 coordinate 1,381,413, forward strand.
GTGAAGAGAAAAACTTGGGTCTTCATTGGGAAAAGTGTCACTTCATGGTCACTCAAGGGATTGTTCTGGGCCACATTATTTCATCCGATGGTATTGGGATAAACAAGGCAAAGATCGATCTTAATTCCAATCTCCCGACTCCAAAGTGCGCAAAGGATATCCGTTCATTTAATTTCTCGGGCACGTTGGTCTCTATCGTCAATTCATCAAAGACTTTAGTGCTATCTCTCAGCCTCTATGCCAATTTCTTTCCAAAGATGCTCCATTTGAGTGGACTACTACGTGTGAGCAAGCATTCACCAAGATAAAGGATAGCCTCACCACTCCTCCGATTATGCAACCACCGGATTGGAGTCTACCATTTGAGCTCATGTGTGATGCAAGCGATTATGCAATCGGGGCCGTGTTGGGACAACAGAAGGACAAGCATCCATATGTGATCCATTATGCAAGCAAGACCTTGAACGATGCTCAAATGAACTACACTACCATGGAGAAGTAGTTACTTGCGGTGGTGTTTGCTCTTGACAAATTTCAGTCTTACCTTATCGGTGGCGCCCCTATTGTTGTGTATACGGACCAATCCGCCCACAAGTACCTACTTACCAAGCAAGATGCCAAAGCCCGTTTGATACGGTGGATTCTTCTTCTCCAAGAGTTCAACCTAACCATCAAGGATAAGAAGGGTGTTGAGAATGTGGTAGCCGACCACTTTTCGCGGTTACAATTTGAGGATCCTACTCCAAGTCTACCTATCGTGGACACGTTTCCGGATGAACAATTGCTTGCCGTTTTGAGTACCCCATGTTTTGCCGACATAGTGAACTATTTGGCAACGGCTCTGCTACCCCCGCATTGGTCTCCTCAAGAATGTCATCGGTTTCTTTATGAAGTAAGATGTTCCCATATGACACCTCTATCTTTTCAAGTATTACCAAGTTCAAACAGTGCGCCGTTGCATCCCGGATTCGGATCAACGGAAAATTCTCGAGTTTTGCCATTCGGAAGCTTGTGGAGGCCATTACTCTTCTAAGAAGACTTCCACCAAGGTGCTACAATGTGGTTTCTATTGGCCAACTTTGCACAAGGAGGCTTACCACTTTTGTACTGCTTGCGAACGTTGTCAAAAGCTTGGGAGTGTGACTTGGAAGGACGGAATGCCACTCACTAGCATTCTAGTAGTTGAGATTTCCTATTGTTGGGGAATAGATTTCATGGGACCATTCCCCGTCTCTTTCGGTAACTTGTACATCTTGTTGGTGGTGGATTGTGTGTCAAAATGGGTAGAAGCAATTGCAACACGTATCAAGGATAACATATTGTCAAGATTTGGGATGCCAAGAGCCATCATAAGTGACCAAGGCACTCATTTTTGCAATCGCATTTTTGAAGCCTTGATGAAGAAGTACGGTATCACTCACAAAGTCTCCACCACTTATCATCCGGAAACGAATGGGCAAGCTGAGTTAGCAAATAGAGAGATCAAGCATATTTTGGGGAAGACGATGAACCCTAACCGAAAAGATTGGAGTCTCCGTTTGAAGAATGCATTTTGAGCATATCAAATGGCATACAAGACCATTTTAGGAGCTTCGTCGTATCGTTTAGTGTTTGGGAAACCATACCATCTTTTGGTTGAATTTGAGCATAAAGCATATTGGGCAATCAAAGTATTGAATTATCATTTACCAGCCGCCAGAGCACACCGAAAGCTCCAACTCAAGGAGCTTGAAGAGATCCGAAGAGATGCTAATGACAAAACAGCCAAGGAGGTGGAGCTCTTTGCCATTGTTGAGATGGGATTGGTAAAAAAAGAAAACCCCAATCAAATATATTTACTATTTAGCGCATTCCTATTGGAGATGTTGGTGTAGGATTTTCAAGACTTGTATGGAGGAAGTGATTTGGAAGTGGGATAGGTGAATGGAAACACTCAAATTTTTATTAAACACTCAAGATATTTCTTACACAAAATGGCTAGACACCTCCCTATTTATATTACTCAATGGATGGTTCTAGACCTAAGATATTCTTACAAAAATATTTTTGTGGCAATTCAACATGGGGAAAATGACGACCTAGGATGTGTTTTGATAATTAATACCTGCTAAGGACAAGCTAAGAACATTTGTTAATACTGAAAATGTCCTTAGCGGGTATTAATTATCAAAATACGTCATTCGCCGTCATTTTTCCTTCAACATGTGACTAATTTTAGACTATTCCAAACTAATATCTGGATACTACCCTTTAGAACAGTCTGCACATAGATATTTTTTGAGTCTTCTACACATAGATTTAAGAATATTCTAGAACTCTTCTCGAAACTAGATATTTATATTCCTCCAATAATATCTTCTATTTTGAGCTTTTTTATTAGGCTTGTCTTGGACTTTATTTTTCTTGGGCTAAAATACCATCAAGTTATGTTTAGTAGATATAGATTTAGATGTTGAACTATTTAAATGATACTCCCCACGTCTATTTTTAAGTGTCCAGTTTCGTAACTCCAACTTATTAAGGAGACATTATCATTACACTTTTTATATCAACTTTTACCTCTATTTTTTCTACTTACCCTTTATGGAGACATCATCATTACACTTTTGCTCACTAACTTTTCAAAATAGAATACTTTTAGGGGCAAATTAAAAATTATACCAATTTTTATTGGGAATTGATATTCACGCTCCAAGATTTACTGCAGGCGCTCCACCTTTTTGTTTTTACACTGTGATGTTGCTGGCAACATCACAGTGTAAAAACAAAATATACACTGATGTTGCCAGCAACATCACAATATAAAAACAAAAAGGTGGAGCGCCTGCAGTAAATCTTAGAGTGCGAAAATCAGTTCCCTTTTTATTTACTGACTTTGCAAAATGAACTCTTATTAAAGGACAACTCAAAATGAAATATTGGACTTTGAAAAGAGACGGAGAGAGTACTGATATATGCTTCTTCCAAGTTGTGTTCCACCATCCATGTATTTCCAGAAACCATATTGAGTTGTGTATTGCACTTAGAATGGTATTATCGAATTCTGGTATGAAAACTATTTCCTTTGCCATAACCTCACCTGGTGTTTTTCATGCCCCATCTCTTGTCCTTTTGAGCAATTTCTTCTACAATTGGCTCTCTCCTATTGAGTGACACCATTTTTTGCATTTTGCACATGGGAAAACCCCTGTCATATATCCTCCAACTTTTTATTTGTTCCACGGCTTGGTTCTCACTCATGAACACGCACATCCATTCTAAGCACATTTCTTGTATACCACCATTATTTAGAACATATTTCTCTATGGTTCAACATGATGTCCCATGCAACACAGTTTGCTGTCTGTGGGCTACCCGCCCACGGTGAGTGCCGTCTCATTTTCTTTTTCTTTCTCTGAAAAATTAGGCAAATGATGAGTTTAATTTAGAGTCGCGACCCGGGTTTTAGTGGTTCGCCATCCGAGGAATCAAACTTGAATGACATCTGTCGCTTTTTTTTAGAAAAGGCTTTATTTTTTTACCGGTCCGTCATAACCAGAGACAACGTAGGTTTGGGAGCTAAGTTACGAGATGAGAAGGGTTTTAAGGCATCCCCTCACCCGACACGATGGTCGGTCTCTACTTAGCATTTGTAGGATTTCGAAATCATTTTATCTCTTAACTTTTATATTTAATTAGGGAATCGTTACGACATTACCCATATCCAACCCCGACACATTTATAAAATATTAAAATGTGGAACTCAACTCTCCTAAATTTTTTTTGAAAGGCAAAGAAATTTTATAATCTTTGAAATTGTTACGAAGATTAAAGGAAAATGGATAATGGCATCATATCCCCAAACCTAAGAACCAAAAATTCATAAATTTAGAAATAATCCTGTGCCCACCTGATACCCAACTCTCCTATTAGCCCAATAGAAAAATACTACCTCCGTCCCCAAATGTTTGTCGATGACTAAAAAATAATGCATTTCTTTCAAGAAAAATTCAAACTTTTTTCATAAATTAAAAGAATTCATCGATATCTAGTAAATTGTTAAAAAAAATTGAATTTTCTTGTAAAAATTGTATTATTATTTTTACGTCATCGTTTTGCGGACGGGACAAACATTATAAAACGGAGTGGTTATATTTTGTGAGAGATACCCAATTATAAATTGGTAATTACAACTATATATTCAGTACATGTTTATAAATGAAACAAAAATAACCTGTGACGCTAATAACTTTGAGGTGTCCTAAATTTTGGAGACTGGACAAACATTTCAGGGCAAGTTTGGGATGGCGTAATTTTGGGTGGTCTGGTGCATCCACTTGGGAGGGAAAGAGAGATTCAATTGAAAGCAGCTAATGGCATGTTTTCACTTTTGCCTTTACTTCGCCGGAACCCAATTCTCTTGCTGCTTTACCTTTGCGTTTCCTTTATACCCTATCCTTTCTTTGCCTACATAAATGTCCACTCTCAAAGAATAACCAGCAATTAACTGTACCACGATTTCATCTCCCACATCATAAACCATGAAAGATTCACTGGGTAAGTCTCTCTTTCTTCAACCTGGAGTTCAATATGACTCGATAATTGAGTCCAAGCCATAAAATCTTTGCTAAATGTTTGATTAGGGGTGTTTCCACTTTCTTGCTAAAAGTTCTTTTTGAAAACGAAGGTAATTTGAAACTCAAAAATTAAGTGTTTACGCAAATAATTTTTCTAACAATATGAATCTTTTTTGATAGATCTCATTGAAATCTTTTAAATGATGTAAAAAAAATCGAAAAATTATTTTTCATTTTCAAATATTATGTAAGTTTGAAATTAAGTTTAGAAAGAAAGCAGCAAGGACTCTGAACTAAACAAAACAAAACCGAGTCTTGTATCCCAATTAACTGGATCTGCTATATAAATCATATTTTTCCACTGTGCTCTGTGCTGTATGTGCACGTAGATTTAGTAAGCCTCTATGATTGCGCCCCGATTAATGTTTTTGTTATGTATTCTAATGTCTTGTTACTAATGTGTAAGAGGACCATCTTTTGGTGATTGCTGCAAGCTATTACTAGGGTTTTCAAAAATTGTTTTCTATTTGTGGGTTTTGGTTGGTTGATCAGGCGATGAGTTAATTGGGAAATTGTTGATTTTGGAGCCTGAAACTATGTCCACATTGATGGCCTTCTAAAACTTGCTATTTTATTGGCTGGTATACTTTGGGGGTCTGTGGATAAAACTGATAATAGGATCGAAACCTATAACCGTTTAGCTCCTTTCATCACGAGAGAGTAGTTTAGAGACTGTTTTTTTGTTCCTTTGGGTGTTACTTTATCGATTCAGCAGAACAATTCACATGGCTCGAAGTAGGTTTTTTTTATTTTGAACGGGCTAGAAGTAGTTGTTAGAAATCGATGATTCATGACTAGAATTTTATTGTTTGATACAATTTAGTGGGTCATTGATAGATTCGATTCGAAGTGGTTGCATAAATTGGCGAATCGGAAATTCAATGGATCAAATGTGGAATTGATGGATTGAATTGGTGATAAGAGAGGTGGTGTCCTTGTTATTAGGTCATAATTGAAGAATTTGTTTCGTAATTAGCTCAAAGTTGCGAAGTTAGTAAGAATTTATTGAACCTGTTAGTAACGTCGGTGGAATCTGTTAGTAGGGTCTGGATAAAGGAGTTAGGGATTGAGAAGGGAAATCAGTTAGATGGTTACCGATTCTCTCTTTTCTCTCTCTTATCTCTCTTTCCTCCCTTGTATCTCATTTCTCTGTAACTCTTCTTTTTCCTTGTAATTGATTTGCCGCACCTGTTACTCATTTGCCATCCATTCACGGGTGGAATTGATTGAATGAAGTACTTTGCTCCATTCATTTAGTTACAACTGGTAAATCCTAAGAAGGACTGCCACGTCTAGCGGACTCATGTATTCATATCTGACACGTGTCAGGTACGGACCCGATACCCTCTGAACGCATGTTGAACAAGCCTATATATGCAGGTCTTTTTTTTTTTTATTACCTTTTGTTTTGTGGGACACGTTGCGGACACTCTAGGACATATTGGGGGCACATTGAGGACATTTGGTCCGGAGTCAAAACTTTCATAGAGTAGTTCAAGGATAATTCTCTAATGAAGCTTGACTTGTATCATTGTAATGTTAATAGTATTTGCTTGTTGTTATATATATAAATTTGATAGAAATAATGGTTTTGAACCTTTAAGATACATGTTAGCATACAACTATACACGTATTTTCTATTCGACGTATCCCTAAAGCTTTTGTGTCCTAGTTTTTGTCAAAATTACGCGTCCTTGTCATGTCCATGTCTCGTGTTAGTATCCGTGCTTCTTAGGGTGAACCATGCGATTCAATTGACTACGATTAAGGCTCTCTACCTCTCTTTTCATATAGTTGTTGAAAATGGTTCAGACTAACTTTTTAAGGTCTATAGGATTATTACATGGTGTGCTTTCTCGGGCAAACACTGGTTTTGGTGCAACAAGGTGGTTAACAGGAGATAGGTAGGAAGTTAGTTGGCTTTAAGAGCTAATAGAATTAACAAGCAGAATTTTGTTTCCTTGAAATAGGTTTTTTGGAGTTGGAGGAGATGGAGTTGTCGCTACTAACAAAAGTTGAGTGTTTCTAGTCACATGATAACTAACAAACTTATGAAACTTCAGTCATATCAGGAACCTACTTTGGAGTATTGATTTATGAAGGGATCTTGGAGAGGGAAGTCAAGAGAAGTGGGAGAAGGGTAGTGGTTCTGTTGAGAAAATCGTGGAGTGAAACGTTTAGGTAAACGGCATAGATAAAGTAGTAAATTGGATCTTTCGTAATTAGCATGTTTGAGTAGCAGTGTTTTATCATCTTATTTCCCCACCTCAGACTCATTTCTCACAATCTAAAGAACCCCACGTCTAATAGACCATGTGAAGGTGAAAGAATGCATAGAGTCATTCTCTTGTGTATCAAAAGAAGATTAGGAGACAACTTGTGAGATTAAGGTCTTTTTGAAGAAAATTGGTCCTGTTGTCTTATGGAACCTTCCCATATTACCAAGTCCTTCGAGTTCATAGAAGTTGCAATTCTTTCTTGCATGAGAGAACATCATTTTTCCACCCAACAATTTCTTTCAAGGTTGTAATCATCATCGAAGGCTCAAGAGATAGTTAAAAGTTGGGACTAATCATATTTCATACTCCTTCCGTCCCAAATTGGATGTCAATTTTTTATATCCGTGCCAATTTCAACTCCTTATATCTTTCAATATAGATCTAAAAAAATATGCAATATGGATCTTATTTGATAGTTCTCGATTAGTTCTATTATACAAAGTTTTCGAACTCATGAAAAACATTATAGATTGAAAGATATAAGCGATGAAAAATGACATAGGTTTCAAAAATTGTCATTCTTTTTGGGACGGAAGGAGTATATAGCTAGTGATACTTGGTGGTGTGGCTTTGTAGATTTGGTCTATTGGTAACAAATATGTGTTTGAGCCTTTCAGGGTATGTAATAGGTAGGGTGGTGCTAAAATAACAGCAATGGGGTTCAGTTGACCATCCCGAAAAGAAAAAAAATCTGACTGCATTTACATAATGCATGTCCAAGTGTTGGTGGGATTTCTCACTTGACACTTTGAACTGAATGGAAAGTGTGTAAAATTGCAGCAATCTTGGGGTCAACCAAGTCTCTCTCTTCCACAACTTGAGGCCAGTCTAATATTCGTGTTTACTACTCATGATTCAATCCATTGAGCAAACAACAAAGTCACAAACTTATATTTTCTTATTTCAAGTGGGAGAAACTCTGATTCAGTTGATAGTGACGGTTGTATGAGAATAATTACACTTGGTAGAGGTGATTTTGACACAATTTACATTGTCGGGGGTAATAATGTGGTGGCGCTGCCCTGGTAACGGGGTTAGTTGTAAGGGGTCGCATTAGTAACGTTTCCTTTTTATGGCAAACATCAGATATAAGTTTACATTGGCAAAAAAGGATTGGTCGTACACTTTTCTCCTGGGACTAGGGATTTAGAATTGGTGCTTTTGCTCAAGTCAACTCTACATGCCCTTGTCCCCACTCCATATTACCTGCTATATTATGCGCTCCCCTGCTCGTTAAATATGGAATGTGCTCTTTCTGTATCGAAGTAGGCATTCCATCCTTGATCCCTTTCTCCTGAATTCATCATTGTAAGTGTTGTAAATGCTTCTAACATCATTCAATAAGCACTAAGGATTCTGAACTTGAATGAGAGGAATGTGTAAATCACATTATGCCTTTTGGCCTAGACTTCCACTACCACAGTATTGTTTCAAGCAGCTGTTTTTAAGTCTGATCTTATTTGTTTCGTTACATACTAATTTTTGTTTCTTAAGGCTCATATGAAGCATGCCCAGCTCTCAAGTCATTGTCCCACAAAGTAGGAGGCATGCTTTGCTGTCATAATAATTCAGCAAACAAGTATAAGAGGTTAGACGCTAAGGTCGAAAGGAAAATGATGGAAATCAAGAGAAGCACATCTAGAGATGGCAATTTCAGATCAGTCAATGGCATAATCCTGAGGTTCCCTCAAATCAAAGAGGGACTCAAGGACATCAGAGGTGTCTTTGAACAGTTTGGTGAGTTTCAACACAATTTCCAGCCCCCGTAAAGAATTTTATGGATCTTTATGGTGTTATATATGAAAATGATTAGTCCACACTCTCGCTATTACTCTCTTCCCTCCTCTACACAGATGAAGATTCTAATGGAACTATCGATCGTGAGGAACTCAATAAATGCTTACATGATTTGCAATTTCATCTTGAGAAGAAGGAGATTGATGATCTTTTTCAATCATGTGACCTTAATGGAAGTGAAGGGATACAATTCAAGGAGTTTATTGTTCTTTTGTGTCTCATTTATCTTCTAATGGATCACTCATACTCTCCTCAAGCTGTAAGACCAGTTGAACATTGTTGATTTTGCACTCTAAAAAAAAGTATTTGGTAAGCATTTCATTTCACGAGGCATGGATTTCTTTCAGACATCACAGATAGGATCGCCTCAGCTTAAAGCCACCTTTGATACCATCATTGAAGCATTCTTGTTTCTTGATAAAAATGGTGATGGAAAGCTGAACAAGAAAGACATGGCCAAATCACTGAACGAGGCTTCTCCTTGGGAAAAATCCCCTGCGCACATCACGAGGAGTCGATTCCGTAATTCGCAATTTCCTTTCTTCAAAAAAAGAATTCTTTTGTGTTCGAGTTCCGTTTAAGTTCTTCTAACCTTATTTCTGTGGTTTCTTTGATTGAATGCAGAAGAAATGGACTGGGACAGGAATGGGAAGGTCACCTTTAGAGAATTCCTCTTCTCTCTGATCAATTGGATAGGGATTGACACTGATGATGACAATCCTATGGCGGAATGGTAAACTAAGTGCTGCACAGCATTAAGAGGAGCGAGGAAAAATGTCAAGTAAGATCAGATTTAGCACTTGTACATATGATACTTCTCTTCCTACATCACTTCAAAATTGTTAGTTTTGTGATATAATCTGAATATGGCTCCATATTACCTAAAATTTGGTTTGCTTTTCGTGAATCACAATTCACAACAACGATTCACAAGTTCTAGTTTTGACTTTTTTGGTAAGTATTTCGGAGAGTGTCTGGTTCTGGTGCAATTTGGCAAATTGGATATGGACATGATCAGAGCTTCATTTTGTAATCTAAAAGATACATCCACAGGCATGATTCACTCTCTAAAGACAAAACTAAACAACATAAATTGAGAAAAGTAAAATAAGGAACTGAAAACAACATCCATTGAAATCTCCACAAAAAGAAAAACCTAATATACGTTCTCTATTATGTGTCTATGTTATATCCTTTAGTGATCTTCATTGTATTCCTAGGGCTTGAATTCCCCTGATCAGAGACAAAGAAGACGCGTTCCTCTGTCTCCATTCTTCCCTTCTCTCCTTCTTCCGACCTTCTTCCATAAAACATCTGTCATGACCATCAAGTATTTGTACAATCTGCCTCATACTCGGTCTAGACTCCGGATTAGACCGTGTGCACGCGATTCCCAAATTTATCAACCTAACCAATTCCTTTTCATCATACTCTCCGTTCAACCTCCAATCTGCCATTTCCTCATAACCCCTTTTCCGCACCTCAAATTCATGCACTCTCTTCACCAATAGCACCTCTGGCCATCTGAAGTCCACTGCCATTTCTCCACTAACCACCTCAAGCACCACCACTCCAAAGCTATAAACATCCGCCATTAGGGTTGCATCACCAGATTGCATGTACTCTGGCGACATGTACCCGAATATCCCACGGACCGATTTATTTTTGTCAATAACTACGTGGTGACCGTCTTCGTTTCGCGTCAAGAATTCGGCTAGAGCAAATGAACTGAGCCTGGGGTTCATGTCCGAATCGAGAATGACCGCTGAAGAGGTAATGTTTCTGTGAATAACTTGTTCTTCCCATTCCTCATGTAGATACCGAATTGCTAGAGCGAGGGATTTGAGTATGTTGTATCTGTGACGCCATTTTAGGACTGAACGTACGTTGTTATGATAACCATGGTGGTGGAAGAGAAGGTTACTCAGAAGGCGATTGGCAGAGTAATCATATACAACCAGCATCTCACCTTGCTCGGTGCACCACCCGCGCAGTTGCACCAGGTTCCGGTGGCGGAGCCGCCCCAGGTTTCGGAGCTCGTTTGAGAACCGTTCCCTCAATGCAGGACAGGTCTTCATTCCCAGCCTCTTTACCAGGATACGGTGTTTGTTGTCAAGAAATCCTTGGTAAGCGGTTCCGAAATCCAATTCCGCCACCCTTTGAGAATCTGAGAAATTGTTCGTTGCAGAAATGATTTCCTTGTAGGAGATTTCTCTTGGTGTTTCCACCATGGGAAAAATGTTTTTGCGGCTGGAGCTTTTGTCAGAAGCATTTGTGTCACTGCTGCTTCCGTTTTCAGCAGTAGCGTATATGGTTTCTCCGGTGGCCGTGACAAAATTTGATGAATCTGCTGCTGCTGCTGTTGTGGTGGTGGCTGTGGACCTTGTGGTGGTTGTTATGCTATTGCTAGTGTTAGAAGAGGAGGAGGAGATATTGATGTAGAGAGGGTGGGATTGAAATGATGGAAGATCCGGCAATCTTCCATGTAGGTTGCCACAAAGTGCTTCCATAACCCATTTCATATTAGGCCTATTTTGCGGGTGGTGAAGAGTGCATAAAAGACCGATATGAATCAACCGTTCCATTTCAGAAAGGCGGTAAGACCCGTCTGAAAGCCGATTATCCCCTGCTTGTAATACCTTTCCCTCATCTGAAAGCCTTCGGATCCAATCGAGCAAAATGATCCGATCATCTGGGTAAGTGAGATCCACGGCTCTCCTGCCGGAAACCACCTCCAACACCACTACACCGAAGCTGAAAACATCAGACTTGGCTGTGGCAATGCCCCCGCGTTTCTGAAAGCTCTCTGGTGGCAAGTACCCGATCGTGCCACCGATTCTGGTTGTTTCAGTCAACCGGAACTGATGGTTTTTTGGCATTGAAGGTGTTTTGATTTCGTACTCGAGCTCATGTTCTAGCCACCTCGCCAAGCCAAAGTCACCCAGCCTAGCATTGTAATGGGAATCAAGCATTACATTGCTTGTTTTCACATCTCTGTGTATGATCTGAGTCTCCAACTGTTCGTGGAGATAAAAAAGTGCCGCCGCCAAACCAGCAACAATCTTTTTCCGGTAGTTCCAATTCAGAACAGCCGGCGGCGACCCTGTATTTTCCAGCCGCCGGAAAAGTATCCGGTCCAGGCTGCGATTTGGCATGTAGTCGTAAACGAGGAGCAACTGGTCCTCGTGAACGCACCACCCGCGGAGGCGGACGAGGTTCCGGTGGCGGAGATGTGCAACCGCCATCAGCTCCGCCGCGAAAGTCTTCTCAAACCGCTCTCCTCTCTCCGCCAAGCACTTGACGGCCACCACCGTTCCATCACTTGGTAGAATTGCTCTGTACACCTTTCCAAACCCGCCGCTCCCAAGAACTTCATCCTCGCTGAATCCTTTCGATCCTATGTAAAGCTCAGCATAGCTGAAAATCCTCGGGTTGTTGTTGCTGCCAACTTCCTTAGCCCATAGTTCTACTCCAGCCGTGTCGTGGAATAAACCGGAGCAGTGTTTTGTTGGAGAGTTGTAGCGGCAGCAACCGGTCCATTTGGAGTCCAAGAACCGGTGGAGCGATCGCCGAACGGTGTCAAGAAACGAGTCTTTTGGTGGTGGTGGAAACGGGTCTTTTGGTGCTGGTGGTGCTGGTGGTGTTTTGGCTTGGACATGATTGTTTTCGTGCTTAACCGGTTCAATTTCGTTGGAGTCTGCCGGTAAAACAAAGCAGAGGCGGCTCAACGGCATTTTTGTGGCGGCGGCAGAGGTGTTGGATTGAATGGCATTAGTTGGAAATGTAGGGATGATGAGGAAAGTTCAGTGGTTGGAGATAGAAGATATATGTGTGAATGTGTCCATATTTAAGGCTCTTGTTTTGGTGGGCTTTGTGTTCAAACAGGGTTAGGTTAGGTTGCATATGGTTGAATTGAATGGGATGAGCCGGCCAACAATAACAGGTCCCACTGTGCTGTCAGCATAGAATATATTTTTGTTTTGTTTTTTTCATCAAGGATTCACGCTGGATGGGAACCTGTTTATACCCATTTTTGGCACCGCGGATCGGGCTAGCCGTGATTGGCCATTTAATTAATTCTTTGATTAAATTGGCCCGAAAGCTAAGTAATTGATTGGGTAAATCTTGGGCCATGTGTATTTTCCATTTGGGCCCAAGACATACGCAACCCATATGAGTAGTACGGTCCATGATTTGTTGAAAAATTGGCCCACGAGTGGGCCCATGAAGAAAGGGGCAGATCTGGTTCATGAGGTGCGGCCCACGTTTTTAGGGATTAAGTTGCAGCCGAGGCGGTTATTTCCTTCCAAAGTTCAAAGGCCAATTGACTTAGTCAATTGTCCATGTGTCAAATGCATGAAAAGAGGGAGATAGTGGATAGTTATTGCCACATCACCCATGAACCCTTAACTGCCAGAAAAACTGTCCACTACCTTACATGCATGAAAAGTGGAGCAGTCATGGGACACTTGGCAGCTTGTAGTACAAAGCTGAATTCGGATTCAGGCCTGAATCAGCTTATGACCAAGTCAATTTGCCATGTGTCAAGCTAGCATGAGAAGGGGAGATGGTGGGGAGTTATTGCCACATCACCCATGATCTACCAACTGCAAATAACTGCCCATGATTCAGCATGCACAAAAGGAGGGAGCATCATGGGACACATGGCAGCTTGTGGTGCAAAGCTGGGTTCGGATTCAGGCCTGAATCAGCATACTGCAGTGCCTATAAATACAAGTTCACAAGATGGAAAACGGGTCCAACACCAATCAAAGCTAACGCTTACAAACAAAGCCTTCCCAGCGAAGCATACTTTCCTACTTTCAGCAAAGTAGCATATCGAGTACTCCGTGCTCAAACCCCCATTCGAACTAACTTCTCCAAGTAGTTTGAATTTTACTTTCCTTGTACCACTTTATTATCCCGGTGTAATAAAGTTTACGTTTTCACGTCTCATTTCCTATACGACTAGGAAATATTAAGTCCACAACCGTGTGGCAAACCACGAACCTTCTTACGATCTTTAACCTTTGAGTCGTACGCAATCGTTCTACGATAGAAGTCAAGATTCACGGGAATCTTCACAACAAGTTAGGCGCTACAAGTCTTGGCACGCCCGCGCACATCGCATTCACACCCAGCGGTGCCAAAAACGCGAGTTTTCATTGGCACGCCCGGTGGGACCCTAGTCGTTTCAAAGGGTATTACGCTGATTCATTCGCATATCAATTCGATACGTTGAATTGGATGTTGAGATTCGGCGATGTCAAGAAGAAATTCGTTGGCGCGATGATAAGGTCGACGAACTTGAAGATGAAATCTACCGCCTTGATTGTGAGAGGCTTCGACTCAATCATATGGAGGATGGGTATATCAACACAAACAACTACTACAATGATGAAATTCGTGGGCTTGAAAATGAAGTTGACAGACTTGAAGAGGAAGATCGCCAATTACGTCGTGAGGTAAACGGTCTCTTTAGAACCAAGGCACATGGCTATTCACATATCATGTATCCAGCCCTACCCGAACAACATGAATTCCAAAATGGTGGGCTTGATGATCCTTCTACTCAGACCTTTGAGGGCCAAGATGAGGAAGATATGGGCATTCAGTCCTGTACTATTGCATCCAACGAAGGACTCTCACAGGAATTCATTGATCCCTGGGATGAATGTCTCCGTAAGGCTAAAGAATGTCTACTCAAATCCAGAAAGGCCCTCGAAGACATGAAGTCAACTCCAACTCTTACTCCACCACAGACATCACAGTTTAGCACCTTAGGCCAAACTTCAGGCCTGAATGTGTCTAAGCAAGCTTTCAGCAAGCACTTCAGGCCTCCAGGCTTCTCTCAGTCCTTAACTTCTAAAAAGCCCACACTCAAGGGGCAAGGAGGCCAAGGAATTGAACTCGGGGGGCAAGCGTCTCAACAAGCTTCTAGCAAGAACACCAAGCCTCCAAGCTTTTCTCAACCCTTAGCTTCCAAAAACCCTATACTCGGGGGGCAAGGAGGCCAAGGACTTCAACTCGGGGGGCAAGAGTCTCAGTTCAGCCCTTTGAGGGTTCCTGAACAGCAGCAAGGCCTGAATGATACAAATCGTGACAACAGTTTCAGGCCTGAGCGCAACAGCCAGCATTCAGGAGTATTCCAAAAACTTTTGGATGGTAAGCTATTTCCATGCCCGGAGGAGCAAAAAGATAGGTCTGTTTCAACGCAAAAAGAGCAAGATTTCAGACCTAGAATAAGCCAGAACATGGAAAATCCAATTATGAGGCAAGATCAGCCCATTCTCTCCTCTCAGAAGCTTCCTCAAGTGTCTGAAGAGTTATCACATCCAGATTCAATCCTGAGCAGAGAGCAGATAACAGATACAAATCAAGAACGATCCAGACCTGCCATCAATCCTATGGCCAGGACTGAATTGCATGCCATACCCGTTCTAGAGCAGGAGGAACTGAATGAAGATGAGGAAACCGACAACACTCCAGGGCTTGATCATGATTCATTTGTAATTGGAGATCCCCCTCCTCCTCCGGTTCATGAAGGCCTTTTTGGCATTGTCCCAACTGCCAAAAGGCATTACAAGCATAGGCCAATAGTAGGCCTTAAAGTTGTGGAACTACGCCCGCATTGGATTTGTGGGGCACATCAAAAGCAGGTCTTATTCACTTGGCTTATGCAAAAATATCGTGGCTGTAAAAAGGGCTAAGTAGCCAATGAAAAGTCCTTCATAGGCCGAACAAGCTTCTCTAAAATGTTCGGCCAAGGCCTATCAGTCATTGAGTAGGCCCTATTAGAGTTTTACCAGGCCTTTTCCGCAGAGGTGGAGGCCTTTTTCGCTTTATTGAGCAGGCCTGAAAGTTCAAAGCAGAGGTTCAGGCCTTCCACTAGTCCTTGTCAGGCCTTTTTCATGATGTTATGGTTTCTCTTCAACCAGGCTTTGATGTAGGCCTCATATTGGCGTAAGCAGGCCTTTTCCGCAGAGATGAAGGCCTTTTTGAGCTCTTTCTTTAGGCCTGAACCACATTTTCAAACATTCTAAGAAGAAGTTCAAGCCTTCCAACGTATTTCTGGGCCTTTTTGACAAGCCCTTCATGGTTCGGGCCTGAAGACAGATTTCAAATTATCAGAGGCCTGAATGGAGCGTAACAATGCCTAATGCCTACTAAGTCCATAGGCAAGGCAAACAAAAAAGTCGTGCTACAACTGGATTCAAGACCTGTTTTGGATGCCAAAAATGGCTTTACTTTCTATTCACGCCTTAATCCTAAAAGTAAAGAATCAAGGCGTGGGGGGGCAATGTTTATGCCCATTTTTGGCACCGCGGATCGGGCTAGCCGTGATTGGCCATTTAATTAATTCTTTGATTAAATTGGCCCGAAAGCTAAGTAATTGATTGGGTAAATCTTGGGCCATGTGTATTTTCCATTTGGGCCCAAGACATACGCAACCCATATGAGTAGTACGGTCCATGATTTGTTGAAAAATTGGCCCACGAGTGGGCCCATGAAGAAAGGGGCAGATCTGGTTCATGAGGTGCGGCCCACGTTTTTAGGGATTAAGTTGCAGCCGAGGCGGTTATTTCCTTCCAAAGTTCAAAGGCCAATTGACTTAGTCAATTGTCCATGTGTCAAATGCATGAAAAGAGGGAGATAGTGGATAGTTATTGCCACATCACCCATGAACCCTTAACTGCCAGAAAAACTGTCCACTACCTTACATGCATGAAAAGTGGAGCAGTCATGGGACACTTGGCAGCTTGTAGTACAAAGCTGAATTCGGATTCAGGCCTGAATCAGCTTATGACCAAGTCAATTTGCCATGTGTCAAGCTAGCATGAGAAGGGGAGATGGTGGGGAGTTATTGCCACATCACCCATGATCTACCAACTGCAAATAACTGCCCATGATTCAGCATGCACAAAAGGAGGGAGCATCATGGGACACATGGCAGCTTGTGGTGCAAAGCTGGGTTCGGATTCAGGCCTGAATCAGCATACTGCAGTGCCTATAAATACAAGTTCACAAGATGGAAAACGGGTCCAACACCAATCAAAGCTAACGCTTACAAACAAAGCCTTCCCAGCGAAGCATACTTTCCTACTTTCAGCAAAGTAGCATATCGAGTACTCCGTGCTCAAACCCCCATTCGAACTAACTTCTCCAAGTAGTTTGAATTTTACTTTCCTTGTACCACTTTATTATCCCGGTGTAATAAAGTTTACGTTTTCACGTCTCATTTCCTATACGACTAGGAAATATTAAGTCCACAACCGTGTGGCAAACCACGAACCTTCTTACGATCTTTAACCTTTGAGTCGTACGCAATCGTTCTACGATAGAAGTCAAGATTCACGGGAATCTTCACAACAAGTTAGGCGCTACAAGTCTTGGCACGCCCGCGCACATCGCATTCACACCCAGCGGTGCCAAAAACGCGAGTTTTCAGAACCTCAATGCTTATTAGCTAGCCACGAAAAAAGGCCAAGTTTGAAAAACCTCTAAATAAGACGACCCCAAAGATAGTGAAAATTTATATATTTTTTGTAAATTCTTTTCGTTTGTAGTGCATTTTCGTAACTTTTGGAAACACAACCTAAACAGCGCCTGTTCCGTTAAAATTATTTTTTTAAGTACTTATTTTTCGTTTTACGAGATATGTCATTATCTCATAATACATCACATTTAATTTAAAAAATAAATAATTATTTTACTTATTTCTTTTAACAGAATGGAATTAGAGTCTGAGCATATGCAAACGCAGTTCACTTAGGTATTGAACTCAATTTATGAAGAAAGAATCTCTTTAAATCTTTGTAGGTGACATGTCTAGAATGGCTCATTATTTTCTATTGGTCACAAAAATCTCACATGATCACTAGAAAACAAACTGTTTTTTTTTTTTTTTTTTTGAACACAAGAAAACAAACTCTGTGTTAGGTATAAGGTTTGTTCAACTTTAGATGCATATCTAACAAAAGTAATTTGTAATAAAAAATCTGGGACTCATGATTCACGTTGTAAGTACCACATCAGGTTAGCAGAATTTTGAAATGGGGTTGCAAAATGAAGTTTAATACTGCAGTAGTAAAGAATATATACACACACAAAACTTTAAGTAAGGGCACTCTTACCGTATTAAGTTAAGGACGTTCCTTTCCAGATCAATTTATGATGATCCGAGCCGCTCAATATGTTCAGAATATGATTTTAAGGGTACTCAAGAGAAATTAGGAAAAAAGAAGACGGAACAAGACTTGATCTGTGTATTTTTTGTTTATATATATATATATATATATATATATATATATATATATATATAGGGAAAGTTTCAAGGTACAGTCTTGTGATTGGAATTTGTAATGGATTCTGGCCTTTTGCTTAATTAAGATGACGAATGTGAGTTAAATGTCTATTAATAAATGCCATTCCCAGCCTCTTGAAAAGGGTTGGCAAACTACTAATATGCCATGTAACCCAAAGAACTTTTATTTTAATTTTTAAGTATCATATCCAGTTTGATACTATCCAAAAGGGGAAAAAAAAAAAAAAAAAAAAGACTAGGGGTACACCAAAATATGTATACGAGGTTGTGTGATATGAGCCGTTTAAAATATTTTTCAAGGGTTCCTATAAAAACTTAGCTTAATCGGATTTCAGTGAAGGCTTTATTTTACTAATTCGATTTTTGGACCCTGAATTTTCACGTAACAAGAATTGATTGAATTGATCAAGTTGTTACCAATATTCGAATGACCTGTTTTTTTACCGCAAACAAAAAAATAAATCCCTAAATGATAAAAATTAAATAAGTTGTAAAATTTAGTCATTCCAATTGTTTAATTCTTTTTTTTTTTTGTTATTTGCAAAAGAGATCCTTCGCATATATCATGAAAATTACATCAATGATGCCATCAACGATTTGAGAGTTCGCAATGACTAAACTATATCGCGACAACAAATTGAGATTTCGAACCAGCCCTTTAAAAGGAAAGAAGAAACCAACGAAGAAAGCTAAGAGGAAAGAAATAATCGATCATTGCATTCGATAGATAGATAGTCGAGAGTATAAGTGGTGGCAGACCTGAACTAGCCTAACTAGTTTTGAACTGATGTAGCCTAGGTTACAATGTTTTTCAATAACTACAAGTCTACAAGTAATTCAACATGGTTCTCTTTCTATACTAATTCAACATGGTACTCTCTATTTGGAACCTTCCTTGTAATGTTTGGATATGATCATCTACTTTTCTCCTCCAATTGAAATTCTCCTTATTGGAAATTCAAATCAGTCAAACCAGAATAGTACTAAGCCGGATTGGGGGATGATGCCAAGCAGCACCCTGAAAAGCGGTGCAGAACGGTCAATCCGGTCGCTCATCTCAGCAATCGATGGCTCTGATATTAACCGAGTAATGGACAATTCTAATTTGTATGCGTTTAAATTCGATCCGAGCCATCCGTGCTGAAATGAATGGCTGGATTGGCTGCAAAAAAGCGCTCCGCAGCATCTTGGGTCCACGCCGAATGGGAATTGGGGTGGGGCACACATTTCGTGAGAATTGGGGTCAGCTTCTCGAACATTATTTCAAACGTCGAATAAGCTTCTTCAGAATAGTAAGCTAAATGGAAATTGAGGTGGGGCACACATTTCCTATCTCAGGTGCAATATAAATTACTAAAACAAAAATCTTAACTCCACACCCATTTACACACTCACACTCACAATAGAGGTGAAGTCCGCACACACATGTAGTGTGTGCGGGCTCCATCTCTATTGTGAGTATGAGTGTGTAAATGGATGTGTAAGTGAGTGTGGAAGTAGAATGATTGATCCTCCATTTGGATCGGATTCTCTCCGGTCTTTCAAAATGGTTAGACGATTCCTGTTCAAGGCATTTTTATACCCTTTCTAAGCAGTGGTATAGCTTGGAAAATATATCAATTTGGTGTTGTACGTAAAAGAAATTTTGACAACAGAAATGCTCCGACGACAATCCATCATTGACCCATGACTTGATCGTTGTCGGCAATGCAACAGTGGTGAGAAGTGAGGGGGGATTTAGGGTTTATGTGGACTGCTATTCTGTTCATGTATCTCAAAAATATGTGAATATTACCCAGTTTGCATGGGGTTTTGGGTTTATGTGGGGCATTATTTTTATACAATATAAGAGAAAAATCAATTGGTCTCGTTCTGCAAAAAATTCTTATTTTTAAGCACTTATTTCTTGTTTTACGAGATAAGTTATTCTCTCACAGTACATCACCTTTGATTCAATAAATAAAATACTTATTTTTTAGTTAGCGGAACGGGGCCTAATCATCGTATCGATAAGTATTTGGTAGAGTAACACTTGTCTTGCTTCAAAATTTTGGGTAGAATAACATGTCTCGCTTTAGAATTTCGGTCTAGCATTTTATACCGAATTTTGAATGGTTTGATCAACCATTTATAGATATTCTATATATTGAGATGATATTTTGAAAAATAATTAAAGATTAAATCTCAACAATTTAACGGTACTGATTATTAAAGTGATCAAAATCTGTATGAATCCCAAAAATTGTGTTTAATGTTCATCCTATTTATGAGTTTGTGAACAAAATATTCTTGGGTTTACTTATCTGTGTGAGTGGCTATAGCTAATCTTGCTTTGGATGATATCCGGTCCTTTGACCGGTTGCTTCGTTAATAAATTCTTCTCTCTTCCCGTGGTTAAAAAAAAAACAAACATATGTTCCGAAACCATATCAATATGCATTTATTGAACATGATTTTCGAGTGGTTGATTCTTCAATCCTCGAACCCCAACCTGAAAAGAGTTCACAAATGCTTGGACATGACCCTCTTTTTCCGATCCCAATCCGGAGTGCAATTCATTTTTTGTCAACGGTTTTGTTCAAAAAAGAAAAAGAAGAAAAAGAAGATGTTTTATCCTAAATTCTAAATCGTGATTTTTACCTAATTCCATACATGATGTGATCTCAATTTTCAACGCCACCCTGAGATCTTATATAATTTGAGAGTGGTTGTAGTAAAAAAATGTTTGTTCGTAATTTATGTGTTGTTATTGTCAAAGCACTCGATCACAGCATTTGGTGGCGGATAAATTTTGTGACAGTTCAGTTCACAACGCTCTAACCTCAAAGGTCAATTTTGTTAAGAGTCTGACTTCGCATAGATTTTTTGTGCACATATTGTGCACAGATCACTGTGTGGGGTCCACTAAGGGTCCCACACAAATGATTCGAGCCGTTTTTAAATTTAAAATATATTTTCAAGGGCCTCCGTTAGAAATCAACTCAATCTGATACCTATAGGTGGTCGATCCATACATCTAAAATCTGAATGAAAGTTTAGATTTATGAATCGAGCACCTATAAGTATTGGATTGAGTCGATTACTATCCGGGCCGTTGAAAAAATATTTTAAATTTAATGAACAGCTTGGATCATTTGTGTGGGACCCTTAATGGGTCCCACACAGTGATCTGTGCACACAAAAAATCTGTGTGAGTAGACTTTTTGTTTTGTTAAATGTCACCAAATACCACAAACCCCAACAACACCCCCCACCCCCACCAACAATAAATATGGACTTCTAGATCCTACACACCACGAAATGAAACTTTTTATTTTTTAACGGCAAAAATGAATTTTATTAACAACCGAAAAAAGGGAAGCGAATCCAACAAATAGTTGGATAATACACCATAAGGGCAAGTCCAAAACATCTAAAGGTCTATTAGGGTACACAACAGAAAAAACATTGGGAAAATGACGGCCCATGACGTGTTTTGATAATTAATACATTTTAAGGACATACTAAGAACTTTTGTTAATAAATAAAATGTCATTGACGAGAATTAATTATCAAAACAAGTCCTTAGCCGTCATTTTTCCAAAAACATTAAGCTCAACTCAAATCCAAATTAATCAAATATAGCCCAAACACCCAAGATCCGACCCAAAAGTAAACTGGCCCACCCAAACCATCCCATCACCACGAAATGAAACTTGGGAGATTAATTTATTTCATTCTTCAAAATTTTGAATTTTTTTAAAATTTATAAATAAGCGTTATTTTATTAAGAAGCCGAGTATCTGTAATAAGGAAGGAGGCCTGGTACTGGAAAAGAAAACAATAAACCGTTCTAGAAAAAAAAAAAACTAGACGGTCTAGATTAAGAAGCCGGGTATCAGCAATAAGGAAGGAGGCTTGGTACTACCTCCGGTCCCAATTTATTCGATTTGTTCTATAATACAATTTTTTCAAAATCACCTAAAATATTACTATAAATTACAAGATATAGTCAATTGAAAAACGGCACGAACTCTCAAAAATGACAATTAAATTCGAACGGAGAGAGTACAATTTAGGAAAAGAGAACAGGAAACTGTCCACGGGAAAAAATCGTCATTTTCGACAAGGAAGGGCATTACAAAGTTGGGGGCCACTTCCATCCAAATCCACAGGAGGGAAATTGGCCGGCATTTTTTGTCAAATGATGGGCTACCTAATTTAGTAAATTTGTCAGTGCAACACAACAAACTGGGGCTAGTTTAGTTACTCAGGATTTTTGCATCTTATTAGGAGGTCGAGAATTTGAGTCTTCCTATTTGCAACTTGGTGTTCTTTCCCTTGTATTTGTTGGAAATAAAACTCTCCCTAATGGGGCTTGTAGTTGGGTTAGAATTATAGTGATCGGCTAATTATCTGTTGGTTGAGTTGTTGGGTTTGAATCGTTTGATTATCTTGTCAACTCTCACATAATTGATATAGTATCCCGTGGATTGTTCTTTATGATTCATCTATGACGTAATGATCTTTCCCATCAATTGGTTAAAAAAAAAATACTAGTACGACGCACTTATTATACGAAAATCCAATTGAAGAGCAATGAAAAGACGTGAATTTGGCGGGCTTTACGTGGGGGGTGGATTATTCCCCAAGTCCAAATGCAATCCATTTTGTAGGTCCTAACATGTATATTATATATACGTGCGTACGCGTACAAAAATCAACTTGATCGGATGTTAGTGCAATCTCCAAAATATTACATTTGGCTTTAGAAAAAAAGACGGTTACAGTTGTCACTGTTCATCATTGAATCAGACACTTGATCCATAGCATAGCGACCTAATTTTTGACACATTTAGAAATTAATCGATTCTGATCCTTCACGTAGTATATGTGACTCCACGTTATTTAGTGATGCGTTTGAGAGGTATGCTTAAAACGGTGTGTAGTAGCAAGACTTAGGCTCCGTTTGTTTGTGTGTAAAATATTTTTGGGTAAAACGTTTTACTTATTTTCAGGTATTTGGTTGTGTAAAAAATAAAGAAAACATTTTACATGTTAAACATTTTTCATTAATTGGATGAAAATGACTTGTCCTTAAATCTTCTGTAAGTTATTTTCCAAAATGAACATGCTGTCTTCTAATGCAATGCAATTCTCACTGCTCAATTTCCGCAATTGTCAATCCTGACCCACGTTCAACTCCAATATTCTCATATCTCTCCACCGTTTAAACCCCCTCCTCTCTACACTATTTTGTCGATTTCTGAAAATATTTTTCAAGTAGCAACCAAACACCGAAAAATAAAAATTTGAAGTTTGTTTTCTGAAAAAACAATTTACATGCAGGGGCGGACCCACCATAGGGCACGTGGGGTCATGTGCCCCCACGCCCTTTGTATACTTTTTGTCCCCATAACTATAATAGTAGAGTTAGTAATAGAAAAATAGATGATGAATATGTGATAATGTTGTTTTAATGCATTTAGTAAGGTGCGCAAGTTTGCCCAAGTAGCTAATTATTAAAATACATATATACTTTAAAATTGTTAATTTATCATGCATGCTAAAATTATTTTGGAGTAAATGTGTTTAACTGTAACTCGTATATTACTGTTAAAAACAAAATTTGGTACCCCCGCTATGTCAAATTCCTGGGTCCGTGCACTGTTTACATGTAAAACATTTTTCATCAAAACAAATAGAGCCTTAAAAATATTCAGATAAAAAAATAAAAAAAAGAAGAAGCAAGACTTGAAATAATAGGAGAGTAGATGGATAAGTAATTAAAAAGCTATTAATGTAAACCAAACGCACCATAATCGTGGACTCTTTGGAAGGGCTAGACAAGTCAAACCCTTCAGAGGTGTTTTACGTGGCCCGTGGGACCCATTGATTACAAGAATCAGTTGCGTAATTCCAGGCGTGATTACCAATGTGTGTGTAAGGTGCCATGGAAAGATTTGGTAGCCTCCTCGTCCTCCGAAATCCGAATGATCCAAAGCATCATGCACTTCTTTTTATGGCTCATAATTCGGATCAAAGATGTCTCGTAACCGTGCTTGTACTTTTAGGTTTTGTGAGGGTGTTTCGTTCGGTCTTTTTTGTTTGTTGAGTTTTTATTTTGATTTGTCGGGTTGTTTCTAGCTAGGGTTTGTATGAGTATGGTTTTGTTTGTATGAACTAGTATGGCCTATATGGATGCTCTTTTTTTGATATAATGGGATATTTTGTTTGTCGAAAAAGAATACTACTAGGAACAATCAAGAACACAGACCGCGGGCGGATGAAACCGGGTGATCGTCCAATTCAGGTTTCGAATGTTCTTTATAAGTGCAGTAGTTATTCATGACAATTTGAGAACTATATTAGTTTTTTTTTTTTTTTTGAATCAGTCAATTCATTCAAGCCTGAAGGCAACGATTACATCACAAAAAATCGGAATGCACCAAACTATCTACTCTGGGATTACAGAACACCCTGCAAAAGCAAATCAACACTTTGTGCCGATATAAGAATCCCATCCGGGACTAGGCAGAGAGAAATCAAATGAAATCCCAGTACAGACCAGAACACAATAATAACAGATGTAATCAAAACTACAAATAGCTCACAAACGAAAAAGAAATCTAATCCCTTGCCGGAGATCAAACAATGCTTCGCCCCTGGAACTGTCGTTGACGGCCCAGAACAAGGAACTAACTCCGGCAAACAAACAGGGCCCGAGCTGCTACCGGAGCACCCCAACAACGGCGCCACTGCTACCACTGCCGGAAAACTCCCAAGAAGCACCACCGACACAGCCGTCGGCTACCGCAATCCTCAATCTGACCACCCACCAAACCCTAACTACCTTATTTCGCCCACCACCCAAAACCGCCAGATCTGGGGGAAACCCAAACCAGCACAGGCCGGACCTAGAGGAACCTAGACCGGAAGACTACCGGATTGACACCGGCAAACTAAGACCAGAAAAAAAGAAACCCACCCTGACCCAACCGCACACCTTATTACCACGGCGACAGCCCCGAGCATAGCAGATTTGGAACCGTCGTACGGGCCATCGGGCTGTGGGACACCACCAGTCGCCGGACAGAGCCGTCGCAAGGGGGAACCACGCCGGACCATCGAAACGAATGCCCCAAACTGTGAGCACGGGAACCAAACGACGGGAGACAGCGAGGTGAGGAGGGTGGGGGGATGAAAAAAAGGGGAGGAGGAGGAGGAGTGGGTGGCGGAAACCTCCTCCCCCGAGCGACGGCGGCGGCTGGGGTTTCTAGTTTTTAGAGAGAGAGAGAGAGCGAGACGATTTTTAGAGAGAGAAAAGACGCTGAATTACTATATTAGGTTCGCTCGTCAATATTTTGTTCTAAAACTAGCTCTTCCAAATTCCATTTAAATTAATGCATGAAACAATGTCAAAAGTACAATTTTAGTAACTTTTTCATAGACGGAACATTAGGTTTTAGGCGTTTTACATTGTATTTTTAGAGTGTACGCACAATATTGTATGTATGTTTGTAGTTGTATATGATTATATTTTTTAATAATCTTGTAGGTTTGATAAAAGAATATATACAATCAATATTTGGTAGTATTTTATTCATCTACATAATTAAACAGAACGAATTTTTTAAAAATGTCTAGGCATATAGCCAAGAGCAACTCTCCAGCTATTCAATTACTTTTTATGTAAAATTCTCATCTTGAGATCAGGGGAAAAAGACATATTAGAAAAATTCAATTATAAAAGCTCTTGAGATAAATGGATCCATGCATACATGGGAATTAAGAAAAATGTGAAATTAGTATTGGGAGTGCCTTTAGCTAGACTCGGGTAATCCGCTAATGTGGAACTTGTTGATATCGTCTTTTATAGGTTTTAAATTTTAGAACTCCTTGTAATGTTCCCCCACATAACACTAAGTCACTGTGTCTGTCCCCGTATGTCAACTACCATAGATACTCTGTATAAAATTAAAAAAAAGAAAAAAAGAATCTACCCATGGATTAAAATATGATTAGCCATAAAATAATCGTGATTTAGGATAATGTATTAACAAGCACTTGGCAGTTGGTAGGTTCAAGTTGGGTGACTTGGTTGCCTACTTGTTGCTCATGTCGTTATGGTACGTAGGAGCTAGATGGGATGTTTATTTGGTATATTGACTATTATTTTCGCGTTACTCAAATGGAAGGCAGTCTGAGTTTTTTTTTTTCCCCCCAAAGGTTAAGATAATTTCCATAAATCGGGAAAACGAAGATTACATCAAAATGAACTAGCATTTCCCTGAGGAGGAGATAGCAACCAAGAGGGAGGATAGAGTTTTCACGTTCGAGTCTCACTCCCTCTCATCGTATTCTTGACCACACAGTGAGCCATATATAGATCGAATTCCCAGTACTCCTCCTAACAAAAGTACTAACCTTCTTTGCCTCAAAGGACTGTCTGAACCTAAAGAAATAATAATTAACCATTATAAGAAATACTTTGCCAAGACTATACTGCTAAATACCACACACAAACATACAGACAAAAGATGCTCATGTGTGAGAGTGAATGAAATAAGTTTTGTGTCGGAGTGTCGACATATTTTAGACGCTTATCATGAATATAAATCTCTTATATCGAACCGATGAGAATTTTGAAAGTTCATTCGGACAAGAGAATAGACATAAAGAATTTGTCATTAACATTGGTTGTGCGATTATTGTATGAATTTGTCATAAGGAATTTGTCAAAATGGCTGGCAAAGTAGCAATCGGAGGCAGTTTAACTGAATGGTACATGTTAGGCCCCACTCACCAGTAATCCCAAAGATATTACTTCAATCATATTGATGGAAGCAGACTTGTGAATAAAGCTTTAATTCATCTCGGCATAGCTAGCTAGATTGAATTCTATGTTCAAACTACCCAACTAAACCCTAATATTTTTGTTGATAATCCATGTGTACGTATGGGTCAATTTGCGTATACCTCGACAAATCCTAACAGTTCAATTCTACCGTTCACTTGCACAGAGAGCTCAATTAAAACTGGAGGAAAGCAATTCGAATAGACTGGCCCAAAGTACTTAATTGTACCTAGGAGGTTTGAAACCAAAGAACTTAGAAGGGGGCAACCCACTAAAAGTCATATGGCTTGACCACCACACCAACCCCTTGGGGTTACTAAACCCTAAAATTGTCTAAGTCATATTCTGAGTGTGTAGTGTGGATCATCTCATGTGATGATTCTCTCACGATTTCGCTTAATGATCTGATCAATTCATTTTGTAGGTCTTAAATGTTCTTCCTTCTTGCAAAAAAATAAATTTATCAGACACCATGTATCTACCGGAACGAATCATAACTATTACAAGAGAAATTTCTCTTACCATTGTTGATCGATACAATTCGATCAAGTTCTTATTGATATCAAATCAAAAGTTTCTATAGCTAACAAAAATGATTGTTTTTTTTTCTTTTTTGGGTCAAAAGTTAGAGAGATAATATTCATCAAAAGATTCCTATGGGGGAAGGTTGGAAGTCCACAGATCGGACACTTTAACAAAAAGAGCGTATAAGATCATCGATATACCGCCCTACAAAATGAGAAGAAATCCCCTGAAGGAGGACATCATTAAAACAAATAACAAAATAAAAAAAGCACCGCCGAGACATCTACAACCACTCTTTTGCAACCATCTTAATAGACTCGTAACACCATCTTAATAGACTCGTAACCACCACATCTGCTTCACAAAATAGGAACACATAGTTAAGTGAAACTATGATGATGACTTCTATTTTGCAACACATGAAAATCGCAGGAGAAGACATATATCTCACATGCATGAGAAGATACGGAAAGTCTATGGGTTCATATATCACGTATATATGCACTTTAGATCTATCTCGGGTTCTACAAAAATGATTCGAGCCGCTCATTTTGTTCAAAACAGTTTGTTTACGGTCCTTTTAAAAAATCAACTCAACCCGATATCAATAAAGACTTTTACGAAATATCCAACTTTACTTTAGAATTCAGGGCTGGATTCTGTAGCAAAAGTGGATGTTATGTAAACGTCTTTAACATTATCGGATTGAGTTAATTTTTTACAGGAGCCGTAAACAAACTATTTTGAATAAAATGAGCAACATTTGTAGGACTCGAGATGGGTCTAAAATGAGTATGTACGTGGTGTATGTACCTATAGCAGCAAGATATTGTTCCATATTCTTCAAAAAGTCTATCCACACAGACATTTCATGCACAAATTGTGCACAGATTTTTTTGTGAGGCCCACCAAGAATCTGACACAAATAATCCAAGCCGTTCAATAAATAGGCCTCACAAAAAAATTTGTGCACAACCTGTGCAATTTTATCTGTGTGGGTAGCAACTTTCTTCATATTCTTCTTCCAGTTCCAGAACGGACTCAGATCCTCTCCAAACATATTCTCTCCGAAGATCTTCCACAGCTTATCACCAAAGTACGACAGCACATAAATGTACCCATCCAAGGGCAGAGACAGTGCCAGCAAAGCTGTTGCCAATCCTTTAATTACCACGACGTCGTCTCCTCACCCGCACCTAAACAGAAGCCTAACGTCTTCCACATCTTCCTGTTATGCATCTTCTCTCACCTTCTCTATTCAATTTCGATCTCCAAAAAAGCCCTAAGTTCATCGAACAAACAAAATGACTCTCTCCATCTCCATTTGACGCGTCATTGTGTGAGAATGGGTCGACGATCATTCAAGCCAATATCGAACTCGGCATTGGCGACGGCGACGGCGACAAGCCCTCTAATCTCACCGAACATCACTATTTCTCATCTTCGACATTGTACTTACGTATTATGCTTACCTTCAAATTCTTCTTTCTACATCGACGGAAATCTCAGAGAAAATTGAATATTGCTGTCACTGTAATATTCTCGGATGCGTAACTGTATTTCATTAGCATTCTTTGTTTGACAACACAAGTCCAATTTTTCTCTGAAATCTTGCATGGATATAGAACTTTCTTCCAATATAGATTCATTTGTCACTTTCACCAACTTAATTAATTCCGCAAGCAAATTTTTATTTTTTGATGCAAGTAAATGGATGGATAAGAAGATGAACCCAATTTCCTGCAAAATTCACTTTTATGTTGGCTAGGAAAGAGAGAGACCCATTTTCCAGCAAATCCCACTCCTATCTTGGCTGGGGAGAGGTAAAGAGAGATGAAGCCATTTTCCTATAAATCCCACTCACAGAGAGAGAGAGAGACAGAGAGAGAGGAACCCATTTTTCTGGAAATATGGCCTTGTTCGTTTAACATATTTAGTTTGTTTTAACTTTGTTTTTCAATCATTACCCTATATCTTTCTTCAATCATTATCCTATTTCTCCAATTATTAATTTCGTTTCTCTCTCTATCTCTTTCCACTCATTACTTTCTCTCTCCACCCACTACCAAAACTAAAATACCCAAATGTGCTAAACAAACAAGGCCGTTTAGGGAATTTTTGGCTAGAGAGAGAGGATTTGACGAATAGGGAATTTTTGTAACTGGTTTGTAGTTCCAAATTGAATGGAAGAAGACAGAGAGGATGGACGTTAAGTTGCCGTTTAGGTGCAGGTGAGGAAACGACGTCGTGATAATTAAAGGATTGGCAACAGCATTGCTGGTGCTGTTTCTGCCCTTGGATGGGTTCATTTATATGTTGTCGTCCTCTGGTGAAAAGCTGTGGAAGATCTTCGGAGAGGATATGTTTGGAGGGGACCTGAGTCCTTCCAGAACACGGAACAAATCTATCCTTTTCTTCTTAGTTGAGAAATTCTGTCAGTGTGAAAGGAGTAATAATTACAAAGAAGAATCACAATCAGTGGGCCATGTTCATATGCTGCCCTCAAATCACTTTATGGAGTTCCCATTGTGATTAGCATTTATTAAGAAGGTACTCAGTGGGGCAGGGGTGCAATGCAGCTAAAGGGTTATTAATGGGAAATTCTAAAATCACCTCAATGGCTGACTGTGTGAATGTATATTAGAGGGTGTAAGGCTCCGTTTCGGAATTAAAAAAAAAATTCTTAGTTTTTAAGAAGGTAATTTCAAACTTAAAAATTATGGGCTTATTGAAATCTAAAAATATGCAATATGGATCTTATTTGAAAGATCTCAATGAGATCTTTTATACGATACAAAAAAATTAAAAAATATATTTTTCATTTACTTTATTTTTGATTTTGAAAATGTGAAATAGGTTGCTTATTTTTTAAGAAAATTTCTAGAACGGAGCCTAAAAAGTGCACAGAAATACATATTTTTCTTATGGTCTAGTGTAGTTATCGTCATCTTAGTGGACTGACAATAGCAAAACCGTTTATTGATTAAGAAGTTTATAGTCCATTTTTTCAGAACCCTCAAAAAATGCTAATGAATTATCAATATGGATGTGATTTTGACAATTCAGTTTTGTAATCTCACATGATCAAAACATAAAGTAGAGTGTCATTGGCTAAAATAAAAGTTCCAAATTCAAATTTCCTTGTCAAAATGGTAGGAGTGAGGTAACTCTGGGTTAGTGGATCAGGTATAGCTCAAATTGTCAAAATGGGTGGCAAATTGGATTAAAGCCAATCAAGTGGTCACCAAAGTGATGGCATGAGGGAGACAATATTGATGGGGAAAGGCTGAGTGAAAGAGCTTTGGCATCTAATTCTTTCGGATTACGAGTCCATCAATCTATTCAACTCTAGCTAGAACAACATGGTTGAATTTTGTCGCCAAATTGGCCAACTAGAATCAACCAATTATGGTTTCAACTAAACCAACTTTAAAGAAAAAATAACCTGGGGTTTGTTGAGTTGAAATAAACAATGCAGTTGTTTGCAAAATCAACAGATTTTCGTAATACTCTTGACTTTGTTTTGAGTTACAGATTCCATATGCCTGTCGTTCTCATGTGAAAAATAGAAATTTAGGCTCCGTTTGTTTGGGCGTAAAATGTTTTTCGGTAAAATGAAACAAACGGAGCCTTAGTCGCTATAGGAGAAAATGTTTTTGACCAAAAAAAAAGGAACTCTACCTGCTTGTTTTATTCTCTCGTGTGGTCATCGTGTTTTAAGCAACTAATTTGGGTTTAAACAAAAATTGCATATTGTCGTGAATACATTTTCAGTTCTTTTTACATCAATTAAAAAGGTCTGATTGAGATTTTTTAAATAGTGTAAATTATTTCTAAAATTATTAACCAAGATACTGATTCGAATGTTAGCAAGGTTATCCTAAAAGGACCAACAATTGAGGACAAAGGGATCAGTAGGTTGTTCAAACCAATCAAAATACATGAATTTCCAAACTAATTCCTATACGGTTGGGTAAAACACAACACACAACTAATTTCGAGCCATCTATTGCTGTAATAAATGGCCAAGATTTGCTCAAACTCTTTTCCGAAAAAGTTAAATTTTTCCCTAGAAGAGTTTTTTTGAAAATCTAGACCGTCCAAATACATCTGGACGGATAGAATTACGTGCACAACCAACACAACAGTTGTGCGCGTAGCATTTTTGATGAATTGAACTCACCATATGATATCGAAAACTTTATTGACCCAAACTTTCGAATTTTGGTTTAAGAAAAATTATGTACTTATGAATTTAACTCACCATTTGATTTCGGAAACATTATTGACCCAAAATTGAGGACAAATTTGAGCTTTAATTCTTGCTTTTGGGTCGGACGGCGGTTTGGGTGTGCTTTTTTTTTTTTCTTTTTTCCTTTCTTTTCCCATTGATTTGCATTTCTATCACCCGTCGCTGGTGATGTTTAGCTCAATTGTTCCCTGTTCCGCTAAGGGTTCTGAAAAGTACGTACGTATTTACAATTTTCAAGCTTAAAAATAATGTATTTATGAAAATATTTTTTTGATTTTTTGCACCGTTCAAAAGATCTCATTGAGATCTATCAAATAAGATCCATATTGCACAAAAACTTATTTCAGTAAGCATATTATTTTTAAGCTTGAAAATTGCAAATAAATGCTTTTATTTTTAAAAACCCTTAGTGGAACACTCCAGATCATAGTAGAGAATTGGCATTCAAAAAACAAGAAGTACGACTGTGTTTGGCCTCAGAACTTCACATATTATTTTTTATTGAAAGATTTTCTTTAGCAGATGAGTATATGGTTTTCTGTTCAAAAAATCTCTGGCATATGAGTATATTGTAGCTTTGGGTCTTTAGTTTGATTCATTCAAGGTTTTTGGGCTGTTCTTTGAGTGGGATATACCAATCATTGGTCATGCACTTTGTGGCCACACCTACTTTCAAATGTGGGCTTTTGGAAGTTCCATTGTAACCACATTTTTATCACTCAGGCATCATTTCTCTTTGTATTTTGGGTTAACTAATCTTAAAAGTGAAACACACACTCCCACCTTTTTTGAAATACCAAGGCTTCAGTATGGAAATTTTTATTTATTTTTTCGCATTCGTCTCTACTAATATCTGGGTATTTTAATCTCCTACCACATATATCAAGT
Organism: Rhododendron mucronatum var. ripense; assembly: GCA_019656295.1. NCBI lineage: Eukaryota > Viridiplantae > Streptophyta > Magnoliopsida > Ericales > Ericaceae > Rhododendron > Rhododendron mucronatum. Next base: position 1,413,931 of record BPLT01000112.1, read on the forward strand.
GATTATCGGGGATAGTTAGCTTAAAAAAGCCTTCAAAGTAAGACCATAATACATTGAACATTGGTTAAAAGGCACTCGAACTTTCTTAAACTTCAAATTTAGGCCTAAACTGTTGCTCCATTAGTAAGGATTTTGATGAAGCAGACTAATGTCTCCGTTAAATCAAACACGTTGCTCTTTAGTTTCGACACATGGCGCCACATGTACATTAATACGTTGCTGTCAAAACAAAGCCGAGATGCTGCTCTTTGTCGATAGATCTGCCCCGACCATGTCACGGCCAATCCCGTGTGTAGAACAAAGAGAATGCAGACTGCACCTCATACACTCACCCAGTCAACAAGGCAAAAGGGAAACAGAAACAGAAAACGAAATGAAGATCTATAACAACAAAGTTCCAGTGAGACCAAGCTGTTGGCATGGACAAGGTAGCTCAGAGTCCCCAAGCGCTTATCTTTTGTCTCAAACATACCGACATCTCCGGTCTTGAAAAGTGAACGACACCACGAGAGGGTACGGAAAAGATAACTTGGCAGCCTGCTAATGAGATGCTCGAAGACGCTTATTTGACCTCTCAAGTCTAGATTAAACTGCTTTATCCACATCCCTAGCTAGTTCCATGTCCAACACCCAAACCTGCCAGTGAAGCGTAGCAACCATTATACATCAGACACAGTTTGCTCCCCATCGCTTCATAACTACATTTATAATCTCCCACTATTGGAACGGGCAATTAACTGAGGAATTAGTTCTGATTCCATATCCAAAGTAAGAACATATCAGGTTTCATCGAGCGAGCCCAATAAACAAATTTTCCAATGGAATAGGGTCGAGAGTCGAACAATCTCTGAGCACTGTACATGTGTAACATCTATCTGCCTCCATACCACTATTGGCCGTGCAAGGCTCATCCGCGTAGAATTTAATCTCTTTCTCATATACAGTATCTATCTATTTGGCTATTATAGGGTGGGTGGGCTTTGATTTTTTGGGAGTGAAAGACAGACCTATATGGGGCCTTTCATGCATTTTCGAAAGCAAAAAGATGAACACGCTTAAAAGATTAAATTTATTAATTAGTATTTCAACAAGGTAAACTTAAAAGTTGTAGATCATTAGAAAATTTGAAACGAAACTTAGTAATTTCAACACATACCTGCATTTTTAGCGATATACTTGCCTTTTTAGCGATAAAAGTACTAATCAATTTTCTAAACTACTATCTTTTATTTTTTAACTTTTGGGGACCCTCTTTAAAGCAAAATTTTTAGGGGCCTTAAGGCTTTCACCCTTGCTCGCGTCTGGTATTGCTCTATATCTCTATACCAAATACTAAGCATGCGTATGCAAAAGAACGCTCTCTCTTTTCGTTGAAAAAATCACTCCACGTTGACGTCTTACAGAAAGTCTACAGTTCCCGATCGGAATCCCGACGGTGGGCCGTCCAAAAATTCTAAAAAAAAAACCGAATGGGCTTACGCGAGAATAAATAGCATCCGACGTGTGTAAGTGGCCAATCCAAGCACTCCTTTTTTGCCCGATCCAAACACAAAAATGGAGTGCTTGGATCGGCCACTTACACATGTCGGATGCCGTTTATTCTCGCGTAAGCCCACTCAGTTTTTTTTTTAGAATTTTTGGACGGCTCGGATCAGCCATCCGGTGGCCGGAGCATGCCCGGCGGGGCGTCGGGATACCGATCGGTAATTGTATACTTGCTCGACATCTTATATATATCCGCCTCCCCTCTCTTTATCCGTTTGTTTTCTCCACTCCAAAGGAAAAAAAGAAAGCAATTTTCTCTCACATTCAAACTTTCTTTCTTCTCCACAATTTAGTGTTATATCATCAATTAATTTGAATATTTATATTCATAACACATTGTGAATATTTATGATAATTGTTTTTTCTTTCGTACGTTGCTTAGGCCATCTACGGTGGTATAATTAAAAGTCAATTGTTTTTAAAGTTAACAAGGTTGATGCAAAAGATAGCTCACAATGGTTTAATCTTTTCAATAATTAAAATTTGTTGACCCCACCCCACATAAGTTAATTGGTTCCAAAATTTGGATACACGCGTGTTTCAAGTGGTATTTTCTTATTCTCTTCTTCGCCTGTTCTATATCTTCTTATCTTCACCCACAAACTGTTTCGCTTTTTTCCCTCCAAAAGTGAAATTCATATCTCTCAATCATCCAAAAAAATTCATAATAGGAGGGAAAAAAGTCACTGATTTTTTTTCCCACAAAATTAAAGGAGGGAATCGATATATTTGTTCCCCAAAAAAAAAAACATAATGGAGGAAGGTGAATAGTGAGAAACAGAGGGGGAGAGAGAGTGAAATTGTAATGGACCCCTTACTTTGGTTATGGACTCGAAGTGACCATTGTGAACCTCAATATTGTTAGACTTAGCAACATCTTAAATGAATAATCAAAATCTGATGTGTCAACTTTTAGTTGTTCATTTTTTATTACACCACTATGGATGGCCTTAGCATTGCTTGTAACATAGTTATGAGTGAGAGCCAAACTCTATCTTCAGTTTTCACTAAAATTGATTTTGAGAGAATCTTTATAGTTGGACGCCCTGAATTAATTAGGCACTAATTAATTGGCTTTTCGTTGGTGTTTGGGAATCTCAAAAGATGCTAGTATTAAATACCATTAATTAACTAAAACCAAACTAAGGAAAAATGTTTGCATTTTACCATTTAAGCAAAACTCTATTTTAAATGCAGATTTTTATTTGATTAAGAATAAATTGAGCCTGATTAATTTTGTTTTATTGTCATATACTATCTATTTACTCACAGATTTAAGTAGATTTTCGTTTCTATTGGCTATGCACCAATAACCCAGTATAACAATAACAAAGAAAAATCAAAATATATTTAATCGCTTGAACTCTCGCGAATACTAGTAAAGCTGCACATGCTTACATTAGATGATTGGAGTGAAGATTTACATGTATTCATCGTAAAAATAAGGGAAAAAAAGATAGTATTTATTACGCAAGTGAAAAAAGAATAGTATTCAACCTGTTACTTCTTCTTTTTTTTACATCGCTGTAAGTATTAGATTCTTAAATAGTCAAACTTATTTAGGCTGGATTTATTTTATTTTGCAGGGCTATAAAATTTTGTGTCCAATCTTAGTAGGACTTTCATATTTTAACCTTACACGAGTAATTTAGTGTCGACAATAATAATAAAAATTTAATTTATATAAAAAAAAATCGGTGCATTTTTTTAACCTAGAAGGTTCACTCTTCCTAGTAAGGGTGTACACGGTCCGGATTGGTCTGGTTCTCTAAAAAACCAATAACCAGACCATTTCAAACGGTTCTAGAAAATTGGGAACCAGAACCTAACCAATATATGCATAGAACCTAACCAGAACCAAACTGCAAGACCGGTCCGATTTTGGTTCAGTTCCGGTTCTATCTAATCAGCATTCAAACACTTATTCACAAAATATGAACTCATAAAATTAAAGAAATAGGAAGATAATCTGTTGGAATAGGAAATGAAGGAAGAAAATAAAAGTTTTCCTAATACTAATGAAATTTCATCTCTAAATAAATTAAGGTTAGCAAAGAAAAGATTAACCTACCAAATTGAAATACATATTTAATTACACACACACACACACACACACACATATATATATATATATCTATATTTATCTTAGTTTTAAACGGTCCGGTTCGGTTCTAACCACGGTTCATTAATTGAAATCCAGTAACCGAACCAAAATTAACGATTCTTATTTTTTTGGAACCATAACCTGACCGTAGAACCATAGAACCGGACCAAATAGGACGGTTCGGTCCGGATGGAATCGGTTTTACGGTTCGAGTGGTTTTCTTGAACACCTCTACTTCCTAGACCCGGACAACCATCTATTTAGAAATCCATTTAGAGAGAGAGAGAGAGAGAGAAACTTTTAAGAGCGTTGCTATCCACACATTTCCTATTTATAATCTGTGTACATGCAATTATAGATCCTGTTTGAACTCGTTTTGGGTCCCAATTTTTTTTTTTCCTTCTAGCTATTCATTTTGTTTAGAGCCTATGTAAAACATTAGCTTAATCAAATATCGGTAAAGGTGTTTATGAAAAATTCAACTTTGTTTTAAAAAGCCTGGAACTTGAAACGAGTCCAACTGAGATATGAACTTGCATGTACATATTTTTTAAGAGAATATTAACTTATCCACGGAGCTCAATAACGTCCGTCCAAAAGTGTTTTGATCGATCTGAATTAAAAATAATCTATTACTGATAATAGATTATCTATTACAGTAGCAATAATAAATTATTTTTAATCCGGATTTTTTTTGAACAGCTGAAAATTTGTTTTTAATCCAGATTGTATAAAATACTTTTGAATAGTCGAGATTGAGTATTTTCGAGAATAATTTATTCACGAAAACGCTACGCGAAAAGTTATTCTCTTTTTTTAACTGTGTTAATACAAGAAGTTGAGAAACCATGCTTGGTGAGATGGTTTGCTCATGTCCCCCTCTGTGAATACCAAGGTTCGAGTCCCACAAGGGACAGGGTTTAAGGTTTCAGGACATGAATAGCCTCTGTGCCTCCTCGTTAACTAACTTTCCACTAATCCTCACTAATTATAAAATATGGAAAAAGATAAAAATACAAGAGGTCGAGACTATTCGAAAGTTCCAATACCCAGTATTAATACAATAGCTGTCATTTCGGCATCCATATCTCGGTCAATTATTATATAATCACAAATACAAACACAAATATTTTACATACATATTCACATTTTTTGATGGGTTCCACATACACTGAAGGTATAATGTGTGTGGGTTCCAATATAAATGTGGGTATGTTCATATAAATATGGGAGACTTAAAAAATCATCCTCATGTGCCACTTCCATTAAGTTTTCATCCTACCATTTGTTTCCACTTATGTTTTCGTCCTCAATCTTTCATAATACCAAGAGTGCCCTTATATATATATATATATATATATATAGCACTGGAAAAGGGGACGGCAACATAAAAATCCAGTCCCCCCGATAATTCGGCGTCCGTTCCCCGTTAATTTCGCCATTCCAATCCCAAAAATCTCTCCCACCATATAAACATTCCATCCTTCCCATTTTTTTTTCTGACTGAGAAATCCCCAAAATCAGCCCACCTCCATCGTCCACGCTCCCTTCTTCTGCAAATCCAAGGATTTTGCCGCCGACCACTGTTGCTGCCCAACTCATTCGGCCCATCGTCAACGAGAGCGGCGAGCAGCGGCTAGAACCAGGTGTTTTGAGAGGGTTCGGTGCTTTGCTCGTCCGGATCTGGGCCGCCACGGCTGCTCCGAGAGTCCTCTGCGATGCCGCCCATGAACATGTTGCAGAAGCTTTCGTCGAGAACCATCTCAGCGAATTTCTGGAACTGAATGTTTTCTGATGATGATCAGGATGAGTTTCCGTGAGATGGGTCCCATTAGATGAATGAAATATCTTATTATGTTTATCACTTCCATTGCTCCATGAACCTTCAGTTCCTTTGTTCGGGTTAATTGGTTTGTTTCCACTTGATTCTATGCCTTTTAGAGCCAATAATTGAAATGTATTTCACAGTTTATTTGGTTCTCATATGCATTTCATGGTTTATTCATGATTTGTACATTCATGGTTTATTCAAGTTTTTTGCTTAAGTCATGGTGCGAGGACTTGTATTTGTATGTTTTAAATAAATTCCGGTGTATTCATTAAATCGTAATTATTTTGGTTCGATTCAATTTGAAATAATTGTTTCATGATAAGCTGATCACATTTTTGCATGTGGTGATAATGTTAAAATGCTCACGTATTAACTAAAAATGTCATATTTTTAATTGACCTTATTCCATGAAATATGGTTAAATTATCATCAAAACAAGTGTTATCGTGATCAACGTTTTATGGTTAAATTACCATCAAAATAAGTGTTATCGTGATCAACGTTTTATGGTTAATTACCATGTTGATTTCAACATTTCATGACTATTCATAATTTAGCTTGAAATCGATTTAATAAACATGACATACTCCTAAAACATTATCATTGAAATATAAAAGTAATCAATCATATTAAAATTACCAAAAAATCATGAATTATGATGGTTTTGATGCGATTCAATTTGAAATATAAAAGTAATAGCATAAAAAATAAAAATAATCAATTATATTTAAATTTACCAAATCGCACTGAATTAGGAAAACAATCCAATCTAATCATACCAAATTGGGAAAACAATCCAATCCCACTAAATTAGGAAAACATTAATATAACATAATATATGTATATCATAGTGAAAAGGGTAACAAAGGTAATTCACACACTAAGAGGATGAAAACATAAGCATGAAAAAATGGCGGGATGAATTATTACCTGACATGAATAAAGAGGATGAATATTTAAATATTCCTATAAATATTTGTATAAATATTTGAGATTGTAAAAATGATTGTGTTTTGGAAATTTTTGGCTCTACTCTCTACTCGCGCGCGCGTGTGGCGGTGGGGGACGAGGCGAGGGGGGAGAGAGAAAATTTGAGAGAAACAAATTAAAGAAGAGAGAGAGAGGGAAGGGTTAACTGGGTAAGATGTGCCGTTTCAGGCGGGGAGTCACAACGACACGTTTTGCCATTTCTCGCGTCCACTTAGGAGCCCATTACAAGGAGTAATTTTTCAACGTACATGAAGTACCATGTGACATTAAATGTGTTGTATTCTCAATCATTTAATTTGCGACAAATTATGCGATAGTCCATTATTATTGAAAAACTAACTGACTAATAATGGACGGACAGTTCAACCGTCATTTAAAACTATCTCTAAAATAAATCTGAGCCACGTTTTAGACTCTCTTCCAAACCTCATCTCTCTTTTCTTTTCAAGCCACTATTTTTGAGAGCCACCCTTGGTCCAAAAGATTGATCTGAATCGTTCAAATCATACACAGCTCGTTAAAAAAAAAAAAAAAAACCTTTCCTATTTACAAAACAGAAACTGAATAACAAGTCAATAGGCTTCATATTTTCTTCTATAAAATTGACGAGGAACATACATAATTCATCCATTTTAAAACGTGAAACAAAACCCAATTCGTTAACTGGAATATTGAAGTCTGATCAAGCTAATTTTTAGTAAAGACGTGTTTCTTCATTAAAATTACGAAATGAACAATAATCAATTTTTTTTTTCCAACCTACTATCAATTATTTGAATGAGTACGTAGAGATGGGGCTTGTTGAGGAGATGATCATGGTTTAATGCACGCACGGGCTCATGATTTGGGCGCCCACACATTCTCAATGGAGTAATTATTCAATGGTACAGGGGCACCTTCATACGGTATCCAACCACTTTAATTTATTCACTATACATTTTTATGGAGTTACTATTAATCCCAAAAAAAAAGATGGATGATAGATAAGGGTGTTAAAGTATCGCGTAGCATTGTCCCAAGACTACCAAATAATTTTCTCCTTAATAATAAAACGGACGCATCAATTTCAAATTAAAACAAAAAATGGTTCCTATTTGTTATATTTACCCCCACAAACTACCCTTACACATCTGAATTGAGACTAAGATCCCATTCCGCTTAATTTTTAGCACTTTTTGGACATTTTGTCTTTATCAAAAAAAAAAAATTTGCGCTCGTAAGTTTTGAGCCAAACTTTTGTAAATTATTGATTTGTCTCAACGAAAGGAATCGGGAAAATAATATTTTTGAAAATATCCACTTTTAAGCCAAAAAAGCCAACTTTTTTTTTTATGCTGAAAAATAAAATGTTTTCCAAAATATTTGGGTAAAAGTATATATATTTTTTAATTTCTTTCGTCGAGAAGAATCAATAATTTATAAAAATTTGAAGAAAAACTAACGAATATGAATTTTTTTTGAATAAGGACAACATCTTAAAAGGTCCTTTTAACTTGGTGGATCTCCACCTGTGGAAGGGGGATGTCATTTTAGAGAGGGTAGATTTGTCTTTTCAGAAAGTGGGTTTGTTTTAGCGTGAACATTTGATTCCTCATCTATCTCCATCATCATCATTAACAAAGAGGAAAATGGAAGATAACAACAAAGCTTCATCCTTTATTAACACATTCAAATCCTTCTCGCTCTAAATGTTGGTAAGTTTCCGTGCTTATTTTATTCGTTCCCTCTCCTGGGTTTCTTTTCTAATACTCTCATTTTCTCATATTTCTTTATCTATAGTATCACAGAAAATGAAAAGTGCGTATGCATATATATGTATGTATGTATATATAAGATACTCCTGTAGAATACAAATCTATAGTTAAATTATAATGATATACTACAGGTGCTAATCAACGATTAAACTGTCCTTTCGCTTTCAATGAAACAGGACAGGTTTGATTTGATATTTCAAGGAGGATTAGGATTGTCATTGGTTAGTTTTGTTATGATTTCACATGTGCCTATTAGAAATGACCCTGAAAATAAGATTTTGAGCACTCTTTATTCGATCAGAAATGGGAATGCTGTTAAACACCCCTTACAAAACAGGTGCAGAGTTTCATTTGAGAAACGGTGTTATGTAAAATTTGAGCATTTGATTTTAAACCAAACCAAAATTGAGTATGGAATCAAACGTAATCTTTAAGTATATAATGAAATGAGTTGAGAGTCTTATGACTTTGCAATCATCCATTACGAGTGACTTATAGCCTGAATTAAATACCTCAATATTCACCGTTGAATACAAACAAATAAATCGCTAGAAAGAAACTACTATCATCGTGTTTGTATCAATTGAGCGGCCGTGGATTATGTCTACTTTCGGTCAATTTTTATTGAGGAGAAATTAGGACCCTCATAGGATTGATGGAGACTCCTATCCTGGTAAAATTGTCCAAAATAGCCTTGAACAAATGCATATGAAATTTCCGTTCTTTTTCTTTCCTGATTACAAGCATTCCTTTGAGGTTGTCCTTCCCTTGGAAAATTTTCTTTTATGCTGGTAGTCTTTCTCTAGGATTACAACCCCCAACATTTTAACAATTTTTTTGTCCTTTGTTCTTAAACAATTTGCTATTTGTCCAAGGGAATAGTAAAAATGCTATGTGTCACTATTTGAGGGGATTTTCTTGATGGCGATAGGCAGTACAACCCCCAAAAATTATCTTCAAATCTTTTTACAGGAACTGTCAGATAAAAGAAGGAAATGAAAAGAGAAAAGTGTGTTGGTGTATGTGGGTATCTGCAGTTAATTTTACTCCAGATACTATATACTATAGGTCATATCTCTGGAATGTCAGGTATAGACCCTTGAAAACACAGTTCAGGTGTAGAGAGACCGGAGAGAGACTTTATGTGCATCTGGGTTCTTTATTAGCATAACATACTGGAGAGATACTTTATGTGCATCTGGGTTCTTTAGCACCGTTTCGGAACAAAAAATAAGTCTTTATTTTTTAAGAATGTAATTTTATGCTCAAAAATTATGAGTATATTGAAATTTAGAAATATGTAATATGGATCTTGTTTGGAAGATCTTGATGAAATCTTTTATACGATGCAAAAAAGATTAAAAAATTATTTTTTATTTACTTTATTTTTTGAGTTTGAAAATGTAAAATAAACTGTTTATTTTTTAAGAAGGTTTCTGGAACGGAACCTAACATCCTAGGTCTGTTTCAGAATACATAAAAGTTTTTATTTTTGCGTGTAATAATAAGGTATATTTTATAAAAGAGTGGATAAGTATTTATATTTAAAAAAAATAATTTCAAACTCATTGAGATATTTCATATGGTGAAAAAAATTGAAAAATTAATTTTTATTTACATTATTTTTAAGTTTAAAAATATAAAATAAATTATTTATTTGAATTTTATAGAACAAACTTATTTTTGTTTGTGGAGTTCAAAAGGGTCTCTCTCTCTTCGTAGCCTCTCTGTTTGAGGAGAGAGGCCTGAGCTCTGAGCTTTGATGGGTTGTTCCTGTTACATCTTTGGTACTCTGATGGAATTCATGGCTATGCCAGCTATGCTGTACTATATCACATTTTTCTTGGGCTTTGCATATCTCTCTTTGGCACTGGGAGTTACTTCACCCCAAGAGGTAGTTGTTGTTTCTCAGTTCTACATTCATGATTGGGTATCAAGGTGGGTTTTTTTTTTTTTTTTGTCTCTGTGCCTTTTTTTTTTTTTTTTTGCATGGTGTTTTTGTTTGTTTCTGAAACCATTTGGCTGTTCTTATCTCTTTGGATTCAAGTTTAAGGATCTTTTCTTGATGGGTTTTGTCTATTTGTTGATATCCAAGTACTCCTATTTTCTGTTTTATTTTGCTTTAATGTTGTGTATCCAAGTGAAAATCAAGTAAGTTATGGAGTGGTTGATGGTTGAGCAGGGGAGGACAGAGAAGAGTGGTGGTGGTGGTAAAAGGGTATTATCGGAAATGGCATCATCTTCTGCTGCAAACCAGAGCCCAAGACCCAATATAGAAGTAGCTCCAAACTATATTCCCTACCCAACTGCTTTGGCCAAGTATGAGGATGTTGTGATCACTCCAAAGCTATTCATGGACACTTTGGAGAAGCTCCATGCTACTATGGGAACCAAGTTCATGTAAGCTTTCATTCTTGTTCTTTTAGACTCTTTATGAACCTTTATTCTCATTGTTGTCTCATGTGTTACATTTACATCCTCTAAATGTGGTGAGGTTATAACTTCTCTGTTAATAAATGGACTAATGGAGTTCATTTTTCTAAGTGTTCTAAAAGTCGCTACGCATTAGTTGGGTGGAGGAGGGTCCCTATCGCCTGGGGCCGACTAGTTGGGGCTTCCAGCGCCTAGCAGCCAACTAGTCGGCCACCCAGGTGGATTTTAATCTAGGCGACGCACCCCTGCCTAGCGCTGTAGGCACCGACTAGTTGGCTCCCTAGACCGACTTTTAGAATGGTGCCTTTTTCTGTTAAAAATCTGTCAATAGTTCTACGCCATATACAAAATCTCTAAGGATGAACATAAATCTCAAAGTGTGGTCTATAGTGATTCAAAGAGGGAAATTTTAGGTTACTCTCTATGTAAGATTCAGATGAAAAATCTTTATAACTAGCAGGGGCCTTAAAGTTTTCCTTCTAAATCCATCTGCCCCAAATTTCCGTACACTGGTTGGTGCATTGTATCCTTTTAGTTGCTTTCTTTGGATACGGGAAAAAGATATTCCATAAGCGAGGCATTAAGGGACTGCCACTTGTATACAAAGAAGATCATAACAAGATGCTCTATACATTCCAGCGACCATGGAAAAACTCGATAAAAATCGTAAGAAACTATACTTGGTGCGGTGCTATTACTTATCACGATCTTATCTGAATTTAAATCTCCTGGACCTTGGCCTTCTTTCCACTTCTCATAATTTTATTTCATTCCAGCGTGTGCATGGGTGCCGGCTCCTATGGCGTGGTTGACCTTTATTCTAGTTATTAATTTTGGTTGGCTGAGAGACTAAATAGGTATTCTTATCGACAATTAGCTATTTCCTAAAGAACAACCAAAACATCCAGAATCTGGACAATATTTTGAAAAAGTAAAATCTCTGATTTTGGCTTTGTTAATGAGAGATTAAACTATTAACTGGAATATTATCAGTCTTGGGATACGAAAATATCGGGCATATGGAATGGTTATTCCACATTCCTTGTTTGTGTTAGCGAGATCAACATAATGATGGTTAACATATTCATACAAATGGTTCTGACCCTGCTCAACTTGACCACCACCTATGTCCTGGCTGCTAACCATATACTCTCAACATTCTGATTTAGAACGTTTGGTTTTGTCTGTCATCGTAATTTTTGTTTTCCATATATTCCTCTTGAAGGGGAGCTACATTGGTTACCTCGATCACATCCTCAGACCATAGAACTTTGTAAAACTACAGCGTCATTGGCATGGTTACATGTATTCCGCTTATAGTATTATTCCTCTGTCACTTGTCTATGTCATTGTTGCTACTCCATTTGCCATGCACATGGTCCTAATCTAGTTTGTGTAAAAGGAGATTTTGTGGTACCTTGTAGATCAAACTCAAAGTATATTGTCTTTCCTAATGAAGAACATTGATCAATGAAAAGCTATTGACCTGTTTTTATTTAGAAATTTTGCGTCTGTTCTTCTGAATCTAGTAACAGAATTAATGATCCACCATTCATTTCCCAGCATTTGTACCTTTTCCAGACGATCTTTACATATGCATCAAGTTGCTACAGTTAACAAATATTTCTTCCATTTATCAAGGGGTTAAACGGGACCTCAAACTCTGGGAGGTTTAGGCTTTTGGGCATGAGCTGTGCATAAAATGCAATTGTACATCTTCTGTTCTAATGCTGACACTGTCTGTTAGATTGACACATTATTCAGCTAACTGATTACGGAATGTTTGGAAAGTTTCTTTTGGTGTTTATAATTTATTAATATAATTTACTTGCATAAAGTTGCACTGAATGGGTGCTTCTTCTTTATATGATAAAAGCCACATAAGAATAAGAAAGCTGAATGATATTTCTGCTATCCAGTTGCATACTGCTCAAGCCATGACTGTTGGGTTTGTGTCTCTTGCCGTTTTTTCAAGCCCAGACTCATTCTTGGGAAATTATTGCCTTTGAAGTGTTAAGGTACTAGTTGTCCCCAAAGCTTAAGCTATTAGGAAATGGACTCAACAAGGCATATCAAGCTATCCAACATGTAGAAATGGGCAATTCCTTTGTTTCCTAGTCTCTCTTCTATTTCTTTTCTCGCTATCACTACATATTCCAGTACTCCAATTCATCTCAATACATGTGGAGTCCAAAACTTATTTTTGATTTTCTGCTCTTTGAGAGGGAAGCCTTCTAGGATAAGTCCAAATTGTTGCAGAAGAAACGTCGCATGCAGCTACTCAACGTTCGGATCACTGGCGTTTCATTTGATTTTAGTGTGAAAGATCTCATAGGGAAGGATCAAGTTCTTAGGTCTTGCTCCAAACCCAGTGTAAGTTGTGGCAGATTTCACTTGACCGAGACCATAGGATGCCAGTGACAAGAGATTCTTGGTGAGAGATCGGTGATGGACGATCACCCATGTCAGGATGGGAATGGGCGATCGCCTGGACTGAGCTTTGTTGATTCCTGACCAGCCGAATGAATATTTGTTAGGTCTTATCTGCCATAGTATATTTTAGTTAGGTGTGAAACATATCCTAGTCAGGCTTGAGGAACTGAGGAAGTTGGCAGTGGACCGGTTGACCTCACTGCTGGGGTCAATGAAAGATGAGAGGGAGAGTGATGTTCCTTATTCAGATCAGATGCATTTCTGAACTCTCAGGTGTTCAAAAAATTGGGGGGAGAGAGAGAGAGAGAGGCCAAAGAAAAATCACATGTGAATAATATCCTGACACCAAGAAAATTGAAGATCTGTCAGAAACTAGAAACTCTCCAACAAGCTTCTTTCTGAGGTTGACACCTTGCTTCGGTTTTTCTTGTTTTGTTTTGGCTCATTTTTTGTTAGGGCATATCTATCCATGTTTAGTTATTTACTCCATCTGCTGGTATGACATAGATCATAGATGCCTTCCCTGGAATTATATTATCAAGGGGAGGACACCTCGCGAAGAATACCTCCCTCACCAATGGGTATGAGGATGCACAAACTTGTTTAGGCTAGTCAAATTGGAACCCTGTCTTCCCCTTTGCATTTCCCTTGTGAAGAAGACAAAAACACTAGAAGCATGTTCTTTGGAAGTGAAGATAGATATCTTGCCCTTCCATCAACAATAAGCCTTTGTTTGAAGATGTTCATGCATATTTGGTTGATGGTAGAGCCTTTTACCAGTAACTCTGTAAGGCTCGTACTTGCCTATTTTTCATTAGTAGTAAGACAGCTTTGGATACTTGCAGCCCAGAAAACTGACAGTCAGTCGGTTCAGTTCCAATGAGATTGTATTTTCCTCAACAAGTATTGACTGACATACCGCCCTTGTTTATGGGTCAAGTTGGTTGTTTTTTCCGATCTATTATAGTTCTTGAGCAGTCGCACCTGATGGTACCTCAGTTTGGTAGCCAAAAAGAAAAAAGATAAGGAAAAAGAAAAACACTTAACAGGATTTTCTTGATCAAGAATCCTTGAATGCATGTTCTGAACTCTCCAGTTGTTTGGCTTGCACACTACTAGAAGCTAGATTTAGTTCGTAAGCTCCCGTAGAAAAAGAAATATTCCATTAACACTTGTCAGTTTTAATGCTGCTATCCAGGAGTATCTTTTCCAACCATTCTAATACTTGATTTTTGCAAATGTCTGCTATTGTAGGATCCCTATTATAGGAGGGAAGGACCTAGACTTGCATCGGCTTTTTGTGGAGGTCACTGCACGTGGTGGTATCGAGAAGGTATTATCCATCTTCTCTTTTGATTGATTGAATTGGAACCTGCATACGAGCTATTGGAATCAAGACCAGTTTTAGATGTTTCCTAATCTGTGCATTGCCTGTCTGACAAGAATAGCACTGCTCTTACATGTACCACAAATTCCTTTCCAGGGGCAGTAAACTGATTTGTAAAACATATCCGAAGAGCATTTAAAGGATCTTGTTGTCCACTAATTTCTTTTGGTGCATCTCTTTGAGAGTCTGCTCAAACCAGGATTGGAAGTGTCAATGCAGTGCAAAATAGCAACATTTTTTTCTCTCTTTTTATAGATTTGTCATATTCAAGCCACAATAGGGCCAAGCGGCATGGTTTTTTTTTTTTTTGGTTTACACATCCCCCGGTGGCAGTGAGGTACCATAACTTGACTGCGTATTTTGACGCCAGTCACGCCAATGTGCGGGTCCTGACTCTCCTTCATGTCCTGCAAATTGGATTCTTCTATGTACTCTATCATGGAGTTTGTACAAAGGAAAAAAAGAACTTTAGATCCAGACACCTATTAGTTAACTTGTTTTCAAGCTTTAAGTTGATTTGCTTACCATCAAAGTTTCTTTTGTTCCAAATTGGGATGCACAGATTGTTAGAGAGAAAAGATGGAAGGAAGTAACTGCTGTCTTCAATTTTCCCGCCACAGCTACAAATGCTTCTTTCGTGCTGCGCAAATACTATTTGTCGTTGATTTATCACTATGAGCAAATTTACTTCTTCAAGGCCAAGGGTTGGAGTCCTTGTGCTGGTAACTTTTGAAACTCTGTGTTATTGCAAATTTTTTGTGGGGCATTCCAAGTATCGGAGTAAACAAAAATCTTGTGCAGATCCTTTTCAGGGTCTGTGTTCTCCGCCTGTTCCTTCTCGTAGTTTGGCTGAACCAGTGCGGCCATCGCCAGAAATTCAGGCAGCAGCAGTGCAACCACCTAGAGTAAATGCGGCAGAAGTCCCACCTACAGGTTTTCTTTCTATGTTTCGTTGTTTGGCCCTATCAACAAATATGAAAGTTGAAACCACCTGTTGCATTTTTGCAGTGTATTATTGCACCACTCACCTTTTCTATGTCAGACTATTTTTAAGTGGGCGCAGGTTGTTTATGGCTGTGTTTAAACCTCTTAACGCATGTCTGATACGGGGGCTTTTTTGGGGTGGGATTGGACTATTTGAAGTTGTCCAGGTTAACCCATTGTTTGGTTACCAATCTATCTTATTTAACTCATGCTGATAGAAAATTACGGCAATAAGTAGTTTTATCTCGTGAGAACAATCAACTTGCAAACCATTTACAGTAATGAGATGAGCCTAAGAGAGGTGATGGGGGAATATCACGCAGATCCGTAAAAGCTGCTAAAAATTTCTCTAGATGTGTAAATGTTGCTTGACGAATGCGAATTTCCTTACCGTGTGAGAATTCCTGCAGGATGCAGATTTCATGTATTCTAGAGATGATTTGCGAAGGTGCTTTTTGTCTAATGTAGTGTTTGGACTCAAGGGTTCCGTAAAAGGGCAATGGAACTTGGAATTTTACTAGATAAATCCAACACTATCCTGTTCTTAAGACTGTCCAAGTTTCCCATTTCTGATATTATTTTTTTTTCCCGTGGGGAAATGTTGGTTCTAGTAACATGTCATAACAATCCAACGTTTCCATGCTCTTGGTGATTTTCAAACTAATGGCAATTGAGAGTGACAAATTTAGTTGACTTGGGTAAGTTCATACTAGTGTCTTTTGGGAATTCCAACTTTAAGGAAATGTGAAATAACTGCATTCAAATCGAGATTGAAAGGTATCAATTCTTAACATCGCCTATTTATTTTCACTTTCGATCACGTTCACTGCCATTAGTAAGGGACATTTATGGAAAAGCAAACAATTTTGATTTGACTTTTCACAGAGGACCAACAATTTGGGACATCTCAAAACGGGAAAACGGACCACTAATGATTTTGTGATGCTACTTGTGGCTGGTCATTGGATTTTAATCTGGCTTTCCATTTGTTTGACTCGTTTGTTTGTGCAATTCCCATGTATCTTGCTGCATAGTTTTAGCCAAGTAACAGATCAATTTCCTTGTCTCTCTAGTGGCTGCAGTAACTTCTATGCCGCCAACAGGCTCTCCAATTGTAGGGGTGATTGATGGGAAATTTGAAAGCGGGTATCTAGTGACTGTTAAAATTGGATCAGAGATTCTGAAAGGAGTCCTTTATCAGACTCCGCAAAATCAATCATGCCAAGTTCCACAGCATCACAGCATTTCTTCTGACCATAATGGCAGCAACACCCCTACAACATCAGGTGTGGTCAGACGCAGACGGAGAAAGAAATCTGAAATGAAAAAGAGGGACCCAGCTCACCCCAAACCCAATAGAAGCGGATATAACTTTTTCTTTAAAGAGCAGCATGCCAGGTTGAAACCACTTCATCCGGGGAAGGATAGAGATATAAGTAGGATGATTGGTGAATTGTGGACCAAAATGCAAGAAACTGAAAAAGAGGTAAAGAAAAGGAAAAATATTTATGTTTTGGTCATCTTTGACGATGGTTACAGCTAACCATGCTTTTCATTTCATTGTTTTTTGTGTTGAAGGCTTACCAGGATAAAGCTATGAAGGACAAAGAGAGATACAAAATAGAGATGGCGGATTACAAAGAAAGATTGAGGACAGGTCAAATCATAAGCAACGCAGTCCCAATTCAGCAGCGGCCTCCGCCGGTAGATATCCACATGGCGGAAACAAATGAGAAAATTGAAACGGAAAGTGGGGAGTCTCCGCAAAGCCTGGAAAATGAGATTAGTACTAGCAAGAGTGGTTCAGAAGATAATACTGAAGATAAGGACTCTGATGTGGAGGCATCTTTTGAAGTCGAAGGTTGTGCTGAAAATAAGCGAATCAAGTATTCTGTTGAAGATGAAGGGGGTTTTGACGTGGAGAAGAATGTTGACATGGTTGGAGATGGGAACTTGGAAACTTTGGGTGATGTTATTATGGAAGAAAGTGAGAAAGAGTTCGTACCTTTGGAAGCGAAAGGAGCAATGCTTTGCGAAGGGAAAAATTCATTACCTGGTGAAAATAGAGATTCAGTAGCCAGTGAAGAAAACATGGAGGCCGAGAAAGAATCGGTACCTTTGGAAGACAAAGGAGCAACGCCTTGGGAAGGGAAAGAATGGTTCCCTTGTGAAAAGAGAGATTCGGTATCTAGCGAAGAAAATGTGGAGACTGCGACAGAAATGGAACCTTCAGGCAAGAAAGGAGCAATGCCTCATGAAGGGAAAGAGTCGTCACCTGGTGAGAAGAGAGATTCAGTACCTAGCGTAGAATATGCGGAGACCGAGATAGAATCAGTACCTTTGGAAGGGAAAGGAACAATGCCTCGTGAAGGGATAGAGTCTTCACCTAGGGAGAAGAGAGATTCACTTTCTAGCGAAGAAAATGCGGAGACCGAGACAGAAACAGGTCCTTCGGAGGATAAAGGAGCAAGGCCTCTTGAAGGAAAAGAATCTTCACCTAGCGGGAAGAGAGATTCTAGCGAACAAAATGCAGAGACTGAGAAAAAGTTGGTACCATCGGAAGAGGAAGGAGCAATGCCCTGCGAAGCTAAAGGCAGTGAAATGAGAGAGTCTTTATCCAGTGAAGCAAAAGCATCAGATTCAGTGCATTGTGAAGATCACTAGACTTTTCCCTCTGTAGATCATCTTACTTGTTTGAGCATAGTTGCATTTTGATATGGCAGCATGTGCATCGTTGTTTAGTTAATATATTCCTTTGCTCGTATTTATCGTGTTTGTACAATCGGGATGCTTTTTGATCTTTTTTAATTTCTGTTTTTTGTTGACCTCAGGGGCCTGAGGCTATGGCCGAATGTGAACGATTTGTAGGGGAGATGTGTATGGTTTCAGCTCAATTAACATTTTGGGCCACCCTGTTGTCCGTATTTTTGACCTTTTATCAATGAATTATGTCTGTAGATGTTGTCATGGGATTTTCGGTGTCCATTTTCCTTCTGAACATCATTGCATTCTCTCGCATAGTACAGTATCCTCACTTGTGCTTGGCCAAAGCCGGTGTAAAAATAAAAGCCGCTTTCTGGGGGTGAGTTCGTAATGAAAATCTGCATGGAACATCTGCCTCATGAGAAATTGCATAATGTATTTTTATCTGTAGTTTGCCAGTTCGATGTTAGTTCACCAGTAAATTCCGAGACCTTTAATGAAGTTGCATCCAAAGGCATCGTAAGCGGTTTTTGGTACTTGGTAGTGTGATATTGAACATTCTTTAGTTTGAATTATTTGCTTCTTACCTGGTGGTTGCTTGGTCTTATATCAGCTGAAATATTGGCAGGCATTTGTGACTCATTTGCATTTTCAAGGGACAACAGCAATGGGACACTTTCTGGGCCGTTTCTCTCTACTCTGCAATTCTGAAAGCATCAGTTATAGCTTTAGGGGTTTTCCAAATTTTTAGGATTATTTCCAAGGACACCCCTCCAACTATCACGTTTTGTCAACATAACCCCCTCATGTTTAAAACTCATCAATCTCACCCCTTTGTCTATCAAAATTCATCAACTACACCCCTTCTGTCCAATTCTGTTAAGAAATGTTAACATTTTGGATGGAAAATAGCTAACTTTGGATGGAAAAAAACAAAATAACCCTAAAATGCCCCTCCTCTCTCATCTCTGCTGCTCTCTCTCTCTCTCTCTCTCTTCTACTCCCCCACTGATCCCCAAACCCAAACCCAAAAATTTCAAACCCCAAAGTTTCAAAACCCAACTCTTTCTCGTCTCATCTCTCCCTACCACTCCATCTCCCCCCACTTATTCCCAAATTCAGAAATTTCAAAACCCATCTCCTTTTCCTCTGCCTAATTTTACAAACCCATCTCCCCAACTGTGATTTGGACCCTGAGATTTCGGACAAACGGCCGGGGGAGGTGGAGAAAGTGGCTGTTAACTCGGGTTTCGAGCTCCATCAGTTCTTGGCCCGAAATGCTACTGGTACATACAATCTGTGCACAGATTGTGCACAGATTTTGTGGTTGGGCCCACCACGGGTCCCATACAAATGATCCGAGCCGTTCATTAAATGTAAAATATTTTTTCAAGGGTTTCAATAAAAAATCAGCTCAATCCAATACCTATAGATGCTTGATCTAATCATCTAACTTTTTATTACCCGAAAATTTGAATGAAAATTTAGATGATTGGATCAAGCACTTATAGATATTAGATTGAGCTGATTTTTTACGAGGACTATTGAAAAAATATTTTACATTTAATAAACGGCTCGGATCATTTGTGTGGGACCCGTGGTGGGCCCCACCACAAAATCTGTGCACAGTTTGTGCACAGATAGTCTGTACCAGTAGCATGGTTCGTTGTTGGCCCAGCCCGGTTCGATCGACAAGGTTTTGGTTTCAATTAGAAGGATGAGGCCAGAGATCGTGGTGACTCATGCAAATAGTCAGGACGTGGTGATGTCGGAGGTGTACTTGTTAAGGTGTTGTGGTCACAACAGATTATTTTCTTTACATGAGATATTTTGGTGACAGCTAAGTCGGTTAGTATTTAGTTCATGCAAGAATAGTTAGTGGAGTATATAAGTATTCAGTGATGTAATCAAGAATCAAGAATAGCAATATCAATTTCTCTCACTAATTTTCCTACGTTTTCTTTCATTTTCTTTCTTATTTCTCGTCTGTTTTGAGAAATTCCGCACCTGGGGCGGCAGATTTGCAACGTGGTGGCGTGCAAGGGGGCGGATCGGGTGGAGCGGCACGAGACGCTAAGTCAGTGGTGGGGCAAGATGGGTGCAACTGGGTTTGAGTCGAACTGAGCATGTTGTTGGCTCTGTTTGGTGGTGGGGATGGGTATGGGGTGGAGGAGAACGACAGGTGTTTGAGGGAAAGAGAAGAAAGAGGAGAGATCGCGTTGAAATTTTTTCTCCCAAGTTTATTTATTTTTTTTATCCTCTTTTTCTCCCAAATTCAAAACCTAATTTTAACATAACAAGGGGTAACTTAGTCTCTTCATATGTTTCCGTTCAAAATTTTAATGGAAGTGAATGGAGGGGTGGAGTTGATGGAAAATAAAAGTTGAGGGGGTGAGGTTGATGAGTTTTAAACATGAGGGGGATATGTTGACAAAACGTGATAGTTGAAGGGGTGTCTTTGCAAATAACCCAAATTTTTATCATTACATCTACACATTCTTTGGTCCAACGAATTTTTTATTTTTTGGCATTTTATAACGGTGATCTCTTTGGCTTCGGCCGACTAATTCCTCAGGTACGCCTGATTTTCCTCTTTGATTTTGAATGTGGACTATCAAGAATAAAATTATCGGTCCAAAGTTCGGAATTTGAGCTTGAGACCTAATGAAGAGAAATTCCAGGTCCTCTCCATGAGCTGGCGCAGGCGGGTGGGTCTCTAGTCCAATGTAAGTGTCCTTTACAATGCGAAGCCTAATCTAGTCCATTTTCATATTGGCGTGTCTTTTATAACGCGAATCAGCGAGGCGCGCAATAATGTGCACTAGGTCAAAACTTTTGGAATAGTAGAGTAGGCTTCATAGCAATGCAAACTGTTGGTAATCATCAATTAATTTCCTCTCTTAGGTTTGTGAGCAGTGCATATAAGAAGCAAGTAAAAACGGTGGAATTTTCTCAATTTTTAGCTTTTAGCATTCTTCTCGTTATCGTATGTAGGTGCGGTCAAAATCATTAACCCTTAACCAGAGAAGACTATTTGACCCTCCAATTAGCAGCAGACACATGGCAACGGGGTCCGCGCAGAAGAGAAGCCTCGGTCAAACCTTAACCTAAAAGGAAGAATAGTTGACCGATCAATCGAAGGAAGACAGTGTACAAAGCTTGAAGGAAGCACCCGCGGAGAATTTCCGTGGAAGGAGTAATCCCTGCAGAAGTCCGCCTGCTACGTGGGAAGAGGAAATTGGGCCCCAAGACAGCTTTAGCAGCGGAGGGCTACGGGTGAAGCCCAGCAAGTCGCTGATGTTTAACAATTAAAGAGTCCCTAGAGTTTCATCCGGGCCGCAAGGCAGGGTCCGAGAGGAGCTCCGTGATGGGAACATGATCGCCGCAGGTCGCGACCTTGCTCCAACGAGAAAGAAGGAGTCTCTTGTGGCTTGGTGGCTTGGGATGGAGGTTGCGTCACGAGGAATCGAGCTCTCCCGCGGAAAAGAGTCTGCGGAAGGGCGAGTTTCCCCAAGACCCAGAGGTACAAGAGGGCACGTGTTGGGGTTTCATAGGAGCGTCATCCTGCTCCTGACCTAGGCCCAGGTGCCCTATAAATACCCCTGACATTCCCCTTGATTTGACAGAGCTGACTTTTTTTCTGGAAAAAGGGTGTGTGAGCACTAAATTTGAGAAAGAAGAACATTCTTCCTCAGAGAAAAAGTGACTTCACTCATTCAATCAGGAAAAAGCCAGATGTTAGCCCCGCGGAAAGGAACAAGGGACACGCTGCTTCTTGCACTCTCCCTCACCCCCCACAAAGTTGTTTCACCTTTTCACTTACTAACCATCGACCAATTGCACATTTTCAGCTCATACATATTACACGTAAGCAAACCTCAGCGGATCCCCCAATTACCTACATCGTATTAGTTTTGCTATCCTTAGCATGACCCGTTTGAAAAATGTAACTTTGACAGCGTACGAGCTTGTCTCTTGCTTTCTACTCTAATGGAAGGAAGACGTTCATACTACTATTATATTAAGGACCATATCTTTTGGGAACCTCCTAAAAAGTAACGACAAGTGCGATTGGTGTCGTGACACACTGAAAGTAAGCTTTAAATCCAATCTTTTATTCAGCCAATTAAACAATTCTTTCTCCAATTTATTTACCTGACCAGCCGTCTTTGATTTTAACCAGCGCCACAACACTTTCACAGGCTAAGAAGCAATTTTTATTTATTTTGCTTTTATTCAACTTGGTGACAATAATGCACCCTGTGTGATCAAAATTGCTTCTTATCCATTTATACACAGTTTCTTTGTTGTTTCCTCGTCACCTTGGCTTTTGACGAAGTCTTCTGAGTAGACTCATAAAGTCAGTCAAGTTCAGAATTGTTTCTTTACTGTTGCAAACGAGACTTTTCTACCTCTCTCTCTCTCTCGCTGTCTCTCTAGTTTGTCATCTTCATGATCATCCACCTCTGCTGCAATTAACTCTCTCTCTCTCTCTCTCCCTCTCTCTCTCTCTAGTTTGTCATCTTCGTGATCATCATCAACCTCTGCTGCAATTAAACAACCCCAATTGAAGCCACAGGCCACCCCCTAAAACCAGAAAACCTTCCCAAAAAACATGGAAGGAAAGAGTACGTTTACCTACGCGAGGGAGAGGCTTGAATTGGAGCTCAGAGGAATCAAAGAGAATCCACCAACACACATCAGTTTTGGGCCGCGAAGTGATGATGATGTATTCAATTGCCAAGGCATTATTATGGGGCCTATTGGCACCCCATTTGAAGGTGGTATCTTCCTCCTTTCCATACAGTTCCCAAGTGATTACCCTTTCAGCCCTCCTGAAGTAAAGTACCTAACCAAGGTATATCCTTCATTTAGTCTGCTTTATCCATCCTTGTTTGCTAGTATTAGGGCAATCCTTGGCCGTTTGGCCTTGGATGCTTGTTTAAACACGATCCGTCCGTAATGCTCGGAAAAAAAGTTCGAAATACCCATTTTTCATTTGATTCATTATTTGGTTACCCTTTCAAGTGCTCATTTTGGGCGTTTAGTTGAACGGGTTTTTTTTAAAAGTGATTTTGGTATTTCATATTTAGCCATTGGCACTACATTTTTTTTTAAAATTTTTTTATCCTATGTCAAATTATCAAATTACCCTTTATTTTGTTAGCGTTCATCAACTTTAAAGAGTATTATCGTAATTTCAAATAGAAAAAAAGACAAAAAGTGAAGTGCCAAAATCAATTTTTTGTTTTTTCCCTTCAAAATATTGTAGTATTTTCCGTTATTGGTTTTGGGCTAGAAACTGAATATCCAATGAAATGCAAAACTGACAATTTGATTTCTAATAAACCGTCAAGGAGATCATAACCACGTCGGCTGAATAGAAACATCAAACTGAACGGCAAAACAAAATGAGCACCGGGCGGAAAAAATGCCTAACCTCAGACACTCTAAAGATACTATTTCAAACCTGCTCCGAATTCGGGAACCTAATGCATTGGGCTGCATTTTTAATTACGATTCGTGCTTGAAAATGCAAGATTTTTGAGATTTTGTTGATAGCTAGCGAGATGGTCTCTGATGTGCAGATTTATCATCCGAATGTAAATGAAGATGGCATAATTGACATCAACATAGGAGAGCAGTGGACCCCTGCTTGGACTACGGAAGCACTGCTGCTCTCTATCTGGTCAATGCTCATGGAGCCAATTCTTGGGCACACTGAAAATGAAATCTCAGATCTTTATCTGAACCACTATCAACGTTACAGCGCGATTGCAAGAGAGTGGACCCAAAAGTACGCAATGTCTGGATTTGTGTCGATTTCCCCTGGTGATCAATCGCTACATTTGGAAGTTGCCAGACTTTCGATCGAGTGAGGGATCATCCTCTGGTCATGCTCATAAAAGGATTGTCACACACTGGTCGCCCCGTTGATGGAAACAAAAAGGCTAATCCTCATGGAGGATGCTTTTCTAAGCAATAATAGACAGGTGCAAATCCTGGATAAGTGATGTTGCATAGTAGTAATGTCGACTTGCTTTTCTAAGCAATAATAGACAGGTGCAAATCCTGGATAAGTGATGTTGCATAGTAGTAATGTCGACTTTGCATCGCTTGATGCGATGATTGAGTTAATTAGATGCTGGGAAATTTCGACGGTTAATGTTGATGGCATTGATTTGAAGTGACATAATTGACAGTTTACGATATTGCGGTTTTGATCGTGAATTTAGCGAGAGAAAAGTGAATATGAAGTACTGTACAAGACACTGAATTGGTGAAACCAAATTTATTATTTTCTTGGCGTATGAAAATCATGGTTGAAAAATAAGCTTAGAGCAAAAAGTGAAGCAGTGATTTCACGTGTTATATGACTTGTAGTATACCTCATATGCAGCCTGACAGGCTCGGGAGAGAGGATGCCTTTGTTTGAGAAGCTCTGTGCCTCTGTGGTTTTGTAGCAAATTGAACTTAGAACCAATTCATTTTTTTGTTCCGAAACTTAGTGCACCTCGACTAATTTATTGGGTTCAAAGAGGAACCTACACCCAAAAATTATTTTTTTCAATAAAAATAATTTTATATTCAATATTAGTATTATTTGATTGATATCGTCGAATAAGTTTCGAATATGTGCGTGTATATATATTTAAAATCGAATGTGTACAACAAAAGATATAGGGGGGGGGGGGGCATTGTTTAAGTGATTTTTTGATAGCATCTACTTTGTACATATTGCCAAAAGATGAATTTTGTAGTCTCTTAAAAAATGGATTTGGACAAAAGGAAAAGGTTTGATTAGGATAGTGAAACATGGAATAAGCATACTCTCGTGAGTGGAACAAAGCGAGGTGAACAAAATTGCTGGGTCGTTATATATTGGATGAATGAAGAGAAGATCATATCACACTAATCAACCTTGCTAAAATATGATATACACATGTAATCAACCTTAGAAGGTAATTGGTCAGCCGTGCATAGGACGGATTCAGTGCTAGTACTTTATTATAGTAGTGTATATCGCTTAGTGAAATTTTATGTTTTTGCTTGTACTAGCGAAAACCTGTGCTATGCATGGCATGATTAAAACATAATCGTGATTTTAAAATTCACATTTAATTGTGTAAGTTTTGCACAGTTCATATTAAAGTAAAAATAAAAATTTGTACACACAGACATTCTATGTGCAATCACACCTTTTTTTCCGGGTTAATCTCTCATATGAGCAGAATTTTTTGATAAATTATATATTTAGTTTTTATAATCGGCTAAAAGATGTTTTTTCAACCAAAATTTATCTTTAATTCATGACTTATCCTTATGAAGGGGCGGATTTGACTTCGTTGACCAAGAAACCGTCTTTTTTGCTTAAGTAAAAAAATTCTTTATGGGTTGGGACAAAATTGAATTTTAAAGTGAGGTCAAGTGAGTAAAAATGGGGTGAAAATTATACATATCCCTGTAAAAATTTGGAAGGGTCACTTGCATACACTTGTCAATTGTCAATTGCTCCTCCCTTGTGAAGAAGCAAACTCTAAGCGAATTTTGTTATCTTTATTCTCAGACATAAGAGAAATTACATAATGAAATGTCGGATTCTTTTTTTTAAAAACAAGAAAGTCAAAATGTTGAAAAGAATCGAAATGAATGACAACTGTCCATTGTTTGATGGATGGGACAGAGGTTCTTCAAAACCTTCGGTATGGCTTCAAAAGAACGCACAATTTTCACCTAGTCTTAAGGTAGGTGCAGTCACGCTTTTTTTTTTAAAAATATTATTTAAAAAAAAAGGATAATTTCAGGTTCAAATATAATAAAAATAAAAAATAATTTTTTAATTTTTTTTTTCACTGTTTAAAAGATCTCAATGAGATCTATTGAACAAGATCTATATTAATAGAAAAATTATTTGAATAAACACATGATTTTTGAGTTTGAAAATACTTTCTTTTTCTAAAAGTTTTTATTCTAAGAAACTGGAACACGGGGTAGCTTCTTTCAGAACAGTAAGTCTATGGGTACAGTAGATTGATACAGATTTTTCGTGGGGCCCACTACGGATCCCACACAAATGATCCAAGTCGTTTACTAAATGTAAAATATTTTTTCAAAGGCCCTCTCAAAATTCAGCTTAATCCGATAGTTATAGATGTTCGATCCAATCATCTAACTGTTTCATATCCTGAAATCTAAGTGAAAAATTAGATGATTGGATTGAACACCTAAAAGTATCAGATTGAGCTAAATTTTTGCGGAAGCCCTTAAAAAAATATTTTACATTTAATGATTGGCTTGGATCATTTGTGTGGGACTCGTAGTGGGTCTCACGAAAAATCTGTGTACAAAATCTGTAGCAATCTGTTGTACCCATAGACTTATTGCTTTCAAACGGTGTTTATGCAAGATTGGGAAATTCAGTAGTGAAAGGCCTTGCAAGGCACTCTGTAGGGCACACGTGGGCCATCAATCTTGACAATGAATGATTGAGATATGATTTTTAATTGTGACCGGTCAGAATCATTTATTACCAGTCATAATTGATTTTTGATCTGAACTGTTGATTGATGAGATCAATGACTGTGCGCTACACTACAATCCTTGTAGGGCACTCCACCCTACAGGATCCTCGGGTCCGTTTATGCTTCCTCATTTAGTGGTTGTTTGGAAGGCAAATTGTGGCTTCTCATTTTTGGTAGAAGATTATAAGATTTCTTGGAATTAAGATTTTTTAATTTTCAAAGAACTCTGAAACAACTGGGGAAGCTTTTTTTTTTTTTTTTGCCAAGACGATAACAGATGGTATTATAAATCGCAAACCAAATACATCATGAGGAATCTCCATCCCTAGACAAGGGATCAAGAAGCCAAACAGGAGGGGATTCAGTCCAAAGACTACAATCCAACTCACCTAAACCTTTACTAGCCAAAGTATGCGCAACCGAATTAGAAGATCGGCGAGCAAACAAAAACATACAACTTTGAAAATCATTGCTCAAAACCTTAATATCATGAATGATAGAATTCACGCTTTGGCTGACTACTGTATGCCCATTTATCATGTCAATGACTGCCTTAGAATCACTTTCCACCATGACTGTATTTAATCCTAGTTGAAGCCCCAATTGGACTCCATGACGAACTGCCATGGCCTCTGCGATTTCTGGACTTCTACACCAAGACAAGCATCCAGATGCAGCAGCCATGAACATTCCATTCGCATCTCTGATAACCGAACCGAATGCACCTTTCCCAGAAAACTTTGCCCATCCTCCATCCACATTAATTTTGACAAAACCAGTACTCGGTCGCTGCCAAGCAACGCTAGAATCCGTCTCCCTAGTACTTCGATTTTCTCCTACTGATCGGTTTGCGGCTAAGTATTCATCCAAGCAAACTGCGGCCCTAGTACTAACAACTTGAGGTAGCAAATTTTTTTGTTCAAACACAGCACCATTTCGATTTTTCCAAATATACCACATCCCAACTGCTATAAGAGAACAACGCCTACAACTGGGGAAGCTTAGTTGGTCAAGATTCTTGCATTTTACTAGGATGTCAGGAGTACGAATCTCCTTACTCTATGTGTAGATGGGCTTGTAGTTGTGTTGGGTCTAGAGTGATTGTGGAGTTATTGGAAAAATGACGGCCCATTACGTATTTTGAAAATTAATACCCGTTAAGGACATATTGAGAACATTTGTTAATACTGAAAATGTCCTTGTCGGATATTAATTATCAAAACACGTCCATGGTCATCATCTTCCTGAAGTTATTTCTAGTTTCACTTGTATTCTGCCACTGCTTGACCAAGAAACAAAAAAAGAACTCCATAATTCATCAAGAACTTTGCTTGTCCAAATTCTATCGAATCAAGATGACTATTTGTTCCGGTATGGTATGAATAGTACTTTTTTTTGGTTGCTCGGCATGAATAGTACTTATTTGGTCTTACACAAATTTTGATTGGAATTGTTTGAGCAATTCACGTATATATATATATACACACACACACAGGCGGAATTAGAAGTCTTTGTCCAATTTCGCTTCTTATATGAGTTATATCGATAAAGGTTCTCAAAATCAATTGGCAAGACGTCATCCATAATTACGCAAGACGTCATTTATATATATATATATATATATATATAAGACTTCTAATTCGGCCAATTGTGTCATGTCCTAATTCTATTTACCAACCAACCGGAGTAACCGTTGAGACTGAAGAGTGCTGCTTTTACCATGAGATTAAATTCTATCCATCACTAGTAAAGTATTGCATATAAAATCCACAGTAAAGTATTGCCATGCAAAAAATTAGCTTTATCAAAAGTTAATAGATATATCAAAATTTGAATTTTGGTTTATAAAATGGATGATTTGACTTCTATCAATAACAATAAAGATAAACTCTTTATTTTACAAAGTAAAATTCAATTTTTGATACTCCTATCGATGTCCGATCAAGTTTATTTTTTGCATGGATACACTATTATGTGGGGGCTACGTACAAGATAACGGTTCAGATTAATAATAAACACATGGTAGGACCAAAAAAGGCGGTGGAAGAAAATTGGGGTTTTCCACTGTCGTTGAAAAGAATTTAAACTACCATAGTGAAACATGCTTTAAGTAATCAAAGTAATTAAAGTAACAAATTCAAAGTTTAGACGAACCAATAATACAGTAAATCGATCAATATTTCAATTTGGATGTAGTCCAATTCCAATCTACAAATTCCACACATATAGGACCCATGCATTGCATTGCATGACTTAATTATTATTCAATTAACTTCTATATTTTTTGTTCCTACTTCCTAATTAGTTAGAAACACTTTTATTTTTCTGACTTTTCAATAAGAGACTAAATTTTTTACACCGCCGGTGTAGTGTAAACATTTGTTTTTTCCAAATAAATTGAATTGCGCCACGTTAGCATGTTTTATTAATTGAAATCACTGTTTTGACACGTGTCGCAATGCAATTGATTTGGAGGAAACAAATGTTTACACCGGCAGTGTAAAAAATTTATTCTCTTTCAATAATTAGCATCAAAGACAAAACTTTACCATATTTTTGCAGCGATAAAGGGGAAAAAAAAATCATTTGAAAGTCTACAATATTTGAAGTAGGAGCCTTAAGTATGGGAACTAAACTGGAAAGAAATCTTATGCAAATTAATTGCCTCATCTCATTATCCTCTTATACATTATCATGACAAAAATGGACAAAAATCATCCCCATTAACTAGATGCATATATGGAACCTTGACCAGATACATTTCCAAAGTTGTGTAGCTATATATATGGGGCAAATAGTACCACAAATTGAAAACCACAACTTTGCATTCATCATTTTGCTTCATTTGAAACGATGAGTCGCAGTATTTTCCTCCGGTTGCTCATCGTTGCATCTCTCTTTGTTTCCATAACTTTTTCCGCCCAACAACAGCTAAGTTTATTCGGGAATGAGGTTCAAATGTTTATAATCAGTAACGTCCCGAACGATCGTCCAACACCGTTACTGGCTCAATGCCAATCGGGAGATACCTATATTGGAAGGCATTCACTCAAAACAGGCGAGGTATTGGCTTGGCATTTCAGAATCAATTTCATTAAAACTACTCTCTTCTATTGCAATTTCTACTGGGGATCCAAATCCCGAAGTTTCGACGTGTTCACCGTAGGCTCGGACGATGAGTGCAAACCTTCGACTACTCGAGATTACTCGTGCTATTGGTTAGTAAAGACTGATGGTTTCTATAGAAGTAACAATAACACCATGTGGAAGAAAAAATATGACTGGGCTTGACTCCTAGTTTTTTGTGAAAATATTCCCAAATTAACCTCTATTAATATGTCAAATGGTAGCAGTTTTGTGCCAGCTAAAGCTAGAAAGACATATCTTATATATGCAAATTGCTTCCTATATATATGATTTCTTTTGAATTATTCATCTTATTTTTGTGTGTGATTTAATTTGTTTTCTTCTCTTTCACTATCAATCGTGGGAAGATTGGTGGCGGTTGATTGAATATCTTAGGCATACTTTCATATTGATCGAGTGAGATACTTGTTAAAAGGTTGCATTAATTTAAAAGATTTGAATTTGGCACTCCCCAAGATTTTGAGGAGTGCCAAAATCGCTCCCCTAATTTAACTATTTAAAACCTCTAATATTCTAACGTTGTTTATAAATGCAAAACTTCCGAAAGCACTCTTGAGCAAAATCTTGAATTTTCATTTTTCTTTTTCTTAGACATGTTAATTTCTGTACCTCATTTGTTCCACTTTGGATATGGTACGTGGGACAGCTAGTTAGTAAGGAGTCTTTCTATGGACACCGACCATATAAACACCAATTCTGAACCGACGATGTGCGGGACACACTCTGGATCCCGCATGAAAAATCCGAGCCGTCCAATAATTTTAAAAACCAAAATCAAGCGGGTCCATAAAAAATCAACTCAATCCGATATGTGTAGGTGCTCGATCCAAGCTTCCCATTTTTTCTGATTTTTCAAAAATGCGAAGATTGGATCGAGCACTTACACATATCGCATTGAGCTGATTTTTCATGTGCCCCTCATTTTTTTTTTAAATTATTCAACGGCTCAGATTTTTCGTGCGGGACCCGAAGTTAGCCCCGCACGGGGTCGGTGCAGAATTGGTGCATATATGGTCGGCCTCCCTAGCTTTTTCAGTTAGTAAGGCTCAGATTTTCCGTGCGGGACCCGAAGTTAGCCCTGCACGGGGTCGGTGCAGAATTGGTGCATATATGGTCGGCCTCCCTAGCTTTTTCGGTTAGTAAGTTTACAATCAACCACTTCTTTTTTTTTTTAATCCGACAATCAACCACTTCATTAGGGTTTTTTTGGGCTAAATAAGCTAATTGGCTTATTTTTTTATCCTTATTCTTTTTTTTTTTTTGTATTTGGTAGTTTTTCGTCAATTTTTTTGTGGATTATTATGGCGTCATGGGAAGAGAGATGTAAAAAGTAAAAAATTAAGATCGAACCTCAATTTTTATGGATAAAGAAAAAAATAAGTCAACAAGCCAAATTTTTTCTTCTTTATTCAAAAAAATTAAGTTTGGACCATAATTTTTTACTTTTCCGATTCCTCTCATCAAGTCGAAACAATATTCCACAAAAATTAATGCGAAACTAACAAATGTGAATAAAATTGAATAAGAACAAAAAGAAGAAGAGGCAATTGGCTTATGAACCATGCTACTGGTATAGACAATCTGTGCACAGATTTTATGGTGGGGCCCACCATGGGTCCCATACAAATGATTCGAACCGTTCATAAAATGTAAAATACTTTTTTAAGAGACCCCGGAAAAAATCAGCTCAATTCAATACCTAAAAATGTTCGATTCAATCATCTAAATTTTCATTTAGATTTCCGGGTAATGAAAAGTTAGATGATTAGATCAAGCACCTATAGGTATTGAATTGAGTTGATTTTTAACAGAAACCCTTGAAAAAATATTTTACATTTAATGAACGGCTCGGATCATTTGTGTGGGACACGTGGTGGACCCCACCACAAAATCTGTGCACAGATTGTATGTACCAGTAGCATTTCGGTTGGCTTATTTAGCCAAAAAGAATGCACCTTCCCTTGTCTTCCTCTGTTTTTCTTACCCTGATCTAGCATTTTCATCTAAATGGATCTATGCCACATGCACTCAAGACCACTGGCCCTGAGCAAAGGTGAGCAAGACTTTGGTCTAAAAAATTTACTAAAAAGAGGAACCTCAAAAAGTTGTTTACAATATTGATTAAATACAAATTCTGAAACAGATCAATTAAAAGAGTCCAAACCAGATGAATTTTGTAGGTCAAATTTGATCATACCTCGTATATTTGCCGCTAAACATGCAAAAAGAGTGATCTAGACATTGCGACGAATGGCGTCGTACACCTGAGGCGGCAGTATCTCATTTGCCAAAGGTATGGGAGGAAGAGAAAGGCAAAACCATAAATTATTGTTTAAATTATTCTTTCGGTATTATTTACTTCTCGTAAAGTTCTTTAGACTTTCGTAAAGATATTCAGAGAGATCAACGAGAGAAATCAGAAAAATATAGCAAAAGAGTTAGATTTGGAAATTTTTTAAATAAGACGACACTAAAGACAAAAAAAACAACTCTTTTAAGTTGTATTCGTCTTTAGTGATAATTTTTTTTTTTGGCTGCACGTTTTTACTTGTCATATAACTCACGTCAAGACTAAGTACCAATCCAAAAAAATAATGTGAATCTAATTAAAACTTAGAACAATTTAGAAAAGACGGAAAAACATATCAGGACCATAATTTAGGAAGAACAGTGCTTTAGGATATCCTTTCTATAGCCCAATCTTTTTTAAACCAAACAACTTAACTTAGATTAACACAAAAGAGTAACAAGTCTGGTAGTTTTACAAAATGGGGGACTACTACACCAAGCTGATCTTTACATATAGACTATAGACTCCAACACAAACTCAGGTGCGCTATTATACAATACAAAACGCCTTTGAGTTGTTGCAGCATGCTTGGCTAACGAGTCAGCTACTCCATTAGCCTCGCGATAACAAAACATAACCTGCAGTGCAGAAAGAAGTGAAGACCAGAAAATCTTGCAACACCCTGCAGAGCCGACCTGCCTCCTACATAAAGCATTGAACACAAATATATAATCAGTCTCAACAACAATATTAGCAAAACCAAACCGACGGGCAACCGATAACCCATCTCGCATAGCCCACATTTCTGCCATGGTATTAGAGTTGACATGAATCGCTCGTTCGAAACCCAAAACAAAGTCCCCCACACAATTTCGGAATACACCACCCAAGCCTGCATATACTGGATTTTGAATAGAGGAGCCGTCGACATTTAATTTTAAGCAGCGAGCAGCCAGAGCTTGGAGGAACCCAAGATATCCATTACAAAAAATTTGGAGTGCTGGTTTGGGCCTTGGCCCGGCATGGCTTCCAACCAAGACGTGGCAAATTGATTAGCCGCACGCACAACACTTTGGGGGCACACGGCGGGTTCATTATTTGAGAAACTTTTGTATATCCCGGGGATACCAAGCTTCTTGGTATTCCGTCCAGTCCGTTTCTTATTTTTTGGCTATTTTCCGATCACATTTTGATGATCGGCTCCGTTTATTTTGTAGAGTTCGGTGAGAACTTTATTCATACTAAAAATTGCATTCATCAGACTTTATTTGATACACGATTGGAACACATGAAAATCTCCAAAAAGCCAAAACTAGTTCCGATTTAGTGTGTTTTTGGACCCAGTTTTTATTTTTTTCAATATTCATGTGTGCTGATCATGTATCAAATAAAGTTCAATAAACGTGATTTTTGGAATGAACAAGGTTCTCACCGAATTTTACAATATGAACGGAACCGATCATCAAAATGTGATCAGAAAATAGCCGAGAGAACAAAAAACGAACCGAAAGAGATAGCAAGGGACTTGGTATTCTCGGGATACACAAAAATTTCTCTCATTATTGAAGATGGCCTTATTTCTGGATGGGAAATGCTAGGTACCCGGAAATAATTACCCAGAAGTGACCCAGAATTTGTCGTGGAGTGCCAAAAAGTGTAGGTGGGTCCCTCCCATAAACTCAAAGCCAAACAAACTTTAAACAAACTCTTTTCTCTCTCCGGTCTCCCCCTTCTATCCCCTGCCTCCACGAACTCTTCTCTCTTTCTCTCTTCCTCTCACACACACGCACATCCTTTCTCTTCCACGATTCCACTAGTGATTTTCTAATAGCACTACCACCAGCAATTTACAGTTTACTTTTTTAATGTAAAGTCTCAAATGAGTACATAATTTTGGAGGGCTTTAGGCATTTTAGAGAGAGAAATAATGATGCTTTTTTCCTTTGTTCTTTTTGGGTCTAATTCAAATAAAGAGGAAACACAAAGATTGAAGAGAGGAAGAAACAACTCCAATCAATTAGGTCAATTTGTATGAACAAGGCACACTTGTGAGCATATATAATAGATATAGATGTTTGAGAAGATAAATTGGGCATTAGGGATTTGTTACAGTGAAGAAATGGTTCTGAGATGGAGGAGATTATTTGGCACATCGGTTTTCACGTTGATTACAGTCTCACTATGTTCCAAGCCCTTGCCTCCGGTGCCAAACATCGACATCTCAAAATAAAGTAAGACTACTCAAAATTAGCCCGGTTGTTGGGCAATTTAAAATCAATCAAACTCACATCTCAATCAAATCTGGCCACCAACTTCCCAATTGCAAAAAAAATCAAGACCCCCACCTCTTTCAAGGATTAGATAGAGGAGACAGAGGTAAGACAAATTAAAGCTACCCCAGTAAGGCGCTGTGTGTGAGCGTGCGCGTGTGTGAGAGAGAGAGAGAGAGAGAGAGAGAGAAGAGTTCGTGGAGGCAGGGGGAGACTGGAGAGAGAAAAGAGTTTGTTTGGTTTTGGGTTAATGGGAGAGACCCACCTACAATTTTTGGCACTACACGATAGATTCTGAATCACTTCCGGGTAATTATTTCCGGGTACCTTGCATTTTCCTTTCTGGATTGCCACATAAACCATAACATATAGCAGCAAGTTTGAGATAAACATTTTAACATAGCCCAATCTTTAACCGACGAACATAATCATCTCTCAACGAGTAAAACATGCTTTAAGTAATCAGAGTACTTTAATTTGATTACTTTAATCATGGTGATTTGATGGAAGAGCCCATTACTTGCATGTTGCTCCATTTGGTTTGGGTTATGAGGGATTTTTTAGAGTGATGAGTGGAGAAAGATAGATAGAGCAATTAATTGTATGTAGATTGTGCCCGGATATTTTGAGATCCAAAACGAACAAGATTGCAAAGCCCACTGTAGGGATGGTGCCGATTGGATATTTTGCGTGGGATCAATAGTGGATCCCACACAGCATGTACACCGGAGGGAGTATTAATCATGAGCTCTACTATTGGTACCAATGGGCTGGAGTTTTTTTTTTTTTCAA
This sequence comes from Rhododendron mucronatum var. ripense, assembly GCA_019656295.1. Classification (NCBI taxonomy): domain Eukaryota; kingdom Viridiplantae; phylum Streptophyta; class Magnoliopsida; order Ericales; family Ericaceae; genus Rhododendron; species Rhododendron mucronatum. The sequence goes on from BPLT01000112.1 coordinate 1,449,116, forward strand.
TATTATATACTTGAGCGGGGGTTAGTAGGAAAAGTTAGTGAGTTAGTCCACGGGGGGTTCAAAAGCTTTCCATAGCCCTAAACTCACAAATTGCCCATAACGAAGCTCAAACCCTGGTCTTCCACAAGGAAAAATCAGGAGTTACCAACTGGGTTACAAGCCCATTGGTGGGATGTAGTTGGAGCAAGCCTTTATTTAATTTTTTTTTTCTAGAAAAAACCCACGACAAAACCTAATTAATGATTTGACACTAATTTTTTCCATTCATATTTTTTCGCACAACACGTAACTAGATTTCCTTTGAACAGTGCCATCCCGCGTCCGAATCCTTACTCCGCCGTAATAGGAGGGATGTTAATATGCTTGTCATCGATAGGTTGGGTCGTGGTTAAAGTAATGTAACTTCTTTGCCAATATGTGACAGAAAACCAAGGATGAATAATGAGTGGGCCTGGGCTATGGGCTTAGTCGTATATATCAGCCACATTGACATTGGAGGGGAAATCTTTTCCCCGATTCCCCTACTTTTTACACGGGTACGGGTCTTTCGTACCAAACTTAGCCTCGAAGGAAAGCTAAATGAAATAGGGAAACAAGCATAACTAGAAAATTTAGACTAATTAGAAAATATGAATTAAATGAAATCTCAACTAAACGAGAAACGTAATAATAGAAAACCGATCGAACATAGTAACATAATATTATACCAACGATGATAACTCACTCGTATATATCCATGGTAAAAATAAAATAAAACATTTTTTTTTGTCTCTCCATTCTTTCGGCAGTTTCCAAGTTGACCAAGTCTCCCAACTAAAACCAACTTCTTTTCTTCTTTACTCGTTCTCTCTCAAGACCCTGCTCTCTCAAGTCTTTCTTTACTCTCTCTCTCTCAATTTTCCCATCTGTTTTCTACGAACTGGGAAACCATGGGAACAGAGACTCTGGAGTTCTGCGCAAGAAAAAGGCTCGAATTTGAGCTAAGAGAATACAACGAAGATCCCCCAGCAAACATCAGTTTTGGGCCGATAAGCGATGAAGACATGTTTCAATGGCAAGGCATCATATTTGGGCCTCTGGATACCCCTATCGAAGGTCATATTTTCGAGCTTTCACTCAAGTTCCCCATTGATTATCCTTGCAAGCCCCCGAAAGTAAAGTTCCAAACTCAGGTATATATATATCTACTGCCGTTTGATTTCATCTTTTTTGTTGTGTTCTCTTCTCTATATGTATGATCTCATCACGATAGGATTTTGAAACAGCCGCTGCGTATTTTGTTCTCTCTGTATGATCATCACAAAAGGGATTTTGAAACTCAAACCTCTGATATGGAATAAATGGTTACCGTAAATCGCGTCATAACTGATGGGTTTTTTTTTTTTTTTTTTTTTTTTTTTTCTTTTTCTGCCGAGAAATTGGATATCGGCAGGGACTCATAGGGTCGAGGACGGACCGAGGGACAGATGACCATGGATGACCGCCATTCCCCCAAGTTTTAAATTTCCTTTGGAACATAGTAATTATTTTTCAAGTGTGTTAAAATTAAATAACTACGTCCGCTAGGTTTTTAGAAAAATCTAACGTTCGCCATCTGAAATCTTATTTTGAAAATTTTGTTACAAGAGGTGTTGAAGCCAACCATTTCGTTCTTCTTTTCTTTGTGTGCGCTTAATTTTGGTGTTTCGTTTTCTCGTAATTCATGTATCAATATCATGGCGTTACGCGTTTTCCATTTCTTTGATGTACCCCTATCGAGTTTCTAATATAATATTTTTTTTTTGCCGAATAAAAAAAAGTTTCAACGGAGATTTGATGGTCGATTTGTGCGGATGGCATCAATAAGGTTCTCTCTACTATTTGGAAGTTTTTTTTTTCTTGACCTGTAATTTGGTTGCTAGGTTAAACTTACTTCTATTGTTTGTCAATTTGTGTTGTTTGTTGATAAAAAAAGAAAAAAGAAAAAGTGTTGCTTGAATTCTTTTTATGAATTATCGTCTGGTTTGATGAAATTCTTATGACTTTTGTAAACTATCTCCCACGTTATAAAACAAAAAACGTGATCGTAACGAAACAATGAGCAATATTTTTCAAAGAGTCAGCATTCAGCTAGTGTGTGAATCATGTATAAAGTGGTAAAAAGAGAAAAAATCAATTTGTACCCACCAAAAAGCTGTGTATATGTCGATATTTTTTTATATCTTTTTGCCAACAAGATTACCAATCAATTGATAGTACAAATTGACTTTTGTAAACTATCTCCCACGTTAAAAAAACAAAAAAATGTGTGGCTCTTATCTTATGACTTTTGTAAACTATCTCCCACGTAAAAAAAACCAAAAAAAAACGTGACCACAACGAAGCAATGTGCAATATTTTTCGGAGAGTCAGCAAGTTTGTGAATCATATATAAACCGGTAAAAAGAGGAAAATCAATTTGTACCCACCAATAGGCTGTGTATATGTGGATATCTATATATATATATATATATATATATTATATTTTTTGCTAACAAGATTACCAATCAATTGATGGTACCAAAGAAAACACATTACGGAGCACATCCATCCTTCAACAAAGGCGTGCATAGCATAGCCATCTGGGCGGATAGGCTATTAAAAACCGGTATAGATCTATATTAAAACCCCGGTATTTTTCTAACATCTTTTTTTAATGTCGTGTGGCTCTTATTTGCAGGTTTTTCATCCAAATATAGGCGGGGATGGCAGCGTTTACCTCAACATATTAGGAGACGAGTGGAGTTCTGCTCTATCAGTAGAGAAGTTGTTGTTTTCCATAAGTTCAATTCTTCTCGATCCAATGCTAGTAGACTGTCTCTTCCCGTAGATTTTTAAAATTTTTATTTTTTGTTTTTGTAGTATTCTAACTATTGGAATTGTTTGAGCAATTCGCTTAATGGTCGACCTCGTGCCACTTGATTTTGAGTACCTTTGTCAATCAGAAAGTCTACTGGTACAGCAAAATCGTACAGATTTTGTGTACAGATTTGTTGTGGGGCTTGTTACGGATTTCACACAAATGATCCGAGCCATTCATTAAATGTAAAACAGTTTTTCAAGGCCCACGAGAAAAATCAGTTCAATCCGATACTTATAGATGCTCAATCAAATCATATAATATTTCATTATCCTGGAATCTAAATCAAAAGTTAGATGATTAGATTGAACACTTATAAGTATCGGATTGAGATGATTTTTCGCGAGGGCTTCTGAAAAAATATTTTACATTTAATTAACGGTTTGGGTCATTGGTATGGAACTCGTAGTGAATCCCACAATAAATCTATACAATTTTGCTGTACCAATAGAATTACTATTTGTCAACATATTTAGGCCCCGTTCCAGAACGCAGAATACGTATTTATTTTTTAAGAAGACAATTTCAAGCTAAAAAATAAAGGGTTTAATGAAATCTAAAAATATGCAATATGGATCTTGTTTGAAAGATCTCGATGAGATCTTTAATACGGTGCAAAAAAAATCAAAAAATTAATTTTTATTTATATTATTTTTGAGTTTGAAAATGTGAAATAAGTACTTATTTTTTAAGAAGGTGTTCTGGAACAGAGCCTAAGAAACGAAATTGTGCAAAGACTTTTAATTCTTCCATTGTGTCAAGTCAAAATTTTATTTACCAGCTAAAGTTTTCATAGTTTTATTCTGAGGAGCAGGCCCCACTGTGGAAAAGGAGGCATCCACTATCCAGACTAATAGAATGCAAGATTCTGTCATTGAGTAAAACAAACTGGGATGGTGTTGTGCGCACCGAGATTACGCATGGTGCTATGCAATTTGGATCGTTAATTGTAGAGATCAACGGTCCGAATATACACAACACGGTGCGCACCAGAAACGGAGCTATATAGAAGGTGTAGTTTTGGAGTTTTTTTTTTTTTTTTTAAATATTAAGATTAGTTGTTTTTTGTTTGGTAAGAGCAACTATATACCCCCTCCGTTTCATATTGAGAGTACATTATGAAAAATCGTGTCATTTTTCAAATTAAAAAATCAATTATTTTTATGTATAATTTTTTAAAATTTCTCACCAAATTAAAGTACTAATCAAAATCATTAATATGGTGCGAAATTTTTAAAAAAATTATACATAGAAGTAGTTGATTTTTTATTTGAAAAATGGCTAGAGAGAGTATGAGACTCTCTGAAAATTCCTCTTTTTTTTCGCTATCTAAATACTTAACATGCAAGATAAAAGGAATTGAAGAACAATAAACGATGAACACAATGATACGTGAAAAAGCCTTTAAAAAGGATAAAAACCACGAGAGGAAATCAAACCACTAAAAGTAATCATTGTGCAGTTACAAAATGATCTTATCTAAAACAATCGTGAATCCTCTACCGACTGACCAAAGATCGAATTGGCGAATCCACGTACACCGCACCAAGTGGTTGATTGCTGCACGCCTTGAATCCACAAGTCCTCCGAGATACTTCCAGAATCCACCAGAAGAACGATTCACTCAGTAGAATCAACGTTTGAAAAGAGCTCTTAAAGTTATTCTAAAAGTCTAATGATCAACGGATCATATGTTTACTCCAAGAGACAAACTAAACTCTCCCTTAGGTATTTCTCTGTTTTGGAGCAAGAGAGGGGCGACACAAATATATTCGGTAACATAGAAATCCCAAATGAGCTGCATATAAATAGATAGAAGAAATCTGTCAAGTTGCTCCAGCACTTATGAGAGCTTTATTGGAGTTGCTCGAGCCACGAATCTGATGCATGTTCCCACGTTTTTCAGCCACCGATTCTGTTGGTTCTCTTTCCATAAAGACTCCCACAATCACGAAATTCCAATCAAAACCATAATTTCTTCCAATATATTTCCTTAACAAAACCTACCTATCAATTACATAATATTTGATTTCCATCCACTTCCTAAACAGACACTCTAGAATAAATAATACAACTCAATAATAAGATATACAAATCAGTGTATTTTTGTTATGGGATTTGCCAAATAAAAACGTGACCTTACAATCTCTCCCTTTGGCACTTCCATGACAAAACATATATAACAATGTATCCCTTAACAGATTGATCACGACCTATAAAGCTGCAGAAATAAATACTGAAAAGACAATTGGTTAATCAATATATTACACTCTCAATATGGAACAGAGAGAGTATATATTTTCTTTATATTGAGTGTCATTTAGACATTTAAATATTTTAGACTATGTTCGTTTTGGGTCCCAAAATCCAACCTCTTTCTGTGCACGGTCTCCAATCAGTTTTCTCTTCAATGATTACTCTCGTTTCTTTTTCTATCTCTCTCCACTCATTACCCAAAATAACTTTCCTCAAAACCCAAATCAAATAAACTATCAGATTCCCGAACCTTAAAATTTCAAAAATTTATTGTTCATCGTTTGACTCCCGCGTCTAAAAAATCTTGATTCCGTCCCTAGTGCGCACAACACTATATCCGAGTTTGTCACTAAGAATATTTTTCCGTCAGTAATAAAATTACATTAGTAGGAATACGAGCCGAAGCATCTTTGCGAACACATAGAAGAGACATAGGGCAAGCATTTAGAAGGATCGATGCGTTCTCGGTCAGTCCTCTATTATGATTGTTTCTTTATGTACATTTTTCATTGTTCTTTTACTTTCACATAGGGTAGATTCTTTTGCCATTGTAGTTGCATTCTTCAAAGTAACTAGGTACTAACTTTTGGCCTAATTTTTGTAGGGCTTTTAAACATGGTCTCTTTGATATATTTCTCTTAATCTCTATAAATTCGGTCAAATTTTTACATCATATTTTTTTTTTGTCTCGACGTGAAAAATCAAAAAAGTTTAACAACATAGGCTTCGTTTGTTTGGGGGTAAAATGTTTTCTAGTAAAATATTTTTACCTATTTTTCGGTATTTGGTTGTGTAAAAAAATGAGGAAAACATTTTACATGTAAAATATTTTCCATTAATTAGGTGAAAATGACTTACCCTTAAATCTTCCGTAAGTTATTTTCCGAAATAAACCCACTGCCTTCTACTGCAACTGTAACGCCCCAATTTTCGGAAATAAAATCGGAGGTACTAAATATTGATTTCTAAAAATTTAGTAATTTAAATTCAAAATCCAAACTGGATAATTCTTCCTAAAGATTCGTCTATTACAAACCATTAAAGAAATACTGAAAATAGTCTTCGTGGTAATAATCTAGACAAAATAACAGAGCTATCTTCTAAGATCGATACGGATTCCAAGCGTATATTGGCTCAGTCTCCATCTCCGGATTCGTCTCTAGGTAGTATCGCCCTCCTTCAGGGTCCTGAGTCTTCCACTGATTTTCTGCAAAATCTGACACGGATGCCAGACAATCCGTGCCTGAGTGAAAAAGTTCACCCCGTAATATAATCCAACCCAATCACCTCTCCTTACATTACAGCTAGCAGGTAACGATATATCATCAATGCAGGAAAGTAAAATACTCATAAATCTATTCATTATCGATCAATAGCCTAACAACAAGGAAAATCTAGTCATGCCCAGACCATAACTAGGGTTTGCCAATCTTAATCACCACATCAAAATTACCACGGGACTCCCACCAATTCTATCATCACAAAATATCGCTGGACCACCCGCCAGGTTTTATCATCGTGAAATATCGCTGGACCACCTGCCAGATTTTATCATCACAAAACATCTCTGAACTATCCTCCAGGTTTTATCATCGCAGATCGTCACTGATCAACCGTCAGGTTTTATCATCGCAAAACATCACTGACCAACCGTCAGGTTTTATCATCGCAAAATATCACTGACCAACCGTCAGGTTTTATCAGCATAAACATCACTGGGCAATCCGCCAGGTTTTATCATCAGAAAGTATCACTGGACCACCGCCAGGTTTTACTGTCACAAAATATCGCTGGACCTCTGCCAGGTTTTATCATCGGAAAATATCTCTGGCCCTATCCGCCAGGTTTTATCATTACAAAACATCTTTGGGCTACCCACCAGGTTTTATCAAAACATCACTGGACTACCCGCCAGGTTTTATCAAAACATCACTGGGCTTACTTTGCCAGGTTTTATCATCAGAAAATATCACTGACCAATCGTCAGGTTTTATCAAAACATCACTGGGCTTACTTTGCCAGGTTTTATCATCAGAAAACATCACTGGGCTTACTTTGCCAGGTTTTATATCATCACTGGACTCCCGCCAGTTTCAATTCATTACTGGGCTTACTTTGCCAGTTTCAACTCAACACATCCAACTCATCACATCTCAACATCCTACCTGCAGGCAGATCTAAAAATAAACTTTCTAATTTATCCATTACTTAGCACTGTCTAAGTGAACTCTATTTGCAAACCACCCCTTGTCTCTAGGTTCCAATCTAACATATCACTCACAAATTGGAGCAGTATACAAATAATCACAATGATAATTGAAATAAATAATAAGCGTAGAAATCACATAACTTTTTATGAATGGGCCGTTGCCCTTAATCTTGTATGGCCAATAAATTAATAATAATGCAAGAAACTTTTATCTAATAAAAGTTTTTATAAAAAGAATAAATCTAGGTTTGTATAAATTTTATTTAAGAAATTAGATTGATTAAAAACTAATTAAATTAGGTAAAAACATTAGAATAATTATCATGACCTTAATAAGAGTCCTAAAGGTCTTATGCAACATGTTTGAATGTCAAAGTTGGGTCCGAAAGGTCTCGGGATTATTTTTAGATGAATGCGTTAAATAAAGTGGCCGAAAGGGAAGTAAATAAACAATAGATAATTTAAATAAAAAAAAATATGTTGAGACTGACATAGTTTCATCTTTGGAACCTAAGGAGTGTAAATAAAATTACTCGGGCATTAATAATAAAGTTTATAAAATCGTAAAGTAATTTTGATTGGAATTAATTTAAAAATAATAATAAATAGTGAATTAAATAAAATAAATATTTAATTTAACAAGTTACCATCTTTGAGATGCAAGGAGTCTAGAAAAATTTAGTTGAGTGTTAAAACGTTGATTGGAAGATCGTAATTAATTTTTGTTTGTAAACTTTGAACGATAACTAATAAATAATTTAATAAATAGATAATTAAATAAAAAAAATATTACCATAACAAGTTATGATCTTTGAGGTGTGAAAAGTCTAGGAAAAATAGTTCGGGGGTCGAAAACGGTGTTCGGGAGGTCGCAAAACACTTTCGAACCAAAACAGTGCACACCGCAAGGTTGGACCAGTCAACCTTGCGGCTGGGCGTCTCAACGCGAGGTCGCGCCTGGTTCTTGCGGCCCGCAGGTCGCGGCCGCGAGGTTCGTGACAGTTTTGGTTTTTTCAGTTTTTCTCACGGTTTTTGATGTATGGGTTCGTTCGGGGCATAGGGTTAAGCATAAAAACAATAAATATACTTAGAGAAGTGGTTGGGAGAGATTATACTACCTCAAATCGGATCGAATTGATTTTTAATCGAAACTTGAAGTTTGGGGAAGAAAGCTTCGGGATTTTTGATCGAGGGGTCTCGGGATCAAATTGGACGATGCTTGGTGATGCTAGGAGTTGTAGAAAGAGTTCGGAATAATCGAATCGGATTTCGGTTGCGTCTAGGTACTAAACCCACTTTTCTCTCTCTTTCTTTCTCTCTCTAGAACTCCATGGATTGGAGCTTCTTTCTCTCCGAATTTGCTCTCTTTTCTGGACTGGTGGGGCGTGAAAAATAATGTGATGAACCCTAGGGTCGGATTAATGGGGTATATATAAGGGAGTTTTGAAAATTTCGATTAAAATTGGATTTAAAGAGGTTGTATTCTATAGGGCTTCGTAATGGACGAAAATAAGGGTGAAATATGGTCAGGGGAATGAATTAGAGACTGAGTAGGAGAGGGAGAGATGGTAGGATTTTCATGCATGCAATTTAAATAATTAAAAGTAAGATAATTAAGACTAAATTAATTTTTATTTGTATATATCTATTAGATAATTATGATTAAGATAATTTTATTATTACTAATAATATTCTTTAAATGATATTATTAATGTTATTAATAATATTAACTCTATTTTAAAAAAAAATAGGGTAAAAAATCCGGGTTGTTACAGCAACTCTCATTACTCAGTTTCTTCAATAGTTAGTCTTAATCCACGTTCAATTCAAATATTCTTAGATCTTTCAACCATTTAAGCCCCTTCCCTCTCTCTTTACACTATTTGATCGATTTCTGAAATTATTTTTCAAGTGCCAAACTAAACACCTGAAAATAAAAATTGAAAGTTTGTTTTCTAAAAAAACATTTTACATGGAAAACATTTTACATTGTAAAACATTTTACATCGTAAAACATTTTACATCGAAACAAACAGAGTCATAGATCAAAGTTGAAAAAAGTTCATATAAGATGATGAAAAAGATCCAAAGAGTTGAGTAAGTCAAATTTTTTGGTATTTTTCGTTGTCTTATATGATTTTTTTTCAAGTTTGGTCTATGTTTTTATATTTTTTTAATTACTCTCATTGGGACAAAAATATGGTGTAAAAATTTGATCTGATTCATGTAAATTTAAAGAAAAAAATAACCACAAGACTAAAAAAAAAACCCATGAAAAATTTGGCTTAATTCACCCGTTAATACTTTATTAAATAGTTATTGGATGATGAAATCTCATCATGCCCATATAGTTTCAAGTTGTAACATACGAGAGTAGTGCTTTGACCGTACTTAGTGAAACATGGTTTAATTACTTTCCAACGCAAAAGCCCATCACTTGCATACTTTACAAGCACATTATCTTGTGTGATTAATAGTATGCCATAGTGGTCACATTCATGATCACAAGTTAGGTTGGCGTTTCCCTGAAAAAAACGAAACAACACGTTGGCCGTGTACGATCGAGTTGAGCAGGCGTGCTAGGAGTACTACAATTGGTCAGAGTATGGACTGAATTTTGAACAGACGAGTTGTGCGCCGCCGGTTCTTTTCGGCCTCAATAAAGAGAACTTCATAGAGAGAGATTGAATAATCAAAATTAACAACTTTTTGCCAATAGTTGTGCGATGCAGAAAAGTAGCGAGTGCGGTGCTCAAACGTAAAGAACACTGTTAAATTGGAAAAAGACTCACTTCCAATACCGAAAATTAAAAGTTACAACTACGGAAATTGAAATAGATAAAAGAGGAGCATTGGTTTCCTCCTTTTTGAAGAAAACCGTGGCAGTGAAGTTGGGTCCATGAGCACACCCACTAGAGCTCCATGATCTTGCTCCTATTTCTCTCTTGCGAAAGCTTGATGTGCCACTTGTCCTCACCATACACATGATGGGCAGTTATTGAACTTAAATCCTTTTTTCCATTGTCAGACCCATTAGCAGCTCTATGAGCACGCTTGGCGAAGGGTTGCTATACCCGGTCGCCTCCCTCCCTTTAGCTTAGCAAAAAAAGAAAAAAAATACGTTACCATTTTTCAAGGAAAGGTCACTTGTCCCATTTTCTTCAAGGAAGAACTCAACTTCATGATGCGGATGTTTTGTTCCTCTTTTTACTTCTTTAATGTATCATTTTTCGAGTTTCTAATAAATTTTTTTTGCCAATGAAAAAAAAGAACACAACTTCGGGCAATTTGAGGAAGAAATCCCCACCGTTTTGATCTCTTTTTTACAATATACTCCTACTTTCCCCATGGTGTGTTTCAATTAGACGGTCATTTTAGGGTACAAATAGTTGGATTGAGACATTTTTGCCAAATCAAATTTCTCCATTTTTTTTATATATAAAATATTCGTTTTAGAGATACCTTGCCGCTAAGGGTCATTATCGGGCCGGGCCGGGCCAGCCTGCCAAGTCGCTGCCCAAGTCCGCCTGCGGGCCGGGCGACCAGGCTTTTTCTTTTTGGCGGGTCAGGCTACCTACCATAAATTGAAGCCCAAGCCCGGCCCACAGGCTAGTCCAATAGGCGGGCCGAAAGCCGGGCGGGCTTAAATTTCCTTGGGCAAAACTAAATCAAGGGAAAAAAGAAAGGGTTTTGTGGGATTTTGGGCTAATTGGCGGGCCCGTTGGCGGGCTTGTAGGTGGGCTTTTGGGTGGGTACCAGGGGCGGGCTCACAGGCCGGGCCTAGGGGCGGGCCGAGTAAAAATTCATAGGCCCGAGCCCGCCCATTACAAATTACGGGCCGGGCTAGCCCACCCGTCTTACGGGCTCGGACCGGGCAGGCTTTGGACGGGTTACGAGCCTTCGGGCTAAATGATGACCCTTACTCGCCGCCTTCTTTTTTTTTGGTGCCGTAAAAAATTAATTAAAATATTGAATAATAGAATTTCCAGGAGGAGGCTAGGAGGGAAAAGCAACAATAAAAGAGAAGCTATGGAATGATTTAAATTCTAATTTACGAACTGATCACTTGAGATAGAATATCGCCTGAGAGTGCTCCTAGCATTGTGGGATTGGGTTTCACTTCCGTTCCACGTTACTAAACTGATAGTGGGGATCAAAACTAATTAGAAACATACTTGATCGTTTCTTATTTTCAAATTACACCACGTACCATATGTACCCTTATAACCAAATCATTGAGAGACGTAACCAAACACTGCCTTCAATTGTTATGCATCTCAATGGTAGGGGATGTGTATCGTAGCATTTCCCTAAACCAATTATGTAACAAGTAGTTGAAAAATATTAGGGCAGCAATTTATGCACTAAATACGTCTCCATGTTAAAGATATGGAAAAAAAAAAAATCGAATGTGCATGAATTCGTAATTACGGAATGTGTATTTAAATTAAATTTTTTTTTTTTTTTTTGTATTAGGCCAGTATAATGTTGAAAGGATGGTATATTGATTGTGTTTGCGATAGATAGGTGGATACAGATTTTAGATTTTAGCTTCAGATTTTTCTGCAGATTTTAGATTTTATAGTAGAAGTTGAAAAACTTGTTTGTTGCGGATGCGAGATCATCATGAGAATTTCATTTGATTTTTTAAGAATTTATGTTGTAGAATCTTAAAAGCTACCCCAAACCCAACTTTGAAGTTTTGAGAATTTCTTTCATTTTTCAACTTCTTAGAATCCATAGATTCTAAAAAACAATTATGCATAATTTTCGACAAACATTCTAAATCAATTTTTAGAAACTAGAATTTGAAAATTTGTCAAAAATATTTTTCGCGCACACTAACATTAAAGATTTCAGAGGGGTTGCTTCATGCTAGGGGCGATTCCATTAGAATTGTGGAGTGTGCAGTGCGGCTGCAGGGCGGTCTACGGTCATCGATCTCATCAACTAACGGTACATATTAAAAACAAATTTTTTTAGGGAAGAGTTTGTTTTTAATCTGAACTGTTGGAAACACTATTTTACCGCTATAATGCCGCTATACACACCGCACCAGAGCATTTTTCAATCAAATATTAATAAGTAAACATAGATCGATGTTACTAATTGAATCCACTTGACCATGTATAGCTCTGCCCATGTCTCCATATCCTACATATATAAAGTGGGAGTGCCCTTAACAAATGGCAATCAATTCACAGTCACAATACCAAAGGGATATGGCATGTGTGACAAAATGTGACGAATGATTCTTTGGAGGATTTAAGCATACTCGTCACTTTTTTTAAAGGCGAAAAAGATTTTATTAATCTTTGAATAGAGATTACAAAGATTAGAGAGAAACACGTGATAAGCATACTTATCACTACCAGTGACCCGTGCTATACACGGAGAGAGTGAAAAAATAAAGAACAATAAAAAAAAATTATGTGTATGTTCACTCATGCCACATTCAACACGTTCATTTATCCACTAAAATAGTTTTGACGTACTATTATATAGCTTCCTTGGTTATCTAACCTATTATTGAGGCGTGAGGTGAAAGTATTCTGAGGTGGAGGGCAATAAGGAAATGGAACAAAAGCTGGGATGTGTTCTATTTTATCCCCTTAAAAAATAAATACTTATTTACAATTTTTAAGTTTAAAAATAATAGGTTTATTGAAATAAAAATAAATATTCAATATGGATCTTATTTGATAGATCTCGATGAAAAATATCAAACCCTACAAAAAAAAATTGATAAATCATTATTTTTAAGCTTGAAAATACGTTTTTGTTTTTTAAGTACTTATTTGAGAAAGCTGAACGGGGCTGAGCAATCTTTGAACAGTTGAAAAGGTGAAGAATGAAACAAATCGCTTCAATTATTTGACAATATCTTCGAAATGACCACTGGTCAATATATCCGACAAATATAAGTAAATTCAGAATCAGAATTTTAGATAGAAAGTTGTGTTTTGAAAGGGAATGAAGTTTTGTTTTCAAAACAAGATAAGAGATGTGGGAAATATTAGGAATTTGGAAATGTGATTGGCGTGTGCATGAAAAGTGACAACTTTTCTTACAATGATTATTTGGCTCCTACCCTACTATTTTTCTCATCTTCATGACTATATTTTCAATACCGAACATAAGTTTCTATTGGGCACAACTTCGCATGCATCGCACGCAAACGCTCACTAGTCGTATATATTCTCAGTGACATAAAAGCTGGCTTTGGGCGTGTTTGCTATATTTGCATATATAGATTTTAGATTTTAGCTTCAGATTCTGTTGTAAATTTTAAAATTTGAAATTTAGTATTAATTGAGAAAATCTATTTGTTGTAGCTGCGACATTAATTATGAGGATTTCATTCCCTTTTTAAGAATGGCTGCTGCTGATAATGCCAAAATCCATTTTGTTGCTGTCAAAACTCACATTGATTATATGACTTCTTTGTCCTCCTCCCGATAATCCATCTGCCAACACCGCCTCTTCTTCCTCCTATAGAATCTCATTTCTACTCTGTCATCATTACTTTCTCCACCTTGCAACTCAAACTCAACATCTCCAATTACACTCTCGTCATTTCTCTACCCTGCAAATCAACTCAAGTTCATTTCTTTTTTTCTTTTCTTTTCTTTTCTTTTTTGGTAAATAAGCTTCAAATATCCATTAGTCACATTTCAACAAGTAAAAACAGATTAAACCCATCTTGCGAGAAAATTAATTGCAAATCCTAAAAGACCAACTAATCCTAGAGAAAGACAGAGAAACATAGGGGTCGTTTGGATGGGGACTGTGAATGGGTATTAGTAATACCCCTCATTTATACCCGGGCCCATCATTTAAGCCGTGGTTTGGGAACCAAAAAACGAGGGGTATTAGCTAAGGGAAATGCTACATACAAAGAAAAAAGACCCTTAAAAGACCCTTAAAGGATGATGTCATTGTATGAGACCCACTTTTCCAACCAAACTCATTAAAATCTTTTTTTCTTTTTTTCTCGGGCCAGGCCTTCATGCTCTCTCTCTCTCCTCTTCGTGTAAAGTGTAAACCCTCCAAAAGGGTAGGGGACCATCTGACTTTTTTCATTTTGGCGCTACAGAGGTTCCAAAATACTTCCATTTTGGCGCTAAACAGGGCTATATTCATTTGAAGATTGTTCTTGACGAAATTTTTCAAATATAATCGTCAAATATGGAACCAGAAATAAGTAATTAGGGTTCGAACCAAAAAATCCCCAATTTCCCAAACTTTTTTTTTTTTTTTTTGGTTTCAACAAGTTATAGTGAAATTAAGGTAGATTCGACTGAAATTGCAGAGTCATCGACAACCCACACAGAGAGAGTGAGAGAGAAAGGGACCATGGAATTTGGCGTCGCGATTTTCGCGTGCTGTGGTGTCGTGAAGGGTTGGTCGCCGGTGGTGGTGGTGGCCGCCGGTGGGAGTGGTGGGTGGGAGTCACAGGTCGCCGGTGATGGTGATGTCGCCGGTTTAGTAGCGAAATTAAAAGTTGCGAAAATTAAATCGGAAAACAGAAACCCCCTTCCCTCTGCAAGTTGTACACGAAGAGGAGAGAGAGAATGAGGGCCAGAAGAGGAGAGAGAGAATGAGAGGAGAGAGAAGAGAGAGAGAATGAGGGCCAGAAGAGGAGAGAGAGAATGAGGGCCTGGCCCGAGAACAAAAGAAAAAAAGATTTTAATAAGTTTGGTTGGAAAAATGGGTCCCATACAATGACATCATCCTTTAAGGGTCTTTTAAGGGTCTTTTTTTCTTTGTATGTAGCATTTTCCATTAGCTAAGCCCCTCTTCTCTTATACCCCTTAATACCCCCAGCGGGGGGATTATTTATGGAGAGGTTTTGCGGTGGTATTAAATAATACCCCCGGATAATACCTCTTAATCTTCCATTTCAACTACAAAATAATTTTATTTTCTATTTTATCCCTCATCCAAACCAACTATTATTTAATCCAACTTCTCTAATACCTCATCCAAACTAACTACTTTTTAAACCTCCGTCACATCAATGTGGACCCAACCTTTTTACATAATACCTCCTACTATCTTATCCCCCTTTTAACTAATACCCCCAATTCTTTCCTCGCATCCAAATAGGCCCATATAGTACTACTATAGCAAAGAACAAGAACCCCCAAATTAAACAAACCCTAACTAAGCCCTTTCCCCATGGATCCTCCTTGCCAGCTGGATATCCTTGGGCATGATCCTAACCCTGAAGGCGTGAATCTCGCATAGATTCGCATCCTCGAACAACCAGACCAAATACGTTTCTGTCACCTTCTACAACGCGGTCACAACGGATAATATTAAAAGTTTCTAGAGAGAAGGTTGAATTGCTGAGGTTGAACGATGGATTGGGAGGGGGACAAAGAAGTTATTTAACATGTATGAGTTTTGACAGGAATAAAATGAGTTTTGACATTAAAAATCTCAAAAGCTATCAAAATCCAGCTTTAAAATTTTGACAAGATTTCCCTCCATTGTGTTTTGATATACGGCCCAAGCCAATTCATTAGACCGGCTCATGGGCCTTCAGCTGATGCTGTACCTAATTGGAGCACTGGCCCAAAGTCACCCAGAAAATCTTGCCCATGTACGAATTCCCGGATCCGGATCCGAATTCCCTTCCCTGTGGCTGTGTCATCCGACCAATCGGGTTGAGCCGCGGTATGATATGATCAGGATTCAGGAAGTGCAATGTCATTCACCTTAGGAAGCGCCGTGTCATTCGACCAATAGAATTCCATCATCCAACCATTAAAAATTGACTGTGTTGTCCAACCAATAGAAACGTTTTCCGTTTTTCTATCCATTCTTGTCATCTCCTCCTCTTATATCCTCCGAAAATACACCAACTTAAGGCTCTGTTTGTTTCGATGTAAAATATTTTTCAGAAAATAAATTTTAAATTTTTATTTTTCTGTATTTGGTTGACACTTGAAAAATATTTTTAAAAATTGATAAAAAAGTGTAGAGAGAGAGAGAGAGAGGAGGGACTTAAATGGTAGAGCAATCTGAGAATATTGAAATTAAACGTGGATCAGGACTTATAATCAATGAAACAGAATAGTGAGAATTATAGTTAAAGACAATGGATTCCTTTCGAAAAATAACTTACAAAAAATTTAAGTGTAAGTTATTTTCATCCAATTAATGAAATTTCTTTTTCATTTTTTACATAACTAAACACCGAAAAATAGGTAAAATATTTTAGGTCCAAATAAACGGAGTTAAAAAAAAAAAAAGAAAAAAAGAAAGAAGAAGATTGTGATCAAACCCTGTTGACGACCAAGACTCCCACGAAACCCAATTCCTCTTCTTCATTAATTACGAAGACCTGTGCGCTCTCTCTCTCTCTCTCTCTCTCAATTTTGTTTTACAGTATATCTCATCTTCTCTAATAACGCCCCGTAATTGCAAGTCATGGTTACAGAGGATCCGGAGATGTGTGCAAGAATAAGGCTTGAACTTGAGCTCAGAGAATCCGTTTCAAATCCCCCAACAAACATCAGTTTTGGGCCTGTGAGTGATGAAGACATGTTCCATTGGCAAGGCATCATAATCGGCCCTGTGGATACCCCTATCGAAGGTGGTCTTTTCCATCTCTCAATCCGATTCCCCATTGATTACCCTTTCAAGCCTCCAAAAGTGCAGTTCCAAACTCAGGTGTGTGTGTGTGTGTGTGTGTGTGTGTGTGTGTATATATATATATATATATATGTTTCATTTGATCTTCTGTTCTCTCTGTATGATCATCACGATAAGATTTCGATATTCACACCTCTCATGATATTCAGTCTTTACTATAGCTCTGATATTGGCCGAGAATTTTGATCGGCGGGGACTCCTAAGGTCAAGGACGGACCAAGGGACGGATGGATGAGCATGGGTGACCGCCTCCATTCCCAAGTTTTTAAATTTCATTCGGAACGTAGTAGACAAGTAGTTATTTCTCAAGTACGTCAAAATTGTTAGGGTTTTATAAAAAAAATCTGACACTCGCCCGCCAATCCAAGATTTTTTTGAAACTCTGGTTACAAGAGGTGTCGAAGCCAACCATTGCGTTCTTCTTCGTTTTGTGTTCGCTTAATTTTGGGTGTTGTATCTCTCCCGACAGCTTCGGCACTCTCAAGGTTCAACAGAGATTCGAAGGTTGATTTTTGCAGATGGCGTCAATAAGTTCTCTACTTTTTGGTTGCTAGGTTAAACTTACTTCTATAGTTATTGATATGCGTTTTTTAAGTGTTGTTTGACTTCCTAATTTAGTGTCTGGTTTGATGCAATTCTTATGATATTTGTAAATGATCTCCCACGGATAGCAAAACCAAAAGACATGATTGTAGCAGAACAATGTGTAATGGTTTTCGTAGAGTCGGCAATGAACTAGTTAGCGAATCATCTATTAGTGGACAAATCAATGTGTACCCAACCAATATGCTACCTACGTGTAGGCCAATATTCAAAAACCATATTTTTTTCTTTACTTTTTTTCTAAGTTCGCGTGGCTCTTTCTGACGAACAATATCATCCCATTAATATCAAATAAGTTCGCATGGCTCTTATGTGCAGGTTTTTCATCCAAATATAGACGTGAATGGCAAGGTTGGTATCAGGATACTAGAAGACCAGTGGAGTGCTGCTCTGTCCGTAGAGAAGTTGTTACTTTCCATAAGTTCAATTCTCCTTGATCCGATTGTATTAGACGGTCACAATCCAGTATCGGATCTTTATTGGCATGAGAGGAATTATTGCTCCAACAAGAAAACAACAAGATTGAAAAAACAGTATGTGATCTTCTACTTCTCCTGGAACATAAAAACAGATGATGAACTTAACTCTTAGAATATAAACTTTGAGTAGCTGAATTCTCCACTTAAGAGTTGCACTTCCATAAGGTTAGATTACATAAGAAGGATACCTTTTTTTTTTTCCCCTTGTCAATGTTTGTCGGAGCCAGTTTACGCGCACTTTGACTATTCCCCTCCATGGTTCGGTCAAAGGCAGGTTATCCACACCGAGACTATGGGATTCACAAGCGATTTCTCTCTTGTGGCCTAGCTCCAAGAGGTTGCCAAGTTTCGAACTCAAGATGTCCGGGTTTACATCTCATCCCTGTTGCCACTTGTATTCCTTGGGCTTAAGAAGGTTGCCAAGTTTCGAACTCAAGATGTCCGGGTTTACATCTAATGGTTCAAGTATTTTCAGGGCAGCTACTATAGTCCTCTGTTCCCAACGTTAAGTAAAAAGTTGCATGGCTATTGTGTAGCAGGCAGCAGCTATGATTGAAAGGTTGATTATGCTCGATAAAAGGAATGAAGGAAAGGCGTTCCGGGGATCCTGCAACTTGTCATTCCTTCTAAAACTTTCCTGTGGTGTTGTAGTCTTGTAGAACCACAAACAGAAATTTTGCATCAACAAGGCATATACAGAGACATAGCAGAGCTAAGAGTGGTTACAGAAAGCCCTGATGGAGTCTTATAGTAGTTGAAAGCGAAAAACGTTTTTCGTCTATCAACTCATTTTAAATTCAACTCGGAAGTCACTTGAAGCATTTTCCGTGGAAGTAGTCGATGGAGTCCATCCTGACAATTCAAATATAGCAGTTGAAAACAATCAGAAATCACAAGTAGAGAGTAAAAACATCTTAATGAGCTAAGCAATACATAGTATAGATGCTGGAGTGCTTCCACTGGCATAGTTGGGACGCGATAAATCCCAAGTTTACCTTTGCCTTTTTCCGGCACTCATGCTTGTCGATTTTTTCTTGTTATGAATAGCGTAAGTCAACCTCATTTAGCATCGACTACGCCTCAACTTTGTAGATTTATAATACTAAGTCATACAGTTTAATTTCTGCTATTTGCAGGCTATTGAGATGCTGGTCAAGAATCAAGCTACTTCCCATGATCAGAAATCAAAGTGATAGATTTAAGTCCGGAAGAAAATAAATGATGTTCGCGCTGCTGTCTATCGATATTAATGAGCATAAATGATTTTGTAGTTTTGTTCATTAGCCCTCAAGTTATATTTAGTCTGTGCTACGATCTTCGTTTTTTACCACTGCATTATCTAACTGAAGATTGGCATCTTTAACTAAATGTGGATTGTATTTACTGTTCATAGCTGCCTAGTGGATACGATTTGTAATTGGTATCAGACAAAAGGCTTGCGATTAGAATCTAGTAATTCCAAAACCTTTGGATTATTTTAGCTGGTGCGTAGCAACTCTAGTTGGGAATTCTTATGCTGCATCTTTCATCAAAGAAAAAAACCTGCAGAAGAGCGCGTCATCTCTTGTGTGCATGAACATAATTAACCTGATGGTAATGCTGGATGTGCACCACTGGATCGGTGTTCGTTTCGTAGAAAACAAATGGACAATGCTTCACCCTGCTCGGAGGCAGTGCCCTCTGGATCTTTTTTTGACAAAGGTGAGGTAGCTCTCCGGCTTAAGGCCTTCCTCGCAACTTCTCCTGTGTTTTTGCTGCCCTCCCTCTTGCCTATCAGATTGATCCCTATACTTATGTTGATGTTCGTATTTTTCTTGGTCAGAGTTAGATCTCTCGTATCTGTCCCTGTGATGCTCCCTGGGTCTATCCTCATCCAAAGACAAACTTTTTCCCCTCCTTCTTGGAGAGTTGTCCTTTCTCGTGGATGATCATTTTCTACTTGCTCGGCTGCGTTTGGTGCTTTGCCGAAGATCTTTCTCCCTCTCGTAGGTACTTCTTCAGGTCTTTGATCTCCTATTCAATGTTCCATCATTCTTCCTTTAAAAATTCGCTTCCCCAAAAAGGGCAAGCAAATTAGACGGAGAGAGTATTTTTTTTTTTGGTTTGCCTTTATGATGAATGTTGTGGTTGTTTATGGTAACTTTGTTATATACACGATAAATTAAAAGGCAGCAAGGGCGAGGTGGCGGTTGTGTTGGTTTTTTTAGTCAGTGGGGGGTTATGTTAGTCAACATGGCTCATAGGCTATCCATAGCTCTGAAATCCCAAACGCCTCCTCTCATGGGGCTCGAACACTGGCGCCTCCACGCAGGAGGACAAGAACCCACCACTAGTGCGGCTGTGTAGCTTATTTGGGCTGTTTTAGTGACAGATTTGGGAGCAGATATTCGGGGTTGTGAGGCAGCGACGTGGCATTTTTTTTTTCTTCCCCAGATTGGGTTGTGTAGTTCTCAGCTAAGTGCATGCCTCATGTTTCAATATCACGAAGCATGTGTTTTTTTCGTTTTTTCGGTTTCTCTCGATGTACCATTTGTCGAGTTATTAATAAAAAAATTTGCTGATAAAAAAACATAGAATGAGTATATCACATTGACCGTGATTTATAGTTTATGTTATGAATTTATCATAAATCAAAAACATATTCATCAAACATTGAAAATATATTATGTATATAACAAATTCACCATAAACTAAGATAATTTCCTCCTATGCGGGAATTGATAAGTAAGGTAATAAATGGGGGGTTGGAGAAAGAGAGATAGATAGTTGCAATTTAATTAAGTCCTTAATTAATGAGGTTTCTATTGACATTTTTTGATTGGAAGGATGAAAACTTTAGTATTCAAACAAATTAGGATGAAGACTTGAGTAATTTCAAGAGTTTATGACCGATAATTAAGTTCCCCCAATCTACAAGAAAATTTGAAGGGGATATGTTCTTTCCGGAGCTGGGGGAGCTGCTGTCCCTTTTTAGCGACAGAAGCCTGCTGTTTCGGCCAAGGGGGCCGTGCTCTGGTCTCGCTCCAATGATCGAAAATGTTCACTTCGTAAAACTCGTCGAGTTTAACAACTATGTAAAAAATCAGCTCGATCGGATACCATTAAGTGCCTAATCGAAACCTTTTAGTCTTAAAAAAATGAATCGGAAACACTGGATCAAATCTACTAGAATCCCTTATTGGCAAGTTATATGTGTTCCGATCAGGTACTTAATGATATCCGATCAAACTGATTTTTTGTATATTTGTTCAACTCGATGAGCTCTACGAAGTGAACGTTTTCGATCATCGGAGCAAGACTGGAGCGGGGCCCCCTTGGCCAGGACAGCATGCTGCTGTCCCTTCAAGGGTCAACAGCTCTCTCCAGTCGTTATTTCCATGTCCACCAACAATAATCACTATATATATATATATATATATATATATAGTTATTTTCAAATGAGAAGATCCTTATTTTAGTTAAAATAAGGACCTTTCCATTTCTCCCATTTTCCGTTCAAATTTTGATGATCCAAGCCGCTCAATGTGTTCAAAACGTGATTTTAAAGGTACCCGCAAGGAATCGACAAAAAAAAAAAAGACCAGCAAGGGCTTCTTCCGAGCAGTTTTAATTTGAACCGTTTGATAAAAAATAAACAAAAACTGCTCGGATGAAGCCCTTCCCGATCTTTTTTTTTTGCTGATTTCTCGCGAGTACCCTTAAAATCACGTTCTGGACACATTGAGCGGCTCGGATCATCGAATTTCGATTGAGAAAAGGAGGTCCTTATTTTATTAAGTTAAGGTGGTCCTTAGGAGACGGAGACTCATATATATATATATATATATATATATGTCTTTTAAAAAAAAAATGGAAGTAAAAGGGAACGGTTCCTATGGTAAAATATTTTGGAAGTAATCACTTTAAGTACGTATTGTCAAGGTTAGGTCTCTAGTCCACTCTCGTCCATACCCCATCCGAATTATGGGCGCTAATGCTAATGTTGTTGCATGTGTAAGAGGTTTTTTTTCCTGGGTTGAAATGAAGGTGACTACTGATTGGGTGATTATTTTTCATTGTCGGTCCAAGTTTGATATGTTTAAAAAAATTCGACAATAAAACTTTGTGGGTATGCATTCAAATTCAATAAGCTCCTTTCAACAAATTCAATGTGGAGTGCAAATTTTAAGGAGGTTCCACCTGTGCAATATATATATTTTTTGATAACCATGACATTATTTTGGGGTGTGATTTACATACTATGTAGGGGGATTCACACCATACTAACCAATAGGAATGAGGGTAATGTTTACCCTCTCAAGCAGAGGGTGAACAAAACTAATGGGGTTAAAATTACGTGCGTGCCCTTCAGTTGATGACAGTGGGTCCAGGACACGGCACTAACCAATTCCTTGGTAGCAAGCCAATAGAAATTGCGCAGCGAGCCTATTCCAAAACAAATTTAAACCAATCCAATTGCTTCTGTTTTATTCGCGAAGGGCCCGATTTATGATTCCGAAAATTCCCTTTTCAAAAGCTGTTAACACTATACAAATCACGTCCCATCACATAACCTCCTCCTCTCTCTCTCTCTAGATCTCAGGCAGGCCCCCCCCCCCCCCCCCATGGCGAACCAGGGTTATTTCGATCTCTTCTATGGATTCGTCCTCTGGTCGCTGCCAGCAGTTGTGTGGAGGGCGATGATTCTACCGGTTAATAGCATTTCCTTGGTCAATTTTGGTGTAGAAGAAAAAGAGAAACAGGTGTTGGGTGCTAGTTGCATGTCTCTTGCAAGCATCTGTTGTGAATGTCCGGGATTGGGTTCACCAAAGGCCGATCGCATTGATGGCTTGTATCACCAGTGTCAGTCGGGTTCTCGGCGGGAGCGGTCGTTGGAAGGGTTACGGTGTGAAACTGGCTTTCCACTTTGTGTGAAAAGCCACTCTTCACTAAGGCCTTAGAGCCAAAAATCTATTAAGACCATTTAAGACAAAATGATCAAAAAAATAAGATCTTCGCACTGGTTCGAACATATTAAAATTTGGAACACTTAATTTTTTAACTATATTTTTTAATATGTAAACGGTGTGAAAAAATAAGTGTTTCAATTTTCAATCCATTTGAACCGGTGTGAAGGTCTTATTTTTTCGATCATTTTATATTAAATGGTCATAGTGGACTTTTGGCTCTAAGGCCTTTCAATTAGCACCCTAAGAGAGCCCTGAAACTAAATAAGAAGTTTTCGGGTGCTCGTTGAAAGGCCTTAGAGCCAAAAATTCATTACAACCATCTAGGATAAAATGATTAAAAAAAAAAAAGATATTCGCACCGGTTCAACCGGATTGAATTTGGAGCACGTAAATTTTTAATCATATTTTTTCGTTAGTTTCATTAATGTTGTTAACAATTTCACCAATTTGGAACCTAAAACAAACTACAGGGTTTATTTGGTAGCAATTGAAACTAGAGGGATGAAATTGAGACAACCGTAAAACTAGAGGGACGACTACAAAAAATTTTCCTTTTTTTTTTTGGTATGTCGGAAATCCAAGACGTAATTGGTTAGCCGATTGAGTGCTAGTTCTGACAATTTCAAAACCAAATTTCGTGAAATCACGTTCACTCCAAAATTCCAAATAAACTCTCTTGGCCAAATGCATGACTAGTAGTAATACTCTAGAAGACAGGAGAATTAAAGAAAGTTCTTTCATGCACATTTTTGTAAACTTTTCTCAACTTGGATTAATTAACTTCTTGACTAAAAATTTGTTATTCTTGAAGTCAAAAACCGTACAAGTACAATACCCGGACCTAATCAAACCTTTTCGTAGATTTAATTAATTTCAACCGGAGTGGTATCCGAGTTCAAATGCTCTAATACTGAAGTTCCTCCATATCTCTGTACCGGTGCAATTTCGGCTGTTGAATCAAGATTTGCGGGTTACTTACGGGAAGAAAAGGAAGAAGGTAGAGAGTGTGTAGGCTAGAATTTGTGTGGGCTTTACAGTTGGTTCTCCAATGTCTTCTGATGTGGTGATTTTCTATATGAGTTCTATTTGCTCTGTTTTCTTGGTGAAATTTATGTCTTGATTTTGAGTTGGTTGGAATTAAGTTATTTTTGCGAAAACTCAAGTTTACCCTTATTGTTGCGGAAAATAACTCAAGTTTACCCTTAAAAATACACCTTTAATTTGTTAGACAAAACTGGAACATCAAAAAATACACACACACTCTCAATAAAAGAGGACAGCAAAAGGGTGTTTTCCCTTCCTATATTGGAATAGATTTTTTTTTTACATATATATACATGAAAAATAAGGTATTTGGATCAAGCACCGTACACATATCGGATACCGTTGATTCTCGTGTGGGTCCCCTCATTTTTATTTATAGAATTTTTGGATGGCTCGGATCGACAGTTTGGTAGCCGAAGACGGCTCAGCATAGCCGTCAGTACGATTTCGGTAGGGGACCGGTTGGTCCCTATATTGCCTGTGTTTAATCATGTGCAACTATATGTGGCATTATCAAGGTGCACGTCTTTTGACCGTATAACTGTCCTTCTCCCCAAAGAAGAAACAGTATTTTGTTATAGTTTGCTTTATCATACCAGGTACAACGAGTTGCAGAGTATTATATTTTAGTTGACATATCCTCCCTTAAACAAATGACTTGGCATACTAACTGAGATTCTGTTGACATATCATTTTTTGTTTTGGGATTGGGATCGAGAAGCCTTGAAGCACAAAAGGATCAATAGTCTTCAAGATTTTTAGTCTTCACATGTTTCATGTTTTCTTTTTAGATGTCTCATCGAGGCACGCATTTTCGTTAATGTGTATCGTTTTTTAGTTTCATCGGTGTTTTGGATGGTGTTTTTTTTATTTGATCATGTTTTATGCGTTCTATATGAATTTCCGTTTGACCGAAAAAAAAAGAATTTGTTCTATGCGTTTTAGTTGGTTGAATTTGTTCAATATTTATTTGCGTGTGCTGAATATTCGAACCGTGCCTTCAGGCACAAGCATGCGCTAGTAAGTTAATAAGTAATAATATTGCCTTTCTCCTTGATCTTTTTAGTCTTTGTAAACCGTCAAAGATTAATAAATTTTTTTTGCCGTTCAAAAAAAAAATTGCATTGACGTAAAATAACCTACAATGTCAATGGCCAAGCAGAATACGCTTTTGGCAATTTCTACTTTGAATTTCAATGGTCAAATGCAAGCTAACAAGTTAATTGTAACACATTCTTATCCATTCCTTTTACCTTTTCATGCAAAACAATGGCTAGCATTCCCTTATAAATACCCAAACCACATTATTAATCTATCAACCAACACATTGCAAATTGGCTCACATCTCTTGTAGAAAAATGAGAACTCCAAGCTTTTCAATAGCTTCATTTCTTGCAATCCTTTTCGTTCCCTTCTCATGGGCAACTTCTTATGAAGGCTTTCTAAATTGCCTTGAAGACAACTCTCACCCCTCCTACCAAAACTCTTCAATTATCTACACCCGCGACGACCCTTCCTACTCTAGGGTTTTGCAAGCCTACATTCGAAACCTTCGATTCAACGAAACCACTACGCCAAAACCGTTGCTTATTATAACCGCACTGCATGCATCCCACATCCAAGCATCGATCGTATGCGCCAAACAATACGGTCTTCAGATGAAAATCCGAAGTGGGGGCCATGACTTTGAGGGCATCTCGTATTGGTCTGACAACCCATTTTTCATCCTCGACTTGTTTAACCTTAGGGCAATCAACGTGTCTATCGAAACTGAGAGTGCTTGGGTTCAAACTGGGGCGACCTTGGGGGAGGTTTACTATAGGATTGCTGAAAAAAGCAAGACTCATGGCTTTCCGGCCGGAGTTTGCCCTACAGTTGGTGTTGGTGGTCATATTAGTGGTGGTGGGTATGGAAACATGATGAGGAAATACGGTCTTACGGTTGACAATGTCATTGATGCGGAGGTTATCGATGTTAATGGACGGATTTTAAATCGGGAAGCAATGGGGGAGGATTTGTTTTGGGCCATTACCGGCGGTGGAGCGTCTAGCTTTGTGGTGCTTCTTTCCTACAAAATCAAATTGGTGGCTGTGCCAGCCACGGTAATATTGGTGATCTAAGATTCAAGCCATAAAATGATTTTTTCTAAGTTTCAAAAGGGAAAAAAAAAATAACCAAGTTTATTTAACTTTGTAGCAATAAAATTATTTTTGGTATGACATTTTTTTAATTAAAATTGATAGTGATGCACTCTAGTACTCCTTCCTTTCCTAAATGAGAGTCCCTCTTAGAAATTTTAACTTTTTTAGGGAATATGTAATTATTACACCTACTTTCCACCATTATCCTCATATTCTATTTATTTTACACTATTTTTATTCACATGGGAGGGACACTTTTAGAATTTTATTAAATTTCTACTTCTATTTTTGAAAATGGATAATCATTTTGGAACATCCCAAAATGGAATGAGAGACTCTCAATTAGGAACGAAGAGAGTACAACATTACTCTTAGGGCATCTCCAACCCAACATTAATCTCTATTGCTCCATTTGAGAGGAAGAAATTAATATTTTTTAATCAAAAAGTGAATAGAAAGAACTTTACTATTTATACAAACTTCAATAACAAAACTCTATATCTCTATATTCAACTCTATTTAAAAAAGATTTCCTACTTTTCCTCCAATCATTATTCCTTCTCACTCCAAATCTAATACTTTTTGTATTTTTATTCAAAAAGTGATTTTGGAGAATTCTCTATTTCTTTTTCTTATACTCTATATACGGAGAATTAAATTTTATCCTCCAATTACAATAGAGGAGGAAATAGAGGATGGGTTGGAATAGAAATTTCAACCAAAATAGAGAAATAGAGGAAGAAATCAAGGAACAGAGGATGGATTGAAGATGCTCTTTACAAAAGCAAATGACTTTAATTAGATAATGGAAAAGAGAGAGAAACGACAAGAATGTTAATTTTGGCGTTTCACTTTTGTTTGCAGGCACTCCACTTTTAACGTGAAGTTACTCGCAACTTCATGTACAAAGTGGACAACTGCGTACAAAAGTGGAGCTCGGAAATTAATTTCCAAAGGACAATCCATGTTTCTTTCATCTGACCAGCCGATCTTTCTTACATGACAAATAATTCTGCATGGAATAGAGCAATAAAAAAACAAAGACGTGTGATTTGACAAAGTGACAATCTGGCATGTAGCATTATCAACTTAAAAAGTTTTTTTTTTTTTTTTTGTCGAAATAGTTGAGTTTTCAGATCGAGACTCCAATTTTCTCTCCTTGTCATGACATAAGATTACTATATTCGCATATTTACCGCAGAATATTAATTATTTTTGTAGGCGTCAAAGTAGTGTAAAAAAAAAATACAGTAATTCGGAACAGTATATATCCGAAATCACACCATATTACCGATACTTACCGTAGTAATATATAGAAAAAAGAGTATCATAATCAGTAGTCAGAATCTTGTTTTATAGCTATCATGCATGATTTCTTCCCTTATTCCGTAATTAGTGTTATTCTTTTTGTGCATAATTTTTGTTGGATCGATGGCTTATTTTATGCTATATATTAATTCCATTTTCTATTCTGTTTATAAAATTTGTTCATGCCAACAGGTAACTGTTTTCAATGTTACAAGGACGTTGGAGCAAAATGCAACCGATTTAGCATACCGCTGGCAACATGTTGCTGATAAGTTACATGAAGACATCTTCATTAGACTCATCGTACAAGTTATCAATGACAGCTCAAGCAGACAAAAGACCATTCGAGCCACATTCTTCTCCCTCTTCCTCGGAGATTCAAGTCGACTTCTCTCCCTAATGGACGGTAGCTTTCCCGAATTAGGTTTGAAAAAGTCCGATTGTATCGAGATGAGTTGGCTCGAATCGGTTGTCTACTACACTAGCTTGCCCATCGGAACACCGGTTAGCATTCTCCTAAGCCGGAACCCTCAAACCGACTACCTAACCCATTTGAAATATAAATCCGACTACCTAAAGAAACCAATACCGAAGAAAGGGTGGGAATACATATTCAAGAAAATGCTCGAATTGGAAGCTCCCATTTTGGCTTTCAACCCTTATGGTGCGAAGATGGCGGAGATTTCTTCGTCAGCCAAACCCTTCCCCCACCGTAAGGGTAATATATGTAAAATCCAGTACACCGCCAACTGGGATCAAGACGGGGTCGAGGCGGCAAAACATTATGTGGATTTGGTCAGAAAGTTGCATCATTATATGACTCCGTTTGTGTCGAAATCTCCGAGGGAGGCATTTTGGAACTATAGGGATCTTGACTTGGGCATCAACCGTAATGGTGCCGATAGCTATACACAAGGGGCTGCTTATGGGACGAAGTATTTCAAGGGGAATTTCGACAGGTTGGTGAAGGTAAAGACGGATGTTGATCCGGCTAACTTCTTTCGGAATGAGCAAAGCATTCCAGTTCTTCCATCACTTGGGAAGTGAAGATCAAATATATCATGTTTGATTACATATATGTGGAATAGTGTGATCAAGCTTTGTTTATTTTTATTTTATTTTTATTTTTTGAATAATTTTCTTGATCATGGTGTTTGCTTTTCTGTAACAATGAAAAATAAATTGTGTTTCCTTTGAAATTGAGGACAATAAGTTGTCATGTTCTCTTATTTGTCTTTCAATCTTTTACTTTACTCTTTTCTTCCTCCCAAATCCTCTGGCTATTTTTGAGTTTTTTTCTTGTACTGAACATCGTACCGCTGTTTCCCAACTTATCTTTGCATTCTAGTTGCCCCCCTTTAGAATAGCAATTTTGTTCATCCACGCTTTGTTCATCCTCGGCGAGAGTATGCTCATTCCTCCTCAAGATTTCTGTCATCCCAACTGAGCCTTGGGTGAATGGTGAATTAACTTTGCATCTTATCATTCCAGGGTTCCCTCCAATCCCTAGTCTTCCTGTCTCCCTGGCCCTCCCTCGCCAAATTAGGCAGTCTCAACCAACACGGTTATTCTTCGCGCCCCTGTGGCCAAGGAGCGTGCTTGTACCGATAAGTCCGGGAGGCGTTCCTATACCGAACGGCTTTCAAAGGGAGTCTTAGCTGCTTACGGCTTCTTTTAATTTTCAAGACCGTTTTAGAGCAGTGATGGATTCAGAAATTTGACATAGTGATGACACCAATTTTTTTATAACGGTAAAATATGAGTTGTAATTAAGCACGATCACACCAAAATAATGTTCTCCTTCGTGATAAAGTAACAACGTTTAAAGTATATATGTTTTTTAATAACCAGATATTTGGCCAAACTTGTGCATCTCGACTATATGCGTTAAAAACAATTATCACGTGTTCATCATCTATTTTCCTATTAATAACTCTGCGCGTACAAATTTCGGAGACCAAAAGTCTACAAATATTGCAATGTGCGGGTTACTACAACAAATTCTAGATTTTGGTACAAAATATTTTGTCACTACTTGTTAGTTTTTTGTCACAACATTGTTGCAATGACAAAATATATTTGTCGCCATTTTGTCACAACAAGCCCGTAGTAATAAGTTTGTTGTGACAAACTTTCCGACCTGTCACAAGAAACCAAAAGTTATGGTGACCACAAGAGTTTGTCACAAAAAGATTTAGTAGTAGTTACAAAATATTTTGTCATAATATGAAATTCTTTTGTCACCATTAGGTTGATGTTTGTCACCATAAGTTATTTCCGTAGGATTTAAAAATCTTATGATGACAAATAATTTTGTGGCAAAAACTCAAACTTTGTCATTAGAAAGTTGTTGAAGCAAACAAACTTTCCGACCTGTCACAAGAAACCAAAAGTTATGGTGACCACAAGAGTTTGTCACAAAAAGTTTTAGTAGTAGTTACAAAATATTTTGTCATAATATGAAATTCTTTTGTCACCATTAGGTTGATGTTTGTCACCATAAGTTATTTCCGTAGGATATAAAAATCTTATGATGACAAATAATTTTGTGGCAAAAACTCAAACTTTGTCATTAGAAAGTTGTTGAGGCAAAAAAGTTTTATTATTATTGGCAAAGTAATTTTGTCATCATAAGCTTGTGGTGAGAAAAGACTCATTCATCACAAAAATAAGAAAATAGTGACAATTATTTCGTCACAACATCATTATTAATTTCATCAACAGAATCACAATTTTGTCACAAAAATATTTGTCCAGACACAATTTGTGACAAAAAAAATTAATTCGCCACAGCCAAACTGTACAAGATATTTCATCACAATAAGAGGAGCAATTGCGATGAAGTGATTTTTTTTTTGAGTAAATTAACTTGAAATAAAAAAGAGGATAACCGAATATACAGCCTACAAGGGGCATACCCCAGGAAGAAAAACAAAACAAAGATTCGAGGAAATTGAAGTTCCACGCCAAGTGGCTACATGGAGGATAATATTATAATCTAGCAAGCTAATCCAGCAAGTAAATAGCTGGGAGGAACCATGGAGGAACCACCAAGGAGGAACCAACAATGGCTGCTGCTAAGAAAGTGACAGCAGCAGCTCCTAAAACAAATGTAACCACAACAGATTCAGTATAAGTACTGGTGCAGCTTAATTGGCATACAGACAAATTCAATAGTTGGACAGATCATTGAGTAGCCGCTGGTGCAGATTGCTAACAGGGATTGTGCAATTATCAGGCACAAAACAACTGTTGTGATGGTGATCCATTATTATAGTCAACGAATTCCACACAGCAACTGAAACAAACAGCACATCAGCACAACAACAACATCAGCAGATCAGCAGAATAGCAGAACGACATCAACATATGAAATATCACAACTACAGCTAACAAAACTGTTTATGTGTAAAGGATAACGGCAAAGGATAACGGCTAAATAGTTACTTCTAGAATCTAGATAAGTGTTTATGTGCAAAGGATAACATCAGCAGATCATCTAGATTCTAATTACTTCTAGAATCTAGATGAGTGTACAAGTGCAAAGGATAACGGCTATCAAAACTGACGGATAAGTATCACCAAATGAAGTCATAAAGGATACTAGATACATGAACACAGTAACAGGCATCAAATGACTAATTTAGAAAGAAACTATTGCAGAAACTTTGGTGCGAATGTATTCCAAATAACCACTTAAGCATGTGGGTGCCTTATTGCCACAACAAAAGCAAATTTGGATTTTTTTTTTCCCCTTGGCCATCATCAGTCTAGTACTTTATTTTTATTCTACCAATCTAGTACTTTTAGTTCCTTTTCAATAGGAAGAAAGTTTGTTGACTTGGCATCTCAAAAGTCCAAAATCTATTCTAATATAAAGCAGAGCACATGTTTGGTGTAGACAAAAAAAGTGCCATTGTGTCAAATTTTAACTTTCACTTATTACCCAATAGAAAAAGCCACTTTGCATTTCTGATAGAAAAAAGCTTCAGACTGTGATTTTTTTAGTTCTACTACTTAAATTTGAATTCCCTAGCTATTTCCATGTGTCAAGCTTTAGAAGAATAGAGTAATAACATCATCTGAACCAACACTTTTTCTTTCACTTTTGTGTCTTGCATAGTCTAAAAAAAGTCAGAAGTTACCGTATTGTTGATCAAGCATTTGGCTCAGTTAGGTTAAATCCACTCTTTCTTATCACATAATTCAAATACAAGCACAAAATGCATCTTAAGATTATGGTCAATTTGGAGTTAAGATTCTACTGCTTAGATTAAATGGTTAGCTTAGTAGATGATTTCTTGTAGCTCTACAAAAAGCAGTTCTGGTGCGTTCTTGAGTTAGTTTCTTGGTCTTATAGGTACTACCAAACCAAAGCAAAGCTCCACTACTTAACTAATAGACAGCAGGTTAGACTACTACTACAAAGTTTGAACCCTTAGAATTACCACTCAATGCTTCAGCAGAAGCATTAGCCAAAGACACATGGTCTGAAGTCTTGGCTTAACCAGCGAAGATCAAAAGAACAATCTACTCTTAATATAACATGACATCAGTAAAGACAATGTATCAATCCATACATACCTACTAGGCTCGTGTGCTGTTCTGAATCTCAGTTCAGTGAGACAATGAATTGGAATAGACAGAGCAATCAACAGCACGGAAACAGCAAACCGTTCAGAAGCACTACTACCTCTACCACCGAACACTCCAAACAAGAGAAGCAAAAAAGAAGACCAGGACTCAAGCACGTCAACATCCAACCCAACAGTCAAAACAAATAAGCACCTGCCACAACCTGCAAGTACCTCACAATCTTTTGGCATGAAGAAGTGACAGACCAAGGACTTTTGCTTTGACTGACTAGAATAGACTCTACCTTTTGCTATGTCAAACCCTTTGGCAATTGTATAAAAAACCCCGTAGCCAAAGTCATGCAAGTACCCAAATAACTTCAAACCTTTTGTTCAGCGCAAAAACTTATCTAGACCATAACTTCTACAGCTGGCTACTTCTCATCATGCACTTTACCGAACTTATCTGTATAACATTTCCCATGATCAACAACATCCATAATTTAAAGAAAAACCAAAACACATCTACACAACGGGCATGAACGACGTGCTTTGCACGTCAGCGTGCACCTAGTTTCCTAAATGATCCATGGCTGCGAAAAGCTTCATCACTTTCCCCGTCTAGTAACTCCAACAAATAATCTAACCTCACACAAAATCAAGAAGGTATGTTTTGTCCTCTTCCGTGTTTTCCTATATGAATGCAATTTACTTAATTCACCATTGCTTTTTCCCCACATTACACAGATTCAATGAGTCAAAAAAGTAGAAAGATTAGCAATAAAGTAGAAAGAGTTTTTTCCTTACAATAGTTTTATATGACAGACTTGTTTCAAATTTTTATATACTTTTTTTATTAGAAAGTAGTTTTCAATTGAGGTAGTTTTTTTCCCACATTTACTTAACACAGATTCAATGATTCCAAGGAGTAGAAAGATTAGGAATTTGGGCATTGTCTGAAGTCAAAAGCCAAAGAATGTTAGTAGGAATTTGGCCTTTCGTCTTCGGTGTTTGTACCCATAGATGTTTTTCTTTTTCTCCTACCTATAGATTTAGTTTATTGCTAACTAGAGGCCGGCTGGGCCACACGTGATGCGTGTCCAAGTTGGATTTTGACAAAATATGGATCAAACTTTGACAAAATAAGCAAATTTGATTTGCGTATGCAGCTCGTGTGCCCCGGCTTCTAGTGACAAATTATGAAAACAATACACGTTGTGGTAACTACTCCTCCTACACAGAAAATACAGTTTCCTTCCTCAACCCATTGAACAAAACACTTCTGAGAAAAATTACTCATCACTGACATTCATGTTCTAACACTCTGATGCAAGGATTCTATCTTTTTCCTACTTTACCGATCACCTTCCCTTTATATGCTCTCCCTTTTAATTTCCTAATGAAAGAAGTTCATAGAATTTACCTTTGCTTAAACTAACGCCTTTTTTTGGGGCGAAAGAGAGTATCACAGTGTGTTACTCTCACCAATAGTGAGAGGTTTAAAAATACATATATATTAAAGGAACTTTAGAGGGTCTATTCTAAATTTATGCTCTGTTCAAATTGGACCCCAAATTTCTTAGAATTAGTGTACTCAAATATCAAAAGGAAATCGAAAAACACAACCCACTTTGAATGATGTTTAAGTACTTCGCATATTTATGGTACTACCAGACGAAATCATGTACCACCTACTTTCATTCCTGCCAATGAAAATAGCAAATCAAACAGGCATTTAATCAAACATGTGGCTTTCACCTCTCTGCACATTCAAACCCGTTGTCGAATTCATGTTCTAAAAGTGACCTAGTCCAGGTTAGTATAGGGTGTTACTTATATTAGATGGGCCTTGGTCAGGCACCAATTTGATACTGATGGAGAGAACAGATTAGGAAAAGCCCCAAATTTGAATCAATAAGACAAACCTTCAATTATGATTTACTAAGATAAAACTCAAACCAATAATGGATTTGCCATAAACTATGTACTACGGACGCGGCCACATGACAGGACACGTCTTAATAGGGGACACGTTTCTTGGAGCAATTAAAATAAGAATTTATAAGAATTATATCAAAGCCACTAGGACTCCACTATTTCCTAGAACTAGATCAAAATCCAGTGCACCTAAAAACGATTTCACCGGTCTCTTTTGGGATTGCAGCGAACAATACAATTCTACTACTTCCAAAAGCAAGACCAAACTATAATGCCCAATGAATTGAACAAAGCAAACCAAGTAGGAAGCAAATATGAGATCAATTATTCACGCACAAAATAAAAGAAAGAAAAGGAAACACAGAATCCCTTATTGAGGCACTCAAACCCATAAATAGGAGCAAACATATCTATTAGATGTGAAGAATATGGAGAATATGATTACCTTGAGATGAAAACTCCTTTCAAGCAAAGTTTTTCTCTTTGAAATCCACCGAAGCTTCAAAACCCTAGATTGAAGAGGTGTGTTAAGAACGAATTAAAGGGAATCATGGGTGATAGGAGGGATATGATTACCTTGAGATGAAAACTCCTCTCAATCAAAACTTTTTCCACTAAAATCCGCTGAAGCTTCAAAACCCTGGACTGAAGAGGCGTGTTAAGAACGAATTTAAAGGAATCGTGGGTGATAGGAGAACCGACAGAGCAAAAATCGCTAACTCCTTTAGCGCGCAAAATTTTAGTCGGTGAGAGGAGAACCGACAGAGAAAAAATCGAACTCCCTTTTTTTTTTTATCCGAATCGAACTCCTTGATCGCCAAATTTTTTAGTGTAGAAGCGTTCAATTTTCATGGGAAAAATCTGAAATTAAGGTGTTATTGATCCAAAAAAATCTGTCAGTACATACACAATGGTACCACTGGGTACCGGCCGAAATACGGGGCCCACCTTGAAGTCCCGCACAAGTGATCCAAACCGTTCATTAACTTTTAAATATTTTTTTGAGTGGACTTGTAAAAAATCAATTCCATTGGATAACTGCAACTACCTTATTGAAACACTTTTATATAGAAAAACTATGAGTCTGATTAGTTTGCATTACTAAACTATTCCAATGAGGTGTTACGGGTGTCCGATAAATTTCATTATTGGTATGAATAATCTCCTCTACAAGATTCAAAAGATAGACGGTTCCGATTGCAAAGAAATACCTTGGGCGGTCATCAAGTGGTGCATTACAAGACTTTAATAACACCGAACACATTGAATGTCCTCTGATCACATGGTTGTCAATTTCTGATGATCTTCAATTTAGGTACCAATGATGGAATTGGTAAGATAAGAAATTCTAACGGTTTAGATCACCTATTATAAGAATAGACTCAGCAATGACCTTTGGAATCTATATGTTCAACTTACTTGGTAGTAAACTAAGTCATCTAATGTAGTTGAATGTGTAGTAGCCACGCGACTATGACACAACCATGACAATCGATACCGTTGATTTCCTTGTACTTGTCGATTAAGTCATTCATGTAAATTTATGACTCGATTGGGTTCAGAAAGCTCCTTCATCTGGATTCAAATAAATAAATAAAATCATATTTTCTGTCCGATCAAGTGTCTAACTAGACCCAATTACCCTCATCATTTTTAAGAACTATCTAATTCATATTATGTAACAAATAGACGGTTCTAATTGCAAAATGTAAATTTCTGGAGACTAATATATGTTGGTCGCCAAAAAAAAACTAGTCACAACATCCCTAGTTTGTTGCAGTGTACACCGTGAATTCATATAATCAAATACCTCATACGCTACTCTTTAAGTTACACACATTAATTATCTGTATGTTATGTCCACACATTCATATATCAAATATTTGTGTCACAATAAAATTAAATATTTGGTATGTGCTTACTCTTTGTTGTTTGTGCAAAGAATTATTCTCTAAAATGTAGAAGATAAATGGTTGACATTGCAAACAAAGGTCTTGAGTGGGGCACTATAAGCAGGGTCAATCAAGATATTTGGGGGCCCTAGGCCAATTTATTAAGCAAGGCCTTAAATTTTTTACAAATAAACAATAATAAGAGATAATTTCTATATATAATTATATAAATATACTGGACAACATTTCACAACTGTATCATGTTTTGGTTCAGTTGTTTGGGTGTTTGCTTGTAGTCTATTAGACACAAGTTCGAATCTTATTAGCCACAAATTTTTCCACAAACCTATCTTTTGCTAAATAAAAATTTAAAAGAATGTCTTGAATGGGAATCAAACCCAGCCAAAGTGTGCGATCAATCCTCATTTTAGTACCATTGAACCAAGGAAGCTTATACAATTTGTATTGCAAACAAGTAATATATATAACTTCCTTTAACAGGCCGGTGCTCATTTGGGGCCAAAATTTGAGGCCCAAGGATTAGGCCTCTCAGGCCTTGCCCTTGGTTCGGGCCTAAGTATAACGGTGTATTGCCTATAAACCTAAATGTGTCCAATCATGACGATTTTGTTACAAAATATTTTGCAGTAATAGTAATTCATTGCTGTGACCAATTATTTTGCAACCTTAATTTAAATAAAATTTTATTGCCACAAATTTATGGTGACAAAAATATTTGGTAGCAAGACTAAAACTATTGCGACCAACTATCGTGACAAAATCAGTATCGTCACCATAGCTCTCTCTTGTATCTTTGTTGCCACACATGAAAATTTGTCACAACAATTGAATCTCTTGTGACAAATAATTTTGTTGCAAGTACCTACAGCAATAGCAAGCAAATTTTTTTGGTCACCATATGTACAATCCCAAATCTTTTGCAACAAAACGAATTGTAGCAATAACAATTTAATGTTGTGACAAACGATTTTGTCATGGTATATCCAAAACATTCCTTTATTGTGACAAACTTCTGGTGACAAAATTATTTCATGACAACATCCAATTTCGGCCGGCGGGAAACTGTCCCGCCATTCTTGTTGTGACAAAATATCGTAACAAAATTGATTTCGTCACAACAACTCCACTGTCGGAGACTTGATACTACAAAATTATATTTCGTCACAACAAGTGAACTTATTGTGACAAAATTAATTTTGTCAAAACGAATTTCGTAGCAAGAACTAGAATTTGTTGTAGTTTGAGTCTCGTACGAATGATCGGACACTTTAATTTTGTAAAGAACGAATTCTTAGCTTTTCTCATAAGGGAAGTGATAATGCCAAAATTATTTTTGTTGGTGCCAAAACTCCAGTGCATAAAAGTCTTGTATGTTGTAAATGGTACAAGCCTTTGCATTAGAGTTTTGGCACCAATAAAAACGATTTTGGTATTATCATTTCCCTAAAAAAATTAATTCTATCGAACCCTGCTAAGTGCTTGATTATTCATTCATGTTTTGATTTAGAATTCGCAATCCTAAATTGTAAATTGAAAGTTGAAAGAATAGATTAAGCACTTAGCAGTTTCCAATTGAGCTGATATTTTGTAGATAAGAGTTTTTTTTTGAAAACATCCCTCCAACTATCTACCAGATTTTTACTTAGTCCTCAAACTATCAAAATGTTTTATTTAGTCCTCCAACTATTGGCTTGCATTCTATTTAGTCATTCCGTTAAGTGTCAAACGGCCGGGCAACGTTTTGTTTAAAAAAAAAAGTTTCCAACCACCAATTTGCAATCATATGGAGTAGAAACGTGATTATGAGAGCCTTAGAGACAAAATTTGATTATGTCTCTTTAGAATAATATGATCAGAATAATAAGATCTTCACAAATAATCACGTTTCTATTCTATAGGATTGCAAATTGGTGGTTGGAAACTTTTTTTTATAAACAAAACGTTGCCGTCCGAAAAAATTAAGTGCTCAAATTTTAATCCGTTTGAATGGGTGTGAAGATCTTATTATTCTGATCATATTATTCTAAAGAGACATAATCAAATTTTGTCTCTAAGGCTCTCATAATCACGTTTCTACTCCATAGGATTGCAAATTGGTGGTTGGAAACTTTTTTTTAAAAACAAAACGTTGCCGTCTGAAAAAATTAAATGCTCAAATTTTAATCCATTTGAATGGGTGTGAAGATCTTATTATTCTGATCATATTATTCTAAAGAGACATAATCAAATTTTTTCTCTAAGGCTCTCATAATCACGTTTCTACTCCATAGGATTGCAAATTGGTGGTTGGAAACTTTTTTTTAAAACAAAACGTTGCCCGGCCGTTTGACACTTAACGGAAGGACTAAATAGAATGCAAGCCAATAGTTGGAGGACTAAATAAAACATTTTGATAGTTTGAGCTAGAACTAAGTAAAAATCTGGTGGATAGTTGGAGGGATGTTTTAAAAAAAAAACTCTTGTAGATACGGCTTATACATTTTTTTGAACAATTGCAATCATTTACATGAGACGAGAGACCTACAGGTGGCAAATGGGCAGGTCTGGGTAGGTTTTGGCGGGTAGAAACGGGTCGCGGGTCAAATATGGGTCAAATACTAAACAGATTGAAACGAGTCGGGTCGAATATGGGTCAAGTCAAACCCAAATCCGCCCTACCCGACCCGTTTCCCCCCCCCCCCTTTTTTTTTTTTTTGCCTTTTCTCTCCCTCCTCCCTTTTCTCTTCTCCCTCATCCCCATTTCCCCCCTTCCTTTTTTCCCTTCTCTACTGTCTTCCCCTGATATGGGTTGAAATACGTTCATAAATAGGCAAAATTCCGTGGGGTTTTTCAGCTATATAAGCGAATTTTTAATTTTTTTATTTGTACGTTCTGAGTCAATTTTTGTGGATTATTGGTTTTATTCAAAGAGATGAACCAAAAAATTTAAAAAATGGTCCAAACCCACCCGGCCATTTGTACTTCCTTTTCTCCCTTTCTGGAAAATAGGGGAGATCTTTGTATATATACGTGTTGAAGGGAACCAAAATGTAGGTATATACCTAAGCTAAAATATCCGGTATACCAATGCCGGCTTCGGGTGCGTTTGAATTAAAAATTGAGTAACTTTTTTTCTTTATTTAAAATTTTTTTGCATTTGTTTATTTTGCATCAAACATTTGTAGTTTATTAATTCGTCTCAACATGAAGAATTGAAAAAGTAAAATATTATGATCGAAACTCATGATTTTTTGAATAAAGATAAAATAAGTAAAAATAATAATCTTTTTCTTAAAAAAATTCTAAGTTTCGATTAAAAAGTTTTAATTTTCTGATTCCTCTCGACGAGACGAATCAATAAGTTACAAATATTTGAAGCAAAATTAAAATATACGAAAAAAATTTGAGTAAAGACAAAAGAAAATCATTTTGACTTAACAAGCCAAACCCAATTAATAGAAAATCTTATTTGCAAATTGTTCCGCAAAAACGGTTTTACGGAGGCCAATCGCACACATCCAAAGTGTTTTTGGACGGTTCATATTGAAAATCAATTATGACCAATTAATTGTGACCGGTCATAATTGAAAACGAATATTAGCAAATTGGTTTCGTCAAGGTCTATTGTCTAGCTAGTGTCTGTAGACAATAGATATGTACTGTATTTCGCAACTACTTCACCGCCTCCGTACTTTTAATAAGGTTGAAGTGAGAAAAATAAACAAAAAAGAAGAAAGACAACAGTTCATCGCTAAAAGTATAGGCAGTTGTGATTAACATGAATGTACCTCCATGGTAAAACGGGATTTTTCGCTTAGGAAAAATTACCCACAGGCGGTGTGGATCGGAAAATATCACCAACCCATGGTATGAAGTTTCCAAATTACCACTCTCATGACATGAGGGGAATTATTCACCAAACATGGTAGGCCTGGTTGAATTGACAATTATACTCTCCCATATATTATCTGTAAAATGCCCTAATACCCCATTCACCCCCCCACCCCAATCCATAGCTTTCTGATTTCAAGCCTCTCATCCGCTCAACTCTCGACCCTCTCTCTCCAGGTAGCGCTCGCTCTCTCTCTCTCTCTCTCTCTCTCTCTCTCTCTCTCTCTCTGTAACGCCCCGAATTTTGGGTACGTTAAATAAAACATTTTTATTGAAATTTCAAAACAGAGTCAAGCTCTTATTACAACAAAACTCCCACAGGAGTACTTTCATTACAAAAGGGAAAGAAACTAGGGTTCCTAACTACAGCTTCGCCTTCTCTTCCATCCTGGCCAGCTCCTCGGCTCTGTACGCCTCCAAGCTGAAGATCTCACCCTGCTCATCTATGAAGTCTGACACATTATACCGGCGTCGCCACCAATATAATATGCCAGGGTCACCAAAAGGCAACACCGTGAGCTACGAAAGCTCAATAGAGTAACCCCATACCCGCTAACCCATAACTTACAAACAAACGATCATAGGAATCAAACTAATAACGATAACACATCCACATTCTCGATCTAACGTTGGTGTCCAAGTTTTCCCGTGTTTCTCCTACGCGACTCATCGTAGACCGTGTCAACGTTTTCCACTTACAAAACCATCTTTCAAAATCCTTTGCATTGGCTCCGTACCGCGGATAACCAAGCCTTTCAAAATCATTTGACATTGGCTCCGTACCGCGGATAACCAAGCCACACACACACCCTTTCAAAATCATTTGACATTGGCTCCGTACCGCGGATAACCAAGCCACACACCCAACCTCGGTTCCGCCGCGCCGGGTTCCCATTGGCACACAACACTAGCATTGGCTCCTCTCCACGGATAACCAAGCCATATTACCAATAAGGCTACCATGTCCGGCCCTATTAGCAATCTTCACAAAGGGCTACCAAGTCCGGCCACATTGTGGTTTTCACAACCCGCGCAATGGGCTACCAAGTCCGGCCACATTACGGTTTTCAAAACACATCTCACGTAATGCCACCAAACTAGTCATTACGTAGTTTCAAAAATATTTCCTTCCTCGGAAAAACTTATCCTTTTATAAACCACACCCTAGGTGCCATGTTTCTACTTTCTCTGTTTTCGTGTCTCGTTTACATGCAAGACTCCAAGGCAGGACTTTTCACATAAACATTCAAACTCAAATCAACGCTTAAAGCATAACGCCACATGTTCGGACGCCCTTGGAGTGATAAATCACTTATGCTTTATCGTGTCACAAGTAATGCAAGCAATTCATATATTCAAGTTCATAACTTTCCGAAAGATCAAAATACGAGTAATTGAAATGAAAAGTAAATAAAGATCACTTTCTTTAAAATGGAAGATAATGAGGTCTTACATATACGTAGGGATAGGGTAAAAGTATCCTACCTTGATCCGAAACTAGTCGGGGCCGATTAAGCTAGTTGGAAATTCCACAGGTGGTGAAACTCACGAATCTGGCCCGAACTTCGGACGGCAGTAACTCGGTCAATCGTTGGCCAAATAAGATAGTTCTTGAGTCCAAATCGAAGCTTAAGAAATTCTCTACAACTTCCGTGAAGAAAGTTGATCCTAGAAACGATCTTAGGTTGGAGAAAAACGGGGGTAAAGCAAAAGACAGTAAGATGTCTGGAAATAAAAATCCAGAATTTTCACTGAACTTTGGATGATGATAACTTTGTTATCTCTAATCCGATTGAGATGGTTCTTGAGCCTAACTTGAAGCTCTCGAAGTGTTCTACAACTTTCCCGAAGGAAGTTGATCCTAAAAACTACTCTAAGCAGGAGAAAACGGGGGATTTTTGAAGGGACAGTAGGCTGCCCAGAATTGGTTTCTAGAGAGAAGGATGAGCAAATGCTTGAGGTGTGAGTTGAAATGCTTGGAATGGGCCTCTATTTATAGGCAAAGCTTGAGCTCCTCCCCTCTCCCTCAATGGCCGGCCCCCCTCTCTCTCTCCTTTCCTCACTTTGACACTTGTCAAGCCAACTTTTGAAAGATCAAAGGAGAATCCTAGGGTTGCATGGCTATGGTGTACCAAGGATTTGATCTTTGGAACCAATGGATGG
The DNA here is from genome assembly GCA_019656295.1 of Rhododendron mucronatum var. ripense. Classification (NCBI taxonomy): domain Eukaryota; kingdom Viridiplantae; phylum Streptophyta; class Magnoliopsida; order Ericales; family Ericaceae; genus Rhododendron; species Rhododendron mucronatum. The sequence continues at coordinate 1,491,104 of BPLT01000112.1, forward strand.
TGGAGATGAGTTTGTACAAGATTCCAAGGGTTTAACAAATGTTAAAATGTACAAAGAGTACAATGGAGTTAAGTCTTTGGTTGGAAGAATAAGAATCCAAGGATTTGTAGTACATTGGAAGGTCAAGGCCAAGTACTAACCAATTTTTCTCCCTCCTCCTCTCCTCACAACCGGCCCCCCCTCCCTCTCTCTCTCTCTCACTCACGGTTCTCTCTCTCTCTCTCTCTCTCTCTCTCTCTCTCTCTCTCTCTCTCTCTCTCTCTCTCTCTCCTTTCTTGCTTCAAAGTCCAATATATGCATATATGCAAGTCTACAAGTAAAAAAAACTAATTACTTTTGTACCTAGAGTCAAAAGTGGACCTTAAAGGCTAGGATTCTCTTTTAAATCCTAAAGTGAGCACATGGTACTTAGCCAATTTAAATAAGCAACTAAGTACTTAAATAATATAAGTACATGTACTAATGAATCTAGGTAGATCAAATCCCTAATAGAAAATTAAGTAATACTACTTTAGGAATCTTGGTACCAAGTACTTTTCTAATTAAAATAAGGTGTGCTTTCACATGTGGTTTAAAAGAAAGCATTAAACTAATTAAATCCCATGGTACTTTGGAAGACCAACTCTTTTATCCAATGGTTAAAAATTCCCCTAACATCTATTATCCAATGGATAATAGTTATTAGGTCAATTATATAATAAAGAAATCCCCAAAAGTACTTTCAAGTAATTAAAAAGTATTTCCTTAATATACTTAGTACTTTGGCCAAGTAAACATTTAATATAAACAAATGGGGTTTCTATTATCCAATGGATAATAGTTGCCCTAGCAATCTTTGTCCAATGGACAAAGAATAAAACCAAAAATATTTAAAAGAAAATGAATCAACAATTCTTGTTCTAGGGTTCAAAAGGTTCAAAGTGTCCAAGAGGGGGCAAAACGGTCATTTTGCAGTTAGGGAAAAGTAACTAGATAGCTTGCTAGCTCGGTTTCTCCAACAAGTTGGTTAGAAACTAACTAGGCTTGCCAATTAGGGTTAAAGTGCAAGAAAAGAAAATTGAAGGGCAAAAACGTAATTTTGACAAACTTTGGGAATTAATAGCAATTAAAAAAAAATTCAAATATTTAACGAAATTTTTAACGACCGAAAATCAGGGTCGTTACACTCTCTCTCTCTCTCTCTCTCATCTCTCTCTCTCTCTCTCTCTCTCGTAGGTGTGTGTGTTCTGTGTGTTATGTGAAAATCGAACAAAACCTCACTCCAAACCCCTCCTCTCTCTCACACACACATTGAGTCGTAGTATCCAGACATTGAGACAAATTTTTGGTTGTTTTATGCAGATTTTGGCCCACATTGTTATGTTAACCCTCATTGAAGGTTTGAAACCCTGATTGAAGGTTTGACAGAAGCTACTTTGGTCGAGTTGGTGAGTTTTCAGTATTATGTCCATATGTAGGTTACTGTGTTTGATTTTGTTATTTTGTACGCTTTGTTTATTTCATGTTGTTGTTTGGCATGTGGGTTTGTTTACAAATATCGTGTAACCACCTGATCTGAACAGAGTTTATGGTTTCCTTGGTCAGTATAGAGTTTTGATCTTTATGATTAGGTGATTTTGTCCTTACAGAACATGTATGTGGTACATATTCACATTTCACTTGCAACCAAATAACATGGTAGGTATTTGAATAAGTTTGGGAAAAAGACACTGCAATCTCTAGCTTAAAAGAAATTAGGGCATGTTCACTGTGTTCCCATTACTAAAATTCTTGTTGTCGAGTTGGGAAAAAAAAAATCATGCAGCTTAAATCATGGTAGTTTTATTCACATTTAGTGACATCCTTTGATTTGTCATGTGTTTTATCCAGCCCTCCAAACCCAAAAAAAAAAAACCAGACTTTTGAATAGGAGGAACAGTGGTGTTATGTCACTGTACAATGAGTGATATTGGATGGGAGAGTCCACTGTTTGTGTTTGTGAGAGAGAGAGAGAGGCTGTTTGTAGGAGTTAGGAGCCAAATTTGGGGCCTTGGATTTAATGCCAATTTTGTAATTATGTTTAAAACTATGGGCACTTTAATGAAACTTTAATGAAAAGAGAATAAAGCTTCTCAACTCTTGGATGAAATGTATCTCAGCCATTATAAAAAAATGTGTTTGTGTCGGGTCCACACTCTCATGTTTTGTTAGGTAGATATTTAGTTTTCATTAGTACTATACTGAAGGAAGAAGCCATGTTTATTGACTTTACTTTACTTGCATAGTTTAACTCTTATAATAATATTGAAGATGAATTGGAATATTGTTTGGAACTCCAAGAATTAGATTATTCTCATGCGTAGTCATTTTTTTAATGGTAGGGGAGTGATGGCGTCTAGTTCAAATAGTGGTACTCCAAGTCCTTTGAGAATACAATTTTGCGACCACGGGAAGGAAGTGGTAGTGCACACCTCCTGGACTGATAAAAATCCGAGTAAGACGTTCTTTGGCTAACCTTTATGGGTTCCTGGTGCGCCAAAGAGGAATGGTCCACACTGCAACTACTTCGACTGGTTGGATGGTAAGATAGATGAGGTAGAGAAAGTGGCTCGCCGATCTGAAAGGGACACAAGATCACTCCATAAGCGTATTGAGGAATATGAGAGAATGATGGAGGAATATGAGAGCAAGATGGAGGAAAATGAATTTATGTGTAAGGAACAAGAGACCAAATGTAAGGAGTATGAGAGAAAGATGAAAGAAATTGAGAAAAAGATTAATGATGTGGGAGCAAAGGTGTGGAAAACCAATGGAATGATGTGAGGAGCGTGGGTTACATGTTCCATTTTGGTTGTCATTATTTTTGCTATTATCTTAACTGGACGTGGGTTTGAGAAAAAGTTTTTGGGAAGGCCTCGTTGAATGAAGGGTTGTATGCTTTGGTTTTTGAAGTTTGGAAAGTGGGACTACTAGGTGGTTCCTTTTTGTGATAAGAACATGTTATGAAAGCTGATTGTGGAGACAATTAAGATGGTTCTTATATGTAGTATGTGAAGAAAATATTAAGTAATTTACATCAACGCCATAAAAAGTTTCTTGAACTTTCAGCTTCAAATGAAACTTGCAAGAACAAGCTCCTTTGGCAACAGAAAAACAACAAAAACCCTACATTAGCACTTCTCTGAAACAAATACCCGTACCCCAAATTACTCTTTCATCCAGCAGACAAGAGGCAATGGAACTAAGATTATTAACATGATCTGCAACATGCCAACAACAAACCTTAGCTAAGAGATCAAGGTAACATAAATGACAACACAAGAAAAAAAAACCCAATCATGCAGATAAAAACCTTTTCCCTGGTGGCAAGTATTCCAAGAAACCGTGAATGGTTTCACATGTTGCAAAAAACTTGTTATGCAGACTGTACCAAATGGATAGAAGAATCCAAAAAATAATGACAAAATAACTGACAAAACTAGACAACTATCTTCTCCCCATCACCAAGTCCCCGTTACAAATGGCTTGCATTTACTAGACTACATACAGTCGGAACATAATCTAGATAGCCATAACATTCAGCTATATGCATAAACAGGAACCAAAACATGAGCAGTCAAAGCAATAGTTAAGACATAATACCAATGGCACAACATCAATAGCCGTAACAAACCATTTTCACAGCAGCTACAGAGCACTAACAGGTAGCATCAGTACCAGTAACAACAACTAGGGACATGCCCCCCCCCCCCCCCCCCCCCCACAAAAGCTTAAACATTCTAAGGAACAGCCCTCCATGGATAAATCAATACAAAATTGATATCTACTATAAACGGAATACCAATGTAAGGCAGCTACAAAGAAACCAATTACACAACATGCAATCCAATGGTGCTCAGCAATCAAAGCAAAACAGGTCATAAGTGGAGATGAGTAGATGATAAGTCACAGCAAAAGAACCAGAAGAGCTAATCCTTTATCTGGTAACTACCCTTTTTCATAAAGTTGTATATGATGGAGGGTGTACTGATTTTATATATACCACCCACAGTAGTGCACCAACACCAGAAATGAAAGACTCCACCAACGCACTAACCAACCCCACAACCACCCACATTTCCTCGTTACTGTCATTATCTTTCTCCATTCTATCTGACTACTCTGTAACCTATCTCCAACACCACTTCAGTGTACCCACAAACCAGCACCTACTATCATCTGGACAAAACAATTACTAACTATCTTACTATAGTTCAAATTCAAACACCAACTTACTGGACAAAACAAAATATAAATAGTTAACAAAAAATAGTGCATAAGAAATCCTTTCATCTGCTCATGCAGTGCCATTTTACAACCACTTCTGCTTCCATTTTACCTGGTAATTTTTATCTGCACTTCTGCAGTACATCATCTCGCCTCTTGTTGTGCGGGGATAATATAAACCGTATGAGTAGCCTCAGTCGCATATCAATACCCATGTTAGCCTATATAGTACAACATTTGTAAATATCTTACACACAATTTTCAGGTGCATATGGTTCATGAATAAGTGTTTGGGTAGTATTTACCTATAGTTCGCGTGTATTCATCATTTCCCCAGTCCAGTACTCCATAAACCTTAGGGCCCGATTGGATGGTGTATACGGCGGCTGTATTACACAATACACCCGGATGAGAAATCAATACACCGTTTGGCATCCACTTTTTCCCCCGTATTAGCTAATCCTCGCATTCGCTAATACACCGTGAACAACCATAAATTATTTGCTACCCCTCCAGGTAGCAATAGCTAATCCGGGTGTATACGCCTGATTTTTGACCAAAACACCCCTCCTCAACCCCCTCCCCCAACGGCTCTCTCTCTCTCTATTTGCTACAGAGAAGAAACATGAAGAATACCACCACCAACAACAGATCACCACCAGCACCACCACAAAAACAAATACACAAAAAATATGTATGTATACGTGGAGAGATGTAACTGTTCTTGGGGGTGGATTGTGTACAGATCGGAGAGAGAGACAACCCACCGATTGGAGAAAGAGAGAGAGAGAGAGAGAGAGAGAGAGAGAGAGAGTTTGGGATGGGTTGTGTACACAGATCTGAAGAGACAATCGGTGGGGCTACTCCTTCTCCATATTCTTCTTCTTCTACGCATTTGTCTCTCTCTCTCTCTCTCTCTCTCTCTCTCTCTCTCTCTCTCCTCTCCTTTATCTCTCTCCGTGTTCATAACTCTCTCTCTATATATACAATTATACAGTTGGGATAAAGGCAAAAAGACAACCGATACTCCCAAAGTTGCGAAAATTATCATCTGTGGTTGAAATCAACCTAAATAAATGGTTTAGAATAATGGAGAGCAATTCAATGGTCACAAACAATTTTGAAAAACATGTGTGACCATGTGTATTACTCCTACAAGTTCCCCATCTTTAAAAAAAAACAAAATTTATATTTTACAAATTTGTTAAATTATTTAATTTGTTAATGAAGTAAATTATTATAGCTTAAAATTGTAAAAAAGTAATTAAATATATTGAGTTTTACAATTATATAATTAATGTTATACATAATAAAATTTGGGACTGTACAAGGGCAAAAGAGTCATTGGATAATTTTTTACATCATATACCCTTCTTTCTAATACGTCGTCCAAACCATCTACATTTTAATACACCATCTATAAATATCACATCAATGTGGGCCCTCCTTTCTTAACTAATACCCCTTACTATCTTATCCCCTCTTCATAACTAATACACCCAAAACTCATATCGCATCCAATCGGGCTCTTAAGGTATAAAACCCACAATCAAATCTGCACCCACATAAGTGTGTCCCATTCATTATCATGCAACATTCTATGGGAAATGGAGATGTTGTAGGCACTCACATGTTATTTTGCTATGGGACATCTGGGTGGTGGATAATCCAATTCTTCCATGGATAATCCATTGGCCTTATCCGCTTCAAAACATTAAAGAGTGCCGATACCTGACCCCAACAACAAAAAAAATGTCCGTTACAAAGTCACACTTAAGCTCAAATGTCTCCACAAAGGATAAAACCATTGCACCACAAACAAACACAAAAAATGTGCTTGCCACATTCGCAATAGCTAAGGTCTTTTCATCAGTTTTGACGTTCATCGAATCAAGGACATCAATATGCTTATCAACCAGGTTTATAACAACACAAAACCAATGCTCACATATGGTCAACAAAATCGGCAGAAACAAATGCATCCACAATTATTTTGAAATCAGTAAAGGACCCAACCATAGAAATTAACATTACAAATTTATGAACATAAATAAATAAAATGTAAGACTTGTCAAATTGCACATCGCAACATTATATCCAAGAATGTTTGGATCAACTCTTTCGGTCAAGACATTCTGCTTCTTTAAATTTGTTATATTTTGCAAATTTCCCTACAATGGATGGAAACATTGTATAAATTCCATAAAATTAAGTAAATTGAGAAGTTCACAACTTTGATCTAATGTATCCATTTGAAAATATCACAAATGTGATTCAGAACATATGCCGGGTCGGAATGGGGACTCTGTATTTTTTTGGAGACTTTTCTTTTTCCTCTTTTCATCAACCACACAATCATGCTATTCATGACCTGATAAACAATGGGAACAAATCAAAAATTGGACATGAATACATATGATGAAGAGTAAATGTGTAAAAAAAACCACAGGTTTCGCTTGGTGGGTAGGAAATGGCCGACTTATCAATTTAACCCGTAAACTAGTAGGGGCTCATGTAGCCCATGCTGAATTAATTGTATTTTGGGCTGGAGCGATGAACCTATTTGAAGTGGCTCATTTTCTACCCAAAAAACCTATGTATGAACAATGGTTTATTTTACTTCCGCACCTACCTACTGTCAAGTGGGGGCAGATCCTGGTGGAAAAAATTATAGACACAGTTTCATTTGAAGTACACAAATTTAGAAGTACTATATTAATTACCAAATTCAACATCCGACCCATTTTTTTGAACAAATTTTGTAAATCAGTCCGCAATGGGTTGAACGTCATTCCATCCATACAAACAAACCCCCCCCCCCCCCCCCCCCCCCCCCCCCCCCCAGCAAGTATCAAAATACACCTCATTAGTTACTTATACCTTGATGACCGAATAGAAACACACGTGAAACTGCTTTTACAATGTACAAGTTAGTAGTCATACATATCTTCCTTTTTCCGAGCTGGTTTCATAACATGTTCAATGAATTGACATTCTTCTTTTGTGAATTTCGAATCTTTGACCTCCGGTTCATCCACATATGGCATCTTTGTAGCTTTACTTGCTTTGACTGTCCTATTATCCCGTTTCTTTGATGGTTGAGTCAAAGCTTGTTCTTGTACAACTTCTTCATCCACATGTACTTGAACTTCAACTTGTTCACCTTCTCCGTCAACTTTCCCTTGATTTTCCACGACTTCTTCTTGCACTTGTACTTCTTCGTCCATGTTCAGTTTCTGTTGGTCAATTGTCACCCCCGTCTGACTTCCACATTTTTCCATAAAGGAGGTGTGTACAACATCATCCATCCTGTGCTCAGGGGTGTACAATGGCATGTCACGGGCATTCTGAACATTTTCAAAACTGAATATCCTATACTCATCCATTTCATCCGCGCCAACCCCTTTCCTTGCCTTCTTCGGAGTAGATGTGGAACTTGATGGAATTTCGTGACAAGAATCATCATCCAAAGGACAGTCCATCTCCTTGACATCCTTCCCTTTTGAGGGATTTTTTTCGGTTGTTGTTTCAGAAACATAACCCATCAAGGCAGCGTCCATGATGATGATATGTTGCAGTTGTTCAAGAAATGATTTCTGCAGAGTATTATAAGCCTTTTGCACCTCCTATTAACATAAAATCAGGTAAATGTTACAAATTACATGACATAAATGGTTCATTGGACATAATAAGATGAGGTTTTTCTCACCGGATGCAGAAAATGAGGTTGAGGAAATTGGTCGGAAATGGGATCTACCAACTCCAAATTCTCCTCCTCGACAATTCATTCCATTATAAGATTCGTCATCCAAGACTGAATCAATGGAACACCAACATTACCAACATTCATTCTCATATCCTCTTTGTCAAAGTGTATAAGCTGCAAAGGAAAAATTACATTTTTATAAAAACTGATTTACAAAGGTCATAAAAATTTATGTTCAAGAAGAATATGGCATGTACTAATCCATTAAGAGCAACACACAACCAGAAACGCCAGGGACATCCTTCCTATTATCAACTTCCTTCACATCTCTCTTCTTAAACATCGTTATTTTCTTGACCAACCAATCCAACACAAATTGTGGCCATGCATATGATGAAATCTTGGTTAAATCATACACTGCCGGATAAAACTTGGTGGAGGCCACATTCTTTGTCGTTGGACACAATAAAGAAGACAAGACAAACAGGACATACGAAGTCTGGAACTTCGCATCTGCTACCCCTGACTTAAAAACTTCTTTCATCATTCCAAAGGTTACCCCTCTCTTCAATTGTTCATCCCCTGCAGCGAACATGGCCTGAATGTGTTCAAAGTGGAAATTTTCACAATTAGTTGGAACTAGTAGGGTTCCTTGGGGTAGCCTTAATGCCTTTCTAACATCAGCTGGCGTGATTGAATAGACTTTCATCATCCCAAATTCTATGGTCTTGTTCACAGGGTTGAAGTGGTAATCCAATTTTGCTATGAATTCATGTTTCAGAATTTTACATTGTAGAGTCAGCATCGAACCGAAACCAACTATTTCAACAGCAGTTCTTTGATCTTTGTTTAACGATGCATTTAGTTTAACCAATGTCTTTGGTGAACACCTACTCCGAAATACTGGCTGCACATGCAAATAATAAAACCATACATAAAGGATTGGATATGGTCTTAAGGGTTGGATATTTATTACGACCATGATTCGGACAGAAATAATATTTTCAACATTATAATTAACTATATAAACAACCATAAGTGCAAAGCCATACCAACGCATGCGTCTTCTTCTTCATGGGGGCATTCTTCTTTGTGCGGGCCTTTCTTTGGTTTGCTAAGTCCAAGAATGGTTTTTTGTCAGCATCAGACATATTGTTCCATGCTTCTGCAGCTACTGAGGTATGCTGCATAGTTCACAGGAAGATTAAGACCCAAAACATGAGGTACGTAGTCAAAATTTAATAATATCTACCACTGAAGTTTAAAAATGATAAAGTCTACGAGTTAGAATTGCAATAACTCTAACCTTTGTTACAAAAAACCTCGGACCGGTCTTTGCTGTTCTTGCTTTTTTAAATAGTCGTCACTGCATTTCAAATCGTACAAAATTTTGTTAAGCTAAATATAAGGTGGAATTGAACACGTTATCCAGTTAACTACATTGGTGGTAAACATACGTACAGGAACAATAGATAAGGATTACTATTGGTACTTTCCATAGGTACTTTCGTCCCACTACTACTCCTTTTTTCAGTTCGTGGTCGCTTCTGTCCTCTTTTCATCCTTCATTTACAAAAAATAACAACTTTAAGCAATTAAGCTGAGATTTCAGATTTCAGATCCAAAGAAGGGCATATACATGAGATTTAGAACTGAATGATCGATACTTGTGGTTTTTGTAGAAGTAAGACATTCAGCTGTTTGATGTTTAAATTGGCATTAGCTGCTGGGGTATACTTTATTTGGCTTGAGCGTAGTTCCAGAATTTTTGAAGGGAGGCCAAGGAATTCAAGTGCAATCTTAGTGTGTATTGATGACAATATAAGACAAAGAGTTTGTACTTGGAATCAGTTCCCCAACTCTTTGGAAAACCAAAGACTCTGTGCTCATTGGAACATCTCTATTAGAGTTCTTGGATTTGCAAATCTCTAACGAGGAGTAAGTATAGTTGTTTGGTAGATTGTAGTATGATGTTTTTCTTTTGTGAAAAGCAATTTGTATAGTGGGTTTTGCACCCCTGTGTTTTATCAGTGTGGTTGGTTATAAAATGACACATTAAAAAAAAACGTCTTTAACATTCAAACATATAACGAGAAAACGAAGATGATTATCTGCAAATTTTCAAAGCCTATCTCACTTGGAGCTCTTAGTTTACTGCCCTAAGTTTGTATTTTTCCTGGTGTAAGACCCACATCTATAGATCAACCATTTTAATAGAAATTCAAGAGGCTCTCCAAGAAGCCGACACCAAGCTTGATCCTAAACCAGTAAAAGGAAAATATCCATTACATGTTTTGAAACGTCATAAGTCGCAACAAATAACAAATTATTCTACTTAGGTTCTGTTCTAATTGCAAAGACTAAATGTAAGTTTTAGAAAAACCCAAAGTCTATTAAAATAAGAAAATATCTCAAATCACCTACATAAAACTACTAGTTGGCATTGCATAGAGATATGCATTTGCTTCATAGTCCTATGTAACATGCTGCATTTGAATTTGGCATCAATATTCTCAATATAGGTTTCAGATTTTTTAAAAGGAGGTAAAACATAAAACAAATAGAATGTAGCAAAGCGTGCCATCATATTTTTGTTAACTTTGTATTCTTTATGGTAGTTATGTAAATATGGAAGCCTGTAAGCCATGATCAGGACGGTTTGTTTTGGACTAGCGGTTGTACCAAGTTTGTTTGAGAAAACTTCGTCATACTATAAACAGTTCATCAAAAAAGTTTTTCTTTTCTCCTTGTAGTTTTATTTTCTAGAAAAAGGAATCTTTTAAGAAGTATACATTTGAGGTCCATTTAATATTGTTGTTTAACAGAGACGTTTTAACATTTTCTGACCTACTTAATGTTGTTCTCTGCCTTAAGATTTTCCTAAAACTCCTCTCAAAGAAGTTGAAATATCCTAGTGGCAGATCTTTTGTGTCCCAAAAATGACATAAATCTTTTTCTTTTCTTTTTTTCTAATCGGGTTTCTAGGTTAATTTGCGTGCAGCCCAACTAATTAATTCTGGGTTCCTACAGTTAATGGCTGGATAAATTCTCCAATGGCTTCAAAGTTAGGAATGTTTGGACTTCCGGGGAATTCGAACATGCAACTACATAAAGACAAAGTACTTAAATTCAATCAAAGTTTGGAATGCAATTTTTTCTAGTTTGGTTTGCATACAACACTTCCAAATACAATCACAAAATTCTCACTACAGATCGAGTAAACTTTGCAACACAAAACCCAATAACATAACTACATACACCGAAAAACACACACATCTCACTACAGATCGAGTAAACTAACCTGATGAACTGTTGATGGCAATGGCAATGTTCGAAGCTTGGACGATTAAAGGTATCGTCTCCGGAGTAGGCGATTCAAACGGAGGTGAAGGAGGGAGTTGGGGGACCACATCGGCTGTTGAATGGGAGAGAGTAGGGAAAAGTCTTGAGAGGCTGAGGAGCACAGATGAATTTCCGCCGGACCAAACCCTAGACAGCGTCATACCTCAGGAGAATGGAAAAGAGGAAAAAAGGAAAGACTGGGACAAACGGGAAGGGAACGGTGTCGTTTTTTAATCAAAGGGCAAATTTGTCCACTCACATCATGCTTAATACCTCATACCATGTATTGGTAATATTGGTTCCAGGTGCCATGCCTTGGTAGTTTGGAAACTTCAGACCTTGAAACTGGTGATATTTTCCAGTCCACACCGCCTATGGGTAATTTTCCCTTTAGCTTAATAATAGTGAATGGGTCTTTTAATTCTAACCCATATTAAATCTATTTTTAACATATCTAAACCCATGTAAATATGGGTTGAGATGGGTTCAGCCCCATATCAACCCATTATATAATATTGGCGGATTGAGGTGTGTTATAAGTGGCCCGATTTGGGCGGGTTGAAAAATATGAATTAAGATTGCCACCTCTAATGAGACCTAAGGTGAATCCAAAAAATCTATATCTACAAAGTCTGTGGAAATGAGTGGTGGCACTTAACCCCACATGCCTCGGTCTAACACTAGTTCAGAGAGGTAATTTAGCCATCAAAGAGGCTTTCCTCCACCTCTACTGGGTCAATGAAGTGTCCATCGAATGGTGGTTGTCCTTTAAATTAAGGCAGAAAAATATGACATGATAGGACAAAAACAAAAAAGTGAAATAAGTTGTCAGTGGATGTATTTTAACTTGAATAGTACAAACAATCGTTCTCAAACATTGCAACCAAACCAAGTAGAAAAATTAAGGTAAAATTTGACCATATGGCATAGTTGTAAAAACTAAATTGGTTAACACATGTGACTTCAGAGTGTTACAGTTCTTAATGGAGCTCACATCAGCTATATCACTAAAATACTTCGACCTAGCTAGATTAGGCAGCAAACCAAAGCTGACCATCGCAGAATAAACATAGCTAGCTTTCGTCGATTCATGTTTATATATTACTGCACAGAAACCTCGTACTACTGCATGCACACTACCAACCATCACCCGGCACTTCTCAGTGAGAGGCCATTTGAGAAGACAAGGCAAAGGGTAAGAATTTCAATTCTACAGTTTAATTGGTGTTACAAGACACTAACCTCCTCTCCGTTGAATCGCACCCATTTCATCTTCATGGATTCAACATCTTTGTGGTGGGGAGTGGGATAGGAAACTTCAATCCCAAAAAAGACCCCGCTAAATTCAACTTGGTTGATCCGCCAGAGAGAAATACGATCGATGTTCCTAAATCTTACTGGAGGTTGGATTGCTTTCAGGTTCAGAGCCGATAATCCAGGTAAAAGATACGTAACTACTGTAAATAAGCACATTAATCAATAGAGTACCCTTTTCAACTTTGATAAAGAGACTAACCAACGTATGTATATATATGTGTTCTATAGGTGTCTGATTCATGCCTTGTCATTTAGAACTTCATACGATGTGGGGGCTAAAGATGGCTTTTATGGTTGAGGATGGAAAGTCTGTTGAAGAATCTGTTCTACCACCTCCTAAAGACCTTCCACCCTGCTAAATGTTGCAGCTGAAGAAGTATTCACAACTTTCTCAATGAAGCAAACAGCTTTTCCTATTCCTTTCTTTCTACATTTTAATCCACATGTGTAAATATCATTATTTCTTTTCTTGCAAAGATTGCAGTCGACTGTTTGGGATGAGATTTACATAATTGTAATGCAAAGATATTGTTTCGTGGTCTGCATTATACGGTTAATCGGTTATACCTTCATTTCTGAAATAAAACTCCATGCATTGTAATTAAATTAATTGTATACGACTCCCACGTTTTCAAAATTTCCCAAAACAAGAAATCATCATGGTGATCGTGTCCTTGACTAAAACAATTGCACTACGATGTCAAGTGACTCAAATCCATTTCTCGCTGTAAAAACCAGCGAAACCACACCACACCATGAAAATTCAAATCTTTGCTTTGTTGTTGTTTTATCAACAAACCAAACGCGTTAAATCTGAATTCATTGAACTTTCAATTACTCGCTTCTTCAGTTACGATAGCATGTATATAAACAATGGTAAGCCAAGTCATGACTTGAATTTACGCTATTACCCCTTTAGAATTACTCTTCCAATTTGTTTTGAGCGGTTTTGAGTTAGGGGTATTTTAGGTATTTAATGTTGTTCTGCCTTTACTCAAGTTGTATGTACTTCTTGAGCTGATTCATTCAAGAACGCTTGTTTCCCCTTTACTCAACCAAACTGTACTCTCTTACTCCTTATTTTACGCAAGTTTTCTACCTGTTTCGCTGATCGATCGAGTCATTAAAGCACTGTTGTAGCGGTTGGTTTACTGTTGTAGCGGTTGTCGTCGTCGGAGATGCTGTTTGAGCGGCTGCACAGAGTACTCTAAAGAACTGTTTATGCGGTTTCTCGCGTAATTGATTTGAAGGTTCACTGTTTGAACAACACCGCAACGTCCTTCTGATAGAAGAACTGTTCTAGCGGCTGTGTATAAAAGATTTTTGGGAAGGATAGAGAGAAGCAATCATGCAATTTCCTTGCTTGTGTTTGGGCGTTCTTCACTAGGTTAGTTTGTGTTCTTTTTACCATGTCAGTTTCAGTCAGATGATTCTAATCTGAAGCAAAAATATTACTCCAATTGGTGAGTGTGAAAAAGAAACAGTTTGGGCCTTATTGTTTGATCCAACTCACGGCTCTTCTGAATTTTGGAGAATTTCTTGAGGATGACTGTGACAAAATTGGGACAAAAATATGAGGGATTAGTTACATGGGAAGTTGTTACCGTAGATGGGTCTGACCCTTATTTAAGACGCACTCCCTGTGTTTGTAAAAATCACTCAATTACTTTTACATAGCTATTCCTTTTGTTCATCCTCTCTGCTTCCTTGAACTAGATTTAAAGGTTTAGAGGATGGTGATAATGTTTTTGACCTAGCTTTTTCTAATCTGTTTTGTTGTGAAAGTTAAAAGATCTCTCTGAATATACACTTGCCATGTACATTATTTTCTAGAAAAGAGGGCTCAAGTTTAATTAACCAGGCCTGCTTGGTCTTTTGTTGTCGGGAAAGAGGGCTTAAGTTTCAAGGATTCTCTTTGTCTTGAGTCTTCTTGCAGAAGGAATCACCTTAGGGCCAATCAAGGTCGAAAAGTGGCTGAAAAGTCTTGTTCTTTACAAGAGAATTTCGACCTTTAGCCTTAAAAAGTCCCATGTTTCTCCTTTGGGCCAATACCCATGCAAAAAGAGGTAATTCAGGCCTGAAATAAGCTGATTTCAGACCTAAAGCAAGCCAATGAAATGGCTGAAAGACCTGGTAAAATTTCGGCGTTTAACCTTGGTGGGCTAAAGATCTTCTATCCAGGCATTCAAACAGCTTACAAGCAGCTCAAAAGGCCTGGAGATTTTGTACAACCAAAATTCCTTTTGCCCTTTTACAAGTTTTTATGTAGGAAATGAAAGTTTTTTCAAGCCTTTCAGGCCTCAGCTGATTTCTTGGAGTGAAGAGCAAGGCTCGGACAGGTGGCAATCACTCATTGGAAGAAGTAGAAGCAACTCAAGCCTAAGCCTTTACCAGGAGGACACTTGGCAGCCATGCATGAAGGCTTGTAGAAGCAGCTCAAGTCCTAGAACTTTTGCCTATAAATACCAGAGTTGAAGGCCTTAGCAAAGATCCGCGACCTTTAAAGCCTACAGCTCATTGCATCTTCATTATCAATTTCCTTTACTTTCAAAGCCCAGCATGTATTCAATACAACTTAGCTTAAGTTTATCATGTTTTATTGTAACCAGATTTTGTTAAACCGTTAATGAAGTCCTTTTAATTATGTTTTAGGTCTTGTTCTATCTTTCTTTCCATTTTTTAACAACAGTTAGGAAATTTTTAATTCTTAAGTCCTTTTCGTTAAGGCAAACCACGAACCTCCTGAAGGTCTTACCCTTAGGCCGTGAACTTTCGTTCTATTAGAAGTCAGATTGGGGCTTTCAGGCCTTGATTCAAACTTGGACTACAATTCAGTCCTGGCACGCCTGCGATTCCAAACTGATTTGGTTTTGCACCCTTTTGTGGAGAAACACATAGTTGACTGAAGGTAAGATTTGATCAACTTTAACTTCGAGATGCTTCTTTCTCCAAGGGCAACTGTTAGTCTATTATTGGTATTGTCAACAAGCAATCCAAGCATTCGGAAAATAAATACTCATTTGTATCAAATAATTGAGCACTTCCTTTACTTGGATTATTGAAAACGGTATAATAATTACACAATCTAACCCACAAACTTTCATAATTACATCTTTTACCATTATTTCTTGGACCTTACGTATTGAAATTCTATTAGAATTGGGGCCTAAAATTTTTCTACTAAATTTATATCTATATATACACAATACAAGGGCATATATAATTAGGGGCCCCAAAAAATGGGAGCCCGATGTGGCCGCATCATTGACATATGCCTAAAGCCAACACTGAGTGAAAAGGTAAAAAAAGCAAGCATGTTTGGAAATAACTCTGTTACAAAAAGAACAAATCCATCAACTTTTGGACAAACTGGAGCCGTACTATCTAGATATTCTCTTTGCCCAAAAAGAAATGAATAAAAAAAAAGAGAGAACAAAACCTTATTCGTCAAGGGAAGATGTGATTTACAAAATCCTTTCTGCAATTCAATTGACTTGTAGACTAAGAAGCTACGGTAGTGTTGATAAGAACATTCTCCCCCTCATGTATGAGTGGTCCACCCATATGGGAGGGAGGCAGGCATACATCACTACAAAACTATCATGATGGCCAAGTTAGAGTCTTTGATCTCTCGCTTGAAATAAATGTTTTTAGGGAACAAACCTCTAGACGGTTCTACATCACAAGGGCCTTCTTGAATTTCCAGTAATTTGATGATCCTGAAGAACATATAGAGTGCAAGTGAAAAGAAACAGAGAGTAAGTAAATTTAGGAATATGATGACATCCTAGTAAGTGCCAAATCGGTTTGAAAAAAAGGTAACATGCCTAGGCAGCCAAAAACTAGACGATTCCCTTCGAAATAATCAAGGATATTGGCTTTACATATAGCCAATTCAAGAAGATGGATCCAAGTAGCCTAAAGCCCCTTCAAGAGATTGGATTAGACTTCAGAGCTTGTGAAGGATATAAAGTTCCGCAAAGTAAATGGTAACGAATGTGCTGGAAATATACTCCTTTTGAGTAGAAAACAGGGGAAGTGAAGGGTATTAAAGAACATTGTTTGTTACTTTAAATATAAAAAAAAACACTAGTACCCTAGCAATTTACAGTTCGGAAGCCACAAGCTTGCATGGGCACAAGGGCAGAATTGTCAGGGCAGGCATCTGTTTGCATGAAATTAGGGTCCCATCAAACCAATGAAGTAAAAAGGCATGCGTTATAAATAATAAACAGGACCCTGGAGGTCATCATATACTATACCACAAACCTACCTGATCTAGATCTTTTGAAACTCGAACATTCTGAAGACAAAAATGTTGTTTTCTCAGTTCCTCTCTTGGTTACCAGACTTTCCTGAATACAAACAAGAAAGAATTATTAAAAAAAAAAGTCAAGAAACATTAAGGACCATAAAATATAATGGGTCTAGCTAACGTGAGCTCATTGGGAACGGGATAATACACACACACAAAAATAAATAAATAAAAAAACAGTTAGAACTCCAATGCATCTTTCAAATATAACAATGCACGTTGGTAGATATCTATACACTTTTTACGGATATCAATATATCTTTTTGTTATTATCCAAAGCCCAATGGGCTTTTAGTTAGCATTTTCCAAATATAATAACTTGGTTTAAGAAATCAATTTCCAACAAGAATAGATATCCGAAGCTGCAGAGATCTCATAATTGTAATAGCTTAGCCAATAGAACTGCTGCACCTATATTGTAGACGCATCATTATTTTCAAATCACTTGCTGAGCTTAGCACAGGCATCTCAACCAATATGCAAAAGTCAACCCATGTTCTTGTAAAGTTAATTAGCAAAATTATGCAACGCATCCAATGAAGTTAGTACAATTCACAGGCACAGTTTATTTGTTGCTTCGGAGGTAATACTGGAAGCCTCTTATCATCTGCACCTAGTCGGAAGCTTCTCCTCAGAACAAAGATCATCCTACATCAAAACGTGTACTGATATTGCACCTCTGTCAATATACAAATCGCTCCACTAAAATCCAGAGGCACCTCAATCAAATTCGAGGGCCAAAGCAACATCTCTGAAAGTTAATTAGCAAAGCATATGCAACGCAAGCACTTGAGGTTGCAAAAATGTGTAGGTACAGGCTCATTTTCTTTAGCATCTCCAATCTAAGCAATATGTAAGTTTATTAACAGGCATGGTGCAATTGCCAAAATATCAAGCTAAAAGAAAGAACAAATCATATACAACAGACATACATCTATACATTTTATTCACACAATAGCAAGATTAGCATCCATATATCAAGGAGAAAAAAGCAATTCTAATGATGCAGAATTCCAGGGAACAGCTTACTAAAATATGTCAATTTTCTTCTGGTTTTCTCCCTAGATTTGCTTTTAACATTAGTTTCTTTCTTGCTGCCTGCAATTTTTAAGTCATCTATCTGGTTCGCATCACTAAGTCCAACACAAGACCTCAGTGTCTTGCTTGTGTTCTTGCTCTGCTTACCAGCTTGACGGGCAATGTTTCCATCCACCTGTTCACGTTTTTCATCAGTGTTAGCTAAACAAACGTGAAGTTGTGGTGAAAACTGCTGTCACACAACATGTGCTTACAGTTTCACAATCAGTAGGCTGAAGTCCAACTGCAGATGGAATGGAGTGCTTCTACGCCCTGATGTTCTCTTTCCACTTATTGCAGCATTTCTCATATTATTTTCGCCCGATGAACCACAAGCCAACCTATTTTCTTCATATTCTACGGGCTTGACAGATTTTGGGTCACCCTTCAGCTTACTCTTCATTTTACTTGACGTATGGTCGCGCGTTTTTCCTGCAGACAGACTAAGTCCTTCAAGTAAAGAGTTGTTACAAGCACCATCTTGGGATATATAGTGTCCCTTTTCTTCTGAGCTCACATCCATTTTATCACTGGTACCGTGCCTTTCTTCACTAAAAGCTGCTTTGTTTGTGTTTGGAGTTCCGTCACTGATATCATCTGGGGTTTATGGGGTCCCTTTTCTTCTGAGTTCACATCCATGTTGTCGCTGGTACCGTGCCTTTCTTCACTAACAGCTGCTTTGTTTCTGTTTGGAGTTCTGTCACTAATATCATCAGCAGCTGCAACAGAACCAAAAGTTTCAACAAAATAAACCGGATAAAAACGATATGGTAGAACTTCAGGTTAATTTTCTCTGACAACCAATCTCTAGTGAACAATTTGTCAGGGTTCACATGTTACTTCCGGAATATGTGGATAACTTGTCACGATCCAAGGTTGTCGAAACATCCTTATTGCTACGTTCTTTCTCCAAACAATTCTCAGCATATTCCTCCCAGTTAGTAGGGAAACCAAAAACAAAATGACTGAACACCTGTTCAGATTGAGAGCTAAAAGTTAAAACTTCAATTAGCATGTACTAATGCAACCACAGTACTAATAAAAAATGTTACTGGAACATAAAATTTGCTTCACTACCTGCAAGAAATAATAAACTTGCCGCATCTTACATTGTGTTGCTTATCTAATAAAGCCTTGAGCTATGTGAAGTATAGCGTTTCGACTTTCAACCCAATGGCATGTGCACATGACCCAGTAGAGAGGGATACAGAGTGAATTCTTGCACGCCAGTAAGGTGAAACAAATAAAGTAGAACAATAATTGTATGTTTCATCAGTCCACCTGCTATCTTTTATAGCAGCTGAAAACCTAGTAGTAATAAGAAACAACGAACACAAATATATGACCTGGAATCCCAAGACTGCCAAGTGCCCAAATCCAGTGTTAATGCAACTGTAGGACTACAGAAAAGCCCATAAGTGTCACTACAAATCCTTTTCAACTAAGGACTCCGCAACCCAAGACTGGCCTTTTGCCATTTCAGGTTTCAATTTCAGGTTTTACTCATCTTCAAGCCACGCCTTCGAAGTGTCAATTCAATTCGCATTTCAAGTGACACTAAAAGGACATAAATGAGACTGCCTAATTGATAAGCTCCCCAATCACCATCCTTCTTGCAGCACAGCTTTGCCATCCTAAAGTGTTAGCACACTTATCTGCTGAACCTACAATGAGTATCTTTAATCCAATTTCTGCTCCACAGTTTCTTCATACAACAATTTTCAAAAGTTGCACATCACTAATAACCTTCAAAATAAAATGAACCTAGATTTGGCTGCCTTGCTTGGGAGGTTTTACATCTTACAACTTTATGGCGAAGGTCCAAATACTTTTGACAGAACTGTCTCCTAAAGGCATCTTGATGTTTGCAAGTTTAAAGGAAGCCACAATGGCGGGTATTAATTAATCCCTGAAGAGGAGGAAAGTTAGGGGGAGGCTGATCCTCTAACCCTGTTCCCTTCTTTAATCTGTTTTGATGCTCATGCACGCAGAGCAAAGTGAAGAAAGACCACTCTTCTATTCTCCATTTGGTATTCTTAGGCTAAGGCATTATCCATCCTTCTGTTGACTATGCTTTCTCATTAAAGTCCACATTGCAGTAACAAAAAAAATTGACTATTGCTTGATGCATAACTGAATCTTGAATCTTTTGGATTCTTCCAAGTTCCAACCCCCATATGATGCCTTGATGTCCTGCAGACAAGTGGGATAAACACAACCAGTTTACGTACCTCATAGGGAAATCCATTTTCTTCTGTGCGAACCTTGTTTAAGCAGCTATCGATAAGAACATATATCCCGTCAACAGTTTCAAGAGTTAACGGGTCACTTCTATTACGAATAGGTGCAGAGGTGAACGCTTGCACAGCTTGTTTCCTGCCGCACAAAAGAAAGCACATTATGAAATCTGGAATTCTCATGTCTGCTGTTTTTTCAACACAACTTGTTAAATAGAAAAGGTATAGCAAGTCAAAACAAGAACTTAAGATATTATTCCTTTTTAATACGTTACAGGTGCAGTCCAAATGGGAAGGGGTTCGGAACTTCTTTTTCCCTCCCAGTTAATTCTCCATGGAACCAAATTTAATCGATGGAGCATGGGTTTGAGATGGTTTGCGAAGCCAGAATAGCTAGGGGTGGGCATCGTGTCGCGTCATCTCGTATTCGTGTAAGAATTCTCTCAATTCTAACCCGACCTGTTTTAACTTTTCGTGTTATCCTGTTTTGTTATATTCGTGTTCTATGTCAAATAGTTGACCCTAATCCGCTAACTTTGTGTCGGGTTCTCGTGCCGTGTCGAAAATTCCCAGTTTCCCACCCCTACTTGGGACCTCAATGAAGAAGATCTAATTGGGAATTGGTGGGGCACCCGGGTCAGAGTGTAGTAGCTTATTCGGGTTTTCATGCAAAGAGCTTTGGGATGTTGGATGCATTTAACAGGGTGTTTTGATCATAACTTTCTCCATGCCAAACCTGCAACGGACCACATTGCCTTACTACATGCAATTCGCCCAAACAGGAAGTAGCTGAATGCCTGGCGCAAATGGTTGTAACGATATTATAGATCTGTGTTTGATGTAATTTCCTTTCGCATAGTTGATAGGGCTTTCGTACCTGAGGCTCATGTAATAGCAGTACGAAACAGGGAAGGCCATGTCTCTCTCCTGATCCTACAGTGTAACTGCCGTTAATATGTTTGTGGTGTTTGGCTTCAAAAATGAAAACTAGCTCAACACCATGAACTCCACGTCTATGATGAAACTTGATTCAGTAATTAAGTGCTCCTGGGTCACCTCCTCCCAGGGCGCCCTCCAACACCCCCACGTGAAATGAATAATGTTAGAGGGTCTTAGAGCACCACGTGGCGGTGGCGAGAACTGAATAATTGCTACATCAGAATGGATAGAGTGTTCATTTCAGACACATCTTTGTCCACATATCTCATATATCTACACCAAGTTTCCAATCGGGTTACAGAATCACATATCCTAGCCATCCATCGATGACAACATCAGCAATAGAGTGTTCATTACTTTACAATAGGAATACCTGCCAACAATTTCTACAAACCATATTGATTATTGAACCATTTAGCCGCAAACAGTTTCTGAAATTTCCAGTGTTTTCTCATGTATAGAAAAAAGCAGAAGCATCAAGAACATGAAAAACTTATTCATCATTGAAATGAAAATGTTAAATTGTTCAATACATGAATTGACTCCATATACTCCGGTAAACGACCCAGAACAAGAACACAATGCTTTCTTGCGAAAACTATGTCACTTTGAAGATTCATAATGCCCCCATCCACCACCACCAGGAGTCAAAATCTGAAGAACTTCCCCTTTCTGCACCTCGATCGTGTTCTTACCTCCAACGTAAACTCTCCGCTTGTCCTTTGTAATAAGGTAATTAACACCCCTAGCTCCATCCTTTCCCCCCTTCAACCCTCTTGGTGCATGGACGCGCCTCTCCGAAAGAATGCTCACCACAACTGGCCGCCTGAACTCTATCTCCCTCACTAGCCCCTCACCTCCTCTATGTAATCCACCACCTCCACTTCCTTCTCTTAATCCGAACTTGTGCAAAATAACCGGATACCTCTGCTCAAAGATCTCAGGGTCGGTCATACGGGTATTGGTCATATGGCATTGAACCCCACTGGTACCATCCCATGTGGGGCCCGCTCCACTTCCACCTCCAATTGTTTCGTAGTAACCGAAGGTGGTGTCTCCAAAAGTGAGATTATTCATACAACCCTGAGAACAAGCACAAGCCTGAAATGCAGTGAGTACAACATCAGTTATCCTCTGGGAAGTGAGAACATTACCTCCCACAACGGCAGCTTTATCGCTTGGAGAGAGGAACGAACCCCTTGGGATGTGAATTTTAACAGGAGCCAAACAACCCTGATTAAGAGGAATATCGACGTTCACCAGACAACGGAGGCAATAAATGACTGCTGCGGCTGTTACTGCTTCTGGTGCATTCCAATTCCCATAAACCTCTGGGCTACTCCCAGAAAAATCAAATACTGCTTCCCCTTTCTCAGAATCAATGGATAGTTTCAAATGTATCACAGAACCATCGTCCATATAGTCTTCCTCCTCAATATTTAGACAATGTCTCCCTGCTCCGTAATTTGCCGACTCAGAGGAAAATCTGGCAGCGACTGACTTGAGCATTTCTCTTACCGCTTCTTCCGCATTAGCCTGCACATAGACCATGTAAGCTTGGACAGTGTCCAAACCATATTGCTCAATAAGCTCCTTAATAAGAGAAATCCCTCTCTGGTTCGCAGCCACTTGTGCATGAAGATCCGATAAGTTATCTTGAAGCCTGCGGGTCCCAGGAATGTTGTAACCCAATTCATCTGAACAAGGGAACTTGAGAAGTTTGACAATCCCTTCTTCTTGAAAAACACCCTTTTCCACAAGTTTGAACGCTTTAATGGCAGCTCCTTCTTCCCATAGGAACTTAGAAAAAGGAGGCATACTTCCAGGAGTGATGCCTCCTATTTCCGCATGATGTCCTCTGCTCGCCACGAAAAACACCAAGTTCCCACTATCAAAAACTGGAGTAACGACAGTTATATCAGGCAAATGGCTACCTCCAGCGCAAGGGTGATTAGTAACCAAAACATCTCCATCATGCAAATTTTCGCCCCAGTATTCAATTTGCCACCGGATAGTACTTGACATGGCACCCAAGTGAACAGGAACATGTGGGGCATTGGCGACCAGCCCTCCATCAGGACCAAAGAGAGCACAAGAAAAATCCAATCGTTCCTTGATATTAGTTGATATTGAAGTCCTTTGTAGGGTACGCCCCATCTGTTCCGCTATACCCATAAACCTGTGGTTGAAAATTGAGAGCTGCACTACATCCGCGACCTTTTCTGCCAGTTTCACTGTGGTTGATGTCGAATCAATTTCAATTCTGATGTTCCCGTACTTGGTAATAATGGCTTTACAGTTTGGTTCTACTATCACAGTACTATTACCGTTCATGATGATTGCTGGACCAGGAATAGCATGCCCATAACCTAGATCCTCAAGCTTGAATAAAGGAGTATCATGCCATTCACTCTCAAAGTAACCCTTAAAGCATCCTTCAGCTTTTGGGTCACCTGAGGCAGGCTCTAGTCCCCGAGGCTTCAAAATATTTGTGACTCCAATGCCGCGAACCCTTACGTCGCATATAACGATATTTCTGTTCTCTAGCTTAAATCCATACTCTTGTTGGAACAGTTTAACAAATTCGGTAGCATAATCACCTCCGGAGCCATCTTCTTTCTTATGTCCCCTTACCATAATGGCAGTATCAGTACCCTCATACCTCAAGTTTAAAAACGTTTCAATGGTAACATTTTCCTCCCTGAAGCCTTGCTCTTGCAATTTCTGCTTCACCTGTTTTAACAAAACAGCTTCTCTCTGAGCAGCCTCTAATAATGATTCAAAGTCATAAACTGCAGAATATGGTTCCTGTGCCTCCTCGATCACATCTGCCAATCCCATACCATACGCACTTAAGATTCCACAAAACCTGTGAATTAGTACCTCTTTCATTCCCAGCGACCTGGCAATAGCACAGGCATGCTGGGGTCCAGCACCTCCAAAGCAAGCAAGCGCATGGTTCTTCGTTTCGTGTCCCTTCATCTCAGTTAACTGCCGAATTGGACGACACATTGTCTCATTAGCAACATTGACAAAGCCTTGTGCAATTTCCTCCACCGTCATGTCTTTTGCTAACGTATCCTGACTCTTTCTGTAGGAATTAATTTGCTTAGCAAGATTCTGAAATTCTTCTCTTGTTGCCTTGATATCTAAAGGCTCATCTTCTTTGGGGCCAAAAATTGATGGGAAATATTCAGGAATTACAAATCCTAAAATAAGATTTGCGTCAGTAACAGCTAGTTCCCCACCCTTCCGATAACATACAGGACCCGGGTGTGCACCCACAGATTCCGGTCCGACACGGAAAGCTCCAAATTGGAACTTCAACTTTGACCCGCCGCCGGCAGCAACGGTGTTTATGTCAAGCTGAGGTGCTTGAATTATAGCTCCAGCAATCTGGGTTTCTAATACTTGTTCATAGCTTCCTGCATATCTACTTACATCAGTAGATGTACCACCCATGTCAAAGCCAATGAGGGGCTTTTCTGTTTCAAGCCCAAAGAGAGTCTGGGAGTAACCAACAACACCGCCGGCGGGACCTGACAAAACTGCTTTGTGACCAGAAAATCTACTTTTTGGTGCAAGTCCTCCGTCTGATTGCATAAACAAAACATTCAACTTCCCCGTCCCTTCATCAAATTTGGAAATGAAACCGGATAAATATTCTTTAATAACTGGAGTGAGGTAAGCATCCACACTAGCTGTTAGACCGCGTGGAACTGCTCGAACCATTGGTGTCAAAGCAGATGATATGGAAACGTGTCTAAAGCCCAAACCCAAAGCTAACTTCTCCAAAGCTACTTCATGGTGCGGGTAAGTGTAGGAGTGCATTAAAACGACTGCTAAACAGCTAATACCTTTCTCCAACAGACCTTTTAGAAGAGGTTTTACAGCTTCTTCATTCAGCGGCTTCACAACCCTAACAAACTCGCCGGAAACACCTTTAACTATCGAAGCAGAAGCATCTGGGTTTGCTTCTTCCTTGTCCATAACAAGCTCAACTCTCTCATCAACCTCCACTACCGATTCATAAAGATTAGAAGGTTTCCTAACAGTGAGGTCAAAGATATTCGGGCGGGCCTGATTACCAATTTGCAGCAGATCCTTAAAGCCTTGAGTGACACATAAGGCAATTCTCTCTCCCTTTCTCTCCAACAGTGCGTTTGTCGCCACAGTTGTACCCATCCTTACCCATTCTATCTTATCTGTGGGAATTTTTGAAGTCCGAGGAATTTTCTCTTTGGTATATTCTTCCAAAATTCTCCGGATACCTTCAACTGGAGCATCATCATAGTTAGATGGATCCACTGACAACAGCTTCATAACTCGGCCTTCAGACTGACCCGGAATTTCAGCATATACATCAGTGAATGTACCCCCTCTGTCAATACAGAACCTAAGTTTTTCTACATTGGTACTCCCCATTCGAATGCTCAAAAGCCTCAAGTGAGGAAACTGACTAAGGTATTTTCCAAGCTGATGGTCAACCTGAAAAGGAAGCAACAAACATGAGATTAGCCACTTCACACCATCATAGTCCAAGAAAAGAAGACCAATCGGTATCATGCATATAAGTTTGCTACTCATTACAACTAATGACGTCATACATTTTAATCCTGAATGAATATAAGGAAAGAATAGCTAGAATATGGGGAATGGGGATGATAACAAGACAGAATCTGCCGCTTACACCAAGCAAGGAACAACACATTGTACAATGTGAATGGTTGACAGAAAAGTAGCAGAAGAGCAGACACCCGCCCAAGCTATCAACAAAATTCGTTAAGGTCCAATTTTCTTACTGATACAGAGTAACTAAAAATATATAAATCAGCAGTAAGGTCAAATAACGACTGAAAGGCTATGTTGAGCAACTCCAATGGGGATGGAAAAGGGGTTGTCATAGTTATTATCCAGCCCTAAATCAAAAAACAGCTTTTCCAATGGGGATGGAAAATAGCTTTGAGTTATATTTGAATGGATATATCCATATTTACTTCTTCATATACAGGTGTATAGTTACAGGAACTAATTATGGGAGTTGAAATCGTCAAATCTCCAATCAAACGAAATCTTTACCTGTCTGCTTATTCCCACCCTTATCTGATCAAGCTAGTCTCTTTAACATGAAAGAACAAAAAAGTTGAGCATCAAAAGCAAATAATGCAAACAAACTATTCCCACTTGAATTTATGCTGTACAAATCAACTAATTTACCAGAACAATGGACGGCCGGAGTATACCTGACTCGCCGGAAAAAGACCGGAAAAACTTGACCTTCGCCGGAATCTGCAAGGTGAGGAGGCAGGAGATGAGGGGGTCCGTGAGGTGGATGACGCCGGCGGGAGTTGGGGTCGAATCTGGAGGTGATTTCCGATCGGGATGCAAGGGTTTGGATCGGCAGGGGATGGATAATCGAGAGAGAGAGAGAGAGAGAGAGAGAGAGAGGTTTCGCCGCAGTGTGTGCGCGGCGGGGGGGTGGGGGGTTGCTTGGGGTTTCGAACTGCGTAAAGATATAGTACTGACGGATTTCCCACCGAAATTGTAACGACAGCCTTGCCGGGCCTGCTCCAGCCACCTGACAGCCGATCCGAGCTGTCCAATAATTCTAAAAAATAAACCGAGGGGGTTACGCTAAAAACAAAAGCATCCGATATGTGTAGCGTATTGGATCAAACACTCTGTTTTTCGTATATATATGTGTTTATATGTGTTTTACATATATACACGAGAAAAAAAGTGTTTGATCCAACACTCTACACATATCGGATGCCATTGTTTCTCATGTGAGCCCCCTTGGGTTTTTTTTTTTAGAATTATTGGACGGCTTGGATCGACCGTCCAGTGGCTGGAGACGGCCCGGAGAGGTCGTTGGTACAATTTCGGTGGGAAATCCATCGGTACGGATAGCAGCACTCGAACGAACTCT
Source organism: Rhododendron mucronatum var. ripense (assembly GCA_019656295.1). Lineage (NCBI taxonomy): Eukaryota > Viridiplantae > Streptophyta > Magnoliopsida > Ericales > Ericaceae > Rhododendron > Rhododendron mucronatum. Next base: position 1,518,211 of record BPLT01000112.1, read on the forward strand.
GGTTTGATAGAGTGAGAGAGACGACTTTCTTCCCTTCTCCACGAACTCCCAAAAATAAAAATAAAAAATTAGGACGGCAGCTAAAAAAAATTGTTTTCAATTTCTTAAATTCCTTATTTGGTGTCATTTAATTAATTTTATTTTTTAACGGAAGTCGTCGTTAAATTAATTTGGAAAAAAATAAGGTGGATGGAGTCCTATCATCCATCCCATCATTTTTTATCCCTTATTGGAGAGGAAGGAGTCATATTATCCATTTTTTATCCATCCCTTCATTTTCCATCCTCCATTGGAAAGGAGAAAGTTCTATTATTCATTTAACTAATTTTAACCACTTTTTGATACTAAAATAACTATTCATCCCCTAATTATCAATCTCTACATTGGACTTGCTCTTAGGATCCAAATTCATGGAGAACTTCATTCAAGTGCAGAAAATGTATTGCCTAAGTATTAGTTTCTATAGTAATTGCCAAATTTTCATGCCAAATTTTCCAAGAAATTTTGTGGGACTAATGATCTTTTTTTATTTTTTTGGGTGCCTAGGATTAATGATTTGATTATAAGTAATTAAGCTACAAATATCATGAGTTGCAGATCTCAAGTCAGGATAGGAAAAGTGTAGTGGCCTCGGTAATTGGGTTCGGACCATTCACCGAGACAAAAGCCACTAGCCATGGTCAGGGAGGCCCCTGGACCCGCGCTAGTCGTGGGGCTTAAACGCCCCCGAAGCCTCCTCGGTGTATTGCTTGGAGAGCAGCGCTGAGCCAGGTTCTGCCACACCACAACGTCTTGGGAACATGTCCAGGCCAGGCACCCCAAGCCCAAGACCAAGAAAGCGCAACCATGCATGCTAAGGGCCATACGGAGCAAAACTTGTCATCCATGTAGCTCGTCAAAACTACATGGCGCATGTTTCTTAATTGCCATGTTTGTGCGTATAAACAAACATATATCTCTAAATGAAGTAAAAAAAACTCCTTGATGTATTTGCATTTTTGCATTCTACACATTCTGTCAACTATCCGTTAAAATTTTGGATGAGAAATAGCATGTGACCATCACACGACTTGACAAATTAAACTTTTGATTAGAAACACCCTGTTGGGAAAATCTTGGCAATTACGTAATATTCCAGAAAACAATTTCATTATCAATGATAAAATTACAAGATTGAATCGAATTACAAAATACAAAACAGTTGATAGAGTATAAAGAATGAGATACAAACAGAATCTTTAGGATCGAAACCGAGTCATGTGTGATACCACAGTCTCCTTAAAAAAGATTCGCCGTCTACCGTGGGTGTTGTAAGATCTTTTTCGGCGTCTTCCTCCCACGGTTGGCTCGGCTAAACCGCAAGCAACAGGAAAATCATCGTCGACCACCTTGGCGAACTCACTACTGCTTATCTCTCTCTCACACAAAGAACGAATTTCAGACCTCTCGAAGTTGTGAATTTGCTGGTGCAGAATGAAGAGAGGACTGCCCATTATATACTGCTCAGGAGCTTTTGAAAACAACAGGAAATGAATATGGGAATTGAATTCTCAGCCTTGAATAGGGGAGAATCAATACACAAAACTGCCAGAATGAATGGCAAGTGCAAATGCCAGCATTAACCTCTATTCATGGGGTATTATTCAGCCAAAAACTGCTGGAAAATTGAATAGCCTCGTCCAGATTCAACAAATCAACGGGAGCCCTTTCGGTTGTCTCGGAAAACCCTTTGAACGTCTCAATTATCATTCACAAAATCTGGAAATTTTTCAACATACCCTTCATCCGTGGGTCTTCATCCAAACGTGGTCATCACTTTTGAGTGAAAAGTTCTCCCCTGCCCAAACATGGTAATCACTTTTGGTATCTAAAAGGATTAGATAGCACTTCCTACGAGAAAACGACTAGATAAATTGATACTCCAATACTCTAAGGAGGAGTTAAATTGATTCAGGCCCTGTTCTTCTAAAAAAGCCACTGGCTTTCCCTCCAAAAATGAGCCAAGTAAACCCACATAAAAACGAAAATAAGCCAATAAGCCAATTGTTTTGTCTTTATTCAAAAAAAATTGGATTTCGGTCAAAATTTTTTACTTTTTAGATTCCTCTTGACATGAGGATGCAATAATCCCCAAAAAATTGACAATAAGCCAAGTTATACGAAAAAAATTTGAATAAAGACAAAAAATAAGCCACTTTGGTTTATTTGTCCGAACACAGCTTCACTCTCGTGTTTGATGGGGAGTGGGTGTGTAAAGTGAATTTGCAAGTGTATATGGTTGTAGAAGTGTTGTATGGTTTAGATAGTGTAGATTTAGAGATAAACTTCTTTACACGGCGTCTCGTATAGAAGATTTACGGCTCCAAATCGTGTGCGTTCAAAAGTGTTTTGGACGGTTTGAATTGAAAACCAATTTTGACTGGTCAAAATTAAACCAGTCAAAATTAAAAACACATCTCAGCCTTTAATCGAACGAATGGACGAATGAGATTGAGCAGAATCGTAGATTATGCCCCTTTCTGGCTTTTCAAAAGATGATATACCACATTGCTCACTCCCTTCGAAATTGGGCTCCCAAAACTCCACACATTTACGGCCCAATCTCTTTTTACTTGTCGGAGGGCCCATGTAGCACTTCGAATTTGGCATCACCACGAGAAAAGTTTTACGGGAACAAATAATTAATTTTTGATCTTGGAATTTCTAACTGGGACTATTTAGAGACCGTTCCGGTTTTTTTTATAAAAAATAAGTATTTATTTGTAATTTTTAAACTTAAAAATAGTAAGTTTATTGAAATAAAAAAAATATGTAATATGAATTTTATTTGATAAATTTTGATAAGATCAATCAAACCCTGCCAAAAAAAAATTTTAAATTACTTTTGTAAGTCCATTATTTTTAAGTTTGAAAATAGATCTTTATTTTTTAAATACTTATTTGAAAAAGAGGAACGGGGCCACCCCATTCCAGAACACCTTTTTAAAAAATAAATATGTATTTCACATTTTAAACTCAAAAATACTCCCTTCGTCCTTTTTTTATAGTCCGGTATTCCATTTTGGGCGGTCCTTTAATAAATGTCCATTTTGTAAAGTTAGTGAGTAAAAGTTGATATATTGTCTATTTTGTCCCTAAAAGTAGATTCTATTTTGAAAAGTTAGTGAGTAAAACTATAATAATGATGGGTAAGTAGAGAAAGTGGAGGAAAAAAGTGATATGAAAGGTATAATGATGATGTTTTTTTAAAAAGTTAGAATTACGAAGCATAACACTTAAAAAGGGATGGAGGGAGTAATGTAAATGAAATTTTTTTTTTTACTTTTTTTTGTACTGTTCAAAAGATCTCAATGAGATTTATCAAACAAAATCTATATTGGTAGAAAAACTATTTGCGTAAACCCATTATTTTTTAGCTTTAAATTGTATTTTTAAAAATTAAGTACTTATTTTGAGTTCAGGAATGGGAAACCCAAATAAGTACTTAAAAATAAGAAAATATTTTCAAGCTTAAAAATAGTGGGTTTACGAAAATAATTTAGGAAAATGACGGCTCAAGACGTGTTTTGATAATTAATATCCGCCAATGACATGTTGTGAACATTTGTTAATACTGAAAATGTCCTTGACGGGTATTAATTATCAAAACATGTCCTTAGCAGTCATTTTCCCAAATAGTTTTTCAATTTTTTTGCAGGGTTAGATAGATCTCAATGAGAACTATCAAACAATTTCTATATTGCACATTTTTTTTTAAATTTTAGTAAGCCTATTATTTTTAACCTTAAAAATTGCAAATAAGTACTTATTTTTTAGGGGCCTTTTTGGAAAGGGCAGCCCATTTCAGAACACCTTCTTAAAAAATAAGTACTTATTTCATATTTTTAAACTCAAAAAAAATATAAATAAAAAATGTTTTTCAGATTTTTTTTGTATCGTTCAAAATATCTCAATTAGATCTATCAAACAAGATCCATATTTTAAAAAAAATTATTTACATAAATATATTAATTTTAAGCTTGAAATTACCTTCTTAAAAATTAAGTGCTTATAATGGGATTTGGATTGGGGCGTCAAAGTTCAGTGCAAATCCCCCAGGAGATCCAGAAATAAAGTGCAGCTTCTAGATGGTCCTTTCAAATATACGACGAGTGTTGTACCGTGCTTCTATATACGAACGTAGGGCTGCTCAAAAAATCCGGTGAACCGTGAAACCGGTCCGGACCGAACCGATCCGTACTTTTTGGATTTTGTCCGTGGATTAATGGTCCGGACACGGATTGAAAAATTAGAAAACCGTGACTCGCGGTTCGGTCCACGGATTTTCATTACGAAACCGTGGATTAACCGAACCGGACCGTGAGATATTTATTTTATATAAATAATAAATAAATATATAAATATATGTGTGTATTTATATAATTAATTGTTAGTAATGTTAAAACTTTTTTCTACCAATTTTAGTATTTTATCTTAATAATAGGATATAGTGTAGATGTATAAAATATATGGGGTAAATCGTTGTTTTTTTTATATAAGTTACGGGTAATCCTAATTTAGTTTCACTAGTTCGTTTCTTTTCCAGTTTTCCTAATTTCCATTTCTTGTTCAAGTCGCCGCCGATCGTAGTCATCACCGCATCATTCTTACTTCTTCACCTCTTCCTCCTTCTCCTCTCTCTCTCTCTCCGTTTCTTCAAAGTAACAAGTACTTTCTCGTGGCCGGTGTTAAATTTAATTCTGAATGTAACCTTCTTTACTTTTAGTGTGGGATATAAGTTTGAACTTTATTTTTGCTAAAATCCATGGATAAAACCGTAAACGATCCGTGAGTTACGGATTGGATTGGAACCGAACCGTAGGACTTTTGGTCTGGACACGGATTTCATTTTGTAAAAACCGTGACTAGCGGTTCGGTCCTCGGATTCCTAGAAATCCGAACCGAACCGGACCGCGAGCACCCCTATACGAACGTGCATAAAAACTTCTCAACGTCGAAAATTAAAGAATTCACGTGCTAAAATATCCAAACATGCTTGACCGATTTCTAGACCTAAAATAATTGGTTGTCCCAAACGTAGGGCGGAGACCAACGTAACACAATATCCAGTAAGACCGGAGTCGAATCCACAAAAACGGTAATGTGTGCTGAACAAAAACTCGGATTGTTATTGATTAAACTGGCTACTAGGTAGTGACTCCTTGTCGATTGATTGAGATTAACTAAAACCTAGAAATTGATTGTGTTTTTCAGATAATTAAAATGAGGTACAATCGTAGGGTTCATAGCACTCGTAACCAGTCTGAATTAATCTGCTCCAATTGATGTTCTTAAAAACGTTCAATTTTAGATTGAAAAAGATATCCCACAAGATGCGAGATCATATGGTTACCGTTTACCCATGCGCAACGGATAATGAGTTTTGGACCCCCATTCTCCCGTTCACATGGGCTCCGACAATGCCCAGGTTCGTCTACGGGAAGTATTTTTTCAATCTAAAATTGTCTTTTTCATTGTTTGAAAATAGAAGCAGTGTCTGAACTGGTCACGGTGTGATTAGACATAAGAAATTAATTTAGGCTGTTGATTTTGTCACTCATTTTTTTTTTGTTAATGTCACTCCACTGTAAGTGTATTTTTGGTGCATGGAAGTAGCGTTAAAAAAAAAGAGTGACAAAATCATTTCCCTGAATTTAATAATATACCCATACATATGGCCCACAACCATGGATTATATTGTTGCTTATAAATCAATTTTTACAATATTAAAGAGACGGTACAAAATCAAATTCTGTTGGGCAAATTTCACTGACCTCCCCTGAGGTTTCTGACACTAGCAGAAACCTCCCCTGAGGTTTCTGAAATATCACTGCCCTCCCCTACTTTTTCTGACATTACCAAGACTCCCCTTATGTTAACTTGTTCACAAACGGTGTTAGCTTTTGTGGTAAAGTGACAAAGATAACCTTGCCATTTCATCTCCCTGTCGTGAAAACACAGTAAGAATCCTAATACCATTATACCAAATTACCAATGTGCATCACAGGTCCAACTTGGACATGGCTTCGCTCGTGCCTTTTTTTTTCCCCCTTGTGGTGGGTCTGATCTTCTAAGGATAAGAACAATGAAAAAATTTTGCTCAAGCACATCAAATTCTTATGCTATAATCGGTAATTTAAAGTCACTAGTAACTCACGAAAAAAATTCCAACCGCTAATGTTTGAATAACTTAGGTCTAGTTTCCAAAAAAAAGCTTGGGCTTTTTCTTTTTCTTTTTGGCCTTATCCAAATTTTTTCGCATTTTTCAGTTTTGCGCCAATTTTTTTTTTTTTTTTTTGTAGATGATTAGTTCATCTTGACGAAAGCAATCTAAAAACTAAAAATTACTCCGTATGACTTTTACCCAATTTATTTTAAAAAATCCAAGATTTACATTTTTAGAGCTAAAAGTAAGTGCTTAAATGTGTAAAAGTCATAATTTTTTGCTTTTTTTATTCCTCTTGCCAAGACGAACTAATATTCCACAAAAATTTGACACAAAACTAATAAATGTGAAAAATATATTTGAATAAAGACAAAATAAAACATGCTTTTTTTTTTTTTGGGAAACTAGGCCTTACAACAACTTAATACACAAGAATAATGTATCATATGTCCGCGATACACAACAAGTGTTGTGCACTCAGGCCCATCCAACGTTGGATTATTTGACCCTTTTTTTTTTTTTTTTTGCAAATATTGTTAACATCAGTGGGGGATTAGCGGGGATGTCGATAAAAAAAAAATTGAATTGCAAAGGATGAAGATAAAAATAAAAATAAAAAAATTTACCCCTCCTTAGCAAATTCTAGAAGTAGTTGTTGATCAGGTGGGATTTCTCCCTAAAATTTGAATCGTCGCTTTTTCTTGTAAACCTTATATGCTTTTGAAACATTTTTTATATAGTAGCCAATGGTCAATAGTAGAGCATAAAACAGTAGGGGTGTTCAAGAAATCGGTTCGAACCGCAAAACCAATTTGATCTGGACCGAACCGTCCTATTTGGTCCGGTTCTATGGTTCATTGGTCAGGTTATGGTTCTAAAAAAATAAGAACCGTTAAATTTGATTCGATTATTGATTATCAATTAAAGAATCGTGGTTAGAACCAAACCAGATCGTTTTAAACTAATATGTGTGTGTAATTAAATATATATTTGGTCAGGTTAGGTTCCAGACATATATTGGTTAGGTTTAGTTTCCAATTTTCTAGAACCGTTTGGAATGGTCCAGTTACTGATTTTCTAGAATACCGGACTAATCCGAACCGTGCGCACCCCCATAAAATAATAAACAAACACAATGGGTTCAATATTAACAAGAAAGGCTAAATGGGCGATAAAAAAAGAAGAAAGGCTGAGTTGGAAGGGCATTTTCGACAGTTTGAAGGTCATATAATATGACATCAGTATGACTCATTCATTTCTGTCAAGGCACCTAACGATGAGTTAACAGAAGGGTGTATTTTGGTAATGTCAGAAAAAGGAGGGGAGGGCAGTGATATTTCAGAAACCTCAGGGGAGGTTTCTGCTAGTGTCAGAAACCTCAGGGGAGGTCAGTGAAATTTTCCCAATTCTGTTAATGATTGTTATTGCTCATCAATTTATGATTTAACATTACATGTGTTATTTTTATTATGAGAAACAATTTGAACGTGAGAAAAAGTTTAAAACGTTTTTTTTTCCCGTCAAGTGAGAAAATAGGCAGTGAGGGGAGATAAATATTAGTGGCCGTTTTGCTGATTTACTTTGAGTGATTTTTTATTTTCTTTCAAAAAAATAAAGAGTATATATAAATAGGACTTTGATCTATGGGGTGGTTAGGCTGGTTTTGGCCTTCACAAATTACACTTTTAGATCTAAAACCATTAATATGTTAGCTTTTTGTGAATAAATTAAGAACTTGGAAATAATTTATATCGAGACGATAATTGTAATTAACCAAGTTTACGCAATTAATTTCTTAAAAATAGAAAGACCATAATTATGTTCTTCAAAATGGACCATCTATTTATTTTGTGAAAATTAACGAGATCATCCTATACAGTTATCAGATAAATTTAGGACATTGATTCACACTCATTTTTTTTTGGTCCTTTTAACACTTGAATTTACTAAACAGTCCCTAAAACAATACACTTTTCATAAATTGCAGAGACTGTTGGGTAAATTTACGTGTTGAATGACAAAAAGAGAAGCGTGTGCATCAAAAAAAAGACTGTTGAGTTATAAGCGGCCCGAAATGGAAGCTGAAGTTTTGAAAATTAACAAATTCTAACAGAGAAGGAAACTCAGGGGGCCAAAAAAACAAGTAGAGAGGGACCAGATCTGGTCCCTTCCTGCCGCTGGTCTTCTACATCGGAGAGGGACCGGATCTGCTTAACGGCGAGGCAGTTGGGTGGTGAGGCTTATGGTTTTTTGTGTGGTGGCGGTTTGGGGGCGGGTTAGGGTTTTGTGGGGTTGGGTTGGCTGGGCGGGTCTTTGGCCTGTTTGTGTTGTTTGAGCTTTATTGTTTATTTGGGTTTCGGGTGGGCTTGATTGTTTTATTTTTGGACTCCCGTTTAGACGTTTGAGCTGGGCTTTGGCCATTGTAATGTACTATCCAACTTTCTATTGGATTTTCCTTTCCCCTCTTCTCATTTTTAATAAAATTTTGCCTATCAAAAAAAGAAAATGTAGCAAGAAATGCAGCAAATACACAATTTTGATCAGGTAGCTTTAGGGAAATGACTGGGAACCGAAACTCTTATGGAAAGAAAGAACAAATACTGAAAATCAAACAACTTTGACCAAGTGAGAACGAGAAAGTTCTTAATCTTTATGAGGTCACATGTTCGAATTCTAAAGAAGCCAACCATTCTTCGGTCCATCGAAGGATTTGTCCAGTCGTTAAACTTCAGGCCCCAGAATTAGTCTAGATAAGCGCAAGCTAGTTCGAATATCTGGGTTTAAAAAAATGCACGCAATTAAGTTGAATTCTAATACAAATCAGAGAACAATCATACATACAAACATGTAACATGCTCACATGAATAATCATTGAACTCCATGTGTAATTTTTTCCCTATGTTCATGAATCAGATACAAGGAGTGCATCCCAAATCATGTCCATGTCCAATGAAGGCATTCTACTCAGCTGAACAGCCTCAATATCCGACATTAACATTTCTTGACTTTTCTTGCTCTCAATCCCTTCATTTCCACTTTTACCCTCCAACCCGAATTTCCAATCTCTTCTTGAATTCTCCAACATGTTTTCCTCTGGAAGTATTGGTTTCGAATCTGACCCCTTCTTGTTCCCATGAACTCCCTGTGAAATTGCTTGTAATTTTGATTCGAGAAGCGCGGCGGTGGCACCACCGGCAGAGTTGGCCTTGAGTTGATGCTTCAGTTCTGGAAAATTCAAATGCGCGTAATCTCCTCTCAGAATATAGGCCGCGGTGTCGTAGGAAAAAGCGGCTTCTTCGGCCGTGTCGAAAGTCCCTAGCCAGACCCTCGTCCTGTTTCGCGGTAACCGAATCTCCGCCACCCATTTGCCCCAATGCCTCTGCCTCACTCCTCTGAATAGCTTCCCTTGTGATGGTGTCGATGACGACGTTGAGGGCAAATAGGTCTTTTGGCCGGTGTTGGGACTGTTGTTCATTCTTCTTCCTGCGTGCTTCATTGGTTGAGTCTTGGTTGTACTTAGCCAGTAGTCGCTGAAGACGCCTTTCGAGGGGTAGTTTGTCGAGTTTTGATGTGTTTTGAGCCATTCGGGAGCCGGTTGGAGCGTGGGAGATGAAGAGTTTGGTGGGGATGGCATCGGTTCGTTTAGAAACAAACCGAGATTCGGGTATTTGGAAGTGGGTGGTTTTGAGATTGGTGAAGTTGGTTTTGGTTCTTGATCATGGCTCAATTCTGAGAAGGATTTCAAGAAATTGACAGGAATAAAATCCCTGTTTGAATGATCAAATTGACCGCCAAATGGAGTCTTTTGGCGGTCATTGGCCGAGGTTTGAGTTATAAACTCCGAGAAATCGGTGCAAGCTGTAGCAGAAGGCTCTTCGATCGAAGAATTCGCTTCTGGACTAGAGAAAGGTCTATCCGGTGACGGTGACGACGATCTTACACCATCGCCACCGCTGCCACCGCGACAAACTGTATCATTGACTTGGCCTAAAACATTAACGCCATCCGATCCCATGCCCATTGCTTCAAGATAGGATGGGAGAAACTCCTTGTCCATGAATGTTTCCATCTTGGAAAATTTGTCCTCCATGGGATATAGTATGAAGATGAGAGAGAAAACAGAGGAGGAGAGAGATTGGGAAGATACAGAAATGACACAAATGAAGCTACACACACATATATACAGAGACGTGGGCCTCATGAGTACATATAATATGGGATGAGAGGTATCTGTCAATGTATAAAAATAATATATATGACTTTAACTACTTTTTGTTCAGAAAACAAAACAGAGTTTGGTATTTGTTACAATTCAGATTTGTCACAGAATTGATTCTTTAAATGGGGAAGTCAAAAGCATTAAAGTGAAGTGTTTTAGATTATAAATCCTTTTCAAAAAAAAAAAAAAAATTCTTGTTTAAGCTATTTTCCTCATACATGGAGGGGCTGTTTGTTTGCTCGAATTGAAGTATCGGATAGGAGTTGTTATCCAAGATGACCACATGTTGGGACCGACGCAGAACTCTAGTGCGGGTTGGACGAATGCTACTACAATATTTAGAACATATGAAAGGCAACATCAATTAAGTCAATATATATATATATATATATATATATATATATATTACAGAAATCTTCAAGTAAGGATCTTAAAATGAGGACTTTAAATGCGGACCTCCCATTTCTCACCTTTCCCGATATGTTTTCGATGATCCGAGCCGCTCAATGTGTTCAGAACGTGATTTTAAGGGTACTCGCAAGAAATCGGCAAAAAACATGACCGGGAAGGGCTTGATTTGAGCAGTTTTTATTTGAACCGTTAGATAAAAACCAAACAAAAACTGCTCGGATGAAGCCCTTCCCGGTCTTTTTTTTGCTGATTTTTCACGGGTATCCTTAAAATCATATTCTGAACACATTGAGCGGCTCGGATCATCGAAAATCGATCGGGAAAGAGAAGTCCGCATTTTATTAAAATAAGGTAGTCCTTATAAACGGAATCAGAATTTCGTAAACACCGGGGCCAAACTATGAACAACAAGATTTTGAAATTTTAAGGTTCGCGAATTTAATAGTTTGTTTGGTTAAGGTTTGCGGAAGTTTTTTTTGGTAATAAGCGGAGAGATAGAAAGAGAAATTAGATTAATAGTTGAAGGAAAAACTTATGGGAGACCGTGTGCAGGGAGAAATTTTTGGTTGTGGGACCTAAAACAAACACATTGTTCAAGTATTTAATTGTATAAACAACACCCAATACAAAATACAATATCCACGTATTCTTAACAAACTAAAAAATAACTAATATTAATATTAAAATTCGAAAAAAAAAAAAATCCCGGAACCACGCGGAGGCCGTGGCCCCCATATGCCCCAATGTGGTTCCGTCATTGTGTGTGTGTGTGTGTATATGTATATATATATATATATATATACACACACACACACAGTTAGGTTCCGGTGAGGGATCCCTCATTTTTTTAAAATGAGGGACTTCCATTCCCGATTGAATTTTGATGATCCGAGCCGCTCAAAGTGATCAGAGCGTGATTTTAAAGGTCCCCTCAAGAAATCAGCAAAAAAAAATGACCGGGAAGGGCTCATCCGAGCAGTTTTCATTGAACGGTTCAAAAAAAACTGCTCGGATAAAGCCCTTCCCGGTCATTTTTTTTGCTGATTTTTCTCGTGGGTACCCTTAAAATCACGTTCTGCACACATTGAGCGGCTCGGATTTTCAAAATTTGATCTGGAAATGAAAGTCCCTCATTTGAAAATTTTATATATATATATATAAAATTTTATATATATATATATATATATATATATATATATATATATATATATAGTATTGATCAACCATGCAATTACATGCACACGGTATAGTGCTTCCATTTCTATTTAATTCACAACCAAATTTAGAACCTAGCGTTTCATCTCTATACAGTAAAATTAAGAATCTAAAATTGCGTTTGACGCTTTTCATGATGTAAAATGCTTTTTTATAATGGAATCAACAACATGAAAGCGCAATGAATTTCTCAATGTAAGTGAGCATATAACTCGCAAGAAAATTGTTCGTCATCCTATTCCGTTGTCTAGTCTTTATGATTAGTTTCATGACTGAAAATGCTCACGTTTGTCACCGTAGAAATCTGTAAATTTAAGTATTTAACACAAGATGAATCAATCTATCAACAAGAGAAAAAATGATCACTTTCTTGTTTTTGCCAATACTTTGCACAGCTCAGAACTTGTGGAAAATTTTTATAACCCCGAATGCTTCAAAACCAGAAATGCTACAGCTGGTACAACATAAATGGCATAGACAGCACGTATAGCGCGCGTTTGGACTTGTCTCGGGTCTAACAAAAATAATCGGAGCCGCTCATTTTGTTAAATATATTTTGTTTAAGGTCTCTGTAAAAAATCAGCTCCATCTAACATCGATAAGAGCTTTTATGAAGCATCCAAAATTGCTTATGAAAATTTCTAAAGCGATTTTTGACGCTTCGTAAACGCCCTTATCGATGTCGGATGGAGCTGATTTTTTCCTGAGACCTTAAGCAAAATATATTGAACAAAATAAGCGGCTTCGATTATTTTTGTTGAACTCGAAACGGGCCCAAACGCGTGTTGTATGCCCTGTCTGTGCCATTTCTGCTGTACCAGTAGCATTTCTGCTTCAAAACATCAAGCTCCTAATTTTGCAAACCGAAACTTCATATATAGCTTTTCTTGCTCAGTGAAGTCCTTGGGATAACATATATATATTTGCAAGCTTGCAAATATCGTCAATATTGAAGATCTATACCCATCCCTAAGATCTAAAGCATAGCTAATTAATAATTAATAATGGCCTGACTTCCTAATTACTCTACTTCAATACTAGTACTATGATAATCATCGATTTTTATTTTTCAAGAGAAAAATGGTTAGAACGATAGATATTAAATGTTCGTAATACCTTAGATGGGTGAGTAATATGTTTTAGAAAACAAATAAATTTGGGCAGGCTAACCAATATAGTTATACATTTTTTAAAAATTACTACTATAATTATAACCAAAATTGGAAACATGGGTAGGGCGGTCGTCTAAACTCATCTACCCTCATGTCCATCTGGTCCACACGTTCGATCAAATTTTTACTAGCTGGATCGAATGTGCATGTGATATATAATTAATATACAAAATCCCATATATTTTTTAATGTCGTTTCGCTATTTGACTACATATCACTATTAATCACATGAAACCGCATATCTCATGTGTTTTTATATCACTTCACTATTAATACCCTCAATCAAACGGGCTAGTATTAACGCGTAAAACATAAGGATCCAAAAAATGTAGAAGTTGTGCCAAACAACAATACGAGTTTTGCTCAAAAGTTATAATACTAAAAAAAAAAAAAAAAAAGGTTCCTAAAAATCCGTGGGAATAAACAGGCAGATCATGTACTTGTTGAAGAGGAAAAGCACACTCGTGCTTCCCATTCTCGATGGTCTGTCAAAAACCAATCAAAAGCTGACAGATCATGGCTTCCAGACAGACCTTTCTTGGCTTCTAGGGTTCACAAAAAGATGGGTGGGATATTCTTGTCTGACAGTGATTCACAAGAGCCTCAAACCTTTGCTTGATGGCATAGGGTAATGTTTCTTCTTTTTTGTACTACTCCATTAATTTAGCATGTGGTTTTCACAAACATCCACATGTTCTTTTGTTCCTTTTTACTTTCCGAAAACGAATGTTTAGACTTGTTTAGTACGAGATAGGAAAATTAGTTGCAGCTATGGGTGTAAACGAGCCAACTCGAGATGAACGTATATCAACTTTAAGCTCGGATTAAGGTTTGATTTCAGTTTGAACAATTGAGCTCGAGTTTGGCTCCTTTAAAATTTTTGAAGCTCGAGTTCGGCTCGATTCAGCTCATCTGAGTATAACAAACAAAATCGAGTTGAGTTTAGGCTCGAGTTTGAGTCGTTGAAAATTTCCAAAGCTTGAGCTCGACTCGTCAAACCTCGAGCTTTAAAAAATTTCCAACTAGTCAAACTCCAGCCTAAATTTAGCTCGATTCGGTTTGTTATACTCAAACGAGCCGATATGAGGCTCGAGTTCGATGGTTTTTACTTTATAGCAATATATCAAGGCAATTGATTTCTACACTTTATTTTTTGATACCCATGCACACTCCTTTTTTTGGAATTTAGTGTTGAAAGTGTATGTAATTTTTTTACTAAAAGACAAAAGAGAGAGTGTAGATATCAAAAAGAGGAGTGTAGAAACCAATTTCCTATATCAATATCAACTATATAATTAAGCGAAAAAATTAATTAGCATGTGATTTTCTCAAACATCCACATGCAATGTTCTTTTGCTCCCTTTTTACTTAATCTCCTAAAACTAAATGTTTAGACTTGTTTAGTACGAGATGAGTCACTTTCATTTTATATATATATATATATATATATATATATATATAGTTGCGGCAAACAACGTAAAAGCATCTGTTGCTAGCAGATTCTTCCAAATTTATAATGAAAATTAAATTGTACTTCGCTACTTCATTATATAATTTTAGGAGATGAATGTAATTTTGTACGAGAGAAAACTTATTCACGGCTCCTCTGTGAACAAGTTTCTTACGGCATGAACAATCAATCGCGACCGTCTAAAACACTATTGTAGGCCACATGCAATTCGAGCCCAAAACGACTATTCATGGCATTTCTCAATTTTAAATCTTAGTTACGTGCCCTAACAAATTTTCCCAAAATGAAATTACTTTGTGTATATTGCCAAAAGTTAGATTTGTTTCCAATCTTCTCAGCGGTGTTATTGTTGAAATTACTTTCTGCAAGTGGTAGAGTTCGGTATTTGGAGGATGTCATTCATGTGTTACTACATTTGATAAGTTTCAAGAGAGAGAGAGAGAGAGAGAAGAATAATTTGAAAGGTGAATTGATGCTTGAATTCGGATTATTTGGAGGATGTCAATAGTGGGACATTGTAATATATATATATATATATATACACACGGGATCCAGACTGTATGCATATATATTATATAAATGAGAATGCTGACATGAGTAACGAGAGATTTCATGGAAAAACATGATTGCCTGTCAGTGAATGGTTTTTTTGCATTCAGTCAACTACGCAGAGTGAATCGGCCCCGAAATGAAATACTGTAGAGCCCAATTTTATAGAGTTGAGGAGGGCTCACTTTTTTCTTGTTCTCCATCTACAGTGCTCCAAACTAAAATGCGTGAGAACGTAAAACTAAGGGGGCGTAAAATATTTTTCGGTGAAATTTTTTACCTATTTTAAGGTATTTGATTGTGTAAAAAATGAGAAAAATATTTTACATGTAAATCATTTTTCATTAATTGAATGAAAATGACTTACCCTAAAATCTTCCATAAGTCATTTTCTGAAATAAACCCGCTACCCTCTACTGCAATTCTCACTGCTCAGTTTTCTCGTTCGTCAATCCTGACCCACGTTCAATTCTAATATTTTTAAATCTCTTCACCGTTTAAGTCCTTCTCTCTCTTTCTACACTATTTTGTTAACTTCTGAAAATATTTTCAAATGCCAACCAAACATCGAAAAATAAAAGTTTAAAATTTGTTTTTAAATAAAAAAAAACAGTTTACATCGAAACAAATGGAGCCAATGTTGAAAATTTCCAACATACCTTGTTTTCGAAAAAAGTTAGGACCAGCCCTAAATTGAGCTATGAGCATATTATCTAATGCCAGTAGATGATTCTAAATTGCAGGGGAATTTGTTGATTTGCCAAGGTCTATTCTGTATTGTGGGATCGGAAATTCTAATCGCAATGACGATTCGCAGGGAATCACGCAAGGAAAAATGCCCTTGAGCTCATTCTGGGTCTCACAAAAATATAGAAAAATATCCATAAATTTTTGAATATTATTTTATGAGGCCCTGTAAAAAATCAGCTCTAACGAATATCGGTAAGTATTACTTTTGGATTCGTAGGAACGAAACTGTTCAGTTCGCCCATATGAATCCAAAAGTAATACTTACCGGTATCCGTTAGAGCTGATTTTTTACAGGGTCCCGTAAAATAATATTAAAAAATTTATGGATATTTTTCTATATTTTTGTGAGACCCAGAATGAGCCCAAACACATTTTTCCTTGTGTGATTCCCTGCGAATCGTCCCTGCGAATAGCAGAGCTCTTGTGGGATTTGATATATGACTGTTCTTCATCTCCGGTTGGCTCCTTCCCAACTCGTTACTGGGATATGCATGTATCATTCTTCGGGTTTAGAGCGGCATATCGGGTGCCAACCTCGTGAGAATGCTCTCTCTCAGTGTGATGTCATTGTGCTCCTTGTCCTTTCATTAATCTTTTTACCTATTCTCAAAGATTAATAAAGTTCTTTTTTCTCTATTCGAAAATAATTCTAAAATAACTAAACTGTCTATAAAGAATGCCACACACACACATTAGACTTGATCTTGTCGGTTTGGGTTTTGAGGAAGATTTTTTTAGAGTAATAAGTGGTGAGAGATAAATAGAGAAAATTTGTTGGGGATCGAGATTTGAGACCTAAAACAAACAACGAAATTTCCGTTTTTCAAGTCGAAGCATATATAATTGTTTTTACATCATTAGATCACGCTCTGGCCCATCTAATCATCAATATTCTCATAATTGACAAGTAATCAGACGGAAAGTTGGTATTAGTGTGGTTATCAAGACTAAATTATCAATATTATCATCAACATCATTATTTGTATTAAAACAAACATCAGACTCTAAAAAAAAAAAAAAAGAATTAAAGGAAGTAGAAAGCCTACGAACATGCCTTTAAAGAAAAACTCCGGCACAACTCTGTACGAAACTGTCCGATGCATGTGAATTCACGTGTACCGAACGATTTCGGAGACAGTTTTACTTGAAGCTGTGTTTTAAAGTTGCATGTATGAACATTGCTCAAAAAGAAATGGCCCCTCGATCCCAACCCCAATCCCCTAAGAAATGACACATGTATTCCTTATTTGCCTTTTTGTGTTGGCATCTCTATATTCCTTTTTGAGATGACAAGTCATCACTTATAATAACAATAAAATCCTTTAAAAAGTGAAAGGGAATTCTATGGGGGCTACTGCCCCAAATGATTCGTGTCCCATTGAGGGTGAATAGGCCAACCTTTCTTGTCTTCTAGGGTTTCCAATATATTTATTAAGGGTTTATTTTTATTTATTTATTGGTATTTGGTCACAATAGATAGATTAATTTGGACTTCAGGCTCTCACGAATTTTACGGTCTCCTATTAAAAGGCCTAATTGAAATCAGGGTAAAGCCTTGTATGGATTGACAAAACTCTAACCTCGTGAGAATGTTCTCTCTCGATGTGATGTCATCGTGCTCCCTGTCCTTTCATTAATTTTTGAATTTTTTTCTCAAAGATTAATAAAGTCATTTTTTCGCTATTCGAAAAAAATTCTAAAAAAACAACTATCAATAAAGAATGCCACACATGCACACATTATTCAAGTGAGGGATCCTACCGGAAGGGGAAAAAAAAATTAGATTCGATCCTGTCGGTTTGGGTTTTGAGGAAGATTTTTTTAGAGTAATAAGTGGTGAGCTATAAGCAGAGAAAATTTATTGAAGACTGAGCGCAGGAGTTTTGAGAGACAAAACAAACAAGCGAAGTTTCTGTTTCTCCAATCGATTACATAATTGTTATTACACATTAGATCGAGCTCTGGCCCATCTAATATTCATTATTGATGACAAGTAATCAGACGGAAAGTCGGTATTAGTGTGGTTATCAAGACTTAATTATCAATATTATCATCAACATCATTATTTGTATTCACGAGTAGCTAGGCCTTAATGAAGTATATCAAACGAATTTGGTTCCGCAAGGGTGGGAAATCATGGCTGTTTTTTTCCCAGATCAAGAATTAAAGAAACATTCGATTCAAAAAAAGAAAAAGAAAAAAGAATTAAGGAAATAGAAAGTCTATGAAAACACGCCTTTAAAGAAAAACTCTAGACACACTGTGTCCGGAACCATTCGATTCATTTGAACTCACGTGTATCGAATGATTTCAGACACAGTTATACTTGAAATTGTGTTTTACCGCACGCCCCTAGGAAATGACACATGTATTCCTTATTTGGCCTTTTCTTGTGGCAACTTGGCATCTCTATATTCCTTTTTTGAGATAACAAGTCATCACTTATAAAAACAATAAAATCATATGAAAGTGAAGGGAATTCTAAGGAGGCTATCTTGGAGCCCCAAATGATTAGTGTCCCATTGAGGGTGAAATGGCTTCTAGGCCTACCTTTCTTGGCTTCTAGGGTTTCCAATAGATTTATTAAGGTTTTTTATTTATTTATTTATCAGTATTTGGTCACAATAGATAGTTTAATTTGGACTTCAGAATCTCACGAATCTCATTGTCTCCTATTAAAAGGCCTAAATTGAAATTAGGATAAGGTCTCGTACGGACTGACTAGACTCTATAATTAGTAATACGCGAGTAGGATTCGAAACCCAAACTGAATTTTCCTAAAAGAACTTGTAGTAAAAACATACCTCCGCGCAAATCCTAAGAGATTATTTAAAGTTGTTCAAATTAATGACCAAGTTCTTCAAATATTGTGGGTGGTGTTGTACTGTTTTTGCATTAAACTATAGAGGTAGCACATGGAATGGTGGGTTAACATATGGCTCTGTTTTCTCGAAGATAAGTAAGCAAGCATGAGAGGGCCATGTTTCTCAAAGTTGCTTCCCCCCCCCCCCCCCCCCCCCCCCCCCCCCCCCCCCCCCCCCCCCCCCCCCCCCCCCCCCCCCCCCCCCCCCCCCTTTCTAGTGCTTATTTCTTTCCTTCTCAAACACATTTCTTTGTTCCTTGCTGTTTTTGGCCTCAAACACAACAAAACAAAAAACAGACCAGAATAATATTTTATAAAGATGGATCTCAAAACACATCACCCCCAACTTTTTTTTTCATTTTAAAAAGCTGTAGTTCTAGATGGGACTACCGTGACAGTTGCTCATCGTCATTCTGACATCTGACCGCCGGACCAAGTTATCGCTGGATGTATCCTCCATTTGATTTGGCCATTTATTTGTCTGTATGTGTGCAATTTGGCCTTTTCAGTTGTATTAGTTGCACGCACGCACGCGATAAGTTATATTATTCAGTCATTAATGAATTTCTAATCCTTCCACTAAAAAAAAAAAAAAAAAAAGCAGTGGACATGTGGAACCTGCTTGACCTAACAGTGAACGACACAAATCATCTACTATACACAGTTTCAATACCAACTGATCATGATGGTCAATGACTCAATTCAGCTTAGAACATGTGTCTTATTTTAATTCTCTTTATTCTTTCCTCATTTGTGAAAAATAACGATTTCTCCTCATTGGCCATATTTAACTTCCTCATGCACTTATGTTTGCATGTTTCTTGTAGCTTACGTAAAGTTAAATCTAAGTGTTTATAATTAAGGTATAAGCAGCATTTTTTCCACTACTGCTACGGCTGCGCACGCGCCATCCTTCCTGAATGATCTACACCATTCACCGGTGAATCGACATCGGCGGACGGCTGCCATTCTTCCATTTATTTTTTTCAATTTATTTTTCAATTTTCTCAATCTTGCTTCCTTAATTAGTGCCCCACATGTCCGATCTATTAAAAATATCCGACTTCAATTTATTGAAATTTCTCTTTTGACAAGCGATCACCGATGTTCCTTTTACCGCCACCCTTCCTCCTCTGTTTGGGTGTTTTAAAGGAGTCACAGATTGGAATTATCGTAGCTTTTTTGCATAAAAATTCGTAACGTTTCAACATAAATTAATGACATAAACTTTGGATCCATAACATTCGGATCAAATTCTTATGCCAAATATTACGAGTTTGAGACAATTCAAGACATGCAAATAGAAGTGTGTTTTGTAGCACTTCCTTGCAAAAATGAGCATGTTAACCAATGTTTGCTACACCTGTACATATATATACATATATGTATGTATCTAACAGCGGTCAAGGGCAGAGGGAAAGAGAGACAAGTGCGGTCAGCTAATTCCACAAGCTCCCAAATTTTGATAGGGAAAATTATGTTTTTCACCCAGTTTTTACTTACTTGACCCCACTTTGAAATACTAATTGCTTCTACTGCCCATTCAAAGATTTGGTACTAAGTAAAAAAGGGGGCAAAATAGAATCTCCTTTATCTCTTTCCCTAGAAAAATTTCCAAACGTTTTGTTTCATCACCGATGATTTCTCAATCAATTTGGGGCAAAATTGGTTGATTTCTTAGATTTTTTTTTTTTACAATAGTAGAATTTGTAACTTAGGAAACCTTGTTGGATTTTCTTTCACAAGTCAATTAAAATCGATTATATCGTAGAGTTGTTTTTCCGACAAATTAAATTTCCTAATAATCGATTGGGGGTGATGATGTGTATTTTATAGACTTATAGTTTGAACAAGTCGAACCTTGGGTCTGTTAAGAAACATATCCATACTAATCTCTTTTTTCTATTATCGATGATGTAGATTCTTGATCTTACTGTCCGAAAATCCTCGCTCCACCCCCTGAAGAGCAGCATATATAAGCCATTCTATCTTATAGCACCATAAGCTACTATATATTAATATACTATTACAAAAGCAGTGCATGATTTTGTGTTTGTTCCAACAACTTCTGGCTTTAGACTACATAACTTCCACAACTGCTTTCATTTTCCCAGACTAGATCCCTTTTTTTAGGGTTCTTTTCACCTTTTTTCACGAGGAAGCGAGCTAGTGCCTCCATGCCAACCCCATTGGTCCCTTTCTCTGGACCACAAATTTATAACCACAGATGCATAAATATTCTACTATGACCCACACAAGAAGGAAGATATATACAAAAAATACCCAAAAACAAAAGTGGAATGTAAAGGGCAGAAGGAATTGTACAGTATAAGAATTAAATGGAATCCTTCGATATTCAATGATTCTTGCTTTTCTTTTACATCAATGACTCAGCTATGGATTAATGTTGGAAGAGAATCAATCTTCACATTAGGAATATTGTCTGTCGATCTCCAGTCCACATACCTTGAACATCATGCATAGCACGTAACTCACCCTTTCGTATATGCTCATAGCTGAAGTATACTTGTCAACACGACATGACACGTGTTGGGTCCGGAGTGCTCCCATAAATTAGGTTACACAATGCCACTTCCCGCGACCGCTTTAAAAATAGACTTACGGATGCGATGTTGAATGCTATAAAAGACTTAATTGAAGCCCTTTCTAACACTAATTGATTTTATGAGAGATTATGGAAAGCGGTTTTGACAACACGATTGACTTGAGACTGTTACAAGATAATGAGATATAGCTCTAACTGAGTCATCCTATTTTGAGATAAGTACTTAATTAGATTTTAGTTCATATAATTTTTTTTTTTGTTAAAAATCTAATGTGAATTAATTATTGCCACTATATTACCTAATATTTTGGTCTACATTTTGACTTATAATTAACGTCACAAATTGTTTGTCTATTTTGCGGGTCAAATAAAAAAAATATTTATTGAAATTGAGAACTTGCCCTTATCTTGGTTGATGTGACAAGCCTAAATCTAAT
This sequence comes from Rhododendron mucronatum var. ripense, assembly GCA_019656295.1. Classification (NCBI taxonomy): domain Eukaryota; kingdom Viridiplantae; phylum Streptophyta; class Magnoliopsida; order Ericales; family Ericaceae; genus Rhododendron; species Rhododendron mucronatum. Next base: position 1,540,069 of record BPLT01000112.1, read on the forward strand.
GAAGGGTACTTTCTAAAGAGTCGAACTTAAAAATTATGCTACTAATGATTATGAAATAACAAAGGATAAATTAATAAATAGATCCAACGTAGGAAATAAATAAAAATTACACTTTCAAATGGATAAATAAATAAATAGGGATGGAGAATAAGAAATAACTAAGGTGACATCTCCAACGTAGTCCAATGAAACTGTAACCCGTTATGGCTAAGATGTAAACTCTAGCTCATACAATCAGTGCCCGGCCCTGATAAGGCGAGCAACACAGCCGGCTCGGGCTTGGGCCCCATTAGGTATAGAACCATGCTACTGGTACAGACAATTTGTGCACAGATTGTGTACAGATTTTGTGATGGGGCCCACCACGGGTCCCACACAAATGATCCGACCCTTTCATTAAATGTAAAATATTTTTTCAAGAGTACATGTGAAAAATCAGCTCAATCTAATAATTATAAGCGCTCGATCCAATCATCTAAATTTTCATTCAGATTTCGGGGTAATAAAAAGTTAGATGATTAGATCAAATACCGATAGATATTGGATTGAGTTGATTTTTTATAGGAACCCTTGAAAATATGTTTTACATTTAATGAACGGCTCGAATCATTTGTGTGGGACCCGTGGTGAGCCCCACCACAAAATCTGTGCACAATCTGTGCACAGATTGTATGTACCAGCAGCATTTCGGTTAGGTATATAAGTGATACAAAATAACAAAAATTACTATTCACACCTCTCAAATAATTATTTATAATTTTATATCGATTTATTAAATTTCTATATGCAACATGTATCTTATTTGATAGATTTCACTTAATTTTATTACAAAATTTTAAAATAATAGAAACAAATTATAAATTATAAGATATGCTAATTTTTGAAAAGTGAATAATAATTTGGACATCTTTTATGGGACGAATGGGGGTATATACAAAGAGTACATTGCTTCCTTGAAATAGTACGGGACTTGTGGCTTTATTGAGTTTTCTTTTCCTCTCCCCCTCGCTAAACACCCCCCCCCCCCCCCCCCCCCCCCCCCCCCCGCTCTCTCTCTCTCCAATTAGGGTTTCTCCTTGGGGAGGTGGCGGCATGTATCTATCTTCTCATTCCCCTCCTTCACTCCTTCTACCATGCATTTTCTTCTCTTCCGGGCCTCCTATTTTAAAACTGATTGACAAGATTTCGAGCAGGTCGAAAGTGGTGGCTATGGTGGATGATGTCGGCATTATGGATCTCAGCGTTTCGTTGTCTTCTCATCGTTTATGGGGGCCGAATTAGCTATTTTTCGGCAATCAGTGTTGGGGTCACACAGGGATGAAGCCAAGAATTTCATCACGTAAGGGCGACCGTGCATGTGAGAAAAAAATATACAATACACATGCACAATCATGTAAATACATTAAAAACTCAAAATAACGTAAATACATAAATCAGTTTAACTAATGAAATTGATCTTGATGTATGTGTCTTGTTTTTCTTTATTGTTCATCTTCTTTTTTTCATTCATCACAACTGGACGAATTCGGTACATGGACTTTCATGTTACTTGATTTTACCAGTCAAAAAATAAAGAATTAGTAGAAATAAATCCTACATTACTTGGGAGTGGAATGAGTGATCACTTAATAACATTTGGAACCTCTCCACTCATTGCCAATTGGTTTTGATATGAATATAAAGTTTCTATATGGTATCAGAGCGGGACCAGTTCCACTCCACACTTTATAAAATTCACAATTCACACTCCACGATAACAGATCAGTAAAAAGGCTGCACGATGATAGGACCCAAAAGTGGCCACATGTGACAGATCTCAAACGCGGCTGCACTTGAGGGGGGATGTTAAGAAAATGAATCCCACATTGCTTGAGAGTGGAATGAGTGATCACTTAATAACATTTGGGACCTCTCCACTCATTGCCAATTGGTTTTGAGATGGATATAAAGTTTTTACAAGTAGAAGTCTAGAACAACAATTGGGAATAGACATACCTACAACTTAAATTTTACCAAAATTACGTAGGATTTCCAAAATCTCTTCTCCTCCGTTGCTATTTTCTCAAAATTGCCTTTGAAGTCTTAACGATGTTTGTGCTAAGAGAGAGAGAGAGAGAGAGAGAGAGGAGGAAGATTTGGTGTGCCATTGAGATTTTAGAACAAAAAGAAATAAAACTGTAAAACACTAAATCCATCTAACGAAAGGTGAAAGTTTATTATTTGAATATTCACAATATTAACCCTATAGTTTTAATTTTTGTTATATTTTAGCCCTTAGTCTTTAAAAATTAATGTTGGTATCCTCGTATTTCAAAGGTTGCTAGTATTATATTTGAAATTCTACACAAAGGCAAGCCTACTATATACTTTCATAGGAATTTTTTTTTACATATAACAGTAGGTTTTTTTTTTCTTGCAGGGGCGACCGCCCTTATTGGCCCCTCCCTGGCTCCGTCCCTGGGGTCACGGTTGTCTAATGAGGTTGGCTCTAGTATGATTCTTCGCCTCCTATTTCTTTTCCCTCTCCCCTCCTTTTTTCTCGACCCCCTACCCTTGTCTTTCGATCTTATTCTCGCTCATCACCTCCCCATTCTATTTTCCCTTCTCGACCAAGCTTCTTTTTTCTTTTCCGATCTCCGGTCGGCTCTCTCCTGGGTGAGCCAATTTTGGCCTAACAGCAAGGTTGATTTGTGGGTTTTGGCAACTTGGTCCGCCGTGTTCACAGTTGGGTGTAGTGGTTCTCGCCTAACGGTATGGTCGAGCATCTACAACATATTATATATGCATGTAGACATATGCATTGTCATATATGAGTAGACAAATAGAAGACTATAAACGAAAATCGATTAGAAAATGTTATCATGTCCTTGTGAAAACCAAGTTGTACTTGCCCATGTCCTCATGAGCATATATCATCATGGCTTCCATAAATATGACCTAATTGATTATAACCATATATAAATGATGCACTTTTAGGATTATTTTATATAAAACATGCTTATCAATGCCGTTAATTAAGCTTATCATCATTTTCGTCACCTAATAATTAGTCTAACAATAATTCACTGGAATCAAAGACATAGCTAGTTGTAAGAAAGCAAAATTAATGTTAAACAAAAGCGAGTTAGCTGACAAATAGGAAAGTTAATGCATCCAACGTTTTTTTAAACCTCTAGTAAATGAAGGAATTTGTTTAAACCTAAGATTGATACATGCATGGACTTAGGTATGTGTATCGGTCATGTTGCTAGTGTGAATGTACGGGTGGACCAATTAAACCTCTTATCGAAATTACATTGATAGAGAAAAATTTAAGTATATATAGCATAATTCAATTCGCTTTGCGAGTTAAAAATGATATGTTTCCCTTCTCTCCTGCTTGATGTACCTCTATCAAGTTTTTTAATAAAATTGTATTGCCGTTTCAAAAAAAAAAGTGTCAAAATGAAAACTTTACTCACTTTACATCAATAACGTATTATGAATTTTTCTAGAAATTATTTAAAACACCCTTGTCCAAGTGTCAAAGCGTCTAACATGTGTCCTTTTTTTATTTTGAAAAGTCCATAAAATATATATGGTATTATAAGAATACATAGACATAAATACAACTAATTACACATAGCTAGCTGTTTGATTTGGCTACATTCATTCTCGTTTGACATGTGGAAATCCTATGATAACTTTGTTTAATTAGCTTAACAAAAGTTTAATTAAGCTTTAACAACTCCATCACTTAATTAACCTTTCTTCTTCTTTTTTTATTTTTTATGTCATTGACTTGTTTCTTTTCCAATTTTTTTTATTAGTCTCGCATGCCAATGACAACAAGAATAAGACATATGAAAAAATACTAAGAGATCAGCGGAAGTTAAAAACAAAAAAACAAAAAAATGAGATCGTACAAATGGTTTAATTTAGGTTTGGGGGACTGAAAACGAGAGGCTGTATTATTCTAGGGGACTCCAAACGGATCTTTCAAAATATTATATTATGTAGATTAAGTGATTAACCGCACTCACGCATGCATCCATCGAAATTAACACTGCAGATTGACGCGGGTCAATTGAGCAATAAATTGTAGAAATCAAAAATCAAGGAGGCTACAACGGCTACGAACTCTTTAATACTTTTCGGATGATAAAAAAGGGAGTAATCATCCAAATGAATGTTAATGTGCAATAAATTCTTTTTAATAATGGGAAATATATAAAGGAGCGCAATCCTTATGGTATATTGAACTCTTAAAAAAGGAGCCAACAAGCCTAGAGTTAACCACCAAAGTTACTCCCAATCGAGCTTTGCTTTCTTGAGCTGCAAATTAAAGGTGTGTATCACAGCATATATCCACAATTGGTTCATCAACAGAGCAAAAGCAACGAATCACATGGATGGAAAATGTAGTCTGATGGCACACGTGTACTGCATAATGTTTGATCCTCCATTTGTCCCAGGGGGTGCGCGACAATGAGCAAAACACAACAGCTTTAGATGGATCATTAATTGTCGAGACGAATGATGAAATAGAACACAATTGCACATTGTTGTGTTTGCTCGCAACAGCCCCGCTTTTCCATTGGTCCAAAGCTTGAATAGATTTTAATTGATGTTCATGAAGAATCACACAAGTGGGGGGGATGAATTATGGGACATAAAAAAAAAAGCCTCTTTTTATTATTTATTTAGTATTATTTATTTTGATTTTTTTCAACTTCTCAAAAACAGCCTTGTTCCTAGCAAGCCAAATACACCATAAAATAAAAGTGAGTTTTAGAGAAAAAGGAGGACATATTGGTAATCGAATTGTGGCCGAAGTGGTGCCACCAGCCCAGCCGAGCCAATACAAGATGATATGGGTCGGGGCAGAGGCCCAGAGGGGATTACAATACCTAAATCTGAATTAACCAAACTAAATTGGTCTAACAAAATCACATTGAAGAAAAAGATGCACCAAACTTTCATGTGTTCTTTTACACAATTGATCGTTTCAACTTCGGATTATTGTACTAGTTCGAAGGATGAAACTGGGGAGCATTGAACACCGTCAAAATCCTTACTCCGTCCCGCAACTAGGAAAGAATTATACGTAACAGATATTTGAAAATGGCATGCAAGAGTACATTTCTAATTGGTTACATCGATCGTCCTAATTAAACGTAAAAACCAGCCACGGAAACTACGATGAGCATCAACGTAACACAGAACTGGACAGCAATACATTGCAGTGGGTCATCAAACGATAAAACTTAGCGTGATTGTTAATCGTTCGGTCAATTGGTGAAAGCATAACTTGCACAAGCATCAATTCACTCATGGAAGATAGGACCCGAATCTCATTCAGGGCTTCATCGATCTGTTTTTTCTAAAAACTAAAAATAACTTTATTAGCTTGTGTTGATGTTACAACAAATTAACAAAGTTAGCACATACCACTCCACTGATCAAATGCTATCAATCTCCGAAGAAAGTTCGTAAGACGCCAAGAAAGAGAATGCTGAACTACACAAACAAAATAAACACAAATAAATTAAAAAGTAAGGGACAATGCATCGCCAACAGACAAACCGACACTGCAACATCACCCAAGAGGACACGACATTCCCGTCCTTGGTTGGGTTCGAGTTCTACTGCTTTCGCTTCTCCTATTCACCTCCTACAAGTTGGGAAAGACAAAAACAACCCCATTCAAGGCTTCAAGCGATCAAGTCATCAAACATTGAATACAGAATAACCTGCAGGTTACATTATGAAACATCTACAATGTACAATTAAAAACACAATGCCCTTTCAGTATTTTAACTGAACCTCTATCACTAAATGCAAGAGCAATGCTCCTTTGACTAATACTTGCAAAGCAAGCAACAAAAGTTCCAAAAATCTTCTATACAGGTAACTTGAACAATCAATGTTGATCTGTGTACGTGCACGAGACCGTGTGTGCCTGTCAGAGAGAGGGAGGGAGAGAGTACTCAAGTTTAGAGCTGAACTCGCCTGCCGCCAGAGTTCCCTCTCTCCAGGCCATTCACCAGAAAGAGCAATACAAGTGGAATACATGTTTTCGACCTATAAAAAAGTTCCAAAAATTTTCTGTACGTGCAGGAAAAGGAAGAGGTTGAGAAGAAGGCATTGAACAGAAATGCAGTCCAATTCCCATTAACTTTCATTACTTTGAACAGTATCTTCTATTTCAGAGTACTGCCTGCCAATCATCTTTCAGGACATAGTCTTTTATCCTTTAAAATGTCCTGTTGTTCTGCCACGAATAATCTCTCTGAGTTCATCAAATAAATGACCAGTGCAGATGCTCCTTCTAACCCCTACACTCCCTCCAACAAACATGAATAAAAAGAAACACCAAAAAGGCAAAAGCAAAAGAAGAGCACACCAAACAAGGGAAATGTTTCTACAACTAGCTAAAATCTGGAAAGAACTAACAATAACCTACATTTTGCCATAATGAATGACTTGATACTTGATACTTGTAATCGAGCACATGACTATTACTAATTCAGCTGATACTAGTGGGAATTTCGTAGTGAGCGAAGACACCTATGTTTTGGTATTTTGACATCTATGGCACTCTTCCAAACCAAACACAATCTACAATTTACCACGGACATTGATAGTTCTGGTCCATTTTCAAAGCTTAGATCGAGTCCGATAGGAGAGGCCAAATTATTGAACCCGGTGAATTCTGCGGTGCCACTTTTGGATGATCCTGCTTTAGTTCGCGTCACAGTCAAACATTACACACAGTGAGCCAATTTTGTCTTCATCTGCATAACTAAGCAAAAGTGCAAATCCTCAAACAGATAAATATACGAATCATCTGATCAAGGCTTGGGATTCAAGTCTCTCTATTTGCATTTGTGCCCTCTTTCCAAAAATTTCTCACCACGCATAGATTTTCACACCTCTACATGCAAGCCGCAGCAACCACGGGATTTGGGTCAGGGGAAGGTTGAAGAGCACAACATACATTTTGGGTATACTCTAACAGCAAAACTTTTCAAAGAATTGCGCGTTTAACTACAATTATGGTTAGGTACGTTTACAAGCATGGAGCCTTGTGCATCTAAATTAAAAAGTTTTTTTTTAATTTATCTTTGGATGATTCTTCCTTGCAGCCAACGAGTTATGAGGTGTAGGTGGTTTCCTTGATGGACGGGAAGTGAGACTCCTTGGTGAAGCCAAAACTCCAACGATCCAGAGTAGGTCACGTTAGCTCAGATGCCCCATGAGTGAAACCCATGGCTCGTGGAAGTTCCTAGGCACTACACCAATCCGGCAGCATCAATTAGCTCTTTGATGAATAATACAGTAGAGGAGTGCTAAGTAATGGAGGTGCTTAGCCTAACGTAGACAGAGTGTAGCATTAGCCCCAAAAAGAAGGCACATTTGACAAGAGAGCCAGTGCCCCAATAGCTGGGAGATTAGTACTTAGACTGAAATGGGAAAAGCTCTGTTCGAGTGTTGTCGAGCAAGCGACAAGCCTTGAACTCATATAAGAGAAGGTTACCCTCTCAGGTAGATAGTACTAATGATAAATAAACTTTGATTATGATGGGAACAAATACAAATTCGTAAACCACTTGAGATTATTCTTAAACACTCAACTGAGAGAAACTCACAGATTTTATGGAAATCGAATTTAGAATTAATTACAGTAGACAAACGAAATCTCTCAATTATCCATTTGTTCTCTCACTTGCTCACTCTTATTCCTAAAAAATGATTGGGGCATATATTTAGATCAAAGGAAAACTACTACTGGGTTTTCTTTGAGACACGACATTTACATAGTCCACCAAGGAGCATAGACATTGATACTTCACATCACTTGAGAGCATGTGAAGATCATAAGAAGTGGAGCTTAACTCTTGGAAGAACTATGGTCCCATTGTTGATATTTTCAGAAAGACACTGATTGGCGAGGTGTTTAACGGGATGAATATCATGCTTGAAAATCCCAGGAATCAATTTTATGGGGGCCCATAGGAAAATAAACTTGATTTAGACAGAGGAGGGGGGCTCATAGGAAAATAAGAGTGAGCAAGTGAGATAGAAGAAGAAGTAGAGAGAGTTTTTGTTTTTCTACTGTAACTCTAAATTTGATTTCTATAAAATCAGCGTAAGTTTCTCTAATTGTTTAAGAATCACCTCAAGTGGTTCCCAAATTTGTAGTTGTTCCCATCGGATATATGCTTGGCCCATCAGCTTTGCCTTGGGGCCATCGTTGGATGACTTCCCCCTTTGCCTAGGCCTAGCAAAGGCATCGTGTCTCCTGACCAAATCCAAAGGGGATAAGATGGAGAGATGTTGGTCTTCCTGCCACTTGCAACGTTGACTCGTACATGAACGGCTCAGATGCACGGCTCAGATGCACTGTACAGTGAATCTGGGCCGTTCATGTACACTTTAAGGGTCTTTTCTTTGTCAATTTTCTTTGTACCTAGCACTCCTCTTCCATATCATATGAACATTAAAGATGTTAGGCCCCGTTCCAGAAACCTTCTTAAAAAATAAGCAGTTTATTTCACATTTTTAAACTCAAAAATAAAGTAAATGAAAAATAATTTTTAAATTTTTTTTGCATCATATAAAAAATCTCATCAAGATTTTTCTAACAAGATCCATATTACATATTTTTAGATTTCAATAAACCTATAATTTTTGAGCTTGAAATTGCCATCTTAAAAAATAAGAGTTTTTTTTTTTTTTTGGTTCAGGAACGGAGCCTTAATGTGGCAGTCTCATAGAGATGGCTAAAGCTGCCACGTGGAGAAAAAACTAGAATAGAAAACCTAGTTCGTAGGTTCTAAACAATTGAGACTCGGGTTAAAAAAAAGATTGGGCAAAGTCCACTTTCACCCCCTGTAATTATCACTATTTGCGGATACCCCCTCATGGTTCAAAACTGACCACATAATCTACCTGTGGTTTTGAAAATGTGCGGATAAACCTCATACCGTTATGTTTTTCATCCATATTAACGGATGTGTATCTCACACGCAATATAATCTGAGTCGTTCATATTGTATTAAATAAAGAATAGAGTATCTTTTTAAAAAATCATCTCAATCAGGCATCAATAACCCAGTGATCTAATTTTTAGTAAATTCAAATTTGAAATTTTAATTTCATAACAAAATTGATTCAATCGTGAGCTTTTCATTTTTTGATTGACTTGAATTTTAGCATAGATATAGTACTCGTCAAAATTTATAATATCAACGGTTTGGATTCAATTGTTGATATAAGAGATGGTGTGGTTAGGTTTAAAAAAGAAGAAGAATCAAGGGACATGATGAGGATATATCGGTCTTTTAATGTTGTGTCTGTTAATATGGATGGAAAATATGACAGCAGGGGGTCTATCCGCGCATTTTTAGAACCGCAGGTAGGTTATGTGGTCAGTTTTGAATCATGAGGGGGTATTTGCACATGACGATAATCACAGGGGGTCAAAGTGGACTTTGTCCAAAACGATTGGCATATGACCAAGGACAATAGTAAGCAATAAGAGTTCTTAGAGTTAAAATGGCTTCCCCAAGTAGATAGTTATGGTGAACTAAGGCATGAATAGCAGCACCGAAGGTAAGGAGGAGGGTCCAAAATTCCTATGCAGTCAGCCGAGGTAGACAATGAAGTGGTGGCATATCTAGAGTAAAGCCTCCAAGTTGGGAGGACTGAAGAAGGTAGGAAGCTTAGGACCCTATAGTGCTAGCGCTTTGCATTCTTTCTGTTCGATCAATAGACCATTAGGTGTAGCCAGGTAATACTCACCTAATAAGTGATTAGCTAAAACTTTCCATTCCAAATAATGCGGCAAAGAGTGATGCTAATTAGCTTTTCTCTCTACTTTCTGCCTTCAAATACTTCCTTAAGTATTCCATTATATCTGAAATCTTCAATCATGCATATCCTCCCGCTAGTCCAAAACAAACCGTTCTAATCATGGCTTGTAGGCTTCCATATTTACATAAACCATAAAGAATACAATGTAAACAAAAAATATGATTGTCACGCCCCAAATCCGGGAGCATGACCGGCCGTGAATCATGAAGCAATTATGAAACACGAAACCAAATCAAAAATATTTTTACAATTCGAACTAATAAGAGAAACTGGATATTTTATTAAAGCAAAATGTGCAAACTCAAAACTAGTATTTTTGTTAAAACATCTCATATTCTCCAACTCCAAATTCTATAATGAACTGTCAATAAATTAAAAAAATGCGGAAGCTAATAAATAAAAGTGCGGAAGCTGTTTGACGATAGAAAATAAATAAAAATACAAACGCCCTAGAGGTCCAAACAGAAGGTCCCAACAATGCCACAGAGTCCACTACAATACTCCATGAACTAGCCTGAAAAAAATGTGGAATAAATCCATCAGCTGATGAGCTCAGTGAGTAGTTAAGCATGCTAAGGGTGATAATACAAAGTGTCATACTTTTGAACAAACGATAATGAGGGTTCCAAAGAAATGGTGTCAAATTAAGGAAGGTCGAAGGATCAACGAATAAATACCAACAAACTAACAAAGTCAATGGCTCAACAAATAGTATCCACAAGATGAATACATATTAATGAATATTATTAACAATAATCAAATCACCACAATAATTAAACTAAACAATGAGTCCAATAATATCCGAAAGATGAACAACGATAAACGGAAATCCAAACCAAAGTGGGAACCATATCTTCCAATTACCAAGTACCAAATATTAACTGACGAATATTTTCTCAGGACTTAGCCCGTTGGATCTAGAGGTGTCAAATGGGCCGAGTCGGCACGGGCACGGCACGTTTGAAGGCGGCACGGCACGGCACGGGCACGGATTTAATCCTGGCACGGCACGGAACGGCACGGTCATAGTGGGCACGCGGCACGACACGGGCACGGAAGTGAGCGGGAACGACATGGGCACGGCATGGAAATTGGCCTGGTACGGCACGGCACGACACGGTCTTAGACGGGCACGGCACGGGCACGACACGGAAGTGGAATGGGGCACGAGTAACGGCACGACACGGCACGGTTCTAGACAGGCACGGCACGATACGGCACGGGCACGGGGCACGAGCACGGGCACAGAAATGAGGGGGAACGACACGGGCACGGCACAGAAGTTGGCTTGGCACGGCATGACACGACACAATCTTAAACGGGCACGGCACGACACGGCACGGGCGCCGGCACGGCACCGGCACGGGCACGGACACGGGCACGGCACGGAAATGGAATTGGGCACAGCCGCACAAGTCACGACATAGCACGACACGGGCATGGGTACGAGCACGGAAGTAGGACAGGCATGGCACGACACAACACAATTTTAGTGGCACGGGCACGGCACGACACAACACGGTGTCGATTCTCGTCGGGCCCGGTACGGCACGAGGCATGGAAAAACCAAAAAAAATATGTTATTAAATAAACAAGAGATTTTAGATTATAGTTTACTTTATTTCTATGTATTTTTCGATAATTCAATAATTTATTAATCTTTTCCTTTTATTTAAGTAAATAAGCTTTTAAAATATTTTATATGATTAAGAAATTTTTAATCAAAATTCAGACATGATAATATTCCAATTACTACACATATACTATTAATACTAATATACATTACTTTTTATGTAATAAAGTTTTTATAAAAAAAATACATAGAAAATAAATAAGAAAAATTACTAATTTTAAAAAATGGTTTAAAAAAAATAATCTCTATGGAATTCAAACCATAGAGATTATGGTTGACAAACATCTCAAACCACCAAGGGCCGAAGGCCAACAATCTTTTTTTTTGCTTATAATTAGAACAAATAATATGTATTATATAATTCTATTCTATAAAAACGAACCTCTTGTATACTAGCCACATGATTGCGAGTCTGCGACACAAGTATGACGATCCGTACTGTTCATTTTGTTGTTCTTGGTGTTTTAATCACTCTCGGGAATTTTCAGGTCTATCGGGTTTTGGAAGCCCTCCCATCAGGACGTAGATTTATTAATAATTTTTTTTTGTTATGTGCAATCAAGTATATAACGATAACCAATTTACTTCATTTTTTGCACGAATGATATAATCACTCCCACATAAATGATAGACGGTTCCGATTTTCAAAAAACAACTCGGGTGGCCCTCAACTAGTGCATTATAGGACTTTAACGTGTTTAGAAGCACCGAATGTGTTCTGATCACGTGGTTTCCAATATCCGATTATCACCTATTTAGGGGAAAATGATAAATTTTATAAGATCTTCAATTGTAACAGTTTAGATCGAATATTTGAAAAAATGAGCCTGCAGCTACCTTTGAAATCTATATATTCAACTTGCCTGGTTCTAAACCAATGTACTCTGCTACAGTCCAATGTACGCTAGCTACACGATTGCGACACAAGTATGATGATCCATACCGTTAATTTTGTTGTTCTTAGTGTTTTAATCACTCTCGTAATTTTTTGGGTCTATCGGGTTTTGGAAGCCCTTTCATCGAAACGTAGATTTATTAATAGAATTTTTTTTTATGTGCGATCAAGTATATAACGATAACCAATTTACTTCATTTTTTGTGCGAATGATATAATCGCTCCCATATAAAAGATAGACGGTTCCGATTTTCAAAAAACAGCTCGGGCGGCCCTCAAGTGATGCATTATAGGACTCTACGAGAGTTTTTCTTTATTAAGTGCATATGCATTATGGTGCAACTGTCGCACATGATCAGGCCCAACACTGGTATAAATAAGAAGAGATGAGACCGAGATCAACCCTAGCAGCCCTCTCTCTCTCTCTCAGTTCTCAGAATCTCAGTTCTCACTCTCATCTGACTCTCTCAACGGCTCTCTGGCTCTCTCAACGGCTCCCTGCCTCTCTCACTCTCTTTATCACTCTCAAGTCTCAACTCTCAACGTCTCTCTCACTCTCACAGACTCACTCTCAACGTCTCTCTCTCTCTCATCGTCTCTCCGTCTCAACCTCAACGCCTGAGGCGCGCGCTCTCTCTCTCTCTCTCTCAACGTCTTTCTCTCTCCCTCTTAACTCTCAAACAGTGATAGTCGGTGACCACTGTTGCCGTTGCTGTTGCCGTTCAGGCTGTTCAGCGGTTCAACTTTAGCGACTCAAACGACTCAAACCCTAGATCTACAACTAGATCTGAGTTTGCCCGACTCACCTCTGTCTCTCTTCGTTTCCGGTGACACACAACACTCAAACGGTGAGTATTTACAACCTTGAGCCATTTTCATTCACGCTCGTCGGCTTTGGGCCGTTTCACTACAAGTACTTGGGGCCTTGGGGGTTTTGATGTGAAAACATGTTAATTCCTGCTACTGTTTTCGTTTTCCTGTTTGTTGAATTTTTTTGAATAAAAATCCAGTTTGGGTTTATTTGGAAAAAGCCAAATGATTAGGGTTTCTGAAATTAGGGTTTTTACTTGGTTTTTGAAATTAGGGTTACGAAATTAGGGCTTTTGTTAATTGTTGTTAATTTCTGAAATTAGGGTTACGAAATTAGGGTTTTTGTTAATTGTTACTAATTTCTGAAATTAGGGTTACGAAATTAGGGGTTTCGTTACTAATTTTTGGAATTAGGGTTACGAATTTGCTTTTATTACGAATTTCTAAAATTAATAATTACAAGAAGTTAAGGCTTTTCACTTTTGTTACTATTTTCAACAAATTTGTCGAAACTGATTTTGTACACACACCTGCACTAATTTCGTATGTTAGTGCACACATGCACTGTTGATATGTAACCACTGTTATGGTGTTTTTTGTGTAGATGGATGCTTGCAATTCTAGTTTTGTGGCAGGGGGGAAGTCCGGGAGGCTCGTGACCCCCATTCAGATTCTTCTTCTGATGATGAACTACCACGAAACCTTGTGGTGCAACAGGGTATAAATTCTGTAGGTGAGGAGGCTGCTTCAAACGTTGTTGGTGGTGGAACAGGACCTTTAGGTTTTACTTCTATTCCAGCAGATTCTACTCCTGCAGATTCAGGTGATAGTGGTTCAAAAATGTCACGACGCAGATCATGGGTATGGAAGCATTTCTCTATAAAAAAAACGCTTCAAGGATAAAGATGGTGTTAACATAGGACCTAGGGCTGTATGCCATTATTGTGACACAAATTATAGCTCCAAAAGTAATCATGGCGTAGGGCAACATACTAGACATCTTAGGACTAAACATGAAGATAAAATTGGTGGTGCATCTGATAGTAATTTTGTTTATTCAAAAGAAAAAATGAGACATGGGCTGGCCCTTTATGTAGCTGCAGCAGAACAACCGTTCACTTTTGGTGGTGATATTAGATTTGAATATTTTGTCCAAAATTTTCTGAATCCTTCATTTGCTAAAGTTTCTAGAAATTCAACACGTAGTGATACGAAGAAAGCTCATAGTGATGTTAAAAAAGAATTGATAAGTGAATTTGCAAGTCTTGGTGCAATAGGTTTTACTTCTGATATGTGGTCTGGTATAAATAATCGTGGTTATATTTGTGTGACTGCTCATTATATAGACTCTAGTTGGACTTTGCGAAAAAAAAATCATTGCTTTCCGTTTAGTAGAGTTTCCTCATGATGCTGAACAGATTTTTGAAAGTATTATGGGTGTTTTAAGGGATTTTGAAGTTGTTGATAAAGTTTTTAGCATTACTTTTGACAATCATTCTGCTAATACTGCTACAATTCCATTGTTTAAAAGAAATTTGACTCCTCCTTATTTTGGTGAATTATTGCATATTCGATGTGTATGTCATGTCATTAACTTAGTTGTGCAAGATGGTTTGAAACATATAACACCACAGATTAAAAAAATTAGAGATGCTGTTCTTTTTATTGCTACATCCCCATCTAGGCAACAAGAATTTGATAAATTGTGTGCATCATGTTACAATGTTAAGCCAAAAAATATGAACTCTGATGTTCAAACTCGTTGGAATTCGACCTACATTATGTTAAAGTCTTGTAGGAAATATAGTGATGCAATATCTGCTTTTGTTAATCAGAGGTATCGTGGTACTCCTTTAACTCCAGCTGATTGGAAAATTGGTTTTGAGTTCATGAAATTTTTTAAAGTGTTTTATGTTGCTACCGTAGCTTATTCGGGTGTTCGTTATCCTACTTCTTGTATTGTGCTTAATAATCTTTACAATATCAGTCTCAATTTTGTTAATCATAGGGAACAACCAAATTTGGTAAGTGCTTGTATAGATATGGAAGGAAAATTCAGAAAATATTATGAGGAAATGCCACCAATATATTTGTTAGCTGCAGTAATGGACCCGAGGATTAAGTTAGAAGGTGTTAGCTTGCTCTTAAGCGGGATTGGTACGAATTTAGGGATTACTACTTTACCTTCTCCTGCTTTTGTGAATGATTTATTGACTATCATGTATGCTAAATATGACGCTAAGTTTGGTCCCAATGTTACACGTACTGCTGCTCCTTTAACATCTCCTACAAGTAGTAATGATGCATCTTGGTTTCTGCTTAGTTCCAGTTTAGGAATAGGAAGTAGCAATGTAACTTCACGTGTCGAACTTTCGAAATATTTGGAACTAGAATCTGTTAGCGCGAATGACAGGATTAATTTTGATATCTTAGCCTGGTGGAAAAAAAATGAAGAAAAATATCCCGTTCTTTCAATCATGGCACGTGATCTACTAACCCCTCCTGTATCTTCAGTGGCATCCGAATCTGCTTTTAGTGCAGGTAAAAGAGTGTTGGATGAGAGGAGGAGCAGACTAGCTCCGGACATTTTGGATTGTCTCATATGCTTAAAAGATTGGGAGGATGCACGCCTTGGAATTGAAAAACGCTCAGCTAAAGATGAATTCAGAGGCTATTTTGCAGACTCTGATATAGAGAGTGATTAGGGGGACCTGCTGGCATTTGGTTTGTACTTGTTATTCATTTTATTCTGCTGGGGTTGTGTCTGTGGCTTATTCATTTCAGTATTGTGTATTTATGGCTTATTCATTTCAGTAAGTGAGCTGAAGTGGACGTTGTGGCAACTTATGAATGCCTTAAATGGCAACATGATGTTGCCCCCACTTCATTTTTTGGCTATGAAGTATTTTTTTAAGTAATATCTGAGCCTAAGTTTTGCATACCTTGTGGTCTGTTTAGCTTTCACTTCACTGAAGTGGATGTTGCCTGCATGCATTGTGTAGTGGATGTTGTGGCAACTTATGAAGGCCTTAAATGGCAACTTGATGTTGCCCCCACTTCAATGGATGTTGCCTACATGTGGTGTGTGTGTGTGGCAGTATGGTGTGTGTGTCTCCTTTTAGTCTGAAATGAATAAGCCACAGACACAACTCCAGTTTTTGGCTAAGCGAAGCGTGATTGTGTTGCAACTTATGAAGGCCTTAATGGCAACTTAACGTTGCCGCATCCATTTCAGTTTTCTGGCTATGATGATAAAAAAACTAATGTCTGAGCCGTATTGGTATTGTAATGAAGTGATGTTGCTACTTATGAAGGCCTTAATGGCAACGTAATGTCGCATCCATTTCAATTTTCTGCTTTGATGATAAAAAGAACTAATATCTGAGCAGAATTCAGAACTAAGTACATTTAGCACTAAAATGTACCTATATCTGAAAAAAATGTACTTAGTAATTGTTCTTAGTATATTTCTGCTGATGTTACGAAGTGCTATTGCAACTTATGAAGGCCTTAATGGCAACTTAACGTTGCATTCATTTCAATTTTCTGCTATGATGATTAAAGTAACTAATATCTGAGCAGAATTCAGAACCAGAATATATCTATATCTGGAAAAAAATGTACTTAGTAATAGTTCTTAGTTCATTTTTGCTGATGTTACGAAGTGCCGTTGCAACTTATGAAGGCCTTAATGGTAAATTTTAGTTCCAATATTTTGGTTACTCTAATTTCTATTGGTATTCAATCTTTCTATTCTCTTATTGCTTCTCTTATTGATAGGGTATTTAGTGAGGAGGAGAGGTTCTGTTGAGTATGCCCAAACATGCTCTTGTAGAAGATGGGAACTTAACGTTGCCGCATCCATTTCAGTTTCCGGCTATGATGATAAAAAAAACATTAATGTCTGAAGGTCGATTTTCTCACTTATTTTTGTATCCATGACTTTATGTGTTAGTAGCTCGTATTTAGCTTGGTGGATACCTCTAACCTGGTTTTATGCCAAACCTGAGGTGTAACGAAGCCAGGCTAAATATTGAGTTTGTTTTTAGTTAGTATAGTTAATTTTTATTTGATTGCATTGTTTAGCCGAGGTGGTGGCATAACCCCTCGCATATTTTCTTTTTGCTGAGTTGAGGTGGCGGCCTAGCCCCTCCAGTCTGTTCGTGTTGTTAGTTTGTTAGTCTGTTATCTAAAAATTGTTTCTTTTAGTTTTTTTTTTGGAAAATGCTGGCTTGAGCACCTGAACCTTTACTTTCTTCTAAACTCATCGCTTGAAATCAAAATTTGAGTAAAAACTTCTTAAACTCGCTCAATTCTTTTCAAGGAATGGACGATCCTTTTTCAAAATCACGTGCAGAGCAAAACTTTATAAATTGAAAGATATAAGTAATCTGAAATGACACGTAGTCCCAGAAAGAAACATTGAAAATTTTGAGATAAAATTTAAAAGAAACAATGAGTGAGCAATGCTTGTCAATTTTTTAGATAAAATTTACTTAATTCTATTCTCAATTGTTGGTTTTTGTACGACTTATCTAGACCATTGTGTTTATTGCTGGTAATTCACAGACATCTTTGGAATAGGATACTTGTCTGAACTCTTGTTTGGAAAGAGAGAATTTTTCTACTAGAATGGAGGAAAGATTACTTTGGAGTCTAGGAATCAGCTTGGAATCTTTACTCAAATTTTTTACTCTTTACATACTTGTCTGAAGTCATCGCTTGGAATTTCACTCTTTACTTTGGAATCAGCTTGGAATCTTTACTCAAATTGGAATTTGAGCTTGAAATCAAAATTTGAGTAAAGATGTCAACGTTTCCGAGCTTGGAATCAGCTTGGAATCTTTCTTTTACTTTTTAGTCCAAGGGTGTCCCCAATACTTGTATTATAATTCTTTACTCGGAAACGTTGTGGACTTTCTAGGAGACTTTGGGGACACCCTTGGACACTTTAAGGACACACCATGGGATTTAAATGAAAATTTTGAAACTTGGTCCACAGTCAAAATTTTTATGAATGTTTAGTTCATGATTACTTACATTTTTACCGTTATATTCATAACATCAAATCTATTTGTGTCCTATCCCTTGTCTACATCCTTGTGTTTTAGCGGATAACAATTGGCTTAGTCCTATTCTTCGAGATTGAGAGAGGAATTGGTGTAATGAATGTATTTGGAATGAAGGATTTATTTCCTGAAATAGACATATATTAATGATAATTTCTACTTTCTACTTTCGTTCCAACTAATCCAGTTTGACTTGTATGAGGACAACGTGAATCCCAATTCCAACCTCTTTTCCCTTTCTTTTGAACTTAATGCAGATTCATATGTCTACAAATGGCCATGGACTTGTTAACACAGGCCAATCCATTTTGAAAATCCCCAATGGATATACTGATCTACATCTCCTTTCACTTCATGAATGAGAGAGAGGAAGTCTTAATGAGGAGTGCAGGGGTGGAGGCATGATTCTTGTTGAATGGGGCGAATTTTGATCTAGAGCTATGCAATGGCGTATTTTTCCGGAGTCACAACTTGCCCCTTCAACTATCTCACAATGTCACTTTCCCTTCAATCTAATTTGGATTAACTTTTGGCAAGTTGTTATCCCAATAGGCGGAAAATAGTTGTTTGATTTGCACATTTGTCTTAATTTTGTTAATTGCAATAGCCTGGAGCAGTTTAGTCATCTCAATTGTTGGTTTTTGTTTTTGATTTGGAGTGATAACTGATAAGCATTTCCTGTTCACAACCTTTACCTTTCTTAGCTGAGTACGGATTTGGCCCCGGTTCGTGGATGGTTGATTTATTGCCGTATTGGTAGTCAGGCCCTAAGTTACATAATACAACAGTAGTGGTAGTGGGGTAGCCTTTGCATAAATACTAGTATGGCAAAATAGTAGGGAGTAGTTACTTACACTTATTGGGGTTTTTCAATTATTGGTTTGACCGTTTCATTCTCTGTATCGTTCCAATTTTATTGGATGTCCTTGAAGGGACAACTGTTTCATTCTATAGGCTTGTAACAATAGTTTGCTAGGGGGAGAGTTATTCCTCCAATTTTTTAGGAGAGTGCTTGACCGACCAGGTGTTAATAAAATTAAACTAAAAACGCGTCCCAAGCGTAGGACTCTTGACCAGTGTAGCACAATAATTCCGGAAGTACCGGAGTCGAACCACAGAGACGGACGGACGGTGCTGACTCAAAAGTGTTGAATTCTAGTTTTAATTGGCTCTTAGGTAGCCACCCCTTGTTCAATGAGATTGATTTAATAACTAAATTATCAAACTAAATTAATTAAATAAGGATTTAAAAAGGAGAGTACAGCCGTGGGAACTCAGCGTCCGCAACTAGCCTAACCAATGTTTACTCGGGCCACAATTATTCACTTTGTTGATTTTAGAATAGGAAAAAAGATCCCTAACAAATGCGCACCACCTGTCACCAGTATCCGTGCGCATTTGAATTCCGGCGATGCCTGGGTTTTGTTTGTTAGAAGAGTTTTCGTCTTCTAAAATTGCTTAAAGATTAAATTAATTCGATCCCGAGGTAAAAACATTAATTAAACTAGCCACGAGACGCCTTTGCCCCGTGGCCGCACTCTACAGAACTACTCACTCATAATTATATTAAACGCAGTAACAATTAAAATCCTAGATCTAAACATACTTCGAATAATCGGAATAAAAATAAAAACACGATTCCACAGACTTACGGAAGAGTAACGGATTCGATTACTGAAGAATGACAGGAATTAAAGCTGAAAAACTTGAAAGAACTTCAATTAAAACTTGAATCTGCAAAAATAAGAACTCAGAAAAACATCGTTATGAAAAGCTGCTAAAATCCTAAACGTACATACCCTAATTCTGAGTTAAAACGGGGTATTTATACTAACCCCTATTAATTACAATTAAAAATCCTAAAACAAATCGAAATCGGACGCCGGACGACCAAAACTGCGCCGTTTTTAGGCCCTGCTAAGCCCTCGGTAGCGCTACACCAAAAAGGGTGTAGCGCTACCTAACCCTTTAGTGCGTTGACCGAGTTGACTCGCCCCTAGCCGCCGTTGACCATTAAGGCCTTAGGTAGCGCTACACCATAAAGGGTGTAGCGCTAGAGAGAGCTCTGTCCAATTCGAGCAACAGCTATGCCACCTCTGAGCGCTATATCACTTCCTATGTAGCGCTCTCGCGAATTCCACTTCAACACTTAGTCTCCACAGCCCTTCCCGCTCTCAAGCTTCATCACGGCCTTTCCGGATACCTCTCATTAGCGCCAAAACAACTCAATTTCCTGCACATTAAGCACAAACACAAAATCCAACCACGTGCACGCATTAAATGGAAAATGAGAATTAATTGCACGTCTAACGCGCTAATTTCCCTACTTAGGCGCTTAAATTCATGAATTCCGCGCGCCTATCACATCCCCCAACTTGAGCGTTGCTAGTCCCTAGCAACGAACGAAATAAAAAATAACAAAACAAGAATTAAAAAAATCATCAAGGGACACGAGGGTTATGCAGAATGTACAAAAATTTAGTGAACACAAAATTTCTTCCTCATTGCCACCCCTAACTCAGTCACGTGCATGCCCTAACTATGATTCGAACAATTCCGCACCAAAACAAATAGAGATAAAAATGCCCCCACAAAGTCACAATGTCACTCTCACTCACCGGAACACTCAACATCCCATGCGAGGCGCTTGGCGACCAACGTGGGATGGAACAAAAATCACCACGTGCCAATCAGAACAACGCCAATTATAACAATGAAAGCTCAACGAAATTAAGATACCACACATCCATAGCTAAATATAAAACATGCATGCAAGAGAGTTAACAACGTGCATCGGGTCAACTAAGGACTTCATTGGGCTTATAACGACCGTGGTTGCAAAAAGAAAAAGAACATGCAAAGGGTGGCGGCCTATAGAAGCGCATGGATAACCTACCCTGACTGACCGCCACCTTGACTCCGGCACCACATCGGTGCTCGACACAGAACACCAGTCACAAACATAACAAAGTACGAGTTATTACACAATATCTGAAATGACAAGACTCTAACCACCGACTCACGAACCACATGAAATAACACATAAACTGATAGGACTCGACAAAGACACATAAAATAACACCACCACATAACACCACCACCTAGCATCAGCATCATGGATATCCCAGCTCAATCTGAATCGCTCCCAGCAAAATCATCACTAACCTCCAAGTCTAGAAACTGAGGCGGCTGATAAAGAGCCGAGGATTGCCCAGTTATTATGATGTGCCAGCAGGTGTTGATTCCTCCCAACTTGCCTTTTATTCTGCACTTTCTGTTTTTTTCTTTTCTTTTCTTTCTCCTTTTTTTTTTTTTTTGACTACGCTTTATAGCTTAAAAGTTGGGTTTCGTTCAAAATATGACACCCATCAACACTTCTTCTCTTTCACTTCTGATGACAACGACGCTCCAAATCCAATGCAATAAGACACCCATGATGCACAAGCTAGACCCCCCAACTACAATCCAACCCACACACCGGTTTTCTAAGTTCGACACAGGAACTGACACGGACTGGTTTAACATGGGTTCAATGGGACACATCTAGTGGTTTAATTACACAAAGAATGCCTTGTTTCATCCCCTAAGCCTGTTTTCAACTCTCACAGCATGCATGCAAAATATTCAGACTATGACAAGTGGTACAAACGCCTACTATTTTGTGCAATTGCAGAAATCGATGAACAAATAAACATGGGAATACTTTTAGGGACACACTGTGAACTAAGTGGGAACACCTACTCAATATTGCTTATGGTGCGAAAGTATTCAAACAGAGATGCCAGATATATGCATGTAAATGAGTTGAACAGGAAAACAATGAGACAAGAATCTAACATGCTCACCTAACTCATACAAACAGGCATAACAATCGTATCCCCATACACAAATAAAATTAAAAATGAACTCTAAAAATGAACCCTAAACCAACTAACAACGCTCAACACAAAAGTAATTGTGTACAAAGTACACCCCTTCCCCCAACTTGAAATGCGCATGGTCCCCAAAGCATGAAGACCAAGAAAAGTAAGAATAAAGAGAAGGAAAAAGTGAACCTGGGGTGGCAGCCAACCACCATGACCTCGGCCGATGTTCGAGGAATTTGTCGCTTTTGCATTCATCGTCATTGCAGCTGCTCCAGGGCTTGCTCCTTCGGACCCAAATAATGGGACCACAGCTAGTCACACAAGGCCGCGCTGAGGGCTTTGGGCTTACAACCGCCACACGTAATGGCACCCATGACTTAGAGCTCCTGAATGCCTCCATCTCCCCAGCGGTGAGGCCTAATCTACCAAGGCTGGTGTGGTAGCACGCGTACCCTGCCAAAAGACTGAAACCACAACTACCGAAAATATGCAAATGGCATTAGTCCCGCCCGGCGCGTGTTATCCGGGCCACAAACAAACAAAATAAGAATAATAAAAAAAATGAAAAGAAAAGAACACCACCAGACATTCACGCAATCTCACGTGTCATACTTTTCTTCCCATCCCTCGCCGGTAGGCAAGAAACGGGTGGCTATACAAGACCATGATGCGAATTTTTTCCTCTTGTCAATTTCATTGTTTTTTTCTTTTTGTTTTTTTATAAATGAGATAAACAAAAACAATTAAACAAGAGACAAGAACTAAATAACTAAGAAATAAAAGACAAGAATACATAGATTGTGCCCAAAACCCAAGTCAATGATGGGTACCCCTATCGCAAGGAGCCGGGTCCACTTCTCAATGAAGAGAGTGGTACGCAAAAGCTACCCGTCGGAACTTAAAACAATGGGGCACCCAGCGGCTTAAGAACTGGATCCCAATCGGCGCCACACACATCCTCTACTGCAAGCACCTCCATCAAACTCCCTAGTTCCGGAGAATCTAAGAATGTCGAATCCTTGGCTATCTCCAGAAGATCTTTATACAAAATATTATCGACATGCTCTTGCACCAGCGTGTCGATCAAACTCACCTCCTCACCCTTGACTCGGCTATCCGCATTAAACACTTTCACCTCCATTTTCAAGTCCCCAACCGACAATTGGACTTGTCCAGTTTTGCAATCCATGATAGCACTGGAGGTGGCTAGAAATGGACGGCCAAGGATGATAGGAGTCTTCTCAAAGACCTCCGGATTTTGGCAAGTGTCCAAAACTATGAAATCGACTGGGAATAGGAACTCGCCCACTTGAATTAAAACATCCTCCACCACTCCCTTTGGAATTCTCACACTCCGGTCCGCCAACTGCAGCGTGACCGGAGTAGCTCTCAGATCGCCTAGACCTAGCCTCAGGTATACTGAATAGGGGAGCAAGTTAACACTCGCTCCTAAGTCCAGCAATGCCTTATCGAATGTCTGGCCTGCGATATCTATGGTAATGGTGGGACACCCAGGATCCTTGCACTTTGCAGGAATCTCAGTCTGAAGAATGGAGCTCACCTGCTCAGTCAGAACTATATTATTTTGGTTCTTGTGCTTTTTCGTGCAAAGATTTTTCAATACCTTCGCACATTGGGGAAAGCACTCAATCGCCTCCATCAAGGTGATAGGGAATTGCACCCTCTTGAAAAGTTCAAACATCTTATGGTTCATATTCTGCTTAGGTTTCACCGCCAACCTCTGGGGGAATGGAGCTACTGGCACTGCCGACGGCATTGGAGTCGTGGGGGCTGCAGCTGCAGGCACCACCACCTCAGGTGACTCCTCATTATCCTTTACCTCTTTCCTAGGGACGTCAACAATATCAGGAGTTGCCCTTGGTGAGTCAACCGGCTCCGGGGGTGGAGCTGGTTTCTGCTTTGGCTGGATGGACTTATCGATCTCCTTTCCACTCCTGAGAATGGTGACCGACTTAGCCTCCTCTTGATTCGGGTTATGAGCATTAGGACTTGAAGAATTTTCCCAATAATGGGCACCCGCTGTACTACCCTGGGTCGGAAACTTACCTTTCTCCTGCTGCAGTTGACCGACAACCGCAGTGAGTTGTGACATTTGGGTTGTAAGGGCTCCAATTTGCTGTCTCGTTTCCGTCTGAAATGTCATCTGTGACTGCATCAGGGAATTGACAGTATCATCTAACTTATGATCATGCGCGGTCATCTGTGAATAACCTGGGGGAGGACCACGAGTGGATGGACCTGCCCCCCTACCAAGTTGTGGCTGGTAGTGAAATGGAATGACCTGGCCTTGAGGAGGCCTGGACGATTGGGCCTGTTGAAACTGCTGCGGCGGAGGTAGCGCAAAGGATTGCGCTTGGCCCCCACCTACGGGTCTGGAGTCTGACCACCCAAAATTGGGGTGATCCTTCCATCCCGAATTATACGTGGTAGAATAAGGGTCCCAAGTCCTAACTACATTAACTTCCTCTTGATTGAATTGACTCGCCCCCTTGGCGGCAATAAACCCAGGACAAACGGTCGCGGTGTGCCCTTTACATTCACACCACACGCATACTTCCTCAATTGATACCTCATTAACTGGACGAGCCTGCCTCACCTCTAGCTCCTCTAATCTCTGAGCCATTTTCTCAACCTGAGCCTGAAGTCGCTGGTCACGAATGGTAACCGGGACAACATTGTACCCAGAAGGTCCAGATCGCTCAAAATCAGATGGTTCTAAGGCCCTCTGCTTATCAGCTAGGTCATCTAAGAAATCCCAAGCCTGGTCTGCTGTTTTGGACAGGAAATCGTCCCCTTTACAAGAATACTCTATGTGCTGGACTGACTCAGCGTTGAGACCAAGATGAAAGAAACCAATTAACTGAATTCTCTCAAAGCCATGATGTGGCAACCTTAGGAGCAATTCCTTGAAACGCTCCCAAGCCTTGAGAAATGACTCATCCCTCTCCTGCCTAAAGCCTTGGATTTGACGCCTAAAACTCTTAGTCTTAGCCTCAGAAAAGTACTTCCTATAAAAGGCATCACGCACTTGTGCCCAAGTGGTGAAGGACTGAGACTTTTGCATTCGGAACCACAGAAGCGCGCCATCCCTTAATGTTGCCTCAAACAGCTTGAGGCGCGCATTTTCATATTGGGTATTCGACGCAAGATTGCGCACCAATCCCTCGAATGTCCGCACATGCTCATACGGATCATCGCACTCTCTCCCGTGAAAACTAGGGAGACTATTAAGGACACCAGGTTTGACTGTAAAGGCATTTCGTGCCTCTTGTGTCTCTTGAGGGAACACAATGGGTCCGAGAGGAGTGGTCCTCTCGGGATGCATGTGCTGCCTCAAGGACGGCTGGATAACTACTTGCCTATCTCCCATCTCAGATGATTCTGATTCTGACTCTGGAACTGACTCTAGCTCTGGCTGAAAAAGCGGATTGCTGACACTAACTGACTCAAAAGGCAAATCTATATAGAGACCACTAATGGGAATAGACTCTGACTGGTACTCAGCTGAGTCTGACTCTAAACTAGAAGATGAAGAACTAGAAAACACAGGCTGACTAGACTCCAGTTCTTTTCGAACTAAACGATGTGTCGGGTCGCGATAATAAAGAGGGTCCTGTTTAAAGGACACCTTCCTCTCTCTACCTATGGTGACTCAACTAAAAGACAAAAGACACAAAAACTCACAATCTAGAACACACGTCGCCGTCCCCGGCAACGGCGCCAAAAATGCTTGACCGACCAGGTGTTAATAAAATTAAACTAAAAACGCGTCCCAAGCGTAGGACTCTTGACCAGTGTAGCACAATAATTCCGGAAGTACCGGAGTCGAACCACAGAGACGGACGGACGGTGCTGACTCAAAAGTGTTGAATTCTAGTTTTAATTGGCTCTTAGGTAGCCACCCCTTGTTCAATGAGATTGATTTAATAACTAAATTATCAAACTAAATTAATTAAATAAGGATTTAAAAAGGAGAGTACAGCCGTGGGAACTCAGCGTCCGCAACTAGCCTAACCAATGTTTACTCGGGCCACAATTATTCACTTTGTTGATTTTAGAATAGGAAAAAAGATCCCTAACAAATGCGCACCACCTGTCACCAGTATCCGTGCGCATTCGAATTCCGGCGATGCCTGGGTTTTGTTTGTTAGAAGAGTTTTCGTCTTCTAAAATTGCTTAAAGATTAAATTAATTCGATCCCGAGGTAAAAACATTAATTAAACTAGCCACGAGACGCCTTTGCCCCGTGGCCGCACTCTACAGAACTACTCACTCATAATTATATTAAACGCAGTAACAATTAAAATCCTAGATCTAAACATACTTCGAATAATCGGAATAAAAATAAAAACACGATTCCACAGACTTACGGAAGAGTAACGGATTCGATTACTGAAGAATGACAGGAATTAAAGCTGAAAAACTTGAAAGAACTTCAATTAAAACTTGAATCTGCAAAAATAAGAACTCAGAAAAACATCGTTATGAAAAGCTGCTAAAATCCTAAACGTACATACCCTAATTCTGAGTTAAAACGGGGTATTTATACTAACCCCTATTAATTACAATTAAAAATCCTAAAACAAATCGAAATCGGACGCCGGACGACCAAAACTGCGCCGTTTTTAGGCCCTGCTAAGCCCTCGGTAGCGCTACACCAAAAAGGGTGTAGCGCTACCTAACCCTTTAGTGCGTTGACCGAGTTGACTCGCCCCTAGCCGCCGTTGACCATTAAGGCCTTAGGTAGCGCTACACCATAAAGGGTGTAGCGCTAGAGAGAGCTCTGTCCAATTCGAGCAACAGCTATGCCACCTCTGAGCGCTATATCACTTCCTATGTAGCGCTCTCGCGAATTCCACTTCAACACTTAGTCTCCACAGCCCTTCCCGCTCTCAAGCTTCATCACGGCCTTTCCGGATACCTCTCATTAGCGCCAAAACAACTCAATTTCCTGCACATTAAGCACAAACACAAAATCCAACCACGTGCACGCATTAAATGGAAAATGAGAATTAATTGCACGTCTAACGCGCTAATTTCCCTACTTAGGCGCTTAAATTCATGAATTCCGCGCGCCTATCAGAGAGATGTAATGAGTCCAAGTCAAAGTAATTTTTTTAGTAGTTTATACAACTAAAACCCACGTTTTCTCCTATTAATAAGAAAATTTCTAAGAGTTCTTTCATATTAATACATGGCAAAGCAACAAGCAGCAGGAATAAGTGCTCTCATCGTCAATCTTCCTTCTGACTCTATCTATGGGTCCTTGCATAATATAGAAGAAGATTCAGATTATCCGCCTTCCGATCCTTATCTAAGCAAGCGATTTCTTTACCTTTAAAAGATGGTCTTTTACACGTTAATAAATCAAATAAGAAAGAAGGTTTTAGCAAGAATTCGTCAACAAATGGCACTAGTCCTCTCGGATGTTTCAAAGGTTGATTTGGCTCAAACTAAAGGAGCAAAAAAGACCTCGGGTCAGGAATGGAATCGATTATGGCTTAACGAAGGAATGGAGGGACACAACCTATGAGATGTCTTGCAGGGCCTCGACTCGACTTTTCGCTCTACTGACTACTGCCTATCACTTGCTCGAACAAACCATTGCACGTCTTATTCTCCCTGATGAAAGAAGTGGATTAGAAGTGGATTTCGAACCGCGCAGGATAAAAACAAAAAGAGGCTCGATTTTTTATAATAAGTGAAGGAAGGTCCACAAGAGGCAGGAGACATTAGTGAGTTTGCCACCCGCAGATTGAAGAGTCTTCCGCCCAACATTTTTCAAAAAATAATGATCGGAAGAATCTTTGGAACTTGGAAGAATAAGACATGGCATGGCATGACACACGATTAAGGACCGGCACGGCACGACATTGTAACACTAACCGACAAAAAAGGCACGGCACGACCTGACAAAAAGCACGGCACGACACAACCCGACAAAAAAAGCCACGGCACGACACGACAAAGAAAGGCACGGCACAACCCGACCCTACAAAGAAAGGCACGGCACGACACGACCCGACAAAAAAGGCACGGCACGACCCGACCCTACAAAGAAAGGCACGGCACGACACGACCCGACAAAAAAAGGCACGGCACAATGCGGCATGATTAATTAACAGGGCACGGCATGACACGACACGATTTAAAAATGGCACGGCTCGACACGGCCCGCCAAAGCAAAAATGGCCCACCACGGCACGACACCGGCACGGTACGGCACAGCACGGCATGGCACGATGAAGTAAACGGGCACGGCACGGCATGGCACGAAGCACGATTGGCACGGAAAAAAATGGCACGGCACGACACGACAGGCACGTTTGACACCCCTAGTTGGATCTAACACCGTACTTAGAGTCACCACAGAATGGCGCCTGGGACCTTTTCCCTAAGCCAATCCAAAATAGGGTCACAAAGTATTTTACAAGTTTTTCCCCTATCCGTTGAGCACTAGAGTCACAGGGTATTTTACAAGTCTTTTCCCTAGCGGCCAAAGTCACCACGATATTTCACGGGTCTTTTCTTTGGACTTTAATAAATACAAATATAGTCCATGGTCCCATGCAAACACAAATAGAACAACGGCAAGCCAGAGGCACCTGCAACAGGATTATTCCCCGTGCCGTTGCAGAGTCACAATAATATTATGGAGTCAACGAATCGATGACAATAAAAGTAAGGGTAATCGATCAATCACAAATATTCTCAATTAACCTTGTATGCCAAAGGGTACGTCAATTGTCAATAATTATGAGAGCAATGAATAAGATTAATTATCATCAGATTACAACAAATAACGAATTGTCAAGAATAGATTGGCTCAAGAGGATTCCAAGAAAGGAATCACATGCTTAACCACTCACCTCGGATCCAAAAAATGATATCACAATTGCTATGCAATTGTAACAGCGCCTAATCTGGATATATATACAAAATCATAATTAATCACATGATGCCGAACTGCTAAATATAATACTCCAAACCTATACAAGCATTAACTAAGTACTAGAATTGCTAAAGCCTAAACCTAGAATTACTAAGTCATCAGAATCATGACCACTAACTAAACCCATGAGCAAATCATATATACATACACCACTGTCACCCGAACACATGCACACCCACGATACCCAACAAAACCCACTGCCAATGCCATCATCCAACAGCACACTTACAAACCACATGCACGCACGCACCTCTCTTTCTCAAGCAACAAAACCCATACTCCAGTAGATTGAATAGAAAAGCCTAAAGGGTAAACTACACATAATATAATATCCAAGCGAAGAGGAAGGCGTACCCAAGAACCACAACTCCGGTGAAATCCTTCCCACGCCGCCTCACTATCTACTGGCGCTATTCCTGTCGTCGCAACGCTCTAGATGAAATAAAATAACCTAGGTCTCTCAACACTTATATATGTACGTAACAAAAGGACCCACTCTCCCACTACCCTTAAAACTCTCTCACACAGATAAATAACTATACACATCTTATAAACAGACATTTAGTATAAAAACACATATTAGAAAAATAGTTCTGATATTATGAAATTTAAAATAGAAGTATTTTATTTTATTAAGAAGTTTGAAAAAGGAAAATGAAAGATTTAATTATTTGAGTCAAAGTTTTTTTTTTTTAACCGAAAAAAAAGTAGGATGTCACAATGATGGCACACTTTGCTACATTCTATTTGTTTTAGGTTTACCTCCTTTTTAAAAAATCTCAAACCTATATTGAGCATATTGATGCCACATTCAAATGCAGCACGTTACATAGGACTATGATGCAAATGCATATCTGTATGCAATGCCTGTAGGATTTCATAAGAAACCCTAATTCCAAGATCTCATGTCAAATCATTGAAGAAAATAAATATACCGGATGCATACCTGTCGCCATGGAGGATGAAAACCTTAGTGCGTGGTTATTCGTCTTCCGCCTCCAGAACCCTACTCTTGATCTTGACCTTAGTCTCACACATGATGGGATGGTATGAGAAAAGAGGCTAGGGTTGGAGTGGGGACCTTGACCACCTATTTATAAACCCTGGTTCCATCATAGCCCATCATAATAGATGGAACCATATTGGGCCTTTTAATTGGTCTCTACATATAAAATAAACCCGCACCACTTAACGCACGTAACATGACCCAAATACGTGCTAATAAGACGTGTCCATTACCCGGGTCATATTAATTGAACGATCACAACCTTATGGGTAATACCGACATCACTTAAACCTTATTCGACA
Organism: Rhododendron mucronatum var. ripense; assembly: GCA_019656295.1. Taxonomy (NCBI): domain Eukaryota; kingdom Viridiplantae; phylum Streptophyta; class Magnoliopsida; order Ericales; family Ericaceae; genus Rhododendron; species Rhododendron mucronatum. The sequence continues at coordinate 1,570,481 of BPLT01000112.1, forward strand.
ACATACAATGTTTAATTTTATGATCTATGTAGGCCCACCAACAGAAAATTGCTAACAATCTCCCACTTGGGCCACATAGGTCATCCTGATATTAAACATTGTAAACTTTAGGAGCTCAAACTTTTGCTGTCGAAATTTATGAGTGTCATCTCAAAACAATCTGGTCCATTGAAAACATAAATATAGGATCATGGCGGCCTTTGCCATATTTATCATGACAGGACCCATCCATAGTCACAAATACCTATGTATTCAATGACATAGATCAAGTACGGATATGTAGCATGGAAAACGCATGGAATGTGATCCTTTATCATGCCTGTTTCCAACTGGTCCAACTTTATAACTCAATAAAGTTCCTGTATCATGCATATTTTCAAAACTTCATGTATAACCACAATTTGAAAAATACGCAACTTTATTTCAGAATCATCAATAAACTGAAAGTGATCACCAAAATGTCAAATAATCCATAATATGAGTAGCACAACTCCCACTAACAAAATACTTCATTAGAACTAACCACTCCTGCACGAGCAACATGCTCCTTAAACACTTTAGGTGGTAAGCCCTTAGTAAGCGGATCCGCAATCAAGAGTTTTGTGCTAATGTACTCAATTGACATAAGATGATTCTGAACTCTTTCTTTAATGACAAGAAACTTGATGTCAATATCCTTTGATTTTGACGAACTCTTGTCATTCTTAGAATACAGTTCAGCAGCTTTATTATCACAATAAATCCTTAGTGGCTTCTCGATGTTACTCACTATATAAAGCCAAGTGATAAAATTCTGCAACCGTAGCTCTTGCTTTGTTTCTTTATAGCAAGCAATAACAAATTTGGAGTCCGAATATCCAACTAATTAGATTCTCCGATATGTGAGCATATCATTTGTAAATATCTACCAAGCATTCCAGCTGCGCACGCTATATCCGAAAGCGTGCAAACTAGAGCATACATATGACTCCCTACTGTTGATGCATATAAGGGATGTCTTCTATTTGTTTTCTTTTAAATCATTCTTTGGGCATTGAAGCAAACTCATTATGCACAACTTTGCATGCCAAATCTACAAAGCACCTTATCGATATACGACTTTTGTGATAAGCCAATATCGCTACTTGCCAGTAAGATATCGACACATAATACTAGAAAAATAAATTTGCTCCCATTGATCTTATGATAGACAAATTGATCCATAGCATTTTCCTTAAAATCAAAAAAAGAAAATTACTAGATCAAATTTTTGATACCATTGACGGAATGCCTGCTTGAAGCCATAAATGGATTTCCTTAGTTTGCAATCAGAAGTTCTGATCCTTTAGCACTTTCAAATGAGTATGTTGGGGTTCTTCCATATTAGAAGAAGACAACGCAGGAATAGTTTGGTGGTTTGCATCCGCATCCTGCATTAAGACAGGTGTGACCACATCATCAGTCCCAACATGAATCATTTAAAATTCAAAATTCATGGGTTGTACACTCCCACTACTTTCAACATCCTCAATAAATTTGGCATTATCCGTCTCAATTATGGTATCTGTGGAAGGGCAATAAAATTTGAAACCCCTTGACCTTTCTGAGTATCCAATAAAATAACAGCTAACAGTTCTTGAGTCCAATTTTCTTTCGTTAGGCCTATAAGGCCTAGCCTCAGTTGGACAACCCCAGACATGGAAATGCCTCAGACTAGGTTTCTTTCCAGTCCACAACTCGTACGGGGTTTTAGCTACTGCTTTACTGGGTACTCGATTAAGAATATAAACTGCAGTCTTTAAGGCTTCTCCCCACAGAGAATCTGATAAAGAAGAATTAGACATCATACTTCTAACCATATCCTTAAGGGTTCGATTTCGTCTCTCAGATACACCATTTTGACGTGGTGTCCCTGGCATGGTGTATTGAGGTACGATGCCACATTCTTCCAAGTATCTCGCAAAAGGCCCTGGACGTTGTTCGCCTGATCCGTCATATCTACAGTAGTATTCACCACCACGATCAGATCTAACTGCCTTAATTTTCTTATTAAGTTGATTTTCAACTTCTGCTTTATAGGCCTTAAATACGTCCAGTGCCTGTGATTTTTCATGTATCAAATACAGATACCCATAACGAGAATAGTCATCTGTAAAAGTGATAAAATACCGTTGACCATTCCAAGAAGCCGTAGGGAATGGACCACAAATATCGGTATATATCACTTCTAAAACGTCTAAACTCCTTTTGGCACCAAATTTCCTTATATTTGTTTGCTTCCCCTTTATGCATTCAACACAGATTTTGAAATCTGAAAAATCAAGAGGATCAAGAATTCCACTTGACACAAGCCTTTCAATTCTTTCTTTCGAGATATGTCCCAAACGCTTGTGCCACAATACAGAGGAGTTCTTATTAATTAATTTTCGCTTCGTACCATATTTGTCAACATGCAAAGTTTCATTAAACTTTAAGTGAGAGGCATCCAAGTCTAACCTGTATAGACTATCAACTAGATATCCAGTACCAATAATATTTGAATTTTTGAAAAGACTGAAACATCCGTTTCCAAATGAACAAGTATAGCCAGATTTGTCCAAACAGGAAACAGAAATCAAATTCCGTCTAAATGACGGTACGTAAACAGTCTCATCCAAATCCAAATAAAAAACAGATTCTAATTTAAGTCTATAGACTCCAATTGCCTCAACACGAACTTTACTGCCGTCTCCCATATAAATGAACCTTTCGGCATCACTGGGGATTCGACTCTTTATACAACCTTGCATAGACACACTAATGTGGATAGTTGCACCCGTATCTATCCACCAAGTATTAGGTGGTACTTCAGCTAAATTAAACTCATAGCAAACAAAACTGAATTGATTACCTTCTTTTGCGAGCCACTTGTGATATTTGGGACAATCCTTCTTCACATGACCAACTGTCCCTTTGCAAAAGAAATAGGGAACAACTTTATCATGTTTCTGTTGCACAATTGTCTGTGAAGTCCTAACATCTGCAGTTCCCTTAACTTTAGGGTTTAATTTTCTTTTCTTAGTGCCCAAATAGCCATGAGAATGAATTGTAACATGCTCTTTCCATTTCTTAAAGTTTGAACCCTTAAGAACTGAAATATTATTCAAATTGGCAGATGCAGAAAATACAACAACAGAAAAGCTCACAATTAACAAATATCCATTTACTTTAGTGCAAGGATAATAGTAAGAGAACTTGAATATAATTATCATGCAAAACTTGGTCTAATTGTAGGGGCAAACAATCAGACAAATAAAATAAAATTTGATATTTGTGTCTTTAATGGTGGGCCCTTTCGAGAAACCTAATGCATCATCATAACAAAGTCTTTGGACAATAATTACAACATGCAAGTGGCCTTCTCACCAATAAGGCTAGTTAACATGATGTAGACACCCCAATCTGATTTCTCAATCATTTTGTCTATCTTCAGTTTGTTTCTTTTCAGTTTCTTGTTCCCCCAATGATGAATCAGGTCGAGAACAGTTTTGATTGAAATGGTTTGAGTTTGGCGTATGTGGAACCCTTCCCTTAAACCCAGAACCATTGAACCCAGCTTTTACTACGGGTCTGACCTTCGCGCGATGTACTGAGAAACTCGCGCGATGATCTACTTGCCAGGTGGTGGTCAAAGTCAAACTTTGACTGATTGACCATCGCGGGGAGGTTAGAACCCTCGCGCGACGGTTCCACTCCATCGCGCGATGGTCGACACCTGTCGTATCCAGCTGGATTTCGTGATGATGAGGCGCCTGCAGGGCCATGTGACCCCGTTCCATCAGCTGAACGGCGTTTGCTCGGCCATCCTTGCACCACCTAAACCCCCACTCTCCCATCAACTTAGCACCCCACTTCTCTACCAAGTGAGTGCTGCCAGCATTGTTGGCTGGCTGCCTAGCCATGTTTGCCACCAATGAGCTCCCTCTTTTCCTATAAAACCCCCCCTTGTTCTACTTTCAAAGGGTTACCAAGAAGAATCCCAAAAAAAGAGAAGAACAAGAAGCACAACCTTGATCCTCTCTCAATCAAAGCCATCACCCCTTTCTCCATTGACAAAAGCCTACTATCCCACTCAAGCCATATTCAACTCATTCAAGCAAAGGTATAATTTTCTACCTTTACTGTCTTGATCTCTGAGGGGGGCTGACAGGGCCAGGACTGGTAATCAATATCAGCTTCTGACCCCAAAGCCAGCAAATTTACAAGATGCTGTGAACATGAGAACCCACGCGCGATGAACCCACATAATCGCGCGACGCTTCTGGCTCGTGTGATATGGTTCTCGTGGGGATGGGTCTCTTGTTCTAATCCAGTTTATATGATTTCATATTTTCATGTTTAATCATATTTGATATATCTCACTGTCTTGCATGTTAAAATCAGTAGATTAGTGCATTTTACTTTCCTTGTCCTTGTTGGAATGCCCCTTGGGTAGCTTTTGAATGTGTATCAGAGCCCAGGCCTGCAAAGCAATTCCTGGATGTTCAGTCAGAACAGTCGCGCGATGATCTGACTCCATCGCGCGATGGTTTGATCATTTCCAGTGATTGCCCTTGTATGGGCAGCTAGGCCTTTGGTCTCTACTTTTATCACCCTCACTGTTTAAGGGTTGCGTGTTATCCTTATGCATTCGAATTGTAATAAGTAGTTATTTTCAGTACATATGAACTGCTTGGCTTGGCCCTGGGTGTGCACTGGTCCTTCCAGAGCCCAGAAGGAGATAAGATTGAACCTGTAAAAAAGATGTTGACACTCGCGCGAGGGTATGGGTGTATCGCGCGATGGTGTGACTTGCATGTTCCTATTCTGTGCATGCAAGTTGGTCACTGTTCGTGATAAATTCATACCCTGCACTGTCTAGGCATCCAGAAAACAGTTTTCAGTTTTATCTCATTTATTTTATCCATGTATGCTGTCTATCACATCCTGCAAACATGTTACAGTTTTAATCCCCGATTAACTGCTCCCCCGCCCTAATTGGCTAAAAATTGATTAATCAAACAGAATCGCAAACAAACAATATTTTCGCAAATGCCTAAGTAGAGACCGATCTCCGGATTGGGCGAGAGGGGTGCCATAAAACCCTTCCCCTCTCGTAACCTGGCTCCCGAACCCAGATATGGTTATGACGGACTGGTTCCTTAACTTTTTCAAATCAAACAGCGCGGCAAGTGCTTCGAAATACGGTTCCTTGGGTATCGGACCTTCAAACCCAAGTGGCGACTCTGTATTTTTCGCAAGCGCTTGACGTCCAGCTACAAAAAAGCGCTCCCGCGAACCAGCAGCATCTCTCCCTTCTCAAAAGTGTGGGGAACGGAATCCTTTCCCTCGGAGGAGAGAGAAAGAGTCGGGGCAATTCGCATTGCCCACAGTGGCGACTCTGCTGGGGATCGAATCGATATTAGTCTATACTTAGAAGTTAATACGCTTGGGAACAATCCCACAAAAGCCTGTCAAAACGGTGAGCTTCGCGCTGCCGAAGAAAGGATTGGTGATTTAACAGGACCTTGTGTCCGGCCATCCAATCTGGGGCTTTTCCGATTGTTCTCTCGGGTAGTTTCCTCTAAGTATTGATTAATAAAGAGAGCCAAATTTGAAAAGGCATTTGCGAATTTGCGATTCTGTTCCATTAATCAAGCTTTTTAGCATTCTTCATTTGCATCGATGTGGGATAAGCCTCGTTGGATCGTTTTGGCAATCCGGCACGGTTTACCGGAGCCCGGGGACCCCGAATGACTAACAACCTTCGACGATGATGAGTCATTCTACCGTTTGACTGTTGCTCTGCGGTTACGCGGGTAGCGGGAGGTATATCTTTGGCTCTAGTCCGAGGAACCCGTTTCAAACCAAAACCAGCCTTTGCATATACAAAGCACTAGCACTCTTCAAATTAGGACAGGTACCTACAGGGTAAGATTACTTGCATCTAACCCCCATATACTGTCGACATGTTACTGCTTTCCCTATCGCATGCACTGTTCATACATGCATACCGTTTTGCGTAGAAGCATGTTTAGGGCGGCTCCTAGGTCCTCTCTCCTTCAAGTCTGTCTTATGATTATTAGGACCTTACCATGGCCCGATGAGGAGTCGTGCATCTCGATGGTGCACGTTGTCAATTCTCAATTTCCTTGAATCGATTAAACCATGGGAAATCAAGATCTTCTAAAGCCTTTGGCTAAATTACTCAATCGAAGTTTCAAACAGAAAACGAGGAACAAAACGGGAAAGATGCCGCGATGCTTACACCATTTTGGTTATCATGCGAAGCATGTACACCGTTTCGGTTACGGCACTGTGCTGCCTATGCCTCCCCGGTTATAGCATCGTGCCTATCTACACCAAGTTGTTCCGAGTTCAAAAGTTGAAACTTTCGAAGCAGAATAAACCAAAATCTTTAGACTGCTTTGACATCTCTTTGCTTAATTGATACAAAAAGGGTACACCATGAAAAGATTTCTGAGGATCACTGGTAATGTCCAAAAGTCATAAGACGGACTTGTCTGCTAGTACTAGAGTCTAAGGGCGACACTGACGACGGTGACTGTGTTTTCGCTTTAGTCTTTTATTTAGATTAAAGTTTCTGCAGGGCCCTTATTAGCCTTTTCTCACTTTCTGCAAGCAAAGGTTCTGAATCATTGCACCGCCAAGGAAAGTATCGAGGCAGAAAACCAAACCCACTTGGGAACGTCTGCACCGGAATCCGATTCAGAGACTAGTCAGATTGCAAGCCCAGTCAGTCACAACGGAAGACTCCCCGCGTTCTCTGCTTGCTACCCTGCAGTCCGCATCTTCTCCGGTTCTCGAAGAAACAGACTCTCTGGAATCTCCTACCCCCTCCTCTGCATCAAGTACTTCTGGGCCAACGGTCATGGCGGATCAACCACAACCACTCTCTCTGGAAACCATGCTTATGAACATCCAGGCTAGTATCGCTGTTATACAACAAAGGGCTGCTCAGACGGATGCTAACATGACCCGCTTGAATGACCTCTTTAACACTCGTCTTCCTCCGACTGTTCAAGAGGAGGGCGAGGCCGAAGAGGACGTGCACGAGCAACCCATCATGGTCGAAGATCCGGACCATCCAGGGCGTCTGGTCGCCTTGGTCAACACTCAGGGCACTCGGAATCCCATTCAGAATCCAGGCATCACTGCTGTTAGGACTGTTCAACACCCTGACATGACTGCTCTCGTCGCCAAGATGGCCAAGCTGGAAGAATCTGTTTCAAAGTCCGAAAAACTCAGTGCTGGAGGAATCGACTTGGACCGTCTCTGTCTTTATCCCAATGCCAAGCTTCCTGACAAGTTCAAAATGCCCGACATAGCCAAGTTCGATGGCACTGGCGATCCTAAAACCCATCTCTATGGTTACCATGCTGCCATGAAGCTCCTCTCTGTCGAGCCCGAAGCCATGTCTCAGCTGTTTCCTCAAACCCTCTCGGGTCCCGCCTTCCATTGGTTTCTGTCACTCGACATTGCCAAGCGAAGGACTTGGGAGGACATCGGGGCTGCGTTTATTTCGCAGTATAGCTACAACTCCCAGCTCAAGATGACTACTCGGGAGTTGGAATCCACCAAGATGGACGCTAAGGAATCCTTCGCGGATTTCGTCAAGAGATGGAGGGCCAAAGCCGCTCAAATGACTGATCGCCCGAGCGAGAGAGATCAGCTCCGTATCATCTCCCGCAATCTCCAGCCAGACTATGCTAGGCACTTGGTCCTCGTTCAAGCATCCTCCAATTTTGACACCTTCTTCGACTCCGGTCTGGCCATCGAAGATGCATTGCAGAGTGGGATTCTGTCAAAGGGAGAATCGTCCAATCCATCAAAGTCGAAGCCTCGGGCATATTCTGGAAATACTAATGCACTGTTTGGGGGAGGGACTTACTCCAATACCGCAACCAGTGGTACCAATGCCTCTTCCTCGAAAGCTGCTAATCAAATTGCCGAGGTCCATCAGGTTCAAACTCCGCAGAACAACCGACCGCGTAACCAACCTCGTAGTTTCTCCGCTTTTGAAGCACCACTATCTTCAGTCATGGAGAAACTGATCCAATCAGGACATCTGAAGCTCCTCGATCCAACTCCTCTACCTAAGAAGCCTTCTCCCAACTTCAAAGCCAATCTCTACTGTGCCTATCACCAAGGGCCCGGCCATCTTACCGATTCTTGCTTTCGCCTCCGACATGCGATTCAGGATCTCATAGATGAAGGGACTCTTCATGCTCCGCCACCGGCACCTCAAAAACCCAACATCCTCGCCAATTCTATGCCAAACCACAATAATGCTCCACGCATTAACCAGATATCCATCAGCCCCACTGATATATCCCTCAGCTCCACTATATTCAACCCCACTGACCATGTAACCTCAACAAATCAACCTAGGCCGATTGTGCCTATTCCCTTTCAATCCGAGGCCGAAATCTCCTATATCCGCTCCGAGGAAGGACAGTCGTCCAATCTCAATGCGCCTTCTGCGCGTCTACAAAACGGAGCATTCGTATTCAACGCTTCTATCGGTGACTTGTTCCATCAGCCTATGCCTGCTGTGCATCTCAATTCTGCTTCTACCATGGAAAACCCGTACTTCAACGTGACGGATCCAAACCCCTCCTCAAGTCTGTTGGACCGCTTCGGAGCTGCTATTCCCCCTCAACCAGAGCAACAACTTGACATGCAGGCCGTAGGGTGGGCTATAGCTGATAATGATGACTATGCCACTCCCATAATCAACGAATGGACGGAGCTAGAATTAGAGGGATTCCCACCTAATCCCGAGGATATCCCCTTTGACCACATCTGGTATGATGCTTGGATGGCCAATTACGAGGCAGCCATGGTTGATCCTTTGGACGGATTCTCGTTGGACATGCTCTTCCAACAACCTCAGCCTGTTTTACTTGAGGAGGAGTACTATTGGGACCCCGAGCCTGCTTGGCAATTCCCATTAGGATTTGACCCTAATCCTCTCCAGGGTTACGCTCTGCCCAGCCATGAAATCCAGTATTTAGAGGAGGATCTCATTCAGGATGAAACCCGTGTCCTAGGGGAATGTTTCTTCCCTTCCACTCTTGACAGGTTGGTTAACTCCGTGGCTGATCCCGAGTATGATCCTACGTTCTACATCGTTGACGAAAACCTTCCGCGCCCTGTCGTGCCTTCCCCTCCTGAAGAGGACTGCAGCATCATGGTTACGGACCTTGTTCCACCTGCTGATCTTTGGGATGTCGATGATGTAGTTAACATCCAGGTTGGGTCCGAGGTTTGGACTGTCAATCGCTCCCTCGCTGATGGAGGACTGTGGGATGTTCCTTTCGTCGCTAGTACAGAACCAATCCAAGAAGCTATAGCCGTTGGGAATCCAGACTTTTGGGATTCACTCTTGATCAAGGACCTGACTGAGGACTTGGGTTTGAACATGGAAGTGCCTGTAGCCCCTCTAACCTCTGACAAAGGGAAGCGCAAATTGGGAGAAGTCCCTATTGATCTGTGGGACGATAGTCAAGACCCTCAAATGGTACCCTCTTTAGAGAACGTCCTTCATGTTACTAGAAGTGGACGAGTCTTTCAGCCTGCTAATCTGCAAGCAGGAAGTTCGTCCAACTCTTCTAACAGGAAGAACGAACCTCATATTTTCTCAAGGTCTGTACCATTCGAGGTACCAGTTAATGCCTCAAACGACGACATGATTCAAAAGCAATTGGAGCGGATTCCCGCTGCCATATCACTCTGGGGACTAATCTGTTCCTCCCGGGAGCATCGTCAGAAGTTCTGCCACACTCTCTCTCGTCTTGAGATCCGTCCGGACGTCACGCCTGAAGCGATGATTTCCCTTATCCTCCCACCTGCCTCTAAGCATACCGTGGTTTTCACCGATAAGGATCTGCCGCTTGAAGGAGTTGACCACAATCGACCCTTGCATATCACTGTCAAGTGCCGAGGACTTTGGGTTCCAACCGTTCTTATCGATAACGGCTCGGCAATCAATGTTTGCCCTTTGAGGGTGGCTCACCGTTTGGGACTAACTAAGAAGGACTTTGCACCTTCCAGCATGGCCGTTAAGGCATACGACAGCACACGTCGTCTAGTTGAAGGCACACTCGTGCTCACTCTCGATGCAGAGGGATTCAAAATGGATGTCGAGTTCCATGTGGTCGACATTCCAGCCTCGTTCAATCTCTTGCTAGGAAGACCATGGCTTCACAGATCTGACATCATGGCTGTTCCATCCACTCTTCATCAGAAAGTCATGCTGGGACTTCCCACTGGGACTTTGATCATCTGCGGGGATTCAGGCATTCGCCCGCTCGAGGAGGACGGCACACCTGTTTTGGGTATCGCGCACGACAACGAAGACGTCGATCTCGCGGGATTCTCTTTTGATACTTCTGGCTCGGTCATGGCCATCAACGTGGATGGGGATTTCATCATAAGCTCTGTCGCTCTGGACATTATGAGAAGGATGTCCTATCTACCTGGCCTTGGCTTAGGAATTCACCAACAAGGGATTCCGGAATTCCCTGCGTTTCCTTCCTGTGAGGGCCGCTTTGGTTTGGGATACTCTTCCTCTGCCAATGATGCCAAAAGAAGGAAATACACGGGAAAACCTCGATCCCTCTATGGTGATCCCAACAGCTACTTCATCTGCGAAAAGGGGAATGATATCTATCGTGGGCAAGCTGAGCCCTTTATCGACTCGGTCACCGGGGAGCTGCTACCTGGTTTTGAGATCTTTGCGGATGATGCTTGGTCTTCCAGTGACGAAGAGCCAGCTAGCGCGGAATTCAAGAGGAAGCTTAGCCAACCCAAGCCGAAGACTGACTGGCTGGGATCGTTCGATCAGGGGAGCTTGGAGCAGCTGTTCCGAGAATTCTCTCAAGTGGGTTTGGCCAAAGAAGCCAAGGAAGCCGAAGTGTTCATGCTCGGGCCCGACGCCCTCGAGGATCCCACCTCTCTTATCATGGAAGCTAAGGGTAACCTTAAAAATTGCATTTTCAAGCCGCGCCTTACTTGCATTGATGACATAGCTGAGTCCGACACTGAGTCTGTCAGGTCTTTTGAGTCTAAGTCTAGCTTTGAGTCGGAGTTTGTGTCTCTCGGCCCTCCACGTCATAGCTTTTACTTCGAATTCGACTCCCTTGTACTTGGCGACCCTGCAGGGTCTTATGAAATGAAGGACTCCTCTTCTGACTACTTGAATGATCTCTATATAAACTGTGTCGACCCTGACGATGAAGGGATAGATTTCGATGGGGACATCCCCAAGGAAATCCGTGCTTTCATTGAAAGGGAAGACGAAAGGCATGCTCAGCCATTAAAAGAAGAGATAATCTTAATAAACTTGAAAGATGAGAGTGATCCTCGAATGGTTCAAGTGGGCTCCACGTTAGATCCGGAGGAGCATCGTGAGTTCAAAGAGCTCCTCACTGAGTTCAGCGACATCTTTGCATGGTCTCATCAAGACATGCCCGGTATCGATCCTGAGATAGTGGAGCATCGAATCCCCCTGTTGCCCGATGCTAAGCCAGTGAAACAGAAGCTCAGACGGATGCGACCAGATTGGGTGCAGAAAATCAAGGAGGAAGTCACTAAGCAGATTGACGCTGGTTTCCTCGCAGTCTCTCAATATCCAACTTGGGTGGCCAACATCGTCCCCGTTCCTAAGAAAAATGGCCAGATCCGTGTCTGTGTTGACTTCCGGGACTTGAACAAAGCAAGCCCCAAAGACGATTTTCCCTTGCCACACATCGATGTGCTGGTGGATAATACTGCAGGGCATGCTTTGCTCTCGTTCATGGACGGTTTCTCAGGCTACAATCAGATTCTCATGGCACCTGAGGACCGCGAGAAGACAACCTTCATCACTGAGTGGGGGACTTACTGCTATTTAGTCATGCCGTTCGGTTTGAAGAATGCTGGTCCGACTTATCAAAGAGCTGCCACGACTATTTTGCATGACATGATGCACAAAGAGGTGGAGGTCTATGTTGATGACATGATTGCCAAGTCAAAAACTCGAGAAGGGCATGTCCATGTGCTAAGAAAACTCTTCGAAAGGTTCCGCAAGTTCCGGATGCGTCTTAATCCTCAGAAGTGTACCTTCGGAGTCACAGCAGGCAAAATGCTGGGTTTCATGATCACTTCCCGCGGGATTGAAGTCGATCCGTCGAAAATCAAGGCAATACGCGACATGAAGCCACCTGAGTCTGAAAAGGGGGTGCGGAGTTTTCTGGGGAAGGTTCAGTTCATCAGCAGATTCATCGCCAAGTTAACCTTAACTTGCGAGCCGATGTTTCGACTACTCAAGAAGAATACCCCGTTCGTATGGTCAGAAAAGTGCCAAGCAGCTTTCATCTCGATCCAGGGCTATCTACAGAACCCGCCTGTTCTTATGCCGCCTATACCGGGAAAACCTCTCATTCTCTACTTATCTGTGAGTTCTACGTCTATGGGATGTTTGCTAGCTCAAGAAGGGGACAAGGGAATAGAGAAAGCTATTTACTACCTGAGCAAGAAGATGGTTGGAGCCGAGGAACGCTATACCGCCTTAGAAAAGACGTGCTGGGCCCTTGTCTGGGCTTCTAAGAAGTTAAGACACTACATGCTAGCTTACCCAGTGAAGCTGATTTCTAGAATGGATCCTCTCAAGTATCTGTTTGAGAAACCTGCGCTTACTGGTAAATTAGCACGTTGGTTGCTTCTCTTAGCAGAGTTTGATCTCGAGTATGTTACGAGAAAGTCGGTAAAGGGACGCGCCATTGCAGAATTCTTAGCTGACCACCCTGCAGAGGGGCTTGAGGATTCAGATTTCGCATTCCCAGACGAGGAAGTGCTGACAGTTGTTGAGGATGTTTGGACTCTTTACTTCGATGGGGCAGCCAATCAGAAGGGGTTCGGAATCGGGGTTTTGCTAGTCACTCCTGACGATTCTCATATTCCGCTTGCGTTCAAGCTTAATTTTGACGTCACTAATAACCAAGCTGAATATGAGGCTTGCATCGTGGGTATGGAAGCTGCACTCGCACTTGGTGTGGAGAAGCTTGAAGTCATTGGGGACTCGAACCTTGTTGTGTCTCAGGCCAATGGAGACTGGAAAGTACGCGAAGAGAAACTGAAGCCTTATCATCGAGACCTGGAGGGATTAATCCCTCGTTTCAATAAGGTGACTTTCACTCATGTTCCTCGGTTGAAGAACCATTTCGCTGATGCACTTGCTACCCTGGCCTCCATGGTCGAACTACCGTTAGGCGTCAAGCTCCGTCCTCTCTTAATCGAGCAACGGGACCACCCCGCTTATCAATGTGTCAACGCCATCGATGATGTGGATGATGGCCTGCCCTGGTACCATGACATATGGAACTTCATTGAGAGTGGTTTGTATCCATCCGATGCTTCTCAAAAGGACCAAACTGCGTTACGAAGGATTGCTGCTCATTACATCATCTGTGGAGGGAGATTATACAGGAGATCTCATTGTGGGATGCACAAACTCTGCGTCAACAGTACTGAAGCTGTCAGAATTATGAAAGAAGTCCACGAAGGGATTTGTGGTCCCCACATGAGCGGCGTCATGCTTGCTAGGAAGATTCTGCGTCAGGGCTACTTCTGGTCTACTATGGAATCTCAGTGCATGGATTATGTGCGGCGATGTCACAAGTGCCAAATCCATGCTAACCTGATACATGTTCCACCTTCTAGCCTATTCGGCATGACTTCGCCTTGGCCTTTCTCTGTATGGGGCATCGATGTCATCGGCATGGTCAGACCTTCTGCTTCAAATGGTCACAGATTCATCCTAGTAGCAATCGATTATTTCACTAAGTGGGTCGAGGCTGAATCATACAAGACCTTAACTGCGGTCCAAGTCGCTCATTTCATCAGGAAGAATATCATCTATAGATATGGAGTTCCGCAGGCATTCGTCTCTGACAATGGGGTTCATTTCAAGGGTAGAGTTCTGGAGCTCTTTGAAGAATTCAAGATTCAGATCCATCACTCAACCGTCTATCGCCCTCAGACCAATGGAGCAGTTGAAGCAGCGAACAAGAACATCGAAACCATCATCAAGAAATCTGCAGAGTCCGCCAGGGACTGGCACGAGCAACTGCCTTTAGCTCTTTGGGGGTATCGAACGTCGATCCGGACATCAACAGGGGCAACCCCTTATTCCTTAGTCTACGGAATGGAAGCAGTTCTCCCTATAGAACTTGAGGTACCGTCTCTGAGGGTTGCGGTGGAATCAGAACTTTCGGAATCTGAATGGCTCAGTGGGAGATTCGCTGAACTCATGCTTTTTGATGAACGAAGGCTCCGGGCTTTGTATCATGTTCAGGGGTATCAACGGAGAATCGCCCGGGCATTTAACAAGAGGGTGAAGTCTAGGGACTTAATTGAGGGTGACATGGTCACGAAGGAGATTCGAGCGCCGGTTTTCGATCCCCGCGGCAAGTTCCGACCTAAGCGTTCCGGACCGTATATCATCAAGACCATCCTTTCTGGGGGAGCAGCTCAGCTCATTGATCTTGATGGCAACGAGTTCAACACTCTGGTTAACCTGGATCAACTCAAGCGTTACTATCCCTGAGAGAAGCTCGTTGGACCGAAAACCACAAGGGTGGGCGGTTCCAAGCAAAAATTAGAGCAAGCCTGCTAGACCGAAAACCTGAGAAGGCGGTTTAGGCAAAAATAAATGGGCATCAAGCAAGCAGCTCGCTAGACCGAAAACCCACACGGGCGGTTCTAGGCAAAAATTAGAGCGTAAAAGGAGAGCTAAAACACCCGAGCGAACCTTTGCCTGAACTACGTTTTGACCTGATTCCTTGAAAAGGGATACGTAGGCAATCTCTCTGTGAGACTCGGTCATAATCAATCAACTTGATCCACGGTTCCCCTATTACCAGAGTTTGGATCGATATTCGCGGAATGCTGTGGTTCAACACTTGAAACAAGCAAAGAAAGCTCTCCAACTTTCACTTTTATTTAAATTATAACTTCTATTACATAAGCTGAGCAGTCTTACACAAACAGTTAAGCATAAAAAACAGAATAAAATGCTCGAGGCCTTAACAGGCTCACAGTTTATTCTAGATCATTCGAGTTTGTTGAAGAGTCAGTCATTGTTTTGCCTGCTTGCAATCTCTCTTTTCAGCCATGCTCGATATCGGGGCATAAGCCCTGTGTTGAAATCTGGGTCAGCTCCTCCGAGTTGTCTCAGGCCCCAATTGTGCTCATATCCTCTCAGATTCTGGAAGGTAAAGGCAGGGACTTGGAAGTCCTCAATCCCAGCTCGGTGAAGCCCTTGGCTTATTCCCAACTGACGGAGGATGCGGCCAGGAATGTAAAAGGTGAAAGCGGTCAGCCCAGCTATCACCATTCTCTCAAAACCTGCAGAATTCAAGGCCATATCCGGGATGTTCAAGGCTTCATGCCTCCAAATGATCTCATTTGGTAACATTTCTCTCATGAATGTGTACCATTGATGCACAGTCATCTCCGGGTAAATCAT
This sequence comes from Rhododendron mucronatum var. ripense, assembly GCA_019656295.1. Taxonomy (NCBI): domain Eukaryota; kingdom Viridiplantae; phylum Streptophyta; class Magnoliopsida; order Ericales; family Ericaceae; genus Rhododendron; species Rhododendron mucronatum. The sequence goes on from BPLT01000112.1 coordinate 1,586,010, forward strand.
GCCTCGCTGATGCATTCGGCCGGGCAGATGAGGCCAATTTGCTTCTGGCGCAGTAAGCAATCCCAACTTGTCGGACAACCAAAGCTGCAAGAGCAGAAAAACAAGTCAGAAGCCACATAAGCTTGAGTGGAAAAACAAGTGAGAAACTCTGATATAGCCTTAGCCGAGAGACGAGGTAAAAGCAGAATGTGCGAAAAACGGAAAAAGGTGAGCTGAGTGAGAACTTACCTGCAACAGAAGTGGGCTACCACCAAAAACGTTCGTTTGACCTGTGGAAACCAAGTCCAACCCCATGAGCGTTTCAGCCAGGACAAGTGGCACCACATTCCTTCGAGAACCCATTTGAGCAGCAACGCTCACCAGCAGAGGATTTACCTGCCCATTCGGAGACACCAGTAAATAAGCAGCCAGCACGCTGATTGTTAAAGCAAAGCGACGCCTGGCCTGCAAAGCCATGTCCTCTATATTCCCTTCTGGCCCGTACCATTCCATTAGGCGCATGATATTGATTTGTCCTCCGACTAGCAAACTTTCGGCTGCTCCCCTAGTAATGTCAAGGCTGGTTTGAAGGAGCTTTGGTATGTTCTTCCGGTAAGGCGGCACGACAATCACGCTCGAAGCAACACCTTGGAGGTATGCTTGGAATTCCTCCACAGTCGGGCACAACTCGTTGACCCCGAACCTGAACACATGGACCTCTGGATCCCAGAATTGCAGGGCCGCCATCAAGAGCTCAGGGCGAACCCTTACATCACGGAGAAAACGAAATGCGGCTAGCCCGTGAGATCGGAATGAGAGCCAATCTCCAGCAACAAAAGCAGTAAGCCATGGGCTAATCAACACTGGGAGGTTGTTCGCCATCTTGATTTTTGGGGAAAATTACCAGGAAGATGCTTCTGCTGAATGAAGCGCCAGTCTCTTTATAAGCCTGAAGGCGTGAAGCATTTCCCCTTCTCAAAGCAAAAGTCTTTGCTGTGTACTGTCCTTTCTTCTGAAGCCAAGGTATCTCTGCACCGTCCCATAAAAACTTCTGAGAAAAGGCGATGACAAGGCCTGACCGCCCTAGAATTCTGAGATGGTCAAACAAAGGTGGCCTGGTGTGCCTAAACCATCGCGCGATGATGTCACTCCATCGCGCGACTGTTCAAAGCCCCTCCATCGCGCGATTGTCTCAGTCCATCGCGCGACGGTTCAACCTGCAATTTGACAGATTACAGCAACTACTGCCCAACCTTTGTCATTTTGAACTCCGACGGTTGCCTTGCACCTTTTATGGTTCCAGCAAGTCATTATAAGCATGTGTGACTGTATCCAAGCGCCGGATTCGAAAAATTGCGTTTAACAAAGATTTCGGACCCTCCGTGGCTCGTTTCAAGTTCAAAAGGCCGTTCTATGGAGTCAAAACTCGTTTCGGGGGGTTTCCCCCATTCTCTCATGCCGTACAGGTCATAATGACATAATGTGACTGTACGGAGGTGTCGGTTTCAGTCCGGGACATAATAGAGTCTTAGTTTATTATCTCGTGTCCCCTTTGTGTCCTTCGACGTATCTGTGGCTCTTTGGCATTTTTGGACATGTTTTTCGAATTCCATCTATTCTCATAGGTCATTTTGCACATATGTGACCTTATCTTAGTGTCAGTTTCATCCCAATTAAGATATCTTCAGTTTTGGATGGCAAATGTCCAAAAGTCCATTACATTGTTCGTATCCTAGCTGTGTCCTAAGGTATTTTCTCATTTTCTTTCGAGCTAAGTCCCTTTTGTACGCGTCTCCATGTCTGTGTACAGTCTTGGTACATTATCAATGCAAGTCCGGTATTAGTGGTAAGCATTTATCTACTTTAACCCATTGCACAAATAAAATAAGCCGCAAAATGCAAATTTTATGGCTAACACTGTGATCTATCCACATCCACATGAAGAAAGCTACTGCATGTACGGCACTTCGGCCACCCAAAGCTATCATGTTAAGTTCGGGCACATCCGCCCATCAAGTCAAAAAGGCGCGCAAGCCTCCAAAATGTCTATCAAAGTATCGACCGAGGCACTCTGGCCTTTCGTCTATCTATGCGGGCACGCAGGCCCAAAAGCAAAAAGAAGGTGCAAAAGTGGGAAAAGGCTCCTCAGCAGCCCTCAGTCATCCCCAAACCAGTCGCCCTCTCCGTCGTCATCCTCGTCGTCTCTCTCTGTGAGGTCCACTCTGTAGCCTGGATCCTCAGCTGAGTCATCAGACCCACTGCTGTTTGATACGCTCTCTCCCTCCTCCTCTGCGTCCTCCTCCTCAGAGACCTCAGGCAGGATCAGCCGCTTCTTGCGGATCGGCTCGTCTTGTAAAGGCCTCTGGCGCATCTTCAGCTGGTACCTCTCCTCGGCCTGCGCCACAGCCTTTCGGGCTGCCTCCTCGCTGCCAACCGGTGGCTGTGGGCCCTGTGCCTGTGGCCTGGTGCTAGGCGTGGGAATAGGAGTCCTTGCAGCTAGCTTCTTCTGTAGAGGCTCTCTTGCGCTCTTTCTTCTAGGAGCCGCCTGTCCCTGTGCCTGCATTTTAAACATTATATATATTAGTATATATTTGCATGTTTCATGTTCTAAAAGCAGGTATGATTAAGCAAAATCAAGAAGCAATCGAAAGCAAAGGAATGTATCAAATGCAGGAATGTATCGTATACAAGCATATATCGAAAGCAGGAATCTATCATTTTCTAAGGGGATATACCTGAGATCTCCGAGCTGCTGGCTGAGGGTAGCGCAAGTCCAACGGTAGGCCACTCGCCGCCCTTCTGATCACGTTTTCCAACGCAAGCATGCGCCGGACAGCTTCATTCACCCACTCGTTGGGTACCTGCAAAGAGGAGTCAAATATAAGCAATTGAATGGCAGTTCAAACTTTGTCAGAATACAGTAATGAATGCAACAGTATCTTACGGGCACAGTAACAGGCGCTGGCTCAACTCTGGCCGGGGTAAGGTGCAACTCAGCTGGATTGCCCTGAGAATCCACCACTGCTATTTGCCATGTCAACTCTGGAGGCCCGCCTCTCACTGGTCCACTCGGACCTCGCCTCGAGCGACTCTCACTGCTACCTGGCCTCCCTGAAACGGCCCTCCTCGCCTCAGCAGCCCCACGGGCCTGGCCCCGAACCTCTCTGAACTCTCGTACTCCCAGTGGCCCCGCCAAGCGCTCCCTCTGATAGACTGCATAGTCCATATCAGGACGCAAGTGGCGTGTCAAGTCGGTATCAGGCCGCGTGAAGACCTCCAACTCAGCCAAGGTGTACTCTCCTGTGTGTGAGGCCTGTGGTGGAAGCGGTCCGGGCACCTGAAATCTCGCATAGCCAAGTGACTGGCGTGTCACTCGGTCACCCAAGTACCACTGCCAGCCAAAGGCCGACTCCAGTAGCACTCTGCTCGCCGTGACAGCCCTGCTACGAGCCAAGTACTCGGGCTCAGGCTCTGTCCCCCTCCAAGGATCCCACTCAACCTGTAAAGACAAACAATGCAAGTATCGATCAGCGACAGCATTGAAGCAATAAAAAGGGCATGCACTTTGATTACTACTGCAAAGTATGATATTATACCTGTGAGGGGCGAAGCTCGTCAAGGTATACCCGAAAGCCGTTCAGATCTCCTCTGCCTCTCTTCTCCCCCATGTTCTTCTTGCTCCAAATGTGTGCGCGTGGGAGCATCCCCAAGTCCAGGCTCTTTGTCACCGGACGGCACATGTTTAACACCTCGTAAGCCCAGAGCTGCATAATTGACAAGGGATTAAATTCGATAATGCATGCAAGGATGCCATTGAATAGATTATGCTATCAAAGTGAATACAAGTGCGCAAGTGCGAATATCAAAGTGTGCAGAATCATACCTCCCAAATCCGCCAGTACCCCGCAGTGCTCACCTCCGTCCTCGACGAGTCTCCAAAGAAGCCATAGGCCGCGCCCAGTGCTGCTCCACCCCAGTCAAAACGTGAGGCCGTCCTCAGGTCCCTCAACGCTGGCAAGTAGGACAAGTGAACCTTGCTACGCCTGTTTGGATACAGGGTAGCGCCAAAGAGGTACAACAGGTACGCCCGGGCCATCTGCTCCGCCTCCTGCTCAGTAGTCACCTCCTTCTTTAGATACCGGGTGAATTGCCCGTACCTCGCCATCCCCTCCTCGATCTTGGGCACCTCGCCCAGAAACCACTCCAAGGCTGCCTCGTCCTGCTCAATGCCCGAGTCAAACGGAATGGGCTCTCCTCCAACTCTCAGGCCCGTGATCGCCGCAAAGTCCGTGGGCGTCACCGTCATCTCCCCAACCGGTAGGTGGAAGGTATTTGTGGTATCCCACCACCTCTCTGCAAGTGCAACCAGGACAGCATGGTCATTCCTCGCCGGAGTGAGTGTCTCAATGAACTCTCTGAAGCCCGCCTCGTCTACCAATTGCCTCACCCTCTCTGGCAAACCCTGGTACAGCACTAAGGAACTGCATGCACCCCCGAAGCCGCGGATATCTCTAGGCCGCGCCCTCTCCTGCATTAGGTACAAACAACAGAAAGACATGTCAGCATACAAGTCTTTCATTTTCAAGTTCCAAGTAATCAATGCAGCCTGCCTACAGATGGTTGGTTCAAGTTATTATGTCTCATGCACGATGTTCAAACATGGAGTTATAGTATCGCTATTCAAGTTCTATTCAGAGGTTTGCTGTTGTTGTTACTCTACAAACTTTCAAGAACATCTGGGCACATGCAATATATTTGAATTTTATTTAAATAAAGGAATGAGCATCTATCAGAAAGTTACCTCAGACCAGCTACGCGAGATGTGAGTATCAGGGTCTCTCAAGACCAACTCAGGGTCATAATCCGCCTGTCGTGGCCGATATGCTGTAAAACCCAACGGCACGAATAAATGTGGTGCCGGTGCCCTGTATCCCTCTGCTAAAAACGGAGCTCGAGTCAAACTCTCCGCCTCCGACACTGCTGTCACCCTAGGACCCCCTACTCTGACGCCGGCTCTCTCCTCGGCCTCTGCGTCCCTCAAGAGCTCCTCCTCTGCAGCTCTCTCTCTCTCAGCCCTTGCCGCGGCCTCAGAAGCGGCAATCTCCCGCTCTCTCTCCTCCCGGGCCTCTAAAACGGCAGCCCCTATCTCGGGGTTATCCTCCAAAAGCCGTGCAAGCTGTGCGTCACTCAAGAGGTCGGCGACATCCTGCTTTGTGATCGGCCTATGACCCGATGACGTCGCCGCTGGACGGAAAAGCACGTCCTCTTCTCTGTACGCGAATGGAACCTCCGTGGCACGCTCGCTCTCGGTCGCCACATCCTTGCCTTTCGCCGGATCTCTCGGCGGATGCTCGCTCGGCCCAACACCATCACCATCGGCACCACCACTGCCCGTGCCACCAGAACCACCACCAACCACTACCGAGCCGCTCACGGCCGTGCTCGGGTCCATTTGCTCAACCTCTGAAGGCACTGCTCCGTCCCCCTCCATCGCGCGACGATCTGACTCCGTCGCGCGATGCTCGCTGTCTTCCCCGACCGCCTGTGCATGGCCCTGTTCGCCATCGCCGCCGCTTGCCGCCGCTGCACCCATGCCCAGGACAACCTCTACTGGTCTCTGATCGCCCGTTCCAACCTCCACGGGTCTTCCCTCGTCCCCCGGACGATCTACATCTCCTCCTCCACTGCCACCATTACCGTGATCTGCCATGGGAGAGTGTGGGTGTGTTGGACTTCCGGATTTCGAAGCAAAGCAAGGGTTTGGAGTTGGGAGTTTGAGAGAGAATAGAGTTTGGGGAGTTTTGAAACTGCTGTGAGCGGTTTCAAGACGTCCCCGTCGATCAAAAGGACGCCAGCAGTCGCGGGCCGGGTCTAGGCCCGTTTCAGATTCAGGCCCTAGCAAAGAACCATCGCGCGATGGTCTGACTCTCTCGCGCGACGGTCCGCCTGGGCCGTTGACCAAAGTTGATCCCTGGTTCGGCCCATCATCATACTGGAGGCCCACAAGTTTTTCCTAGCACTTGCAAGTAATATTGGATCTTTACAAGATGTTCAGAGCCAAAAATACTTTATATCCCCAGCAGTGGTCCGCCCATATCCGTCCATTTGCCAATCAGCGACGATCCATCCGTCCATTTTCCAATCAGCGACGATCCATCCGTCCATTTTCCAATCAGCGACGATCCATCCGTCCATTTGCCAATCAGCGACGATCCATCCGTCCATTTTCCAATCAGCGACGATCCATCCGTCCATTTTCCAATCAGCGACGATCCGTCCGTCCGATCAACGACGATCCAACTGTCCAGTCTCTTAGTGCACGGTATTTGTACATACTGACATGCGCTTTTCGATTAATTGACCTTTGGGTGAGTTAGATGGGTGTCTAGAAATCTTTGACGTTACCCGTACCGACTAATGGTGCTCCGCGTGCCGTCAAAGAGGGACTACTGTAGACACCCCAATCTGATTTCTCAATCATTTTGTCTATCTTCAGTTTGTTTCTTTTCAGTTTCTTGTTCCCCCAATGATGAATCAGGTCGAGAACAGTTTTGATTGAAATGGTTTGAGTTTGGCGTATGTGGAACCCTTCCCTTAAACCCAGAACCATTGAACCCAGCTTTTACTACGGGTCTGACCTTCGCGCGATGTACTGAGAAACTCGCGCGATGATCTACTTGCCAGGTGGTGGTCAAAGTCAAACTTTGACTGATTGACCATCGCGGGGAGGTTAGAACCCTCGCGCGACGGTTCCACTCCATCGCGCGATGGTCGACACCTGTCGTATCCAGCTGGATTTCGTGATGATGAGGCGCCTGCAGGGCCATGTGACCCCGTTCCATCAGCTGAACGGCGTTTGCTCGGCCATCCTTGCACCACCTAAACCCCCACTCTCCCATCAACTTAGCACCCCACTTCTCTACCAAGTGAGTGCTGCCAGCATTGTTGGCTGGCTGCCTAGCCATGTTTGCCACCAATGAGCTCCCTCTTTTCCTATAAAACCCCCCCCTTGTTCTACTTTCAAAGGGTTACCAAGAAGAATCCCAAAAAAAGAGAAGAACAAGAAGCACAACCTTGATCCTCTCTCAATCAAAGCCATCACCCCTTTCTCCATTGACAAAAGCCTACTATCCCACTCAAGCCATATTCAACTCATTCAAGCAAAGGTATAATTTTCTACCTTTACTGTCTTGATCTCTGAGGGGGGCTGACAGGGCCAGGACTGGTAATCAATATCAGCTTCTGACCCCAAAGCCAGCAAATTTACAAGATGCTGTGAACATGAGAACCCACGCGCGATGAACCCACATAATCGCGTGACGCTTCTGGCTCGTGTGATATGGTTCTCGTGGGGATGGGTCTCTTGTTCTAATCCAGTTTATATGATTTCATATTTTCATGTTTAATCATATTTGATATATCTCACTGTCTTGCATGTTAAAATCAGTAGATTAGTGCATTTTACTTTCCTTGTCCTTGTTGGAATGCCCCTTGGGTAGCTTCTGAATGTGTATCAGAGCCCAGGCCTGCAAAGCAATTCCTGGATGTTCAGTCAGAACAGTCGCGCGATGATCTGACTCCATCGCGCGATGGTTTGATCATTTCCAGTGATTGCCCTTGTATGGGCAGCTAGGCCTTTGGTCTCTACTTTTATCACCCTCACTGTTTAAGGGTTGCGTGTTATCCTTATGCATTCGAATTGTAATAAGTAGTTATTTTCAGTACATATGAACTGCTTGGCTTGGCCCTGGGTGTGCACTGGTCCTTCCAGAGCCCAGAAGGAGATAAGATTGAACCTGTAAAAAAGATGTTGACACTCGCGCGAGGGTATGGGTGTATCGCGCGATGGTGTGACTTGCATGTTCCTATTCTGTGCATGCAAGTTGGTCACTGTTCGTGATAAATTCATACCCTGCACTGTCTAGGCATCCAGAAAACAGTTTTCAGTTTTATCTCATTTATTTTATCCATGTATGCTGTCTATCACATCCTGCAAACATGTTACAGTTTTAATCCCCGATTAACTGTTCCCCCGCCCTAATTGGCTAAAAATTGATTAATCAAACAGAATCGCAAACAAACAATATTTTCGCAAATGCCTAAGTAGAGACCGATCTCCGGATTGGGCGAGAGGGGTGCCATAAAACCCTTCCCCTCTCGTAACCTGGCTCCCGAACCCAGATATGGTTATGACGGACTGGTTCCTTAACTTTTTCAAATCAAACAGCGCGGCAAGTGCTTCGAAATACGGTTCCTTGGGTATCGGACCTTCAAACCCAAGTGGCGACTCTGTATTTTTCGCAAGCGCTTGACGTCCAGCTACAAAAAAGCGCTCCCGCGAACCAGCAGCATCTCTCCCTTCTCAAAAGTGTGGGGAACGGAATCCTTTCCCTCGAAGGAGAGAGAAAGAGTCGGGGCAATTCGCATTGCCCACACATGAACAATATAAATTGGGCCTGGCCAATCAAAAACCTTCCTTTGGGCCGACTATTGAACGCATAGGCAAATTCTAGAACTATATTATTCAAAAAATTCAACTACCTTATACCGTTTAAAATCCGGCCAAATAATAACCTTCCTTTGGGCCAATTACTATCCGCATGGATCTAAACGTAACTTTATGTAATCCAAAACTTTTATCGTCAAGTTTAAGAAAATCTCCATGACAGAGACCACTTTGGTGGCATATCACTTTAATTTTTCCAAACCCTAGATATGGACTACAAAATAATCTTCATGCCCCAAAAGTTTTAATATTCTTTGCCAAAACAAATATTCCTGATGTGGCCATAAATTTTGTACAGTAAAGTACCAATATCACATGTAGCAGTAAGCTATCTCAATCCACAAACGACTTATGGCTTTAATTTATCTCTCGCATCGCAACTGTAAATCGAATGAGGTTTTGTTCCCAATTGATTTTGCATAGATCAAAAACAGAGAACCATAGGCAAAAAAAATTAAATACTATTATTTCAGTATTCACATAATTATGATCTATGCAAAATAAAAGGTAAAACCCAATCAGATTCGAACAAAAAACTACGGAAGTATGAATTATGTCGAGCGAGAACAATCCATATAAGCCAAGGCAAAAAAAAAAAAAATACGTCGTGGAGTTACTGTCACTATGACCACCATTATAAAACTGGAAGGCCGTAATCGATTATCGCACAAAACCTTTAAGTGCAGCCGGATTTGTTGATAAACAAAACACAATAACATCCAAGAGATCCATATGAGACAAAACTTTATTCTTGGTCAGTGTAGTAATTTTGAAAGGAAAAATCCTCAACTCCCTGATGACATGGATCTCACAATAACACAATTCAATAAAATATATTATGATCCTTCAATATCAACAACTGGAAAATCCGACAACAACGAGTGTGAGATCAACTGTGATTACACCAATCGAAAATATTTACTTGCTTCTCGATTCAGAAGGAAAAAAAAAAATAGAACTTTATATTTTTTCTCCAATAATCTGACAAGAGGCTCTGATACCACTTGTAGGATTTCATAAGAAACCCTAATCCCAAGATCTCATGTCAAATCATTGAAGAAAATAAATATACCGGATGCATACCTGTCGCCATGGAGGATGAAAACCTTAGTGCGTGGTTATTCGTCTTCCGCCTCCAGAACCCTACTCTTGATCTTGACCTTAGTCTCACACATGATGGGATGGTATGAGAAAAGAGGCTAGGGTTGGAGTGGGGACCTTGACCACCTATTTATAAACCCTGGTTCCATCATAGCCCATCATAATAGATGGAACCATATTGGGCCTTTTAATTGGTCTCTACATATAAAATAAACCCGCACCACTTAACGCACGTAACATGACCCAAATACGTGCTAATAAGACGTGTCCATTACCCGGGTCATATTAATTGAACGATCACAACCTTATGGGCAATACCGACATCACTTAAACCTTATTCGACAACATACAATGTTTAATTTTATGATCTATGTAGGCCCACCAACAGAAAATTGCTAACAATGCCAACTAGTAGTTTTATGTAGGTGATTTGAGATGTTTTCTCATTTTAATAGACCGAGGATTTTTCTAAAACTTACATTTAGTCTTTGCAATTAGAACGGAGCCTAAGTAGGATAATTTGTTGTTTGTTGCGACTTAGGATGTTTTCGAAACATGTAATGGGTATTTTCCTTTTACTGGTTTATGATCAAGCTTTGAGTCGGCTTCTTGGAGAGCCGCTTGAATTTCTATTAAAATTGTTGATCTGCAGATGTGGATCTTACGCTAGGAAAAATACAAACTTTAGGGCAGTAAGCTAAGAGCTCCAAGCGAGCTAGGCTTTGAAGACTTGTAGGCCCCTAGAGTTCGAGGATTCACCCCTAGCACCTACCAACCCTCCGTCGCTGCTATATGGCCGAAGAGGCTCAGAAAAACTTTTTTTTTTTCCCGACATGCAGACAATTCTCCACAAATGGTGTTCATTTTGGATGAGGAGAACATGCATCTATCGGTGTCTTAAACTTGTTTGTTGCTTCTATATTTTCAAAGAATCACTAGGTTTTATTATTGGTGGTAGGTGGCGTAAAGAGTCTCTTTCTCAGTGCATTTTGTTCGGTCTGTTGGTAGTGATTTCTTGAATGATGGATAGCCGACGACGGAGATGGAAAGTACCACCCCTTGTCCTAATATCAGTATGCAATCATTTAGGTTCAGTTGCCGTTATTTTCTCTAATTTCAGTGTTAAAACTTTCGTATGAGTAACAGAGTAAGATTATTCCATTTTCTGCAATAACATGTATCAATTGCATCAACTTCTAAACTTCAATTAATATAATTGGGACAACACCAAGAGCAGTCTAGTGTCCACAATTGTTTCATATTAGTGTCCTAGTCCATCTTTCTTTGATGCGCGTACATGTTGCAAAACTGTTGCATAGGTTAGATAGGTACGCATTTGCGAACATAATATATAGGAAAGTACACATCCAATATGTCCCAACCTAAAAAAAATCCACGGTAAGACATCTATTGCCTAAAGTGTCATGATAATTTGAATAAACTTAAGACATCTATTTTCACAATGGCATTCACTATAATTTCATGTGCTCATAAGAACACTAAACCTCACACACACACACAAAATGGCATTCACTATAATTGCAAAAGCTCATAAGAACACTGAACCCCACACACACACACACTGTGCGTTCTAAGAAAATACAAGCCAAAAAAAAAAAAAAAAAATTAAACAAAACTGTGCGCTCTAAGAAAATATATATTACTACCATCACCAGGTGTGCAAAGCAAAACATAGCCAAGCCAAGAGTAAAACCAGAAATTCAGAAGAACAAATCCAAGGACTATATTTTATCTTACTGAATATTAGTTGGGCAAATTTTCGTAGTAGTCCCTGTAGTTTTATGGTTGTCTCACTTTCGTCCCTCTAGTTTCAAAGTGCTCGAATTTCGTCCCTGTAGTTTGTTTTATGTTCCAAATTGGTAAAATCGTTAACACCGTTAACGAAACTAACGGAATAAAACAATAAGTGTTCCAATTTTCAATCCGTTTGAACTGATGCGAAGATTTTATTTTTTTGATCATTTTATCCTAAATGGTCGTAATGAATTTTTGGCTCTAAGGCCTTTCAACGAGCACCCGAAGACTTCTTATTAGTTTCAGGCCTCTCTTAGGGTGCTCATTGAAAGGCCTTAGAGGCAAAAATTCATTACGACCATTTAGGATAAAATGATCAAAAAAACAAGATCTTCACACCGGTTCAAACGGATTGAAAATTGGAACACTTATTTTTTTTTCCCGTTAGTTTCGTTAACGGTGTTAACGATTTTACCAATTTGGAACGTAAAACAAACTACAGGGACGAAATTCGAGCACTTTAAAACTAGAGGGACGAAAGTGAGACAACCATAAAACTACAGGGACTACTACGAAAATTTGCCCATATTAGTTTAAAGTCCAAATGAAACAACTCCGTAGGAGTTTTAGTCCAGCCTAAGTTTTTGTGATGTGTAGAGTCCATTAATAAAAATATTTTAAAGTCCGTGAAAAGACAAAATTGCCATTAATGAGATAATGCTGTCCAAGACTGTCGATGACAAGGCCCGTAAGCCCGGTTCATTTTTCTCTGTGGAAAATAGGAAAATGGAAAACTACTACTCGCGGTAGCAAGACTCGAACTTGTTCAAATATTAAAAACCTACTACTACTAATTAAACCATTCGAACATGAAGAGAATGACCTCTGTTGTCAAATTTGACTGAAGGAAACAGAACATTGAGAGCATAGCATTAGGATCAAGTAGCTTTTTTCTTGTTCTTTTTTGATAACTCAGGTTTCCGGGTGTTTACCAATTTTCGCTCGATCGAAATCGACGGAGATTTCGGGAAACAAAACCAACAACAAAAATAAAGGCGAATGCGGCTTGTCTCCACAAACGGATTTGAGGTTCCTTGCCGTATTTCAGGACTTCACTGGAAAAGAAATGACGAATGAGTCAAATGTTATTTTTTGGTGGTGATGAATTGACTCGTAAAAGAAGACCGTCACCCGCCAATCTTCAAGAACGGAATCGACCCATCGATTGGGTGGAGTGGATTGATGGTTTAGTGAAGTGGGGTGGAGCGGAAGAAAAATAACAAATAGAATTTGTTATTTTTCCAAGGTAAATTTACAATCAAGAAGGACGGATCCCCATCGAAAGTAAGAAAATTAAGTTAATCCTACTCCTAGGAAGACAAAAATTAAGAACAAAGTTAAGACTTTGATTTGTTGAAGGAGTTTACAATGAAGCCAAAAGAGGCTATTTATAGAAAATAAAATGTACAGGAAATAACTTCCTAACTTCTCACTACTCTTCATCATCTTCCAAGTGTCCAAATAACTTCTCTTCAACTTCAAAGTGTGTAGGACAATGACAAGTATCTTTTAAACTTCCAAATGTATAGAGCATGCCAAGTGTCCTGCACTTTATTAAAATACAAACAAATAAAAACTAGTTATATTATTAATACGAAATAATAAAATAGGAAGCATTCCCATAAACGTCACCTTTCGGTCAAGTATCGACAGGCGGTGAAATATATGGTACAAACACCGGGACAGCTTATGGCTCTACTAATCCAGGGAGACCACTTCCACCACCCACTTGCGGTGATCAAGTAGCTTGTAAACACTTCTGTTATTTTCTTAGTTACTGAAAAACAAAGAAGGCATTTCAAAAGGTGTTATCTCTGTTTTGGACATGCAGGGGAAGTGGCATTGCCTGGTGGGAAGACGGAGGAAGGAGATGCAGATGACTCTGCCACTGCACTAAGAGAAGCAATGGAAGAAATTGGCCTGGACCCTTCTCTGGTACAAGTTGTAGCAAATCTAGAGCCTTTCATTTCCCAGGTATTCTCTTTCCTTATAATTTTGGACTTCTATACGAAATAGTAATTCAAATGAAAGATCGACATTCGAGCCCCAAGGGTTAATCCGGTTGGTTGATGAGTTGCTCCCCACACAATTGATCAGGTTCGATTCTTGGGATCAGGCCGCAAGAAAGTAATTTTTCGTGAATCCACTAGTCCCCGGCATGGTTAACCTCCTTTTGACCGGACTCAAAAAGGAATTAGTCAAGGCGCGTGTAAGCTATCCAGACCGTGAAACAAAGGCAAACTCTCATAGTTCGCAGCCATTTTTCTCAAAATGCCCAAGTTTAATGACTTTACTAGTCACTAGCCCTCGTACCACAAATAACCTCTACAGTGCATCTTCTTCTTAGTGAATACGTCTAATCTGAGTTTGGACCGTGCAGTGTTTTAAATTCTGCAGTTAGCTTACTTTTGTTTTTTAGGATTTTTTTAGCTTTGATCAAAATATTTGACTTCTCTGATTCTACTCATTGGAATAGAAAAGTAAAAAAAACCACGGCGGATCTTAATTGGAAAAACTTCAGAGAAAAAAGTAGCAGCAAATAAACGGTCTAATTTTTTTTTTGTTTTTTGGTGGCGTACTTTTAGCTTTCGATCAAAAAAACTAAGGCCAATCATGAAAAAGATTCAGAGAAAACAAAAAAAAAAAAAAAAAAACCAAGCAAAAAACGGTTCTGTTTTTTTTTTTCCAAGTGGCTTACTTTTATCTTTAGCTATTTGTTTTTTAATTTTGTTCATAATTTTGTACGTTTCTCTTCTACTTCTCAAGAAGAATCGGTGAAGTAAAAGAATTTTAACAAATAAAAAGATTTCAATTTAAATCAGTAAACACAAACTCAATACACACCGAAAAAGGGCTGAAATAGTAATCTAATCGCGTCATTATCCCACTCTCGTGCTTCCCACCACCACCCGTCGCCCTCAATTTTCTTCAAATTAGGAGCGCTATCCGTGTTGAAGGGGAGTTTTCTCATCTTTGGACACCCCTTTATCTCCACATCGTTCAGTGATTGCCAACACATGGGAACGCCTTTGAGAAAACTCTCAAATTCGGGTAAGTTTGAGAGCCACAATATCCTCAATTTGGGTAGAGCCTCATATTCGAGCTTTTGATCGTCTGAAATCATTTCCTTCAGTCCATGACAAGAACGGACCACCAATACTTCCAGGTTGGATAGTTGCTGAACCATCAATGCACTTGAGAAGAGCTGCTCAATTCTTGGACATTCATTTAGTAGCAATGATTTTAGATTGGTAATGGTCGTAGTAAGAATGGACTTCAAATTCGCCAGTTTGACCAGAGATAAATCTTCTAAACTCGGAAAGGCACCCATTTCTTGCCCATTTCTGTTGACGATTTTTTCAAGCGTGACACATTCTTCAATGCGGCAATGTCTCAACCCATAAGTGTTGTGTGGGCCTATTTCCGAAAGAGTATTAAGTTTTTTATGACCCTTTAATCCAAAACAATTTGAATGTCCAAGTACATTCTCAATGGCTGAGGGAAGGGCGCCACCCCTTTCGTCTTCTCCTCCTCCTCCTTCATACCATAGACATTTATTATACTTCTTAAAGGCCAAATCAATAGCCCAATCTCCTATGCACTCAATTTTGCCGTCATTTACATAGAACCAAAATTTTGCCAATCTTCTCTCTCTCCATGATATGCTATTTTCCAGGAAGTGTTGCAGATTATCTACTCTTCCGAAGTCGAATTCAAGGGAAGAAAGTGAGCTCATGTTGCTCAGTTCTTTGGCAACCATCTCTGTATTCCCATCACTCAGCCGAATACTCAATTCAAATACCTCCATCTGAGAAAGACTACATAACGAAGGGACAAACTCCAAAAAGTCGCAATCTAAAAGGACTAGTTCTCGAAGACTGTCCAACTTAGATATGGAAGTTGGCAATGATTTGATACGGGTGCGTGACAGATCCAAAATTCGGAGTTTAGGCATTTTGTTAAAGAAAGTTTCTGAAATCACCTCTAAATTTGTATTTCCTTGAAGCAACAAAGTCAAGAGCTCTGGACAGTCTGGCGATTCCGGTAGATTGCACAAGTCACGATCTATAAATGATATTCTTGTTGCCTTTTTCCAAATCACCGCATCTGCATCTGGAATCTTCTCTGAAGCAATTCCAGCTCTCACCAGTTGTTGGGGTTCTTCTCCTTTTGGGGAAGTCATTGCCAATACCAAGTCTCGAATAACATCATGCATCTTCACATAGTCATACCAATCACATTTTTCCAATAAGGACGCATCTATAAGACCTTGCAATATTGCATCTCCCTTATCACGTGCTTCTGCCAAAGTAAGATTTTTAGAAAGAATCCCCTCTGCTCTCCAATATTCTATCAATTTAGACTTGTCAATCTCAGAGTCTTCTGGATACAATCCACAAAATAAAAGACATTTCTTTTCCTCAATATCCTTTAATTTGTCATAACTCACCTTTAGAATCTTGAACACATTTTCATCCAAGTCTTCAATGAAAGATGTGGAAGGTGACCTTAATTCTCTTAAGAAATTCCTCCATATGTTCTCATTTTCTTCCTTTCGTAATGCACTGCCTACAACCTTCAAAGCTAGTGGCAAGCCATCCCACTCTCTAACAATATCACGAGCATAAGGTCTGATGGTTGGAAGCGTTGCAACCTGTCCCACTTCTGAGTAAAACACCTCCCATGCTTCTTTATCCGACAAAACTACAACGTGGATTTCAACATAAGTTCCCATCTTCCGGCAAACTTCTTTTTTCCTTGTCGTTAAAACAACTTTGCAACCATTTTCTTGATTGGCGTCGGGGAACCCAACAACACTTAAATCCACCTTATCCCAAACATCGTCCAAAAGTAACACATACTTCTTGCCCTCAAGTCTTTGAAACAATTTGCTTCTAACTCTATCATTAGAGTCGTCAGTAGTTATTTCTAATGATAATCGCTTCCCAACTTCGTTCTGTAGCTTTCTAATGCTCCAAGATTTTGAGACAGTCACCCATATCACAAAATCAAATAATGTTGTGACTTCATGCGAATTGTTCAAGAGTTCCAAAACAGTTGTCTTACCTACTCCACCCATTCCCCAAATACCAATCTTTGGAGAGCTCTCGTCTCGAATTTTATTTAGTACCACTTCAAAAGTATGGTATGCCGACGTTGATAATTTTGAAGCGGAGTATGGCTTCTTCTCTACTTTTGCTGGTGGTGGATCAACAAGAAATCCATTTTCAAACTTGGACTTATCTAGGAGTATGTCAATGTCACTGATCATATTTACCACTTGCTCACCAAGTTCTATAAGAGCAAAAATGTCAGGACATAATCCCCCTAGACATTTCTTCTCAACATTGAACTGTTGCGTTATGGTCTCAATCTTATTTTCCATCTCCACCACCTCTTGTTTCCATACTTCACATTCTTTAGTTGGATTTTTCTGCAGATTCAATCTTTCAATTTCGGCAACAATATCATCTCTTTTGGTACCTAACTTAGACACTTTCTTCCCGAGTGCTTCCAAATTCGTAGACAATTTTCTAGCATAATTGATGCGTCTAGTGATAGGAGCCCATAAGTACTTTCCAATCTCATAGACAGGCTGGGTGCAAGCTGCAGCAGCTGTAAAATGCAAATAATACAATCATTAGCAAAGTTACGAAGTTTAATTAAGGGTTCTAGGTTTTTAAAGAGAAGCAATTTGGTACAACTAGCTATTTGGCTTGTTTTACTTCTATTATTTGCTAGCAAAACAGTTCATATATCAGTCCATTTTATATGAGGGGTCCTCATTTTAGTTAAAATGCGGACCTCCCCATTTCTCCCCTTTCCCGATCGAATTTCAATGATCTGAGTCACTCAATGTGATCAGAACGTGATTTTAAGGGTCCCCATGAGAAATCGGCAAAAAAAAATGACTGGGAAGGGCTTAATTTTAGCAGTTTTTATTTGAACCATTCAATAAAAAATTGTTCAGATGAAACCTTCCCGTTATTTTTTTTGCCGATTTCCCGCGAATACCCTTAAAATCACGTTCTGAACACATTGAGCAGCTTGGATCATCGAAATTCGATCGAAAACCCTCCGAAATCTTAATCTCATAATTTCCGATCAAATTTTGATGATCCAAGCCACTCAATGTGTTCAAAACGTGATTTTAAGGATGTCCCAGATAAATTAGCAACAAAAAAAAAATAACTGGAAAGGGCTTGATTTGAGCAATTTTTTATTGAACCGTTCAATAAAGTTCTTCCCGGTCATCAAAAGGGAAAATTTCATGTAGGCACCCGACCTTTCACACAAATCACACATAAGCACCTGACCTTTCTTAAATTTCATGTAAACACCTGAACTTTCTAAAAATTCATCAATTCAACACCTGACCTTTATTAAATTTCATATAAACACCTGAATTTTCTAAAAACTCATCAATTTAACACCTGACCTATATTAAATTTCATATAAACACCTGAGCTTTCTAAAAACTCATCAATTCAACATCTACCATCACCATTTCGTCTAAAACCAAACGGGAAAAAAGTTAAGTGCTCTAATTTTTTATTTGTTTGAACCAGTGCGAAGATCTTATTTTTCTGATCATTTTATTTAAAGAATCATAATTAAATTTTTTACTCTAAAGCTCTTGTTAGTTTGTCTTAAGAAAGTCATAGAATCAAATATCTCTTAGGGCTAACTAACGAGAGCCTTAGAGTCAAAAATTAATTATGATTTTTTTAGGATAAAATGATCAGAGAAATAAGATTTTTACACCGGTTTAAACGGATTGAAAATTAGAGCAATTAATTTTTTAACCATAATTTTTAATATATAAACGATCTATACATGGTTGAAAAATTAATTGGTCTAATTTTCAATTCGTTTCAACCGATAAGAAGATCTTATTTCTCTGATCATTTTATTTGGCTCTCGTTAGTTGACCCTAAGAAATATTTGATTCTACGACTTTCTTAGGGCTGACTAATGAGAGTTTTAGAGTCAAAAATTAATTATGATTTTTTAAGATAAAATAATCAGAAAAATAAGATCTTCACACCGGTTTAAACAGATTGAAAATTGGAGCACTTAATTTTTTTAACCATATATTTTTAATATATAAATGATATATACATGGTTGAAAAATTAATTACTCTAATTTTCAATCCGTTTAAACCAGTGCGAAGATCTTATTTTTCTGATCATTTAATTCTAAAGAATCATAATTAATTTTTGATTCTAAGGCTTTCGTTAGTTAGTCCTAAGAGATATTTGATTATACGTCTTTCTTAATGCTAACTAATGAGAGCTTTAGAGTCAAAAATTAATTATGATTCTTTAGGATAAAATAATCAGAAAAATAAGATCTTAGCATTGTTCCGTTTGGTTTTAGACGAAATGGTGATGGCAGATATTGAATTGATGAGTTTTTAGAAAGCTCAGGTGTTTATATGAAATTTAATAAAGGTCAGGTGTTAAATTGATGAGTTTTTAGAAAGTTCAGGTGTTTATATGAAATTTAATAAAGGTCAGGTGTTGAATTGATGAGTTTTTAGAAAGTTCAGGTGTTTATATGAAATTTAAGAAAGGTCAGGTGTTTATGTGTGATTTGTGCGAAAGGTCGGGTGCCTACTTGAAATTTTCCCTCATCAAAATTAGATTGGAAACTTTGGGGTGGGGGGTTAGGGGTCCCCGAAACCGCCCCGATATATATACACACATGTGTGTATATATATATGTGTGTGTGTGTGTGTGTTTTCCGCGGACACCCAAAAAAATACCCAAAATCTCAATCTCATAGTTCCCGATCAAAATTTTATTATCCGAACCGTTCAATGTGTGTAGAATGTGATTTTAAGGGTGTCCGCAAGAAATTAGCAAAAAAATGACCAGGGAGTGCTTATTTTGAGCAGTTTTTAACTGAATCGTTCATTAAATCTAAGCTAAAAACTGTTCAGATCAAGCACTTCCTGATCATTTGTTTTGCTAATCTCACAGGTATCCTTAAAATCACGTTCTGATCACATTGAGCGACTCGGATCATCAAAATTTGATCGGAAACTATGAGGTATTTTTTTGGTGTCCCTTGAGCCGCCCTGCATATATAAAGGGTTGGCGAGTAACCAACAACAACCAAGATTTGATCCAACAGGAGCAAAAAACCAAACCACGAGAAGAAGGCCCAAAATATCAAATATTGCTTATTAACGTCTAAGATTGACTGGTTAGGCAAACAAAAGTGGCTACCAAAATGCAAATCTTACGTAGAAGAGTAATTTTTTGATAAATGCCGAAATATATACATAGAGGCGCCTTAATTCGTATGTATTGTTAGAAATTGTATGGAATATCATATTTTGATTGTGATGATGAATATTTCGCAATTATGACGTTACAAACAAGATTTTTAATCTCCGATTATATTCGAGATACAAGATTTCTTTAACCTCCAATTAAATCCAACGTTATGCGGTTTAACAGCCCCTTTGTATGGAGGGTTTTCAGGAGAAAAGAAAAGAAATGGAAGGAAAGAGCTTTCTCTCCCTCGCTTGGATGGTTAAAGACGTGAGAAATGGTGACAGGATGAGAATCAAGAACTTCTTATGGAGCCATTTTTTATTCTCACCGAAAGTGGTGAGACTTGGCAAGAAGAGAAAGGGACAAGTCTATCCAAACGAGATGGTGAAAAAACATGCTCCTTTCTTTTCTTTTCTCATCATTAAGAGAAACCACACCCCTTTCTTTTCATTTCTCACCCAAGTAGCCAAAGGGTTTGTGGATAATTAGTTTATGCATGCCGAGCAACAAAAAAAAAAAAAAAAAATAATAATAATAATAATAATAATAATTAGTTTATGCATAATGTATTATGACATATAAACTATTAAAAAAGCTAAGTGCACAGCAAGCTGTGCACAGCAGCCTTTTTCTCCCGCCTCGGGTCGCAAAAAGATGATCGGAACCGCTCATTTTGTTCAAAATATGTCGTTTAAGGTTTCTGATAAAAATGAGCTTCGTTCGATACCGTTAGAGGCGTCAACAAAACATCCAAAATCACTTCAGAATTTAGCCTAAATGCTGAAGTGATTTTGGGTGTTTTGTTAACGCCTCTAACGGTATCGAACGAAGCTCATTTTTTACGGAGACCTTAAACGACATATTTTGAACAAAATAAGCGGTTCCGATCACCTTTTTGAGACCCGAGGCGGGAGAAAAATGCTGCTGTGCACAGCTTGCTGGGCACGTAGCACAGCTCATAAACTATTGTAATTAGATATGGAATGCTTACGAATCTAGGCGCGCTTCAACGGAATCAATACATACATTTATAAATTAAGAACACGACAGAGAAAACATGAATTTCCATCCACTAGATACAATTACCTTCAGCCATGGGAGGTACTTGGAAAATTATAAGAACGCCGAGAAAGAATCAGGTATTTCCTTCCATTAATAGAGCAGCTCAATTTGAGAAGCAAAAGTGTTGCATTACAGGGAGACCTTGACCTGTATATTCAGATTAGTTCAGTTGGAGATCAGGGGATAATCATAAAGAACTATGATCGATTGATCGTCATATGATGTACAATTATACTTACTACTCTCTCTGACCCTTTTTAAGTGTCCTATTTCGTAATTTTAATTTATTAAAAAGATATCATCATTACACATTTCACATTAACTTTTACCTCCACTTTCTCTCCTTTCCTCTATGAAAATATTATCATTACATTTTTACTTACTAACTTTTTAAAATGAAATCTACTTTGAGGGGCAAAATGAAAAATTTACCGACTTTTATCCACTAATTTTACAAAATAGATACTTATTAAGAGACAGCTCAAAGTGAAATATATGACTCTAAACAAAGGACAGAGGGAGCACCATATTTTCATAGAGTTAATTTTGTTTTTATCTCCTAAACTATTCATATTTTTGCTACTCCATCCTTGAAGTATGAAAACAATCTACTTCAGCCCTTGACTTCCCAATTGCAACGCATTTTTTTTTCAACAAAAGTCATATTTTATTAAGTTAAGGGGAAAGGAAAATCCAACCAAGGTTGAAAAATACATCCAAAGGGCAAAAAGCCCTAAACAAATAAAGCCAAAACACCAGATGGCCAATAGCCAAAAGTCCAAATATTACAATTAAGCACAAGAGAAACTAGCCCACAAAAGTGGGCTAGATCCAGCCCAAGAATGTAACAAACCATATTTTAGTGTTTAAGATTATTATTATGTTTTAAATTTTGAACAAAAAGAGAATAAAGAAAAGGGACATATAGCGCATGTGTGTGTGTGTAGCGGTTTGTCGTAGCGGTTATCAAAATGAAGTGCAGGGCTTGCATTTGTGTACAACACGTGTTCATAGTTAGCTGTGCTTAATGTTACAAGTGTACGTTAAAAGCACGAAATAGGAATTGAGAAAACACTTGAGCCTCGAGTAGCCTTTTGGCTTTGAGAAATACTTGATGATGGGGATTGAGCATGCATGCATGGGGAACAATGTCATATTGGGTGAGAATTATGGAGTTGAAATTAGAAATCCTACGTTCTTGAGCAATATTTGAGGTACCAGGTAGTGTGCAATATATTCTTAACTAAATCTCTTTGCAAAGAGTATTTTTTGATTCTCTCATATTTGCACTTGTTTGACCTCTACGTTTATTAATTTGATTATTGTCATGTTTTGTATCGTGACACAGAAAATAATTTGGCTAAAAGCCATGGAACAGATTGGTACATGTACAAGCCCGCCAGGTCTAAGAAGTATGAGAAATGTATGATTGACTATCTTATGGGAAGTCTAGAGAACTTATGGGGCCCAAGTGGCCTAAACAGAATTTTGACCTGGGTGGTGCTTGACATGTTACTAAAATGAGCCAGATATGAGGCCACAGATGAAAAAGCCCCCCAAGTTCTCGATCAAATTTTGATGATCCGAGCCGCTCAATGTGTTCAGAACGTGATTTTAAGGGTGCCCGCGAGAAACTGGCAAAAAAAACTAACCGGGAAGGGCTTGATTTGAGCAGTTTTTTATTGAACCTTTAATAAAAAATTGTTTGGATGAAACCCTTCCCGGTGTTTTTTTTTTTTTTTTTGCTGATTTCTCATGGTCACCCTTAAAATCACATCTTCATTACATAGAGCGACTCGGATCATCAAAATTCGATCGGGAACTTGGGGGGTTTTCTTAAGGGTCCCCGGAACCGCCCCGATTATATATATATATATATAAAATATTAATTGCGGTAAATCCGGAACGGTACCGGGATACAGCCCGATACCGATACGTACCATTCCAATAGTAAAAACGGTACGCTGGCCGGTACGGTATTGACACATTTGGGCGACAGCCCATTTCGACTGATCTCACATCGACAATGACATCAGCCATGACTAAGGGTCATCATCTGGCCGGGCCGGCCCAGCCCGCCAAGTCGCGGCCCAAGCCCGCCCACCGGCGGGGCCGATCGGGCTTTTTCTTTTTGGCGGGCCGGGCCACCTACCATAAATTGAAGCCCAAGCCCGGCCCACGGGCTAGCCCAATTGGCGGGCCGACGGGCCAAAAGCCGGGCGGGCCAACAAACGGACTTGAATTTCCATGGGCAAAACTAAATCAAGGGAAAAAGAAAGGATTTTTTGGGATTTTGGGCTAATGGTCGGGCCCGTTGGCGGGCTTTTGGACGGGTATGCCGGGCGGGCTCACGGGCCGGGCCTACGGCCGGGCCGAGTAAAAATTCATAGGCCCGAGCCCGCCCATTACAAACTACGGGCTGGGCTAGCCCGCCCGTTTCTCGGGCTCGGGCCGAGTAAAAGCCCGATGGGCCGGGCGGGCTAAGGGCGGGCCGTGGGCCGTCGGGCTAAATGATGAGGCTTAGCCATGACAATTCCTTGCAGACAAACGAGGGCCGCTAACTCCTCTGACGACATGTAATTGTTGAGAGCCACTCGAACTGGGGTGGGTTTCGAGGAAGCATGGGGGCGGTGAGTCAGGCCCGTTCCAGAACCCTTCTTATTTTATAAGTACTTATTTTGAAATTTCTTTTTCAAAAATAAAAATCTTTGTTCCACAAAACCTAAATAAAAAATCCATTTTACATTTTCAAACTCAAAAATAATGTAAATGAAAAAAAAAATTTGGCACTGTGTTAAAGATCTCAATGAAATCTATCAAATAATATCCATATTGATAAGAAATTTAGGTGGTGTTCCGGTTTCTTAAAAAATAACTTTTTAGAAAATGAAGATAATTTCAAACTCAAAAATCATGTTTTACGCAAATAATTTTCCTACTAATATGAATCTTGTTTGATAGATTTCATTGAGATCTTTTATACGGTGCAAAAAAAATCAAAAAATTATTTTTCATTTTCATTATATTTGAGTTTGAAAATTAAAGAAAATGAACTTTTTAAAAAAGAAGGGTTAATGGAACACCCCCTATTTGCGTAAGCACATGATTTTTGAGCTTGAAATTGCCTTATTAAAAAATAAGGAGATGTGCTATGAGTAATGGGCGCCAAGGAGGGAAATCGTACCGACGGTCGCGCCGAGCCGTCTCCAGCCACCGGACGGCCGATCCGAGCCGTCCAAAAATTCTATAAAAAAAAAAACCAAGGGGGCCTTCGTGGGAATCAACGGCATTTAAGGTGTGTAGGGTGCTTAATCCAAGCACCCCTTTTTTGTGTGAAATCATATACACGAAAAAGGGGTGCTCGGATCAAACATCCTATACACTTTGGATGCCATTTATTCTCGCGCAGGCCCCCTCGGATTTTTTTTTATTTATAATTTTTGGACGGCTCGGATCGGCTGTCCAGTGGTCGGAGACCGCCCAGCGCGGCCGTCTGTACGATTTTCCTCCCCGTCGCCCATTTGTACCTATATAAATTCTGAAAAAATAAGTACCTTTTTTCTCTTTTTTTGTGGAACAAACCTTATTATTGAACAAAAAATAAGTTCTTATTCACGTTCTGGAACGAGCCCTCTGACTTGAATCAGAATGAAGATGTGAGGTGAAGGGTAAGGGCGAGTGAGGGTTTTGAAGTTAAAAGTTTTGAGTTGTGGATAAGGTGAGATAGTGAGGATGTGATTAGGGTTTTGGAGTAGTTGGGTTCGATGGTGGAGGTGGAAGCCAAGCCACAGAGAGAGAGGATATTGGGACAACTTTTGTGAGGGTATAGAAATTAAGGGGATGTGAATATAAGGAAATTCCCTTTTCCTCTTATTTAAATATTTTAATGAAATTTTGAAAATACCCCCACAATTGACGGTGAACATAGACGGAGTTTGTCTCAAGGACTTTTTAAATACACATCATAAACGTTGGGAATGCAATAGACATGATATGTATGTTGGGGACCATTCGTGAAAAAAAGCAGTTTAGTGATGAAATAACAAAAAATGTGAATAATTTAGGGACTAAAAGCGAAATTAACTTTATTGCCATATGGGCATAGTAAGCTCAAAATAGAAGTCTATGTTACCCCTCTTCTTAATCAACCCAAGGCGACAACATTAGGGATGAAGACTCGCGTGCAATTAATTTTGTTCACCCTTCTTAAAATATGGTGGACATTCCCCTTCATCTTATTGATTCAAATGATATAGGTTCCACCCCTACAATACATTTTTTGATAAGTATGACATCACTTTATGGTGGGATCCATACCATTTCAACCAATAGGAAGAAGGGTAATATTCACCATCTTTTAAGAAGGGTGAACAAAATCAAATTTTCATGAAGACCCTATCTAGAAAGCAAATTCTCAAAGTTCAACATCAACAATGCGTTTGGTGTAAGGTATCGGGGCCAGAATTTCGAAAGCCCACCCGCTCATGGTGGCCGGTGAGATGCGTTGAGATTCATGCTTGCATGCTTTCATGCAACGGAGAAAAAAGTTTGGGTTTTACAAAAATAACTTGGACTCATCACTACGTATAGAGTTTAGGTATGCGAGCTCACCTATTGAATTATCCTCAAAATAATTCAAGTATTTTCAAATTAAAATGTTTTCTTGAGCGTAATATCTTAGCCTTTAAAATGGCAGATGCAAGGATCTAGTTTAGAAGCTATTATGTCTTTTTTTGGTCTACAAAGTTGGAGAAATCGGGTTGGAAAATTTACTGTTACGAGTGGAAAAGTTTTTAGGCATCTCACATTGTTCTTTCGGTATTCATTTTTCCGTATAATGCTGTCAAGAGAAATTTATTAATGTGGCCCATCCACGAGGATGAAGTGCAAAAACAGAGAAATGGTCCAAACCTTCGCATTTCAATTTTTATTTGTAAATAGAGTGATAGCCCAATGATAAGCACATTATGCTTCCATGCCCAATGTTTGGGTTTAACCCCCACTAACTTCAATGGTAACACTTTTACCATTTCACAGAAATAAAAAACCCTGTGTACCTGGAGATGGATCTAATAGTAAAAATTATGGGACAAAGGTTTTGTTCATAACAGTTTTTGGTGACTTTGACCCAAAACATTAATGAGATCTCACACCGCAGGAGCTGGGCGCAGGTGGGTATCGATACTTAAAGGTGTGTTTCTTGTTCGGGATAGGTTGATCATTGATAATATTTTGTTTTTGTTTTTGTTTTTATTTATTCGTTAATCTTAATATACTCTATCCTGAGGAACTTGGGAAGGGGATCAGTGCTTAAAAGAATTAAACTCTGTCCATGTGCATGAGAGTATAAAGGAGGTACCAACTGCACTCCACTCTACTTGCATTGATAAAGTCAAATTTAAATATAAAAATCAAAATTTAGTTGAAAACTCAAATAAAGGAGATTAAATAAACAGAAAGTCTACACACACATACATCTATGCACAGATTTTGTTGTGGGGCTCACCACGGGTCCCACACAAATCATCAAAGCCGTTCATTAAATGTAAAGCATTTTTTTAAGGATTCCTGTAAAAAATAAGTTCAATCTGATATCTATAGGTGCTCGATCCAACCATATAAATTTTCATTATTCGAAAATCTGAATAAAAAGTTAGATGGTTAGATGAAGCACCTATAGATATCGGATTGAGCTTATTTTTTTTAACCGTTGAAAAAATATTTTACATTTAATGAACGGCTCGGATGATTTTTGTGGGACACGTGGTGGGCCCCACAATAAAATATATGCACAATCTGTGCACAGATATCTGTGTGTAGCAGCTTTCTTAAATAAATGACAAAAAACAGATAAAAAATATAGTAGAAGTTTTATTATTATTATTATTATTATTATTATTATTATTATTATTCATTGTTAAGATAAATTAATTCACTAATTAAAATAAAACAAAAAGAAAAACTAAAAAATATAATTTAGTTGAAAATATAATTTGAGTTAATCAAATTAAAATTAAATAAATAAAATAAGATAAAATAATTAAGAAGTTAAATAAATAAAAATTTTAATTTAATGAAAAAAAAAAGTGGAGATTGGAGGTATTGTCGTAATTTAGCAAAGAATTGTGATTGGGGGGCGGCGCTGTTTGCAGCTCTAATCCAATAAATCTCGCATGACACTAGAGCTAAGTATTGGATGATCTAATTAACCTCGTGTGATGGAGTCTTCACCAACCTCGTGTGATGGAGTCTTCACCTGAGTCAGTTCACTCATCTCGTCAATTCTTAACTCCGTTCGCTATCAGATTGCATGTGGAGGGAGTGAGAACTTTTTTGCCACATGACTCACTCACGATAAAGGATAATTTAATGTAGCGAACTACTAAGCAAAGCCATTTTTGGCTGCCAAATTCCACATCCAGAGAAACTGGAATAAAAAGAGAGGATTTAGAAGCATGGACTTGAAGTAACTTACCAGAATTCGGGGAAATTTTCACCGGCAATTGCTGTCTCTCCACGTACTACGGCAGCGGTAAGAGCTACGGATTTGTAATTACTCTCCGGAAAGAGAGAAAGATAGAACCGGGAGAGAGAGAGAGAGAAGAGAGAAATGTTTTTCCAAGTGTCACAGACAATTCCACTTCGAATCATTTTTGTAAGAACAAGTGATGGCTGTGGTGATGACGATCGAGATGATAAGGGCATCTCCAATAACAGAGTTAAAATTGTTGTTATGTGACGCAAAAGTGTAAAATGTTGGACTCTCCGTTCCACTTTTAAAAAATGAAGTTTTTGAAAAAAGAAGGTAATTTCAAGGTCAAAAATTATATATTTACGCAAATAATTTTTCTATCAATATAGATCTTGTTTGATAGGCCTCATTGAAATCTATAAAACGGTGCGAAAAAATTTGAAAAATCATTTTTTATTTTCATTATATTTTAATTTGAAATTACTTTCTTTTTAAAAAGAAGGTTTTGAAAGAAAGCTTTTATGTGTTATATAACAAAAAGTACTCCTATAAATTAGTTTAATTTGTAAATAAGGTTCCATTCCAAAACACCTTCTTAAAAAATAAATATTTATTTCATATTTTCAAAATCAAAAATAATATAAAAATAAATATTGTCTTCTTAAAAAATAAATACTTCTACTTATTTTATTTTTCGAAACGGAACTTAAATGTTGCAATACTGTGCAAAAAGTTGCTGAAAAAGTATCGGAATGGTGGAAAAGTTGCTGGTACTGGTAGTGGGATACTCTCTCTCTCTCTCTCTCTCTCTCTCTCTCTCTCTCTCTCTCTCCTCCATTTCTTCCGCCATTAGGGCATCTCCAATCCAACTCTATTTCTCCAAAATAGAAGATGGAAGTGACACATTGAGGGGAGATTTTGTAATTTATTCCCTTTTTTCTTCACTTTTTATACTTTTTGAGAGAATTTTTGAGGGACCCACCGTCCTTTTTAGAGTTTAATCCTCCAAAAGTAAATTTGGTCCTCTAAAAATAGAGGACCAAAAGCAAATTTGGAGTATGAAATTTCTTCAAAACTCTAAAAAGGACAATGGGTCCCTCAAATATTCTCCCAAAAAGTACAAAAAGTGAAGAAAAATGAAAATAAATACTCTCTCTCTCTCTCTCTCTCTCTCTCTCTCTCTCCTCCATTTCTTCCGCCATTAGGGCATCTCCAATCCAACTCTATTTCTCCAAAATAGAAGATGGAAGTGACACATTGAGGGGAGATTTTGTAATTTATTCCCTTTTTTCTTCACTTTTTATACTTTTTGAGAGAATTTTTGAGGGACCCACCGTCCTTTTTAGAGTTTAGTCCTCCAAAAGTAAATTTGGTCCTCTAAAAATAGAGGACCAAAAGCAAATTTGGAGTATGAAATTTCTTCAAAACTCTAAAAAGGACAATGGGTCCCTCAAATATTCTCCCAAAAAGTACAAAAAGTGAAGAAAAATGAAAATAAATTACAAAATCTCCCCTCAATGTGTCACATTCATCCTCTATTTTGGAGGAATAAAGATGGATTGGAGATGCTCTTATACCCTCTCTCTTTCCTCTCTTTATCTGATGGGTCCCACAAAAAGGAAGATTACTGTGCACAACACATTTAGGCCCCGCTTAAAAAATAAATATTTATTTTATATTTTTAAATTCAAAAATAATGTAAATAAAAAATAAATTTTTTATTTTTTTACACCGTATAAAAGATTTCGATAGAATCTCACCCTAGATTGGACGTGATAGACGGGGACTAGATTGGACCATTCTGACACGAGGTAGATAGACTTGTGCTTGCAGACCTCACCCTTTAGTCAGGGATTGTGCTACGCAGCGTGCGATGCACGACAAATCGTCACCGCTTCAGTCTCGCTTTGCTAATTGAAAACGTTCAGTTTGTAGAACTCGTTGAGTAGAATAAGTGTATCAAAATTCAACTTGATCGAATCTCATTAAGTGATTCATCCAAACATTATTATCCTTGAAATTATTAAGTATACCAAAAAACTATGGATTTTATCTAGCGTTTCAAATCTATTTATTTCAAGATAATAATATTCAGATAAGACACTTAATAATATCCGATCGAACTGATTCGTACACTTGTTTTACTCGACGAACTCTATAAATTGAACTTTTTCGATCATCGAAACGAAACCGGAGCGGCGACGATTTACCGTGCACAGCAAGCTACACAGCATGGGGCTGCGCGGCACAGTCCCTCAATCCCTAATCTATATTGGACATGTTTTAAACCCATTTATGAGGATGTTTCGATAGTGAAAAATTTACAAATTTTTATTTATGGTCGAAAAGTTGTTAGGTGTTTTCGGTAGTGAATTAGTTGTTGAGAAATATCAATTTATTTTCGGTAGTGAATTTTTTTTGCTTGGTATGTGAGTGAAAAAGTTGTTGAGTTAGTAAAATCTTTTTTGTTAAAGAAAATCAGTTGGTAAAATGTATTAGGTTTTTAGTATTTTTTTGTTAGTGAAAATGGCCCTAAATGCATAAATATATAGGTTAATATGGGTTATTTTTTCCAATATTGTATATGTAATGACCCGTGCCTACTCAGTACAATATTTTTTGTTTTGACTGCCCAAGCTCCATGAACTTCCATGTAGGTCAACCATCCCAGAATTACTCTAGAATAAGCACGCTTAACTGTGGAATTTCGATGAGTTTTGACGTTCTTACGGTTTTGTCTTGTACAAGGTAGGTGCTTAGCACCACAACCTCACCTTCAAATATAAGGTTGAGAAAACCCCAAGCGTAGGACTAGATTGTCAGTAGCATAATAACCAGAAGTCCGGCATTGTACCACAGGGAATCCAAGATAGCTTAATCGGATTGTAGGTATTGTAAGGTGGATTTCGGCGTTTAAGACGCCCAACTTGGTTTTGCTTATAAAGTGGAATAACTTGCTAAAAGACTAGAAATGAGCTTAATGAACCAAAAAAAGGCAAGTCTAGGGATCGTCTTTCCCTCGACAAAGGCCGTTATCGGCTCTCAATTATAACTCAAGCGAGAGTCACGACCGCGTGCTCACGCTCAGAGGATTTAACTTTAAAGATTACGTTTTATCAAAAGATGTTATTAAATGGAACTAAACCAACTTATTTTTGCTAATACATCTACCACGTAGGAGGTCACGAGTCCTCAATATGCCGCTTGCCAAGACCGCTTGACTAAACGACATATCAAAGAGTTAACACCCCTCGTTTAGACCAAAATGGCTAGGTAAATCCAATTCTGAAAATCATGATTTTAAGCTCGAGAGTTTGAGAACCAAATAACCACCTAAGTCTTTGGAAAAGATTAACCCAAGACTTAGCCAAAAAACTACTCACACATAGCTAAAAGACTAGACATGGTAAGAAAATTGAGTAAAAGATGTAACCGAAGAAAACAAAAATAAACTTGATCTATGCAAATATCCAAAGCGTAGCTACAATATTAATAAATGAGAAATTAACATAAGACAAATAGTTACTTAAGTTCTTAAGAAATTAAGCTTGAACAACAATGGAGGAAAGACTAGAAAGAAAACTAACCTAAAGCATAAAGTAGATTCTTAAGCCTAAAAATTACATATGTGAGAGAGAAAGACTTCCAACCTATTTATACAAACAAATCTCCCTACAAAATATCCTAAAAACATACCAAAAGTAGCAACTATTCCATAAATGAAAGGTTGAAAAAAAAACAAATATCTGGCCGAAGGCTCGTAGTATCGATACTTATTATGAAGTGTATCGATACCACATAGCTAAGCTAAAATGGTCATTTCCCGTTAACGCTCCCGTATTGATATGTCCTTAATTCGTATCGATACAACAAAACATGTCTTCCCACTAATCTAATGTGTATCGATACAACTTAAGGCTATATCGATATGGAGAGCTTATCTCCATGTTTTTAGGCCAGCCTTCAAAACTTGGCACCCATCGACCCTGGAGTTCACCTGACACCTTCACTCTTAAGTCTTCACAGCAGAAGTCCCACTTGGCGCGGATACTTGAACTCTCTTGGGGTTTAGCCTCGTGCTCAAAATACGCCTTTTCAGGACGTTTTACCTGTAACACTAAACAAACTACCTTACGAGTAATACCGAATAAAAGTTAAATAAACGCAAGTTAAAACAACATAAAATAGGACTAGTCGCACCAAATATCTACAATATTTGGTGCTCATCAGTAGGGTCATAATCTATTACTTGTAGTGTAGACACCCTATTCTGGACTGTCCAGATTAGCTTATTGACGGTCTTTTGTTGCCCCAATGATGATTAAAGGTTGAAAACATTCCGAGATCGGTCGATGGAAGGTCTTGAGCTTTGAGCTTTGGACATTCCCGATTCAAACTCTTTCAAAATCCCTTCAAAAACCCTTCGAGCCAGATGGCCCTAGCAAAACCCTAGAAGCATACGCCAGTGTCCTCTTTGCGTGCGCCAATAGACTGCCACGTGTCGATCATCAACCGTTGACTCAGTCTAACTGGCGCACGCTGGTCCAACTCTGGCGCATGCTGGTCAAAGCCAATCAAATCACCACTTTTTTGTCACGCGCTCGAGACTTTTGCGGCTCCCTAAGTACAGGGAACAGTTCCCCTGATGATTATATTCGTCTGGGCCGTCCCCCTCTCTCTCCTACATAACCCATCAACTAGTCTCATGCATTTAATGCATGGGAGCCTCCTCTCCTTAACCTAACCAGCCCCTAACCCCTGCTGATTGCCCTCTCTCAGTCCACTCTTGTGCTATAAGTGCCCCCCTTGCATTCATTTGCAAGGGGTTAACCACATTAAGAGGTCCAAGCTCATTTCTCTCCTCTCTTCTTGCTGTCTCTCTCTCCTCCATTGAAAGAGAAAGAAGAGAAATCATCTCCCATACACACCACTGTTACTCAACCATCTAGCCTCCATCTTCAACCTCAAAGCACAAAACCATCAGTCAACTTCCCACCAAAGGTATACCACCTTTGTGTGGCCTTCTATTTTCGATCCCTGAGGGGAACCAGAAAGGGCCAGGCTAGTAACCAATACTAGTCCTGGCCTTAGGCTGGTAAAATAAAACAGTCATGTGAGACGAAACATGGCGCACACCAGTACTTGACGCCCGTACGCCAGTCATGGCGATACGTGCACTACTGGTGTGGGGACCATGGGTTGTTTGCTTCTTGCTTAGATTTTGTATTCATCACCTTATGGCATGTTAAGAACCGGCTTACTGCTTTCTGTTTCCTAGAACTGCTTAGCTGTAGTTGTAATGCTTTGCTTCTATATGCTTTAGAGGGCCTCTAGGATCCCTCTGGTCATGTTCCAGAAGCCCAGATAATGCAAAGCCAAGCACTGACCAAGAGGTAAGGCTAGCGTACGGTCTTCCAAGACTGGCGTACGGTAGTGTTACCAGGTTCCA
The DNA here is from genome assembly GCA_019656295.1 of Rhododendron mucronatum var. ripense. Classification (NCBI taxonomy): domain Eukaryota; kingdom Viridiplantae; phylum Streptophyta; class Magnoliopsida; order Ericales; family Ericaceae; genus Rhododendron; species Rhododendron mucronatum. The sequence goes on from BPLT01000112.1 coordinate 1,618,680, forward strand.
GTGGCTGGCCCTTGTATTTAGCTTAAATCTTAGCCTTTTTTTACCTCCCCACACTGTTTATGGGGTTTTCTGTCCATTTTCAGGGCTTTCAGCTATTTTATCTGTCTGTAATCTGTACATGTGCTACTGTTAAATTGTGTGGTTTGTCCTGGGTGTGCACTGGTCCATTCCAGAGCCCAGAGGGTTGTAAACAAAGACTGTGAGTGCAAAGGAGTGGTGTACGCCAGTTTGGTGGTGGCATGCGCAGGTCATGGTTGCATGCAAAGGCCTGGCCAGTGCATGCCTGTGTGTTGCCTGTTCACACGTCTGAAAAACAGCGTACCCCATCTCATTGAAACTGCTCTCAGTGCTTGTTTTCAGCCTATATTCATTTATTAATTCAAGTAAATCATCATCCATAAACATTTTGTCACATAAACTGCAACCTGTTACAGTCTTAATCCCTATTAACTGTTCCCCCGCCCTAACTGGCTAAAAAATGATCAAATGAGAGAAAAATGTAAAAGTTTTACAAAATGCCTGAGTAGAGACCGATCTCCGGATTGGGCGAGAGGGGAGCCATAAAACCCTTCCCCTCTCGTAACCTGGCTCCCGAACCTCAGATATCGAAGGTGACGACGGACCAGTGTACGCCTTTTCAAAATTAAACAAACGTAGCAAGCATTTTCGAGTTCGGTTCCTTGGGTGTTTTCACTGCTAAAACCCGAGTGGCGACTTTGAATCGAAGCGTTTCGCCGCGCTTTTCAAAGAGGGCCGCACCCAATTTTAAAACCACAAAATCTGGAATTTTGGGGCGCGTGCCCACATGTAGCTCACAATTTATTCTTCACCAAGCGATGTGGGACTCATGACAAGAGTCTTTTTCCTCCCATCAAGCCCTAAGGTCACCATGGCCTCAACCCAGGTCTTTTCACTCGCTACAGGGCGTCACACTACGAGTCCCACATAATCGATCCGAGCCGTCCGTTAAATATAAAAAAAAAATTCGAGAGTGAAAAATCAACTTAATTCAATATCGATTGGTACTCAATCCAATCATCCAACTTTTCGAGCTTGGTACGTAAGAACCAATCTCGGTCTAGGTAACAGAGGATCTGAAAAGATCCACAGCTCAAACCCTAAATAAATAAGCCTCGCTGAAATCTGTAGGCAAAACAACAGTAATAAATCAACTAAAAGCTAACGGGTCTCATGGACAAAACGACAAAGGTCACTGGCCAGAACAGGATGAGAATCGAACACCGCCGGACCACAGCGACCGAAGACCAAAAATCTTCCAGCTGAAACTGCTGCACCGCCCAAACAAACACCACCGGACCACCACCAAACCCAACAACACCACCGAACCCACCAGCCCCAAAACATGCATCCAGAAACACAAAAACCACCAACACCGGACTAATCCTCAATAGGCGCCGAGTTATTTGCCCACCACTAACACCCACCAGAGCTGGAACAATCAGACTGGTATAGAACCGGACGGGGGAAATCCGCTGGTAGAAAAGAAAAAAAAAACATAATAAAAACGAAAAAAAAAACCTTACACCAACCGCACACCTTATTATGCTCATCGCAGGACCAGGAGCAACAGATCTGGAGACGATGGAAGAGGAACGGCCCAAAGGAGCCACCATTCACTGGCAGAGCCGGCCTAAGGAACCCTCGCCATCCCTAACGAGCCGCCCCCTGAAACCTAAAGGTCATGGAGAACACGACGAAGAGAGAGATGAGAGGCGAGGAGGGCAGGGGTGGGGAGCGGGGGGGAGGAGGGTGAGAGGGCGAAGGCCCCCCTCCCCTAGATCTAGGTCGGAAATTTCTTTCTCTCTCTAGCGGATTTCTCTTTCTCCCGAAGACGAATATAATAGGTTCTTTGATAACCTCATGTCCACCATCTATCATGTTTGGTGGAAAATTCGTTACTCAGTTCGGGTATAGGTGTGTTCCAGAGAACAGAATTGATGAATTACAAATTTTAATTTGTTAGATACAGTGCTTCTTTATATGTCTTATTATTGTCTACTTATTTGTCACAAGTATTTTAGAAACATTTGAAACCATTAATAAGAGATGAGGACAATTTAGATATTGTTGTCAAAATCGAGATTCATGAATGGACAATCCCAGTTAGAGATAACGTACTACATCAATCAAGCATAAACCTGTTTGTTAGTGATCTGAATTTACTATTCTTCAACTACATGATTGTTGCAGTGTCCGTGTAGACACCCTAATTTAGCCTAACGATTATTTCAAGTCCCACCTTGGGGACCATCCTGATGAATGGATACATTGGCCCCGTTTGATAATAGTGATAGATGGGTGAGATTTGTAAAGAGATGGGATTAAAATTGGGATTGGTAATGAGAATGGGTTGGTAATGAGAAGGGATTAGTAATGAGTATGTTTGTTTGAGATGAGATTGGATGATGAGATTATTAATATCATGTTTGTTTGAGATGAGATTAGATGATGAGATTGGATTGATAGAAGGAATTGGTAATGAGAAGGGTTGGGTTTAGACTATTAATATCATCTCCCCCAGGATATTCCTAATACCCCCTAATCCCCGGCTTGCTAGTCCGAAGGACTAGTAATCCCAACTCATTTTGGGTTACCAAACACAGTATTAGTAATCCCATGAGATTGGTAATCCAATCCCAAGAGCTAATATGGTTTTCAACGGGGCCATCGATTGCTAATTGACTTATCGTAAACCCATAGAATTTTGGAGAATACTTTTGTCATGCCCTCGATTTTCAACATAATTAAACAATACATTTCAATAAAAGAGTCTCGCATATCATATACGTTATCCAAAGGAGTTTTCCACCTATTTAACTTACAAACAACTCCATAAGTTTAGATAATTACAACTTTAGTCAAAAAGAAAATTCAGTAGTAATTAGTTACAAGACCATCTTTAACAAAATGAGATCTTCACATAAATGACAAAAAAACTAGTGACGTCAGCTTCCAAAAGTCTTTCACTGTCAAGCACACAATGCATGCGATCTATTGCCCGGTATCAGAACTTGAAAAGAAAGATTAGGTTGAGCTACACTAGCCCAGTAGAGAATTCTATGCTCAAACTATATGAAATTTGATGAATTATACACCGTGAATGAGTGAATATTGACAGATACACCCAATGCACTAGTGAATACCAACAAATCGTAAGTTATAGCCTAAGGGTCCTAGACCACACGTAACTGTCACTAACCATTTGCTTCTTTAACTAAATGCACCAATTCATGTCGTTCCACATTTGTCTATAATCAATTTAAAAAACACCTTATTATTATTATTCGTACAGTACTACAATCTTTCTCGTGTCCACATTGATCTTCATCAAATCCCTTTATTACAAAACATTTCCTTTCTTTTAACCAGGTGTTTCTCAACAATAGTCATTAGGATCACCTCGGGTCTAGTTCTCTCGAGCGCAGGGTCACCCCAAGTCTATTCCCTCAATAATAGTAATCAGTGGGGTCACCTCTGGTCTAGTTCCCTCGAGCGTAGGGTCACCCCGAGTCTATTCCCTCAATAATAATAATAGTTTGGGTCACCTCAGGTCTAGTTCCCTCGAGTGTAGGGTCACCCCGAGTCTATTCCCTCAATAACGACCACTTGGGTCACATCTCACACATTTCATAATCAACCTTATCATCAATTTATCGGTCGTACCCCAAAAACTTCAATTAACCATTACCTAGTTTCCCAAATATACATGTTTATGCATTTTCATTAGTTTACCCATTTACATCAGACATAGCGTATTAAGCCCATATATGTGATCCTACAATACTCTATCCATTGGTTTCTACACTTGAACCTCATAGGAAGGGTGCCAAAAGAATTGAAAGACTTGACGAGTTGAGAGGACACTAGTTATTTTATTATCTCAAACAGTTCTTACACAACATCAATTTTCACTTCAAGCATTCTAAACAATCCACCAATCCACTACGTTGATTACATTTCAAAACATTCCAAATTGTTGTCCTCATCAAGACTTTGACTAATTATTTAATACACGCCTTCTCCTTTAAGCATTCCACAATACCAAACGTCCTCACCGTACCTCTAAGTACACCCCCATACCTTCACATACCACATATCAACCCATGACTAGACTCTGCGACAAAGTTGTCAATACCGTACCGGTCAGCGTACCGTTTTCACTACTGGAATGGTACGTACCGGTACCGGGCTGTATCCCGGTACCGTTCCGGATTTACCGCAATTAATATTATATATATATATTTAATATATATCTACCATATTTTAAAATTTTAAGTGTAAATATAAACAAAATGTAAAAAAAAAAAAAAAGGACCGGTGCGGTACGCCGGAAAATGCCCGGAACAGACCGGTATTGTCCGGTACGTCCGGTATTGACCGGAACAGGCCGGTATTTTAACCGGAACGGAACATGACTTTTTGCGTTCCGTTTACGCACCGGTACGGTACGTACCGGCCGGTACGGAACGGAATTCACAACTTTGCTCTGCGATGCCCGGTCATCTAGTTTCTATACTTAGAGTCCGTAAAAGCATATACTAAAGCGATTTAAGAATTCTACGAGTCGAGAGAAAACGGATTGCAATACTACTCGTCGGATCCCTAGACATGTTCAGGTGTATCGTTCATATTTCAATGTGCAATAATGTCCATTTCTCATTTCTTAACACGACGAGTTCACTCTAGTCTATTGGATACCACTCTAAGTGAGGAGCGGGTAATACTTTTCAAAACACTTGAAAGAATGCGAAAACAAACCCTTTAGAGTCGATGAAAAGCTTCAAAATGTGATTTGGAAGGTAGACGAAAGCAGCTGAAAGATACTGCAGCAGCTCAATCTCCTACCAGTATGTAAACAAGCTCTACCGGTAGAACTTTGCCTACCGGTAGAGGAAAGCAGCTGAAAGATACTGCAGCAGCTCAAGAAAGCAGCTGAAAGATATTGCAGCAGCTCAATCTCCTACCGGTAGGTAAACAAGCCCTACCGGTAGAACTTTTCCTACCGGTAGATTTTTCAGCTTCTACCGGTGGAAACTGAAAACTGTAACACCCGTTCCGAGCATGCATGTGCATCGCATATGACATTTAATTTTATGTTGCATAGGTCATGCTATTTGTTATACGAGTTATGTTATTATTTGCATATCATTCATTAATTGTTAAGTAATACATGATTTAATTTGAGGGTTTAGTTAAGTAAAAAAAAAAGAGAGGGATTAAGTTTGAGGGTTTAATTAAGTTAATTAAAAGAGATTGACTTGGTAGGTGGAATGAAGGGTAAAAGATGAGACATGGCTCATTTGAACTCATGCACCCAACCTCATGGGATAATTCTTCTCTAATTAACCTAGCTTCTACGGTATTCTACACCATTTCACACCCCTCCACCGTTTTCTTTGTATCACGTAGAGAGAGAGAGAGAGAGAGAGAGAGAAGAAGAAGAAGAAGAAGAAGAAGAAGAAAAGAGGAAGGAGAATGTGAAAGAATTAGGGAAATATAATTGAAGGTAAACCCTATATTACACCAATTTCTATTTTGGGTTTTGATCAAACTTGTATATACGTGCATATACTTGTAGTTTTAATCCTAATTAGATCATAAGAGAGTGGATTTTGCGTAGTTAAAGTAGTTTAGAACAGAAATTACTTGGTTGAGAATTCTGCAGAATTGGAAAATTCATGTCTGTCTAATTTTGGGGAATTTTATTGAGATAGTTCGAAAATTCTGAAATTTCTGAGAATTTTTCTGAGAGTTCCTCTAGGAGTCTTCTATCTACAGTAAAAATTTCAGGATCTAGTTCAAAGTATTGAGCTCTATAGAAATTTTTAATCTAGCATCACTCAAATTCGGAATTGAGCAGTCAGCACTGACACATGTTGGGAAAATAGTCATGTCTCCTAGCTCGAGACTCGAAATCACATTCCGCTTTATTTGCTGAAAACTAGACTTGTAGGGCTTTCCAACGGTGCAACCCGTGCGCTGTGGTTATGCCCGAGCAATAACAGATTTTCTGTTAAAGTTTACCCAAAATCTGTCTCTGCACCAGTTTTAATATTACGTTAAGTTATAGTCGCGAGGCCGTAGTAAGGTTACCCGAACTCCGTTTTTTATGAATGACCTGTCGATTCGAAGAGGAAGAAGTTAACTTTTCAATGGATAAAGTGAAATTATTAGAATTCATGATTATGTGTCGGATATGGTCGGAACCGTACATGTTGGTCACGGACTAATCCTCATCTTTGGAAATTCTTGTATCAAATCTCATTGATTCATCTTTGGAGCATTGTAGCACATCATCCATCATTTTACTTGCATTATAACATAAGTTGGAACATGAGTTATTCTAAGTGTAGTCTCATTCATATTTTAGGATTGGGGAACGAGTCTCCACCTCAAGGTTAAGAAGGAGGCTTTTCGCTTTTGTCTTTTGGATCTCTAAGGTGAGTGTGCTATTTCATTGAAGTTGGCTTGCTAAAAATAAACTTATACTTTTTCTGCAAATGTTGGGAATTTTTTACGGTTGTGGATATGGATCAAGTTGCTTGAAACATGATTTTAATTCAAGAGCATGCCGTAGCGATATTGTTGGTTGGAAATGTCTTCTTCTTGATGTACACAAGAAGGATATAAATTGTCCGTTTGCTATACACAAACAGGGTATATATTGTTGGAAGTACCCTGTTCACAGGGTCACGGTACCGTCATAACTCTTGGTTGAGAGGGAAGCAACCCTATGGCTTCTTGAAATATTGTGCTTACTTAATGGTTTGTGAAAAATAATTTGTTTCTTGCTAAATGTGATTAGAAGCATTACTCGATCCATGTTTGCTCGTGTAAACTGTTTTATACTTTTCGCTTGAATGAAGTAGTAACACTCACAATCTTTTCAGGTATCTGAAGTAGAGTTTTGATCCACTACTGGTCTTGCAGGCTGTAGGAGCGGGGTCGAGGGTCGACTTGGTGTCCTTTTGGCTTAGTTCATTTTGTGATGTAAATCAATTTTTGGAGAGTTGTCGTATCATACGTGGATGCAACTCATCTTGTATAGTTCTCTTGTAAATTTTATTTTGGAAGCCAGATGTAATCTATCTAGTCTACTTTGTCTTGCATTTGTGGAATGAATCTTATTAAGGTTGTTGCTTAGCTTTCTTTAAGTTAGTTTATGTTAATCATCTTAGAGCGGGTCGTTTCAAAAACAGAAAGGCCAACATTTCTTTTTTGTGCTTGACCTACCAGTAGGTAAAGAATTCCTACAGGTAGAAGTTGAATACGTAGAGCAGCTTGTTGAAAGCTGCTGCTATACGTTTGCGCTAGTTGTGGAAAAATTTCTAACTTGCCCTACCGGTAGGAGAGTGTCTACCGGTATGGAGAGTGTCTCTAGGCGATTTTTGACAGAAAAATTTCAGGTTTTGATCCAATCTCAATAACAACCAATACAAACTCGAATAAGGCATAGAAACACTCAAATAACATATAAAGAGAGGTAGAATTCTCTACCTCAAGTATCCAAGCCGAAATCGAAGGGATTGAGCTAGCCCTAGCTTTCGAAATTCCAAACCAAACGAAAATACACCAAGCCGAGCTCTATCCAACGCGATACTAGCCCCAATACGCAAGTAGAAGATAGATTGGAGGTCGATTGTGTGGGTTTTGGGTGGTTGGATGAGAGAGCCGAGAGAGAGAGAGAGACGTGGGGGAGGTGGAGGAGAAAAATGATTATCTACCCCCTCACCTCCTATATACTAGCCCAAAAACATATCACACTTGCACTCCCTCAACTAACAATCCTGACACTTAAACCCCTAGTCACATAAATTTCAATAAATTTCATATTTTCCTTGATTTCTGGCATTTATAAAACTTTTAAATAACATCCGAAAAATATGGGTCCTTACAACTTTTCACCACTTAGAATATTCAATTTAGAGCTATATAGCCTTTCAGATAGAAATACAGTATCCTAGGGAAATCCATCTTTCGGCCATAACATTAATCTCACGGCCTCAATTTCATTCTTTCACCCGTGAAACATGTTGCTTGAAAATTTCCCTGAGAGATTGATTCCTCGGCAGCCAAATCTATTCTTCAGCCGTCCAATCTATCACTCGGCCGCCAGATCTATTGCTCGACCACCATATCAACATTTTTCCAGATTTTGGAATGTTCTGTCAGACGTTTGATCCGATCACCAAAACCCTAGCAGCCTTTTTTCGATGTGTTTAGGCTACGAAATCAGATTCGTCTAGAGATCTTACTGCCCTATAATTCCTTATTGATTCACGCCATTTGATTGGCCAGAGTGAGTCACCAATTGCCTATATAAAGAGGCACTTAGGATTTCAAAATTACAACAACAATTCATATCACAATCACCTTCTCTAACCACGAAATTCTGCACAAACACTCCTCCATACTCTCTCTACAAAAGCCTTAACCTTCTGAAGGCAGCCGCAATCCGACGATCAAACCCCCGAAGTATAAACCCTAACCTTAGGGTTTTCAAGAAACAAATCAGTCAATCATCCCCAATCCGAACCAATCAAGCAACTGAAGGATCAAGGTGGTGAGGCCCATGGGTCTATGATTTGATCTTTTTCATGCTTTTATACATTAATCGTAATGTTTTGATTTTCTGTTAATCATTCATTTAATCTGGTGTGAGGAAAAACATCGATTGGGGTATCGATCCCTGGACCAATATATCAATCCAGTGGGGTCCCTCGGCCGTGACATCAATTCACTGACCGAGAGATCCATTTCCCTAGGACAGCTTGTTTTGTTCTACTTACTTCTGATGCATACTTTCATTACTGTTCTGACGCACCTTATCAACTGTTAAAGGCTGAATAACCAAATTATGTGTTTGGAATTGAATAAAGCAAGTACCGATCATATGTCGAACACTTATAGGCCAGTCTCACGACTGGGTAAAGAGGGGTGCCTAATGTAGAGACCCGTAGTTTTCGAAAAATGGTTTAAAGATTTTATAAATGCTAGAATATCGAATAAAAGAGAAAATTTGTGAGTTTATTTGATTTGGGGCTTAAATGATAGAATTGAGACTTGAGGGAGTGTGAGTGTGATAAAAAGATGTGGGGGTATAAAAGAGGGTGTGTGTGGTGTGTAGGAGATCATTTTTTCTCTTATTTCTCTCTCTCATCCGGTCTCTCCCTCTCTCCTCCGACCCTCTCTCTCTCTCTCTCTCTCTCTCTCTCTCTCTCTTGCTCCCTCACTCAAAAATCCACTCCAACTCACAAAAATCTCAAGGATCCATCTCTATATCATCTCTAGAACGCAACCTCGGGCTCGTATCGTGTTGGGTGAGGCTCGGAGGACAGATCTTGGAAGATTTCGGAGCTTTGAAAGCTAGGGCTCGCTTGTTTGGGTTGGATCTTCGCATATACGCTTCGAGGTAGGGATTTCTTACTCATTCTATGTGTTTATGAGTTGATTTCTCGAGTCTAGATCGTCAACCTTTGCCTCTTCGAAAAGCTGTTGAAATCTGCAGAAAATCGCCCAAAATCGCCTAGAGATCGATCCCTCATTCAAATCTGGACAAAACCCGAGTTTTTTTCCTTGGGAATCGATCCCCATTGGAGGAGTGATCGATCCCTCCCCTCTCTGGAACATTCTGCTTGCTTTCTGGGTTTCAGCCTAACTTCAAATGGCCGTAACTTCCTCGTCCGAGGTCCGATTCACGTAAACTTTATATCGATTCGAAGGTCTTGAAGTTAGCTTTCATTTTCCATCAAAATCACCTTAAACCGATCAGTATCCAAAAAGTTATGATCATTTAAGTAGAGGTGTATTAGTCTGCCAATGTCTATGGCTATTCCTAAGGTTGTTCTTGACTCATGTTATGATCCCTTATATGATTAGGATATGTTTAAGTCACTCTTGAGCATAATTGTTTATGCCCCAATGAATCGTTATTTGATCTTATCTTTTTGCACTCTTTAAAGCATAATATCAACGGCATTGGTTAAGGAAATGTATCGTAAGGGCGATAGGAGTACTTTGGGCTATAACGGATAAAGTGGTGAGACTTATAAGTAGACATGAGCTTATCTAGTGATCCGATGGGTAGTATTGTGACTCGTATCCTCGTGTCTTGTCTCGTTGAGCTCCATAGGTTCTTTTGACACTCGTTCTATAAGATTCTCATTTAGAACCCAGCGGGTGACGTGTCGAGAAGTCGATTGTGGTTTCGATATGTAGAGAAGGACGTTGTGATACACTTAGAGAGATGACATGAACTTAAGGTAGTTATCAATGTACGATGTGACTTGTTTACGAGTTTGTATTACAATGTGAATTTGGGAAATGTTACTTGCTTGTACATTGAACGATGGCCTTTATGTGTGTATGCTTGAATTGAGAATTTGAATAAAGGGCCCGCAACGCGAGGTGTGGTAATGCGAGGACTCTAGAGGGCCCACAACGCAAGGTGTGGTAATGCGGAAACCCAGGTGAAGAGAATTCACTGTCACGCATGGGGTGGTAACACAGTTGAATGTCTCTCCCGGGTGAAGAGAATTCACTGTCACGCAAGGGGTGGTAACACAGTTGAATGTCTCCCCCGGATGAAGAGAAGTTTGATTGATTTTAGAAGTTCATGTTGAAGTTTAGATTGTTTGATGCTTGGGATCGTGGCTATTGAAAAAGAGAACGGATGATTGATTCTATCAAGGTTCTACTAAAGAAAGGACTTGGATTTTGAAAAGAGAATTTTTTACTAAAAGATACTCCGGTATTTTTAAGCGAATCAACGGAGCATGACCGGTGATGGTCTTAAGTTTTTCTCTAAATTGTTTTTTGGAAAATAAGAAGGAAAGTTTTATGAAATAAAGCTCTATGATGAATGGTATGAAATGAGGAAGTGGTTTGTGGCATTCATTCGGAAAGTATGAAATGGTTGAACCATTATTGTTATTTGTTTGGTTGCTGTGAGTTTTATTGCCGCTTCTAGTCGACGTGTTGATGGTTAGAGTTATCTCTAAGATGTCCGAAATCCCGAAGTTTAAATCGTCTGTTCATCTTGGTAATTCCTCTTGTATCTCATGTCCTTTTAATGAAACTTATTCTATCTTATTGCATGTTTCTTCGCATTTACATATAGCTTGAGTATAGAATTTCCTACTGGGCTAGTGTAGCTTAACAAAATCCTTCTTTTCAGGTTTTAATGCCAGGCAGTGGCTTGCATTATATCGTATGCTCTGTGTGGAAGATATTTTTGGAAGCCAATGAAGTCTAGCTATTTAATCGTCTTTGTAAATCTCCTACTTTGATTAAAGATGAATTTGTAACTAATTCATTTTGATTTCTTTTGATTAAACCATTTGTGATTTAATGACTTGTTCGTACTTATACTTAAATTAATTTGGGCCGTGGTGCCAATGATGTATTTCTCGAAATTTGGGGACTTCGTTTGTAAATAAGTAAGTGGGAAACTCATCTTGGGTATTATCTACCTTATGCGAGTATCTTTTATCAAAATGATTTATATATTTATGTTTAAAATCGAGGACGTGACACCGAACACCTAACACCTTCCCTTTATCATACTCTTGGTTCCCGTACTCGGAAATCTCTGTTTGTTTTTCCTTGTTTTAATAAATTAGGTGGCGGCTCTATTTTGATGATAACCGTTATCGTGTGGCGATATTCCTAGCCATGGGAATATCCACGATCTTGGTTTACAAAGTAGAACCAAATAAACATGATCAATCTGTATGGCAATTGCTTCGTTCATCCAATATAATGGAATAATGCCCCAAGCGTAGGGCTTAATACGTGAGTTGAAGCATAATAATCCGGAAGACTGGGATCGTACCCACGGGAATAATTATACAGCTTTGCTGGATTTGTAGAAGTAAGCAAGGCTTTCGGCTTTGTTTTGCTTTAAGCAGTGGAAATTAAAAAGGCTAACTTAAAAGCGAATTAACTAGGGAAAAGAGCAGGTTAGGTCTAGGAATTGTTAACACCCACAACTCGAGCTAAATCACATTTTTCACCCAATTACGCAGTTTAAGATAATTAAAGTTCCTAAACCGGAAGATAAAATGGTTCGATTACCAAGCTAGCTTTAGAATTCATTTGGTAAACACCTCGAGCGACAGAGCTCTAAGCATCATGTGTGGTAAGTAGGTGGTGCTCTTACCTACACATGATCAAAGAGGTTAACACCTTGGCAATTTGACAAACAAACCCGAACCCCACATCGATTTTAGAACCAAAGATTAAAACTTTATTGGTGAAAAACATAATTTTTACTCGAGCCATGAGGTGCCAATCACCCCATGACCTAACCCTTGAAAACTACTCACACATATCTAGAGAGATAAGAGCAAACAAAAATCTCACTAACATAATGAAATAACAAGACTAGAAGAAAATTGGATTAAATGATAGATCGGGAAAGTAACTACAACTTTAATGAAGACAAATATTCCAAAACAAAACTAATTAAGGCAGAAAATTAAATATTAAGAGGCTGAAAATGAAGAACACTCAAGAACAATTCAAAATGCAATGAAATCTAATCCTAGATCTAAAAGTTGTACAATTTTAATCTATTCTACTTGTTTCTACAAAATGACATCATCAGCTTTTATACTCCAGAGTTCGGTCACTGAATATTCCGCGAGATGCTCTAAAAATTCGCCCCTAAAGCCCTCGGCATCGATGGAGAAGGGCTTAGATTGCTACGCTAAAGGCTTCGGCATCGATGTAATGTATTTCTTTCCATCGATGCCAAGCACATTAGTGCCTTCCTGGATAAGCCCCTCGGCATCAATGTAACTTCCTTTATCCCATCGATGCCGAACCCATTATCCCCAGAATTTCAGCTTCATAGCTCCCAGCAGCTTCCACAGCACCCAACAGCTTTCACAGCATCTTATTTTCATTCTCTAAACTTAAGTAAAGATTGCATTTTAAATCTATCTTTTACCTTTTCTTTACTTTAATTTATTTAATGAAAATAAGGAAGTACCCCCCACCCCCCACCCAATTTGGAAACAATGGCATTACCAGAATTTTGAGATTTCAATCCAATCAAAATGTTGACCCCCAGCTTTTAGTGTAAAACAGAAAATAGCACACTTTTCTATCGAATAAATGGCTCAAAACATGACCTTAATCTTTGAATAAAACCTTACAAATTTGAAGTTGCTCTTAGAAAAATTCAAGAATTAATTATCGCAATTTTTTATCTCGAAAATTGATACTTTTCGAAAAGTGATTTTTCCATGCTTAGACAGATTTTCAGGGGCCGATAGGGTCTTCATTGGTTCCTCGGGTACTTAGACGCACTCGGGCCATCCATGACGTCAAAACATGCCTTATTCACACGATTTATCTGAAAGCACTAAAAACATACCTTACAAGTAAATGCAATTAAGAAGCAACTAGCTAAGCGATGAAATTAACTAAAACTAGAAACTAGCGCACCATCTATTGCATTATGAGGTGCTTATCAACAATACTTCGTTTGGGAGGTGCCTACAATCCGCTAATATAGTGGCCCGAGTTATTGTGTTTAATTTTATAATTTGATGGCATGGAGAAAACATATCTTTGGCTGATTTGACAAAGACAGAGGGAAGATACTCAAGAACCAAGAAACAATAGTGACGCGTTTTACTATTTCAACCGCATTTTTCCTTTTTACTTTTTTTTAGAATATATTGCTATTTCATGAGTAAATTAAATAGGCATCCTGTTTGGATAACTTATTTAGGTATCCATCCTGGTGGATTTGAATACTTATGTTCCCATTCTCAAATTGTCAAGTTGACCGATTATACTCCTAGTTACATATATATATATATATATATATAGAAATTTTCAAGTGAGGGATCCCTCATTTTGTTAGAATGAGAGACTTTCATTTTCCGATCAAATTTTGAAAATCTTAGCCACTCAATGTGTGCAGAACGTGATTTTAAGGGTATTAGTGAGAAATCAGCCAAAAAAATGACCGGAAGGGGCTTCATTCGAGCAATTTTTTTAGAACCGTTCAATGAAAATTGCTCGGATGAAGCCCTTCCCGGTCATTTTTTTTGCTAATTTCTCGCGGGAGCCCTTAAAATCACATTCTGATCACTTTGAGCGGCTCGGATCATCGAAATTCAAATGGGAATGAGATTTCCGCATTTTAATAAAATGAGGGATCCCTTACTGGAACCTAACTCTATATATATATAATCTATATTTTGCTTAATTATACACGGTATGTTTCCAACCACCTCCCCAATTCTCGGGATTTGACAAATCAGATTTGGGTTTTATAACTGGTATAGTATTTTCAAAACACCCTAAAACCTACCTCTTTCTCACATCCCTGGATCAAGATGGCGACCTGGAGACGGTGGCAGAGGATTGGAGCTGGTGAGTCCCACCGGCAGAGGTCCTCAACAGAACGAAAATAGCCCGTAAAAAATCGGACAGTCCTCACCGATGTTGAACCGCTTGACGTTACACGCGTGGCCCGGTGGGTGTGGTCGTGTAAGGGATCGGGTGATGGAGGAGAGAATGCCGACGTAGTCATTGGGTTGGAAGTGGCAGATAGCGTGAGCGGCGATGGAAAAAGGCAGCTGATCTCCATGTGGCGATGGAGGGAGTAATGAACGATGAGGTGTGTGTATGTATGTATGTGTATATATATATATACTGTAATTAGGTCTCTCTCTCTCTCTCTCTTCATTCCAAATAAAAATCGTAGAGCATCATATTCTATCTCATAACCCATATCAAAAAAACAGATTTTAGTTTGGGTAGAGATTGAAACAAATCTGGAATGGAACTACTTGATTTTTTTCTCTCTGGATCTTGGTTTTGTGGAAATTCTCCTCCTCAAAACCCCTTTGCAAGAAGCTCAAAGGAATTTGAGTTGGCCAAAATTTTGGGTTACAATGGGTATAATTGTAGGTATGATGTTTTACGATTTTTGTCATTTTCTTGAAAATAATTTGTCATGTTTAACCTCACTTGTATCATGTTTTACGAATTTTGTCATGTTTGTAAAACTTGTCATGTTTGAACTCACTTGTATCATGTTAGTAACATTTTGGTTATCTTTTTTTCTCCAATGAATAAAATTTGTCATGTTCGTGAATTGATCACGTTTTATCTATAATCCACAATTGAAATTTAAATTGCTCAAAACTTGTCATGTTCGAAATTTACACTATTCAAAAATTTTGGTAGCATCGTTTTCCATTCTCCATTTTGGTCGTTTTTTACCTTCACATTGGTCATGTTGCCATGTTTTGTAAATTGATCATGTTTTGTCATGTTTTCCGGCTTACACATTCGTTTTTGTAAGAGTCATTGAGGATGAAAAGATAAGTATTTAAACACATTAAGATGAGCACATAAATAAGTAGGGTAAAAAGAATGGCTAATTAAGTTCCCGCTATTTCATATCTTAAATGATTTTTGAAAGAAACTTTTTACGTATGTAAGTTTAAGTAAAGAAGGGATAGATTATATACTCTCAATCGATCTATAATTTTCACTTAATACGACTATGCTCACGATGACTACATTTTTATTACATATCACACAAGTTGCATCCATAGTATACAAAATCAAGGGCGGAGCTATGTTGCCCCCCTCTCCCGAGCATTCGAGTTTTAAAATTTTTGTTTTTTAATTATACACCTAATTTTGAATATTATTAATAATTATTCGCACATAGCTACTTACAATCTTAATAATTTTTGTTTAATTTGATAAAAAAAAGGTTATTTTACATTCTAATTTCTCAATTTTTCATAAATAAAAAATAAGAATGTGACAGTTGAAGACGTAACCTAAAGGAAAAAAAATAAAATGATTGGTCTAAGGCGTATACTTTAACTGCATTAGGCTAGAATCATTTTAATGTACAAATATAATGTATTGGAAAGCAAATATCTTATGATATAATAAGTAAAATCGGGGGTGCATGTTGTCTGCAAGGACAACATGCGTGTTGTCCCTCCCAAAACGACATAATTTTTTGGAACAAGCCCACATGGAGAACAACACCCTGTTTGGCACTCTTTTTTTTTTTTTTTGCCTTCCACCCACCAAAACAATCACTGCATGAAATACAGAATTTGGTTTAGCCAATTAAAAGATTTGGGTATATCTGCTATGAAAGTGTTCATATTAATTTGGTAAAGAAAAACGTGTTATCTGCTATGAAGTACAAATTTTTTTACCAAAAAATCAACAGCCTCTTCCATTTTGCAATCAAAGTGTTCAGATTGAGAATAACCTTAATTTTTACAGAGGTTTTCATATATAACTAAGTTTACGGAGGCCCAATTTCATGCGTCCAAAAGTGTTTTGGAATTTTAGGACGGTTCGGATTGAAAATCAATTTTGACGAGTAAAAAATATTTTTTGCTGGTCAAAATTAATAACACATCTCAATCATTCATTGCCGAAATGGACGGGTGAAATTGTGCGAAACCGTGAATAACTTATTCAAGGTTCCTAAGTGAAGAAATTTCTCTCATTCAAATTTGGGTTTTTTTTCTTTACCACCGAAACGGGGTCATTTTGGTGCGTACGTGAAAGGCAAAAAAGGAGTGTTAGTGTTAAACGAGGTGTTGTACTCTCCATGTGGGCTTGTTCTAAAACTACGTCATTTTGGGAGAGACAACATGCGCACCCCGGATTAATAATAAGTATACATTCCGATAAAAAATATATGTCTATTAAGCTGGCCCTTCCAGGGTCAAAATCCTAACTCCGCCACTGCAGACGACTAGTCATTTCATTATATATACTATTCATGATTGCAAATTATCATTAATTTGCCATTAGACAGAGCAGCTCCTCGAATATACTTTCATAAATGTCATTCATCACTCAAAAATTGTACTTGCATGCTTACAAAATACCCATTTAAGACCGGCCGGTTAAGTTGTTGATACTCTTATTTTGGATTTGAATCTAAACACATTTATGTTCAAATTCAATTTCGAAGTAAACAAATCTATTTTAATAAACTAATAAAACGTACAAACTATACAAGACTCAAGTAACTGGTATGTTAACCCTTTTTTCTTGATTTGCATATTTTTATTTTCGGATGAGGTGGAAACCATGGGGTTTCTGCCTCCCATTGAGATTGTGGGCCCCCCAGTTTGCTCATTGCGCTAATGTCTGCACCGTTATCTTGTAGGGCCTGCAAAGTAATGTATTCATGCAAGAAATAAGATTTATCGGACTTTGATAGGTAAATCAAAAATTAAATTTTGATGATTTATAAAACGGACGGCCATGGACATTTTAACTTAAAAACTATTGACAGAATCTAGGCCGTCCGTTTTATAAACCAATAATTAATTTTTGATTTATCTATAGATGTCCGATAAAGCTGATTCTTTTGCGTGAACCCAAAATTCTACAAACCCTACAAGATAAACGGTTCAGATAATTACTACAATAAACGCTCGATAGGACTCATAAATGGCATTGGCCCTCTGGTCATAAGTTTTTGTCTCTTTGTAATTACCAAACTGTAACCTTCTTTTATGACGGTTGAATCACACATCTCATGCATAAATGTTACACGCAAGGAGCCTTTGGCTCAACAACATCAGAAATGCACTTAAGTGTTTGAAGAAATGGGGTCACAAGTTGAACTCCTCTTCAAATGTTTTAATCGAAAGTATTCTAACAATACCGAATTTTGCCAATTAAACAAAAATATTACTGTGCAACTCTTTCAATAAAAGCTAGATTATGACCAAACTTATGTCCGATAAACGTGCAAATATCTTACATGTTTACCATTTAATTGATGTCACACACATAAATGTTAAAATTAAATTCTTAATCACGCTTTTGGACCGTCACCCAAATTGGCAGACTATAAATAAACAAAAACATCTCACACATTCAAATTCAAAAAAGAGAAAAAAAGCAAAAGACAAAAGAGAAGACAGAAGCAAAACAAAACAAAAGAAAAGCAAAGCAAAAACAGGACAGTGGAAAAGTGAAGAGAGCATCACTTGATTCTCTCTCTCTCTCTCTAGACTTCCCTTCTCTCTCCTCACTCCCTTCGGCAACCCACGTTACTCACTCCACAGCAGCCACCATATTTAACAGCGCTTTCGTTTCTAGCCATGGCATCAGAGTATAAGGCAGTGGCGATAACAACAATATTCCTCTCGTTAATGGCGGTGCAGTTGTCGTACATGAGGGTGGCAGCAGCGTCGTGGTGCGTGGCTCGGAGCGACGCCATCAGCCCGGCGCTGCAGACGGCGCTGGACTACGCCTGCGGAGCCGGAGCCGATTGCTCGCCGATTCAGTCGTCTGGGCTGTGTTTTCTGCCTAATACGATTCAGGCCCATGCCTCTTATGCCTTCAATAGTTATTACCAGCGCAAGGCTAATGCCCCTGGTAGCTGTAACTTCGGTGGAACTGCAACCGTTGCCGAAACTGACCCCAGTTAGTCACCTCTCTCTCTCTCTCTCTCTCTCTCTCTCCGTGTGCATGTGTTTTTAATTTTTTGGCATCTATAAATTAGTATATTTTATCAGCACCTCGTGAAATATAATAACTCCTCTTTTAAGGTGTTAATTGTAGCCAGAACTGTTCGATATGCATGTATGCACAATCACCGGAACCCGCCCTAGACATTTGAAGGCCATATGCGAAGTCACGATATGGTGCCATCTATTATTGTTATCAAATTCAAAATACATATATACCTATGTACAACATATATTTTTCTTGTTGCTTTTAGTGAATTTGAGTTTGTAAAAACACTTAAACGAAACATAACAGAAAATATTAAGAAAAAAATAAGAGGACTAAAGTGTGTGACTGAAGTTTTGCATGGAAAATATAGCTATATAATTTGTTTGCATAGCTGTTATCATTTTTTTCACAGTTGCTCCGTGGTGCCATTGCACATGTAAATCCATTTCGGCTGAATTCAAATTTCAGGAGGCAAAAATTCAAGAAGAATTTTTTTCCCAACTATTTTGCCACTAAAAGCTTAAAGAACAATGCCCCACCGCTGGTCCAAAGGCAGAAAACTGCTGATATTGCGGGCTAACCCTCCCCCCATAAAATTTGTCCGGTCCGCAAAACGAGGATTCAAAAACAGTAAAATTTTTGCAAGAAAATTTCAACAATTTATTAGATATCATCGAGTTCTTTTAGTTTATTAAAAAAATTAATTTTTTTCTTGAAAGAAATGCATATTTTTTCTTGAAAGAAATGCATTATTTTTTAATTTTTGTTTTGGCAGACCGGACAAACTTTATAAGACGGAGGAAGTAATATTTACTTGGAGTTGGGGGCCCTATTTTGGGGCAAAAATATGGGAGCTTAAGGCAATGGCTTCTTGGGTCTAGCCATAGGGCCGGACCTAAGGATCACATACATCAAACAGTTGTGAACACTATTAATTGTTTCCCGAGGAGTTGTAAAAAATCGTGCTCCTAGCATTGCTCATTTAGATTACTCTCTCTCTTTTTCTTTTTCTTTTTTCCATTTTTATGTTTGAACAAGATATTCATAAATAGATTTGCTGAAATTTAGGCACACTTTATTGGACATCTTTATTCTTTACAACTAGGTAGATGTAATCATCGTATTTTTTTCCTAATATTTTATTTTTGCTTTTTCAGGTTATGGATCTTGTGTTTATCCGTCGTCTCCGAGGTACACCTTTAGTTTTAGTCCCCTTTTTTCCATTTCCACAGTTGTTGATATATTCACCTCTTTAATGTGCACAAGCCTCTCTATATCGAACTTTTAGCTAAAATAGAGGGTGATTTCACAAAAAGGAGGGTGCAACAGCGTAGCTATCAAACTAGGCATTTTACGAAAATGCTACAGTACATCTCAAAAGAAGCTAGGCATTATAGCAAAGGTAAACATAAACATTCTCTCTCTCCCATGCAACCCTCTTCTTCTCTCTCCTCCAAGAACAAAGCCCAGTAATTAATTATTAAAAAGAAAGTTAGAACATTATGCGGGTAGCTGTGATAGTATAGAGAGATTGCAAGAAGACACGAACAGCTTTTGACTAGCTAAAGTACAAAACAGCAGATTTGAATAGGGATTTTGCCTAGTCACTTGTGTACATTACCAAAATAGCAAATGCATTTGCCTCTGTGTTCGTAAAAAAAAATACAAATATTGATGAAAAAAATACTATCTTTTTTGCTTTAGATCATTACTCCCTCTATCCCAATTTAATAGTCTTTCGTTATATTCTAACCGGTTAAAAAACTAGTTATATATTTAAATTCGTAATGAATATTATATCAAATATGGATCTTGTTTGATAGGTGTCGATTAGTTCTGTCATACAATATTTTTGAAATCACATAAAATATTATAAATTACAATATATAATCAATTGAAAAGTGACACAAACTCCCAAAAAGAACTATTAAATTGGGACAGAGGGGGTGTATTTTATTTCTAAATTATAAATTGTTCTGGTCGAAACCAATGACTAATCTAAAATATTTGCACAAATATAACAATCAAGAATTCAAAAGAGGTTGATAGAAGGACTTCAGACCGGGCTTAACAACCCTCCCCTGGGCATAACCATAGGGAATTCAGACCCGCGGCAGGCCCCGAAAGTGACCAAAGAGCCATAGCAACTACTGCCCCACCAATGACTACTGGACCACAATTAGGCTTCGTAGGAGGACCAAGTTCGAGAGGGCGTCGTTAGCACGATTCAAACCGGTCGTGACCTCTAGGCCACCAAACCTATGGGAGTGAATCATGAGCCACTAGGCTACTACGTACCTTGGTGGTAAAAATATTGTTCGCTTAATTTAGGGAACGCGAAGTGCAATGAAAACTTGAACACTAGCATGAAAATAAAAACATCAAATTTTATTTGATGGTTGTTAGAGCTCTGCAAAGACCACAAACCGTAGAACGCTCTCCCTGATCAACAAATCCAGGTGGTTGTTCCATGTATACCTCTTCGAGCACGTCACCATGTAAGAAATCATTCTTGACATCCAATTGAAACAAGGGACAATTAATTAACCAAGATTAGCGGCCAGAGAAATAAGAAGCCAAATAGAGGTAATTTTGGTGACTGGGAAAAAAGTTTCTGCATAATCAACTCAATATGTTTGCGTATAGCATTTGGCCACAAGGCGTGCCTTGTACCATTCAACAGTCCCATCCGTATTGTATTTGACCATAAAGACCTACTGACAACCAACAGTAGATCTGACTTTTTTGGTAGGAGAGGAATCAACTCCCAAGTGTCATTCTCATGGAAAGCAGACATCTCAGCCTCCATTGTTGTCTGTCACTCAGACAAAGAAATAGTCTCATGTATAGTGTTAGGGACATCTATAGAGGAAACTCATGAAGTGAAAGCGAGAAGAGGAGGAGATAACCAATTATAGGCGACATAGTGAGAAATTTGATGAGTAGTGCACGCGCGAACGAGTACCTTTACAAAGAACAATATGAAGTTCAGGTGAGGGTAAGGGCGAAGAACGACTAGATCTTTGGACAGAGGAGGCATGGTGGCAGACACTTGTGGAGCGAATGATACTTGCAATCGACGAACATAAACCTACAAGGGTTTCACAGATGGTGGGTAACACTTATACCCTTACTGAGCAACGACATAGAGGCTTGTCCAAAAGCCTTCAAAAACATAACTCTAATATCATATTTAGCATCCAACTCAAAACCAATTGACAATGAATGGATAAATCGCACATGCTCATGTACTAGGTTTGGATGTTATATTTAATCAATATGGAACAAATTCTAACAATGTAGTAAGTTGTTTATAGGGGAGGAAAAAACTGAATGAAATGATTACACTGAGTAGTAGATAGGATGGGCAATGAGATTCATAAAAGCTTGTATTGGATTCTACAAGTTTGTAACAAGATTTCGAACCTCAATAATGATATTGGGAAAATTGTTTGAGACATATGTGCTATTCCCATTTTGTTTGTGATTAATCTCCTACCCCGGATTTAGCAAATAATCGTCTAGATTTAATGTATACTTTGTTCGTAGTTCGATGATTTTATCAGAGAGTAACTAGATGCACACTCTTTTTACAAGTGCTTTTTATTAAGAAATAAATAAAAAATAGAACCTAGTCAAGAAAATACATTACTTGTTGATTTGATTGAAAACTGCGACTGTTGAAAATGAACAAACAAAATGGGATTGCGGGAGTTATTTTGTATCGCTAGTAATTAACGGTCTTTGATTCTTAAAAATTGTAGCACAGCGGGAGGAACAACGCCCGGAACAGGAGCAGGAGGAACAACACCCGGAACTGGAGGGACAACGCCCGGAACGACACCAAGGACTCCATCTTTATTTGCACCACCCCCGCCGGGAACCACCGGGCCGTTCTCCGGCAACAACGGAGGTCTCACACCCGGTTTGGGACCTGTCACCAACACCAACAATTCTAAAGCTTGTTTGGAGTTGTCAATGCTCAAAGTCTTGATTTCGCTCTCTTGCTCGATTCTTGTGTCGTTCGTATGGCAGTTCATTTAGGTTTAGGCCATTTTGAAGCGGAAGAAGACTAGGTTTGCTACAGTTTTGGTAGAAATTGGGGCCTTCTTTCGATTAGAATAGCATTTGATCTTTAGCTTCATTTTGTGCTCTGACGGTAAAAAAAGTTGTTACCAAATTAACTAAATAACAGCTGATTTGAAAAAGTTTTTTTTTTTTTCCAACTTTTTTTGGTTATGCATTAGGCATGCAGTTCTAGGTTTAAGTGGATCATTGAAACTCCATCCAAATGTAGATGTTTCAAATTCAATTCAATGGTTGGGCAGTTCTACGTTTAAGCGAATCCTTCAATCTCCATTCAATCGTAGATGTTTCAAATTCAATTCCGCGGTCCATTTCAAATGCTGTGGTTGTCTATTAGCATCAATCATGGATTCATTACTATGGTAAATTGTAATGCATAGAACACAAAGAAGCAGGTTGTGTGTGGATTTAATTGCTATTAGGTTCTGTTTGTATCATCGATAATTCGGACACGACCTTAACAAAGTTCGGGTTCCATGATATTGAAAGCTTTAATTCCTTTGAGATGAGGTGGCTCAACCACCCCTTTGAGATCTTCGTAAATTGTAAGAGAACATTTCAAAGTGATTCTGGGAATCCAACTGATGTCCAAATGGTCCCATTTCTAACTTACAATTTCCAGAACAGATTTAAATCTAGGTTTATCATCCTAAGAATAATACTTCGCTTGCAGTTGAAGCCCATGCTGTGGCTCTCAGCATCTTTCATACAGTATTGTAAAAGTCGCTAGGCATTAGTCTTGCAGAGGGGCCGTGGTGGGACCTAGTGCCTAGGGGGCCAACTAGTCGGTCGCCTAGCACCTAGCATCCGACTAGTTGGGCGCCTAGCCGTTTCCATCTATCCCTTGGGTAAACAATAGAAGGGTAAAACTCAATGAAGTTGCATTCATGTACAGAAAAAGGAGGGGTACAGAACTAGAAGGCAAAGAGAATCACTTTGCACTGTATTAGGTCATATTTGTCAAGGGATAGGGATATGGAATTACTGAATACTTATACGCATTCACTTGCTATATGTTTGAACAAAAGGAAAAAGATTAAATCCGGGGTAGGGGATTACTGAATACTCATGTACAAGATTTCTTTTCTTCTCATCTTATCTTTCCCACATATATTAGAACTACTGGTATTATTTTGCATGAAGTTGTCGACATGCTCCCCACACTGAAAACAATTATCAACAGACTTATTTCCCTCCATTCGTAGTACTTCTGTGATTTATCAAACTGAAAAACCATCTCCTCCCCCTGCTCAAACCACCCATTTTCAGCTTAAACGGAGGGCAAAAAAAGACTTGTACGAGCATGGAAAGGCTGAAAATGAAGATTTTTTATTTTCAACTTTAATAGTCTTTTAAAACACTTTTTTTTTTTTTTTGGTTATTTCTGTTACAAATTGCTCAATGGTACTAATCCATGTATCCAAGAATGTGGAAGGTAATGGCCACAATAACCAAATGCACCCCTGATACTTGACCACCTGTGCTACAAAATATTCTCTAATGTCTGTCTTTCAAGGCATTTTGCTTGCAACTTATTGGAACTCATTAACCTGATGAAGCCACAAAAAGGGTAGGTCAATTGCAGGCATACATACTAAGGCTGAAGTTGGCCTAATGATTCCAAATGATTTATTATTGTGTTTTCTAAACTTTTTTAAGGTTTCGCTGTGAATTTCTTGCTTTTACAATTCTCTTTTCTGTACTTTTTTTTTTTTTTTTTGAAGTTTTGGTCAAAAGTTCACTAAATGCGTGAATAAGCTACGCATTGAAAAGACAAGTTAAGGCAACCCACACTCACCGTAAGCATGGATGAAGAAAAACCATAGCAGCATATCATAATTCAGAGCAGCATATTGTCAGTTATCAAACACTATTCATGTTATTGTTTATGGTTGGGTTTTACAGTTAGAAAGAATTTTTCTTCATTTTTGCCTAGTAAGCTTCATTTCCGTTTTCTACTTACATTTACTGATTACCTTTCATTCCACTGGGCACCTATCAGGTTGCCTTACAATGTAGATCTGATCTCCAACCATGTTGTACATGTCTTGATTCCGATACCATGACCATAGCGCATGGGTTTCGTTCTTCACCTGCCACAAAAAATTGCCAGTTTCAAATTCTAGCATTGTCATGGCCAGATTTTAAGTACTGGACGAATATGGTGTTACCATTGCAAGAAGGCAGAATAATAGTCACTCAGTACCCCAAGATTAGATAGGTTAAGCCATCTAACTGTAACTATAGTCTAATTGAAAGTATTTCATATTCGAAAACTCTATGGCTTGTTTTTTTTCTTGTTAAGAATCATGTTACTAGTTACTACATGCTACTACATTTTTCTCCGTGAAATACATGGCTTTTCCAAAGTAGAAAGTTCAGCCATACCATCTAAGGCTTTCCTCTATCTCCCATTCTGAAAACATGTGTGCACGACTGAAGTCTATGGCTAGTGGAAATCTACAAGCTGAAATATTATCCACCCAATCGTAACATTCGTAGTTAATTTCTGTCATAACTCACTACCACTAGTTTTGGATTTCGTATTTCACATTTTACTCTTCAAAGAGTTTTTTTTTTTTTTTTGGTAAGTCACTCTTCAAAGAGTTACTGACCCTAACAATTGGTTGTGGGCAGAACATTTCGAGTGCCCTGCAGATTTGAACGACTCATATAGCTAGAGGCTCCGAAAGAGCTCTTACACTTGTTGAGGATGTGGCAAGAAAATGGCTTCACTACTTATAGAGCAAAATTTGGCTCAACAATGGTAAAACAGGTTTTTGCCAGAGTTTTATTGTTTTTAGGATCCCTTATAAAAACTTTCTCTGGAAAAATAAAAGGGAAACCAGTGGTTATGTAATAATATCATCCCAGTTGTATTGACTAGGATCCTTGTGTCCTGCCCAGTACAGTTGGGTAAGAACTTCTTAGTGCCATGGCAAAGAAAAGAACAAGTTCTGTTCTGTTCTGTTCTGTTCTGGTTTTTTTTTTTTTTTTTGGCCGGGACAGAATGTTTGATCGCGTGATTGCAAGATAGTGATTTGACTAATATTTTATATCATGGCAGCCTTTTCTAAGAAGAATTTCCCCAATCATTTCAAACGGCTAAATACTTACACTGGTCTCCTCAATAGTATCTTCTGAATGATTTATCAAGATCATTTGTATTTCATCATACTTGAGTAAAATGGCCAAAAATGTTCATTGCAGTGCGTTGGAAAGAAATTTGGGTACCTCTAGAATCCCATGGCCAAAGCTAGTTTCCCTGAGTGCACTGTAATCAGGCTGCCTATCCCAACAGAACCCACCGGCTGCTGGGCCTGAGGTAAAATTGTATGCACAGAATCCACCCATAAAATCTGGTGTGGTGGACGGGTCAGGACAATTACCCAGTTCGTCAGCATGAGGTATCGCCATCTTTTCTCGGTTACCACCATCACCAACTGTGATATAGACAGGACCACATGGATCCAAGGTATAGTTATATACTCGATTGGACCTCTCATATGCATGGACCTGTCAATTTCTGCAGCATAGTTAGAACCATTGCCACTCTAAACATGTACTCAGTTGCAAATGCACAAACCAATACGTAAATCTAAAAGATACAAAATTGATGTACTGCTTGTTTGCTTTATGTACACAATATTAATTTTCCTTGGAATTACATGTACATCATTAATTATCGTTATTTTTACAAATATGGGGAAGCGGCAATTGCACCAACAAACAGTTCATGCACATGCCCCAAATTATTTCTTACTCCAGTGATGTTGAATTCAGATGACGATGCGGACTTTAAGTCATAAAATGGAAAGCTCATATTCTAATATGAGGTATTGCCAGTAAGAAAAATATGTCCTAAAGGTCCAGTTCGACTTCGCAGCATCTTACAGGTTGTTGGTAGTATGCCATCTTGTCATAAAAAAGATTATCAGTATGACAATAAGATTACTGGTATGACAATTCTTACCATGTTTACAGTAAATTGCTTCTATGAAACATTGGCATATTTTACTAGCTCACCCATGTCACAAATGGCTGAAAGAAACATAATCAATGCAGGTTAATCACCTTCTTTTGACCGGAACAAAAAAAAAAAAAGTATGATTGTTGGCAGATACGAATGTAAATAAAAGCTCTATAAGAAACAAACCACTTTCCTTCCATTCCGTATGAGCCAATGAAAAAGTGCTTAACTGTGATAATGCATGTGAACATAATTAGGAAAGTATTGTTTCAGAATGGTTGAACAACAAAGTTTCCTTAGGAGGACAAAAAAAAAATTTGTCAAAGGATCTTCCAGTCTACTTGGGTCTGTCCTAGGCCAAAAAAAACCATTTTATGCAAAAGTATTCCTTATCAAGAAGTTTCACAAGGAAAGGTCAAAATCTGAAGTAAGTAAATAAAAATCAAGAGTGGTAAACTTAAATTACAATGACCAAAAAAAAAACACTGAGGTTTTCATTTACCAGATAAGTTTTATTCAGTCCCTAACCCTTCAATCTAAAACTGTAAAACATTGAAGATCAAGACGAAAAGGTTCGACATTTTCGACTTGAAAGTGATAATTTAAGAAAGAGAGTGAAGCAGATAGATAATCTTAGTCTAGGGTTAATTTTGGAGAGAAGGGAAGGTTACACCGCGGAGGCTAGAGCTGAACAATGGGTTTGCTCCAATATGTCAAAGTAGGGCAACCTAGATGGGAGAATCACGAAAATATAGTTTTATAAACTTCAGGTTGAAGCTGCATTGTTCGTTATCATTTGAATAAGAGGTCAGTCAAGCTTCAAAAGATTTGCGTGCCAAGATCTTAAAGATGGGTGCAGGAGTGTCTCTTCAACTTCTTTCACTCACATTAATCATATTAGAATCACAGTCCGTAACAAACACCATTATAGACAAACAGTACTCAATGAAAATAGGCACTTACATGTCCATTAAACACCAAGTCGACAGCGTATTTGTAGAGAAGTTCTTCCATTGCTACCTTCATGCACTCTGCCTCTCTATAGTGTGCCTTGTAGGTGCTGTACCAAGGTGGATGCCAAGTAGCTACCAACCATGGAGTCACTTTTCTGTCAACTTTAGCAAGGTCTCTCTCCAACCATTTGTATTGATTTCCTATGACGGGATTCTGGGAAGTTAGAGATCTCCTTAGCTACTGCCTACTGGCATATATTTTAAACATAAGTGACACTTGGTGGTGAGTCATGACTCCAAGATTTCTTGGTGGCTAATTTGAATTTTCAGTATCCACAGTCTAATAAAATCAAGTGAACCTCTACAGTCTACAGGATAAAATTGTCCAAGAAATTCTTTGCTTTAACTTAGTTCAGGTTTACTGAATTTTATAAGACCAAAACCTAATCAGAAATTGTGCAAGATTGAAACATTTAGAGCGAACCCTGATTAAACTACCATCTTCTATTAAATTGAATCAATAATTGTAGAACATTCCTTAAAAGCAGTTGCTTAAACTCAAACATACAATAAGCGACATAATCGTATCCTTACAAATGTAAAGGTTGACAAATCGAAGGGAGGCTGAAGTTTTATGTTTACCTAATTTATTGTAATCAATGTAGGCCCCAAGCATTATGAAATGTATGCCCCCAGCATTGAAAGAATAATAGAATGTGGACAGAGATTCACTTTCCTCGGACGGGAATGCAAATCGAGAACTGTAAGCTGCAAAGGTCACATTTCCAGCCTGTAGTTCTAGTTCATGGTTTCCTTCTACCACCATCATTGGAACTTTGGACACCAGAGGCTGCATAAACCTGAAATTAACATATCCCATAACACATGCATAACATACATTGCACTTAATTGCAGTAAAAGAAATATCTAAATATAAAAAGAGCTAAAAACAACACAAAGAACCCTATAGTAAGTAGAACCAAGCAATGGTTGTCAGGTGTTAGTGGTTGAGTTGAATCTAGGGGAGCAATCCACCTGAATAAACGGGAAGCATGTACCATGTCCTGGCTGGGATATGGCATTTATGTTTCTTCACTGCTTGGCAAAGGTTTCCTGACACTCAATATGGTTTTGAGTGTTCATAAGCATCTAAACAACTAAGCAATAGCTTTGACATGCCTTCCGTGCCAAGAACTATTTCAAATCTTCAAAACCGGTGTTTACAAGAACTATTTCAGTTTCACTACAATACCCATGTCTGATGGACATGACAAGCGCTAGTGTAAGGGAAATAAGTGACGATGTATCCCATCTGGACATTTGCATCCTCTATTTCCTACAATATTTGAAGAAAAATAGGCTCACATTAGCTAGAAAAGAAATATTTTGAGCCTTCCACCAGGATGGGACATAAAATTCCATGTTTTTTAATCCCTTTTGATTTTGATTCAAGTACATTTGTAATGACACGCTACGCAGTAGCTAAGAATATCATCTGATGGAGTGATGGTAATACAATGAGTTTCAGGATGTGTTTCTGTACTATACCAAACCTTTGGACACAAATCCCAACATCCCAAGATAAAGTTTCAGAAGGTCTGACACCCAAACATGGACAGACACACGCATTGAGACTTGTACCAGGAAACACAGTTCTGAACCGTACCACATACTTCTTCAAGTATTATAGGAGAGATCAAATGTTCTTCATTATGTTGTCTAATCATTGCTTATACTTACAATTAGTTTTATAAAACATGGTGAACTAAATAAATAGAAAGGAGAAAAATTAAGCTGACTATGAGAATGACATACTTGAATGTTACCTGCCCCAATAATCCCAACGAGGCTGATACGTCTCATGAATGGGAGTGTTTGCAAATGAACAAGAGTAACAGTCGGACCCAGTACCATTTGTGAGATATAAGTTAGCATAAGTAACATCCCCGACTAATAGAACAAGATCAGGACTGTTTCTCATCAAGTGGCCAATTGTTGAAGTGGTATTGTATGTAAGGCCCGTGTCTCCCACTACTGCAATCCTCTTTGGATAACTCCTTGGACCAGAAACAGGCATTGTCTTAAAATAGAACACATTGCTCATTGCTGGTATAGAAGGATCTCCGCATTTATAATAGTACACTGTATCAGGCTGCAACCCTGAAAAAACAAAGTGGACAACCTCAAATATCGTGAAGTACAGAAGTCTTGACACCATAATAAAAGCTAAATATTAATAAAGGACATACTTCAGTTTGGTTATTCTTCTCTGAAGAAGTCAACTGTAATGGATATGATTTGCATGATTGTTAGAAGTATATTATTGCTTGAATAGTGGCGGAGCCAGGATTTCGATGCCAGAGTGGCACCATTCGATGGGTCTACTCATGTTCTTGCATGTTGTGTGCAAAAATGTGATAAATACCATAACATGTAAGAGAGTTTTTGTTTTGTATGTGTTATTGCAAAACTACCATCAAAGCTGGAATATAGGTACCAGGGCTCGCAAATGCTTCGTGTCAACAGAACTATATGTGCAGCTTGTTGGAGATGCCTAGTATTGTCCATTTCCCAAATACCTCAAGCTTTTGGGGCGATTGATGATTTATCGTAGTACCAGAGCTCAGGCGAGGGGAAGGTCATGGGTTCAAGTTTCTTTGTTTGTATCTATTTCCCATTTGATTATGCTTCTCTATTCTTGCCGCACATTATCCAAACTTCAAAGTATGCTTCTAGAAACTATAGCATGATCTTGTGCGAGAGTATGTTAATTTCCGTCAGTTTGTATAGACTCAGGGCTGCCATTTGGTTGTTCTACTCTGACAAAATGGTTATAACATCTAATTTAATGGCAAAGTCTACATGGATCATAGGTGTCTATATCTATGTCCACAAACCTTGAAGCTGAACTAAGGATCCCAAACTCAATCTAAATCCTAGTAGAAACTGCAACGTAGAAACCTCATACAATCGTCCATAGGATCCCCCCAAGGCCCCTACCATAGTTAAAAAGGGAAAACAGTGGGAGCTGGGGCAGACAAAGGAAGAAGCTGACTGAGCTGAGTAGAAATAGTATTCCCTGTTTGCTTGCTGTTTTCAAAAACAGTTTTACACAACACTTCCTAAAAAAATTGTTTTCTTAAAAAGATAATTGCTCATGGTTATCATATAGTAATCGTTTCTTTTTTTAATCTTTTTTTTTTAGCTGAAATGGATATTAAAGAAAACAAAACAAAAAATATATATATCGGTGCATTCTTAAAATAGACGTTCTGAAAAATTTCCTTGAGAGCAAGTTTTTTAACCGTAACAATCCAAAAGTGTTCTTGAAAACTGATTCCGAAAAAACAATTAAACATTCAATTGGGAATATTTACTCTTAGTCCATGGGCCTTTCAAAGAAACCAAGTGTAACATAATTAGAGGAGAAAAACTTCTACCAACCATCCATCGCTTGCAATAACTTCCAGAAACTGATAGGATATTAGAATCTTAACACCTTTAGCGGAGGCACTTTGAACGGAAAAATCAACCGACATTAATGTGGCCGGTAATAGTTCCAGTTAAATGTAAATGCTCATGCACATAAACTGACTATGTAGTCTGGTGTCAATCAGAAACTTGAGAGTATCAAAGGAATAAAGCACTTCTAGTAATAACCAAAATGAGCACTTCATTCTTCAGGGATTCCCCTTTCAGAAGGTATCTTTGGTAATCTTTGATGCTCAATGGACATGGCCCATTCCCACTTCTCTAAAGCCAATTTTTGAGCCTAGTTCCACTGTTGAAGATAAAGTTTTATGGGCAGTTTCTCCCACTTCCACATATTCTGCTGCAACTACGTGGAATGCCATTAGAGCCCATGGCCGTATTGTGCATTCGCATAAATTAGTTCGGTTCCCTACATGTATATATACACATAGTTTTATTCCATGGATGGCCGTGGAAAAGAAGCTCAGAATCATAGATAAACTCAGTAATTGGGGGGTTATTCCATCATCTTTAGCTCTCTGTCGGCAGGAACTACACACTGCATCCTATATTATTTCTGGCTGCACGTACTCCAGGAATATCAGGAAGCACGTCTATCATTTAGGTGGAACCTCTAAAGAACAACATATTGGGATGCTGAGATTTCATGTCTTGTGGGGATAATATGATGGTTCTACATTTGGCAAGAAAGGAACTCTTATTCCAAGGCATTAAAAAGTCCTATCTCGCTGTACTATAGAAAATTTCTTTGATGCTTATATTAGGAGTTCCCAGTTCTCTTCACCAACTCCCCTAACCAAAAAATGATTTGCAGCCGTTGGTGAATTCCCCATAAGATTTTTGCCTCAGCTTTTTAGCTGAGCTTAGTTCCTTTGTTTGTTGGTTTGGAAGGTTTGCCTTGGCTCTTGAAAGTTGTTTTTTGTCAATCGCCGTTCAAAAAAATGTTTTGTCAATGAATTTCTTATTCACACCTAAAAAAAGTACTTCATAGGAAAACTTATTTGTATGCCTTATGCGCAAGTTAACATAAGTGGATTCTTTAGTGTGACATGAATCCCCCTCAATCGGAATGTTTTGAAAAATCTAGATTAAATTTAAAATTTTGGGAAAGTTCAGAATCTGAACTGGTGATGATACCTGTGAGACGGACGTGGTGTATTATTCCAGAAGTGTAGTTCTGAAGGCCTTCAAAAGGATAAAGTTGACTGTAGATGAGAGAATGGCCAGTCGCTTGACGAGTCAATGCAAATCTCACCCTCCCATAGTAAACAACACTTGCAATCATATCAGGGTCATATGGTTTAATGTTATCGCCGATTTGGTATTCCCCTGCAATGCAATTTAACTTAACTTTCTCAAATAACTGGCATCCAATGTCTTTCCCGTACGCATTTGAAAGCAGCAGATCAATTACAATATGTTCAGATGCTTGCCTAGTGCTTAATTTTTTGAGATTGAGCAATTTCATTCTACATCAACCATGTATGTCTATATGAACAACGATTTAAGCCATGTCAACAGACTTAATCAAACAGCAGAAAACGAAATCATTTCACAGTTCCTTTAGGGCTATCTTCAAGCGCATATAACAAATTTTGAGAATGAACATTTATTCCATGAATCATCTTTTCCCATTCATGAATCACCTTGTTTTATTTGAATTACTTTTGAAGCAAAAACATTAGTATTTTCTAATCGGAAAGCAACCCTATTTTCTAATCGGAAAGCAACCCAAGCACTGATTTAACCTAACAGTGAACTATGAAGTTAACATTATATTATAATAAAAAACAGTTCATTGAGGCATCTATACAAACATTCAGAAGTAGCTTCAAGAAAAAAGAAAAAGAAAAAGAAAACTAGCCAGAGGAAGATGGACAACACTAATCACTCTTGTTTATAGTTTAAATTGCCTTTTAACCAATATACTATGCGCACCGAAGAAAAACGAACTGATAGGGTACTGATAGCTGCAAGGGACCCACCTTAGGGTTCCACACAAAGAAATCCAAGGCTGCATTAATAAAAAATAGAATTTTTCCAGTTGATTTGTAAAATTTACCCAATTGAGCTGAATTTTATAAGTTTACTCAAAAATTTATTTTAAAACTGAAGAACACTTCGTGTAGCACCCAGAAGTGGGCCCCACTCAGTCATCGACACAGCATAGCCGGGGGAAAAACTTGTTTTCCTGGAAAACAGGCCAACCCATGAATTGATTCCATTTCTTAACCAATGCATTATAATACACCAAAAACCCAACTCAGATGCCACATCTTCTAGCTCTATTCTATCTCTTCAAATTTAATTAAATCCCAATCGCATTAAGGATGAATAAAAAATTGGAAACAAACATACCAGTGATCCAAGAAATCCAAACAGAGTCATAAGTTGAGGAGAGGGAGACAGACATTTGCTCAGGCTCAAACCCTACAACCGTCCTCTGCACGCGCGGATCATTTTCCGGCAAATCTACTGCCCCTCCACGAAAGCTGTTGTCAAGTGGAACCGTCACAGGCTTGAAGGGTCCTTCGAGGGTCGTTGGAATTCCTTTGCCACGAGCTAAAACAAAGCTAACCAGAAGAAACAGAGGAATCCCAATTGTCATGGCTGCGCCTAGAGCATACATGAATCGATCCTCGATCGAGAGAGATTAAGGGGTAATATATAAAGGAGGTGGAAAAGGGTTCTTAAAAGGGAAAAGAATTTGTTGGATGGATGGAACCATTAGAGCATATACTGCGATTCCTATTCCTAGGGTATGTGTTTGTTTTCTTGTTTCACATGTATAGTGCCATTGTGTACATATGTATCTAACATGTGTATGCATGGGGAGAGGAGAGGAAAGGTGGGAAAGAAAAAGGGTTTGTTTGTTGAAAAGAGAAAAACTACAGAGATAGAAAGTGACCAAGGTGAGGGCGGGTGGTAGTGGTGGGACATTCCAGCGGTCACTGGCAGTTAGCCCGAACGGCGAGAGAGAGAGAGAGAGAGCTGGACTGAGCCCAGTCCAGTCTTGATCTTGTCTGACTTTGGTCCAGTTTAGGCCATTCTGAGCCCACTTGTTCTTGAGAACCATAACCTGTATCGTCATCTAGTAGCTCTCGCAGTAAACTTGGTCCATTACTTCGATAATTGCACGGCACAACAAATGATTTTAGTGGTGTGGTTAGAGGTGGTTCTTCTAAAGTTACTGTATTGAGACTTTCCTCATTTTCTTGTCTCACTTTTGAATGCAATGTATTTTTAATGAACACTTTCAGTTAGGATACACGATGAATTGTGACGATTAGACGATGAAATGACTTACGAGCATAACGATATTAAGGAATGGAGATTTCTCGAAATTAGATGCATACAAATCTCACAACTACATGGAACTTTGAACGAATATTAGAGGCCTATGATCCAATTTTCAAACCGGGGACCTTCTTTCTTTTCTTTTCTTTTTTTTTTTTACAACGGAAAAGAACAGGGGACTCTATATACGCATCATATGAAAGGGATGGATGACACCTCACCTTCCACACAAAACCTAGTTTAAGAGTCAATTTTCTCATTCATTCCATAATGGATTTTGTTGATTCTTTCAGTGGTTTTTATCCTCTTTCTTAGGAATATCTAAACTCACTGGAACATCTAATAAGGTGGTTGGGTCACACTTTGATTTGGCACAAAGTCGCAATAAACATCTTGAACTTAATCCACTTTCGACAATTCCCAAAATGAATGAAATTGGTGAAACGACGAGGAAAAAGACAATGTAGACCCGGAGAGAGCAGAGCAAATAATCCTTGCATAAAAAAAGTAACTTCTGGCCTTGAATCTGCCCTTGTTAAAGCCTATAAGATGATTTAATAGTTGAGTAGTGAACGCAATATGGAAACCCCAATGTTGTTTGTGTAAACCACGACAACAGACTTCACACGGGAACATCTCCAGACATAAAGAGTTTAAATTTCTACAAAGATGCAAGATAAACTTGAGCGAACTGAGAAAATAAAGGATAATTTTTTCCTTGACCTATTTTATCAACCGCAAGAAATTGCCAGTGCCATAACTGTACCCGGTAGTGTTCCAGTCTTGAGAGCATTAGCGGAATTCACATCTCCACAGCCCCGGTTAAAAGCAGGGAAATGTTTTTTGATAGGCTAATAAAGAATTTTGTTATACCAATTGGAATTAAAACAAGATAAAGGGCCAAGAATTTTAAGGCATCGAAGCGAGACAGGACATTTCGCTAAGGTTCAAACCCGCTCCCTTTCAAACGCGCCTATCAGGCTTTCAAATAAAGACCGCTACATGTCGTATTGGCCATTACGTAGCATGAATGTCAAACATCCGACACCTTTATTGCCGGTCTTGGTTTGTATTGGCAGATTTGGGTTGTATCACCGACACTGTTATATTTCCCGATACTGCAATTGTAAAACCTGCTCGAGTTGCTATCCAAAACCCAAACTACTGGTCAGCAAGCTGCCAGCCGAAAATAAAATACGAGAGGTAACAACAAACCAACCCGAATAAAGCAAACACACTACAAAAAACCAAGGCCCAATCCAAACATTGAGCCGTGTCCCTTTTTCCTCTTAAAGCCGTGTCCCCTTTTTTAATCTTTTGTGAGGACAATCTAAGAGCATGAAACTTAGTAATATTTTTATCTTCTACTCCACCTTTTCTTCATCTCCCCCTTGGTCAGTTAAAAGTAATTCTACTAACTGCAATGACCACAGTGAAGACACACAAAACTCATCCAGTGAGAGGCAAAAAGTGTTGCCCAACATTTCAGCTCCAAGTAAAATGGACAATATGGCATTTCAAGGGGCCTGCACCAGACATGCATGAATACCATTTGTTTGAATTATGAAAAACGAAAAAAACCTAGTGAAAATACATTTACGCTCCAAAGGTTGCACGAACAAGCAGAATTACTTTTGCTATATTTTGAACATAAACTACATGCGGTAAGACGATCCTTTAATGCAGTTTGAGAACCTAAAAAACCTGATATGTATAGTCTTAAGTTGTATGCCGAATTCCCAACGGAATAGCAAGTGAGCACTATTATATTGTGGAGTTCAATCGCAAAACATACTAGCAAATTCCATAAAAATTTGCATTGTCGCATAAATAACACAATAGAGAGTTTAGGTACATACACAACACCGAACACTATTAGTCAGAGCAATAACCATCAAGAAACCCGTCAATAGGAAATGAAGGGCAACCATCGCACAAATGTTCATCCCTCATTGAACCCTCGTCCTTGAATACTTTAATATGAGAAGCAAGCTTTAGTATCTTACCATCACCAGCTTCAATACCTTGACAGTGCCTTATATCAAAATACACAAGGTCTTTGCATCCCTTCAAAATTGTCACCAGATCCGCCCGTTTCATGAATGCATGACTTAGAGACAGGTATTTTATGTTTGGCAGAAAGGTGACAATAGCAGATGCTTCGTTTTCCTCAAAGTAGGCACTTATAATACCAAATCCAACTAAGTGCTTGCAGACAGTATTGACTTGGGCAAGGATTTCTTCCATATTAAGGCAGTCTCCGAGTACCAAGAACTCCAAACGTGTCCATTTGCTTAGAAGGCCCGGGATCACGCTATAGTAATTGAAGTCAAATTCATAAGGCAGAAACAAAGCCCTTAATTTCGGACATCTGGTGAATAAAACAAACAAAACAAGGGTCATCAAACGCAAATACAAAGTGCTATCCTTCCCTCCACCCTTCAATGAAACAAAGTGAGTAATAAAAATGTTTGCAAAAAAAGAGCTTCAATGTCAGCCTTGATCCTTTTTTTTTTTTTTTGCAAGATGCGTCAAAAAAGTTAACCCTCAAGAAAATGGGGCCCAAACTATAAACAAAACCAAGAACCTTGCGAGCTTGTCTTTCATTTGAAGACCAAGAGACAGACTGGAATAATGACAGATAATAGGAGTAACAGGGCTTAAACCAGACCACCTGTAACTGAAACTCTGATACCATGTTATCATTTTTGGATCACTAGTTATCCTAAAAGCACATTGGGAAATTACACAACTGATGAACAAATCTAGCTATGAAACTTACTCATCTGCAACATAAAGCAATGCTTCTTTTGTGCAACAGACGGGAAGAGCAAGAAAGGTGGCTGATCTATTGCTGCGCTTGACTATGGATATGATAAATCTCGTGAAAGGGAAGTAGCCATTCACTTGATAGCTATTCACTAATCTCGATGTGAAGCCACTGTAAGTCCCATTACCATCATCTGGCAACATTTGGGGAAAAGCAAGTCGTCGCCAGCATAGGGGACTCAACGTGGCTTCGTACCATGTCTTGCACACAAAGGGAACACTCAACAGGAGAGATTCAACTCCCACTCTCCTAATCACATTCACCAAGCAATCCTTATCGAGCTCCTCCCATTTTCTTTCATCCATCTACACCAATGCAAATAAAGGGCAACTATTAACTTCCGGGAAAAAATTGCTAAGGATATTCAAGAACTGAATAAAATACCGTCACAATGAAGCTTTCAGACAAATAATTAGTTCCATGATTATAGAAAGGGATTCACTTAACTAATACAGTCCCATGAATATACACTTGTGAAGAATCAACACAATTAATACCAAAAGAACCAATTCTAAACTCGGAAAGTTATTTAGCTACTTGCTTCAATAACCTAATAAGATACTGTCAATGAAGATTTTAGTTAAAAAAAACAAGTTGACCTAAGGCTATACATATCCCATGAATATACACCCCCACCAGTACTTAAAAAATCACACAAATACAAACAGTAGAACTGACTATGAACTCCGAATGTTGTTCACTACCCATGAAACACCCATGCACAGAAAATTAAAATTTGTACGCTTACATGTACTTCTACCATTTTTTTGTTTAGCATCTATGAGGCGAATTTCATAACCGTTGGATACAATTGGTGCAATTCTGGATCATTTATGCAAACCGGTATGAAATGCTACAACTCAATTATGCAAACCGGTATGAAATGCCACCTAGGATACAATTGGTGCAATTGGGGACCAATATGCAAACTGCTATGAAATGCCACGTAGGATTGGTAAATAAAAAAATAGCAAAACAGACTGTAAGTGTAACAATTACTCCTGGAAAATCTATTCTATCGATAAAGGGAGAGCACCAATTGGTGTGGACTCTCCTTTGAGGCTAGCTCACATTTTGCTCTTCCAAATTGCCACACATAAAAAAACGTTTTCACATTTTAGTTAATCCCTGCACCCAATAACTGCCGGGGCACACTAAACCCATCTATAAAACTTTTGGTAGTTATCGAAGTCCGGAACAGTGTTCAAACTCGGTCCATTACTCTGTTTGAACTTCAATCCATTTCAGAAATGAGGGAAAAAAAAAACTCAAATTGAGTCCCCACCATACCAGTTCTTCCAATGTCAGATACTCCACTTTTCCGTCCACTTTTCACCACTTTGTAACCAAGAGAAAATATCCATCTAACCCATTTTCACATTTATGAGGAAATATGCACATTTGTCTTATGTAAGATATTGAGTTTCTATACAGTATTCAACATGCACACGCATTGCGTCATCATGTATGATAAGTTTTTATACATTATTCAATGTGCACACGCATCGAGCGTGCCCAGCCTCTACTGTAAGTTATGGGAAAACCTTGCAATGGAGAGATAAAGACGCATCTCATATCATATTTAATTACACCACGAACCAAATGGCTTTGTATGTTATGGACAATTAGGTCTGAAATCTCTGAATCGATGCAACGAATAAACTAACTTCAACCAGTGAACTCCAATCACACAAATCAAAGAAGAAAATATGTGGGGCACAAGGTTTACGTGGAAAACCCTAAAACGGGAAAAAAATTACGGGAAGGAATCATGCACTATAAACCAGATTACAAGAAGTCTTACTCAGTGACCGTGTATTCTCAATCCTAAGACCTACTAGCCGAATCTACGTTCATCACACCCCGCATGATCACCAAATCTTGAATCCTTCCAATCGAATCGCATTTCAAACTCCACGAAAAGCTTTCGGGTACAGATTGAATATGTTTAAGCAGACAACCCCTCGAAGATGATTATTTTGCGCAAGGTATTGAAAAACCTTCACTGGTCTTCGAGGTGCACAAACCCTAGCAGCCAAAAGAGTGAGGAGATGAGAGATATATGTTCTGGACTTTATTTTGGCGCAGGTAACATTTTATGACCTAATGGGATGGTATTTATAGAGCAAATTTTCGTGTAGGCAAAACAGCCCGTCTTGCTTGGGCGAAATCATCTTCTTCCAAAGTGTCAGGAACACACCCGTTTCACTTGACTAACAACTACCGCACTCAAATACATCCATATGAGATTCCTTTCCACACCCTAGTACATACGTTCTAGAAATTAATTAAATAAAGTACAACTCAATAAAGAATACATGCAAATGTGGGTTTTGGGCATGAAAATGCCAACCAAAAAAGAGCTCGGCCTATGAAGCTTACAAGGTCCTCTGCCAATTGAAATCTCAGCACCATAATTCATTGTCACATCCCGCTGGTGGGTGACATGAATACACACAAACACATTTTATTTATGCCTATATAACATATTACAATAGGAAGGAGCCCTTCTTCTCTTTGGACATATACAATGTCAATGTTGCTCAGAGAGAAATTACAACAGTCACACAGTATATTAGTTGGGCAGAGAGAAACTAAAACACAAAACCACACAGTATACTACTTCCCAGAAAACAAATTACAAAACGGGCAATCTCTCTCTCTCTCTCTCTCTCTCTCTCTCTCTCTCTCTCTGTGTACTGGTTCAAACCAAGAGCACACACAATTACCACACTAGCCTTGCAGCACAATTAAACTCCAACCACTTTCAAGACTTAATATACACAATTATCCAAGTTGGATGATCCACACCCCAATGGTTTTTGGGGTGTGTGTGTGTGTTAGATAGAGAGAGTGTTAAAAGTTGGGTATCATGTCCATCCTTCAATGCTTTGTACAGTACAACTTCAATGAAGAATCAAAATTAAGTTCAATTCTCTCCTCAAATTTTATGCAAATATGATGCACAAAGGTGACTAACAATTAAGAGCTGTTTTAAAATGGAAGAGCATGTTGGCCACTAGTCTCCTCATATAACTAACATAATGTTACAAAACGAGCTCCAAATACAACTAGTTAAACCAATTTTAAGATAGATACTAAGTCATTACATAGTACTATTCGGTACAAGGGAACAACACAAACTCGACGTGTAAGACCATATTGCTATATGGAACGGACACAATGGTTCAAATCCCCTCAACTACTATAAATTTGGATCTTAATAGGTACATTCTCAATATAGTATTTCAATCAAGTCCTTCCAGATTCCATCAAGAGAGGAGACCCCACTGGAGCATGCAGGCATAGGAGAAAGGTTTATGTTTTCTTTTCTTTTTTATCGGCAGGAGAAAGGTTTATGTTGATGGACACTCGTACTTTTTGTACAGAAAATTGGTTCAAATTATCAATTGATTGAGACTACTAATCCCCAATGTGTATGACAAATAGCACCTAATTTATCTCACCAACTTCCACAGCCCTTTACGATAAGCTCATCATTTTTATTATCCTACCTCAACCAAGCATGGTAGAAAATACGAAGTGTACAAGTGGGACCTTAGTAGTAGGATTCTTATAAAATGGGTGCGCTCCCAAAACAGGAGCTCAAGTCGGCGCTCTCAAGATGAGAGCTTGACGGGAGCTTGCTCCCAACTAAGATGGGAGCTCATTGGGCGGTTAAGGCAACTATTCTCTTACTCTTAGGGGAGTTATGCCATTGTGGAAATAAAAATATAATAATCATATCACTCGAGAAGTTTTGCAAGTTGAAAATATCTAACTTCCTATAAGTACCCTTTAAGATCGTGAAAATTCTCATAAGTAATCACTTTTTCTTCAATGGACAATGTCTTGTTTGTTTTACTTTTTGAAAAGTATTTTTCAAAAGATTCCCCCTACGTCCAAGCATTTCTCTCTCTATCTCTCTCCACTTATTACCCCTAATACTCTCATAAAAAAAAATTTAAAAACTAAACCAAATAAAGCATAAGTATTTAAAGATTTGGTTAACTTTTTAGTTTTAGTTTAGTTTTCAATCATTACCCTATTTTTTTCTCCAATCATTACCCTATTTCTCAAATTATTACTTTCTCATCTCTCTCTATCTCTCTCCAATCATTACCCATGACTTCAATCATTACTCTATTTCTTTCTCCACCCACTACCAAAACTAAATTAAACTCCCAACCAAAAAAAACCTTTATATACGTATTTATTTGTAATCTATATACGCTCCTTAGGCGCTCCCAACCTTAGGAGCTTCTAGGTGCCTCCGCTCCCCTGCACCCGCTCCCGCTCCTGCCCCCGCTCCCGCTTCGTGCTACTAAGAGTCGAACCAATGGAAAAGACACAAGGACGTGCAATATAACGTAGAAACAGCAAAACCACGGCCTATTCTACCAGTTTTCTATAGATCAAAAGGTTTACAAAGTGAAACAAGAGATGATGTTACACTCAAGTCTAGAAATGAGATGAGATTTTTTACTACAAATCTATAAATCACGTTACACTCAAATCATGATATGGATTGGATTAGATTGCTACTAAAAATGCAATTGTTGAACTCATCTAGCATCACAACTCACAAGGAATAAAGAGGACAGTGTTTCTCTCTCTTAAGTGGGTTGTGGTCACTCTAGTAACCTAATCGAGCATAAAGGGCAACCCAATCAAGAAATGCCTTAGACAAAAAATTTCTACCTGCCGATCCCAAAAATAAATAAATAATTCTACCCATGCAATAGACTCATACAACCAAATGCCATAGACAAAAGGGGAAAAAAAAAGATCCTGATCAGAGAAGCCCTGAATTAGCCCCAGCATCTCCAAAAAACAATTATCCCCCAATTTTTAATAATGCAAGACAAATAAAAAACCCAGTAAGTTGATAAAGACAGAGAGAGAGAGAGAGAGAGAGAGAGAGAGTCAAGAGATACTATACCTCTGATATGGCCCAGATGGGTAACTTGGTCTACTAACTTTGATATTTTGATGTGCTTCGGCTGTGTAGGACATCTTCCCCTTGTTTTATACTCTACCCTTTCTATATTTAGGCTAGGGTTTGTCATTCACTCTCCTTCTTCGTTTTTCTCTCCGTATTTGTGAGAAATTTTTCGGTGTTAGGTGAGTACGACTTGGTTTCCATTCAGTGCATTTAAGCAATCCATTTCAGTTTTGAACGGCTAACTGAACTAATCAAATTTAAAGAGAAAAAAAAAAAAAAGAGAGTGCCGGGGTAAGAGGAGAGAGAGATATTCAATCTGAACCATCCAACACACTTTTGAACAGTCTGAATACTCGACACCATTTGGTACCAACCTGATACCCTTAAATTCCTCGAACTTCACACTTTTTCTTTTCCCGATAGAATATGGATTTCACACACTTCTTTTTCGATAAATGAACTCACTTCATTTCATTTTATTAGTATTCCTCCGTCCCATATTTAAATATTTTATACGAAAAAATCGTGCATTTTGACTCTCAAAAGAAAGTATTTCTTGAAATATTTTTACACCATTCAAAATATCTCAGTAAGTACTCTTTTTTTTTAATATCTCAGTAAGTACTTTTGAACGGCAGAAAAACATTTAAAAACTAATTTAGAAAAAAAATCTTAATTTGAGATTAGAGTTG
Source organism: Rhododendron mucronatum var. ripense (assembly GCA_019656295.1). Lineage (NCBI taxonomy): Eukaryota > Viridiplantae > Streptophyta > Magnoliopsida > Ericales > Ericaceae > Rhododendron > Rhododendron mucronatum. The sequence goes on from BPLT01000112.1 coordinate 1,661,452, forward strand.
CATGGTTTTTAGTAGGGAATATTTAAAATGTGGCCGAGGAAGTATAAAAATTATATATGAAATATTCACTAGCGGACAAAAATGAAGTGCATTTATTAAAAAATGAAATGTTAAATTATTTTCGGTCAATCGATAGGAGAGATCATGATATCATATATAAATTACAAACTGCAAAACACTACATCAATTGTATACGAGTCCACAACATACTAAACTCAACAAGTCAACCATAACAAACACAACCCAAAACAACTCAAACCACAATAAACACAACCCAACTACAAACCCCCGTTAGGGAGAGAAATAATTCTAATGGAAGAACACTCACACGCAGACGGAAATACCCGAACCCATGACCTCCTATTAAGATGCAACAGTACTGGCCAACTAAGTTAGCTCAGTTAGTCTTTCTTCTTCTTTTTTTAATCCTCAGCCGAGTTAGTGCCGTTACAGTTTCTTAAAAAAGGAACTTTTAGAAAAAGAAGGTAATTTCAAGTTCAAAAGTCATGTGTTTATGCGAATAATTTTTCTACCAGTATGGATCTTGTTTGATAGATCTCATTGAGATCTTTTAAACGGTGCAAAAAAAATTAAAAAATTATTTTTTATTTTCATTATATTTGAACTTGAAATTACCTTGTTTTTTGAAAGTGAAGGTTTAAAAAGAAAGCGGAACGCCCTAGTTCATTGCTCTATAATATCTATCTGTATCTTGCAATCTTGATTTAATTTGAAAGAATTTTTCTTTGTTGTAAAAATAAATTGTTAAATAATTGTCAATGAAAATGCATCAACTCCCAATTTGAAATGGTTAAAATTATTCGTCATTAACATAATTTTTTTTATGACACCACTAATATGCTAACTAGGCTGCAAAGAAGTGGAATTGAGCCAAGCTTTAGTGCATTCATGTTTGTTCATTAAGTTTTTAAGCAAACACAAGCCAAGCTCAAACTCAACAAAAATTCGACGATCCGAGCTTGAGTTGAGCTTCCCTAGACTTAAGTCGAACTCGAACTTGTTCATGTGCTTTAACGAGTCAAAAATATTATTGATCACTCTCATATGGGTGTAAAATTGCAAATTAAAATTTTATTTTGTACATAAATAAGTTCATACAGGCAGTTTTCATCTTCTTCAATTACGAAGGCAAGCAATTGGTTTGGGGATAACACGTCGCATAGTAAGAGTAATTTTGAGATACTTAAAAAGGGCAATGTGGGTATAGTGAAAATGTGAGTCAGCCTCAAAATTTACAGCAGAGAGAGATAGATGGAGAAAATTACTCTAAGGCCCTTCTTTTTATTCGAAATGTACATCATCATGTATGGCTTGCTGAATAGATTTTTTTTTTCTACGTCATTTTATTTTGGAAAACTCTAAGGCCACCAACCATGGCCACCGACAGACATACGGGGCCCACTCCGACCCCCACGGATGATTTAAGCCGTTCAATAATTTTTAAATAAAAAACCAAATGGGCTCATTAAAAATCAGCTCAATCCGATATGTGTAGGTGCTCGATCCAATCTTCCATATTGTAATTCCGATTTGGATTTGTGAAAAAAAATAGATCGGATCGAGCATTTCTACATATCGGATTGAGCTGATTTTTCACAAGCCCACTTAGTTTTCTATTCAAAAATTATAGAACGACTTGAATCATTCTTGTGGGGTCTGGAGTGGGCCCCGCATGTCCGTCGGTGGCTCCCATCAATGGCTATGGTCTATTTCCATAGCAGGGTTTTTTTATTTTATTATAGATATATAGACACTTAGACAGTGTCACAGGCTCAAATCACTGACCCTTTTAGTCCCGGCCCCCACTCTGGTGAAGCTACAAAAGTGGGATATTGTTGGGGGCAAAAGGATATAAGTAACATAGATTCGATATAATATACTCACGCATCAATTTCAAATAAAATAACCTAAAAAGTCAATGGCATACAACGGTAAGTGGGACATAGCCACTCCACTTCTATGTAAAACTCATTGCTATCACCTGTCTCACAAACTTTTGTAGGCCCTACATTGCAAATTGGTGGGTCCCACTATCAGAATTGTGAGAGATGTTGAGATTGTGCTAATGAAATTGATATTCACACTCTCTGTTTCTCCACCTACACTCCTTTTTTTTTTGTCTCTATTGGGCTGAAGTTACAAAAATGCCCCTATAAGATGTCATTGCTTGAATATTGTAGATTATAAAGTACATGAGCATTTTAGTAATTTTACCCTAATAGAGACCCAAAAAAAAAAAAAAGGAGTATCGGTGGAGAAATGGTGAGTGTGGATATCAATTTCCTTTGCGGTACCGAGATTTCGTGCCGAGGTTTCACGGCACCGAGATTCCCACTTCAACTATTGCGGTACCGGTGGAGAAATGGTGTGTGGATATCAATTTCCTTGTACTAATAACTAGTGTTTTAATTGTGTGTTAAGACTTAGCAAACAAAAATGTATTTTTTGTACCACAATGTTTGTGTGCTAGAATGTGTTAAATCTAGTAGTATGCTAACATGTGTACCAAACTTGGCAAAGAAGTTAGCAAACAATAATTAGGTCCCATCTCTATAAATATAAACATCAACCATAAAACATAAATGTTCACTACTCCTAATACACACTTGTGGGATCCATTTTTATCCTACTACACATTTTAACACACAAATATTTATCAAACTCATTGTGGATGCTCTAAATACACTCCTAAGTTAGCAATATCTAACACACACTTGTGGAACCCATTTTTATCTTAATACACACTTTAACAAATATTTTGACACACAAATTTAACACACCATTACGAATGCTCTAATGGATGCAAAAAAAGGACGTGTTTCTCGTTAGGAAAGTGAATAGACAAGAAGTTTGCTTTTATTGATGTATCATTGATTATATCTAAAACATAACCCTAATCCTATCATGTCTTTATATAGGCTACAATACTTGACTACCAAGAGCCCTATATAAATTAGGAAAACACGCGTAACAAAGAAACTCAGACCAATTACAAATAATGGCCTAGAAAAAACATAAAACATAGTAATAAAATCAAGAAACTAATGCCTCGTTTGTTTCATGATTTGAAAATTTTTGGGTTTGGTTTTTGGGGTAATTTGTAGAGACCTATATTTTTTTTATAATTCGTACGTGTTATAAAAATGCTAGAATATTGAATATATGTGAAAGGTGATGTGGTTATGTGATTTAGGATTTAAATGATGGAATTATTAGTGGAAGGTTGCTAGTGTAATTTGTAGATGTGCAAGTATATATAGGGTGTGTGTGTGTGTGTGTAGGAGATTAAAATACCCATCTCTTTCTCTCTCAATCTCACGTCTCACTCTCTCTCCATGGCACTCTCTCACTCTCACTCTCACTCTCACTCTCTCACATTCCCCCAAAATCTCACCCCAAAACTCAAAACCCATGAAGTCTAACATTCATTCCACGTTCTACACGTGATTTTGAATTCGTAGTTCATTGGGTTAAGCTCGGAGGGGAGTATTCTTAGTTAATTTCGAATTTGGAGTCCTAGGGCTTACTTGGGCTTTGATCAATTGCTTGGGTTTTGTTCGAATCACTCGAGGTAGGGATTTCTAGCTTGCTCATTCTATGTGTTTATGAGTTGATTTTGTGCCTTGATCGTGCCTTAGATTGTTGTTTGTTGTTGGGGTTTCATTCATGAAAATCTGCAAAAATCGCTGCTCAAAGTCCCTAGTTATTGATACCCATGATTAGAGGTATTGATACCCTTGTAATCTAGATTCTTGTCGTTGAGGTATCGATACCCATGCTCTCTGGACCGATTTGAACCATTTTGACCTCTTCTCGATTGTTTTGACCCCCGATCACTTCTAACGCCTTTTGAACGTCTTCAAACCATCTCTAAGCTTGATAGCTCGTACTCCAATGATTCATTGATCATCTCCATCCATTTGATTCTCATTGTAAGAAAGGAACTGTTAGCCCCATGGTTTGAGATTTTGATGATAACAAACACAACCTAGTTAGAATTACATTAGTCAATTGGGCATCATTGGTGAGATACATTGGCCTTGTTCGTTTAGCATATTTAGTTTGTTTTAACTTTGTCTTCCAATCATTACCCTATATCTTTCTTCAATCATTACCCTATTTCTCCAATTATTAATTTCATTTCTCTCTATCTCTCTCCAATCATTACCCTATTTCTCTCTCCACTCACTGCCAAAACTAAAATACCCAAATGTGCTAAACGAACATGGCCATTATTATTGGGCTAATTATATTATTTCTTGATTTTGAAGGGACTTGGAAGCAATTCTCTTTTGTCTAAAAGCTTAAAAGATGTTCATTTCACAGGGAATCATTTTTCCTAACCTAGTCTTCTCTGGTCTTCTACGTTGAAAAGAAAGAAAGAGGCGATGTAAACAAGAAGGAAGAAGGGATGCGAGAAACAGGGGTTTCGGGTCTATCAAAGGCACAAGTTGAGGGATTTTCTTCCTCAAAATTGCTATCTCCAATAGACAAGAGAATTGAAGAAAGAAAGAGATTAAGGAAAATCTCTTCCTATTGACTAACAGCAGAAAAGCATTGAAAGGAAAGAGGATATTTGATTGCTGGAATATAGAGATTGAAGGGAGAAGCAAATAAGGCAAGAGCTTATTCTATGCAACGGCTAAGAGACAATTGTTCAACGTTCAACTGGGTCTTGAAGATAAAAAGGAGAAGAAAAAGAAAGCAGTCCGACATATCTCTCGAGCAAAAAATACCAGTGAGCTATTCTTGAAATTCTCTCAGTCATCCTTAAGCTTTATCTTGAATATTCTTACACTAGTTTGAGTGTTGCTCTTTGAACGATATTGTAAAAGGGATTTCACACCCTTCTCTGGGATTGAACCGTTTTTGTGAGTGATTTTTGGGTAGAAAAAATCATTTGGGTTTAGGTGTAATTAGCACCGGAGTCTTAGCTAGTTGGGAGTGGATTCGGAGTAATCGCTCGTTGTAAGGTTCTCTAGCACCCGCGAAGCTAGAGGTTTGTAACAACTATTGGAGATAGTGCAGCAATTCCTGAGTAGGACACTTGGGGAGTGGAGTAGGCCGTGAAGTTGCGGACCGAACCACTATAAAGTTCTCATGTTTGATTTCTCTTTCCCTTACTCTTTTACTTTCCATTTTGCATACCTATATTGCTTGAATAAACTGAAAAATCTGTGAAATCAGACTTGGGATAAATTAGCCTGCATAATTAATTGATTTCGTGCTTATATTGCAGTCTTAGAATCTGTTGAATTGCTCTCTGCATCTGCTGTGTTTCTGAGCTAGCTCAATCTGTTAGACTTGTTGGTGTACTTACTAGTTGAGTCGACTCAATTGTGCTACTGCGTTGATTTGTTTCTATCTTGCATTTAGGTTTTTAAATTGTGAAAAGTCAGTGTGAAACCCAATTCACCCCCCCTCTTGGGTTGCTTTTGGACCAACAGGAACGTGTTGAATGAATATGGTACTTGTATATTATTTCTGCATTTGGTTGATTGTAGTGAATGTTGTGACATGTTTCATTGAATGATATAGACTTGTTAAATGCTATGATATGACATGGCGGTTTGTGAAATGGGAATGAAGAATGGTAACATGAAAGTCACAGATCCACCTTAAGATGAGATGCTGGAATGAAAGCCACGGATCCACCATAAGGTGAGATGTCAGAAATGGGGCGCACGGGGTTCCGAACACCCGGAATATGAAATCAAAACATAAGACTTAATGAAAACGGAGAATTTAGAGATGATTGAACTATGTGCTTATGTATTGTGTTGGTTCCTAGCCTTAAGAATCTTGCTTAATAGAAATGTTCTATTGTTGTCCATGTTCTTTTCAGTGCATCGACCATTTCATTGACATATAGCCTGAAAATAGATATCTCTACTGGGCTAGTGTAGTTTACCCTATCATCATTTTCAAGTACACCTCAAGGGCATTGACATGGAGTACATGTTAGATCTCATTTCTTTTGAGAGCTAACGTTGAGAAGTTACTCTAGCATCTTGTATAAACCATTTTCAAAAGATATAATTGTAACTTTACATTTGAAGTCTTTTGACTTGGAAACCATGTAACCTCTAAACTTACGTTATTTTGACTAATCTCTAGGAATTTGGGATCAAATTGCCATTATTTTAAACTTTTGAACTTGATCGTACTCTTTTGATGAATTATTAAAGGAAAGTCTTTTGGGGTATTGATATATGTCACGCCCCAAATTTTCAACTAAAATAATAATAAACTTTCTACAAACAAAAGTCTTCCTCTCAACTATATTTACCCTTAAATGTCACGCCAATCCAAACAAAGAATCAAAGTCTCTTCTAATCTTCTCTCTTAACTTTTTTTTTTTTTTGAAACATGAAGTCTCTCACACGTCTTCCATTAAAAAGGGCTTCACAATAATCAAGGAGATGAGTTTATACATCGCTTTACATATGTTCAAACCAAAAGGTGCAACCTTCAATTGCGGGTAAAGTACACGTCATGAATTGGACTAGATGATAAACCACTCCTAAATGATTCCAATGAAGCTCTCAAGAGACGTCTCAATGTGCACTCCACGCAATCCAAGCTAAGTGCCATGGCGAGTACCTGAAAGGATAGGGTGAGCCACACTAGCTCGTAGAGATATCCTTACCTAAATTACATGCAAAAGTGAAGATAGATATCAAAAAATATATTTTCCAAAAGCAATTTTGTTAGGTCTAAAAAGTGGAACTCAAAATACCATACTCACGCTGGAAAAGTATTTAACTCCATTTCTCAAACACTGACACTCTCCCCTACACACACCAATATTCTTAAAATCTCAGCTTACCGTTGCGGCGTTACCCAAGTCAAGCCTTGCTTTTTTTTCATTTCCATTTCAATGACCGAAAGATTAATCTGAGTTCCTTAACAAATGTTTCCACTTTCTTTTCTCATACAATTAGCCAACCTCTCACCATTAATATATATACACACTACACATGTAGAGTTAGAACGTAAAGTACGCAATGACAAGTCGAACAATACCACACCTCAACAACAAGGAAACTCACCCGTAAACCCCAAATCAATCTTAGTATGGTGCTAAACAATAACAAGATTCTCCGTTTTCACTATGTCACACGTCTCGATTTCATTTCCGGGCAATAAGGACCCCGTGCATCCTATGTTCATTCCGGCATCACACCTTTCAGTGGATCCGTGGCTTTCTTGTGCACTTCCGGGCATTAGAGACCCCGTGCGTCCCATATTCTTTCCGGCATCACACCTTTCGATGGATCCGTGGCTTTCCTTCCGGCATCTCACCTTATGGTGGATCCGTGGCTTTCGTTCCGGCATCTCACTTTATGGTGGATCCGTGGCTTTCGTTCCGGCATCTCACTTTATGGTGGATCTATGGCTTTCGTTCCGGCATCTCACTTTATGGTGGATCCGTGGCTTTCATTCCGTTCAATTAGTGTCACATATTCTCACTAAGCAAGCAATCTTTTTATCCACCATTTCTCTAATCCCTACACATAGTAGAACATATCTCTCACACCAATACTTAGATTCAAATACACGTAAATAATCACATCTTCATCATTTCAAATAAAAAAAACACCAAAAACCCACATCTTTCACATAGTGAATCGACCCTTTATTTCACATCTCATTTTACCACCTACTGGACCCCCTTTGTGACATCTCCATTAAGAATCTAATTTGCAATTACCTATAAAGATCCTCATCTATGTAGTACCCATCAATGCTTAGCAACCATGCACTCATGCCAAGTGATTCACCAAATCTTGTTTAACTCACTACAAGTATCCCGCAAGCCCAAAGTCTCAATCTCATGGAAAGTCATCAAATAATTTACACATCGCGTCAAACATTCTACAACTTAATTTATCATCGATCGTATTACCCATCTAATCTACTTTCTATTCCAATCGTTTATAAGTATTTAACACTTATGCTCACTAATTCTCATATCCCAATAAGTAATCATCTAGATCAACTAATCGTATCCCCATATATCCAATAGTTGAAATTAATCATTCACACTTCCAAGTTCTGACCATAACCGATCAAATAACATAAATTTAAGAAAGACATTTAAACCATTGAAAAGTAAACTTCTTCTTCTTCGAGTTGATTGGTCGTATGTCAAAAACAGAGTTCAAGTAACCTCGCTACGGCCTCGCGAGTATAACTCAACATAACAGTGAAACTAGTGCAAAGGCAGATTTGGGTCAACTTTGGATGCAAATCTGTTATCGCTCGGACATACCCATGATGCATGGGATGTATCTTTGGAAAGCTCTATGTGTCTAGTTTCTAACAAAACAAACGGTGCGTCATTTCGAGTCCTGAGCTAGGAGTTATGTCCATTTTACCAAAGTCCGCTGGTGCTGTCAGATTCTACGCGGGAATAAGTAAAATTTATTGAAAAATCATAACTCATTCATCTTAAGCCCAAAAATATTGAAACCAAAGCCTAAAGTCGCACCACTACAAGCCCTACACTCAGTAAAAACCCCAGGTTCAGAAACTAGAGGAGATTAACCCAACAATCAAAAGAAAAACAGATTCGCAACCATTTCTACCCCAGTCAACCAACCCTGCTTTAGAAATTCACCAAAAATTGTATATTTAACCAAATTACTTGATTTCAACGCCAATCTCTTCTTAACTTAAATATGCAGCTCCTGTAAAAGACCCAAAGCCACCCAAATTGTTCATCATGCCCAGAAAATTAAAAGAAGACAGCCACGCACAGATTCGCGCATCCAGGAAACAGCCAGTATTCAAAAATTCATAACTAATTGTGTGATTATCGGTTTTTCATGAACTTGGTACCGAAATCTTCGTATTGAAACGTACTTTAACTGTTATGAAGACACTAAAAATTGATTCCCAGCAGAAGGGCTCCCAAAAGACAGATTTCCAAAACCCACGAAATTTTCAGCACATACCAGATTTGTTCAAGACTCAAAATAAATGATCAAACTTGATTCTCATGCATTAAACCAACACTTAAACATGTAAAGAAGACAGGAGATCCCTACCTCGAAGGTTGAAATTAAAACCCCAAGAATCTCCAGGCAAAACCTCTCCCGAAAACACCTCCTCCGAGCTTTCCAACGCGATCAAAGGCTAGAACTCGATTCTAGGAGAAGAATGCTCCAAGATCCCTTGGTTAATTTGAGATTTGGGGAAGAAATTTGGTGAGGGTATGAGAGAGAGAGGGAAGCCGAGGGAGAGATGAGAGAGTGGCGTGGGAGGAGGAGAAAAAGAATGAAAAGAAAAATCTTCTCTCTCTCTCCTGGTATACTTACATATATGTACAAGTCAAAATAACACCTTACATCCCCCCACACACTTAGTAATAACATCAAGTCCCACACTAACAAGCCTTAGCACATAAACCCCAAAACACTTACCCACATTAAATTTCTCCACTTAAGCATTTATAAATATTATTTTTGTTGAAATTAAATACGGGTCTCTACAATATATATAATGCGATGGATTTTCCTTTTGAGATATTATTATTATGTTGTTGTTGAAAATCGATGGCGTAACATAATGAGTGAAAAGAGAAATTATGGTAATAATTAGAGATTGGGGTAATGAGTGAAGAGAGATAGAGAGAAATGAGAGTAATGATTGGAGATAGAGATAATGAATATAGAGAGTAATGATTGAAAGTATGGGAATGAATGTTTTTTGAGTTGAAATTTTTTTTTTCAAATTGTGATCCAAACAAGGCATAAGGAATTATATTAACATTTATATTTTTTTTTTGAAAATCCAGAAAATAAAATACCACAACAAATAGAACAATGACCAAAAAAGATGATTGTATGTGGTTGGGGTAACACATTCTCCTTTTACGATGGGGCCCACTAGAAGGCTCAAAATCGTTCTTTTCATGTGAATCATCAAGTTGATATTATCCATGAAAAAAATCAGACCGAACGAAATCAATAGTTAATTACATAATCCGATGGCATTCTTATTCAAAAAATAAAACTCCTTTTCAGAATATCAAATCACATTTGCCAAACACACACAAAAAAAAAACCATCTAATGTGGTTTGGACAATAGAAAACTAAATTTTAAGGTCAATTTAGTCTAATAATAAGCTTGTGTTCGATCAATTTTAATTTTCTTTATATACGTATCCAACTTGACAAACTCAACAAGATAACTGCAAACCAACGATTCCGATAAGATGATTGAGAACATAAGCCAAACAAACAGAGGAGAACATATGAATGCGCATAATTGTATGTGTCTGTTCGTGTGTTTAGATACAGTCTAAAAAAGAGGAATGAAATGAATAGTAATGCACATGCGGATGATATTGTCCAGCCCATTTCGGGTCTTTTTTGGCCCCACTTCAATAATTGAGACACTTGATTTTTATGAGTGAAACATTGCCAAAAATCAAATTAAGCGGATATTCTTATATGCTTTTGGAATAAATTTATCTTGAGAAAAATAGATTTTGATCCAGTGTTGCAATTCTTTTCCTAGTATAAATGTATTCTAAAATCATACCAAACAAAATCTAATTAAGATAATGTTCGTGTGACTCATATTCTCTACGATGTCTAAATTAAAAGGTAAACAATCCCGATTATCAAAGTAGACTCAGGAAGGGCTAAAAGCATGCAAAGAGGATCATCCAGTCCTGTTGCAGGATTGGATCAAATACAAGACAATGGAGAGTTCTTCGAAACTAACCATACGTTGGCATTACCAAACGCGTAAAATCTTCCAAACCCTAATGGTAGAATCTATTTACATGAGTAGCAAGCTTCACTATCTCCCTTTCCAAGGTTCCCAGACACTGATCCAAAAAATTTATGTCCGGAAATGATCGCTTATGCTTCATCTTTCCAATATTGGCCCGCTGGAAGAACAATGGTATCAGCTATGAACAGGGGATTGGACACCATATTGAGCAAGAACAATGGTATCAGCTATGAACAAGGTATCGGACACCATATCGAGCAATCAGTACATAAACCTAAGGGGTATATCTTGGAGAGGAAGTTGGAAAATGTGAAGATAGAATCGGATTATCTCACAGCCGTGAACCTGATCACCGAAGGAAACCCAAGTCATCACCCCCTAAGCGTGTTGATCAACAAAGCTTATCAACTCATGGCTCTGACCAACACATCGATTGGCCACATTTTCCGCTTGGCTAATCAATGTGTTGATTACCTCGCAAGGTTGGGAACAAAACACCCTGATGACCTTGTGTTTATTATGGATATGCCTATTGCTTTGAAAGAGTTTGTGATAAGAAACAGCCTGAACATCAAGCAATTGTTAGACTAGGATGAGAGACTTATCTTAGTCGTTTAGAACTTTGTTTGTACTCTTAATGTGGTACTCCTTTTCGTAAGTTTTAATGAATTTTCGATTGACCAAAAAAAATCTCTATATATGCCACATATATGGATGGTAGCCAAATATTAGGCATTAGCTCTACCCCCTGCGAGGATAGAGAGATTCTCTACCATGCAATGATCCAATGATAGGCAACTTAAACCAAGCAAGTGTGCGAGTAATGAATGACTGAGATAACAGCCATGCAAAACCTAGATTAACCCTCCTGATTCAAAGGAATCAGGGATTAAAAACATCAAAGTTCACGACTCTCATGGGAAACCTAGAGACCTCATTTGGCATTGTACGACTACTAAATTTGTCTTGTGCCGTCCACTAATCCAATAACGCTATTTAGGGCATCAAGGGAATGCTATCTGGGGCCGTCAGTCCCTCAATAGCCGAAGGGAGCTTGCTTATAAAAAGAAGACAGGTTGGTCAAACGAAACAATGTGCAATAGGCTCTCTACTCTGTCTCACTAAGTAGTGCTAGTATGTACCCCACAATGGTCCAATGATATGCAACTTAAATCAAGCAAGTGTGTACGAGTAATATATGAATGACACAGATAACAATCATAAAAAACCTGGATTAACCCTCTTGATTCAAAGGAATGACGGATTAATAACACCCCTGCATTATGGTTTTGAAGAAATTCGCCTCTAGAAAAAGGGTAACCTAACAATATGTGAAGAAAAATGTCCAGAGTTTCGCACCACATAAACCGAAAATTAGAAACACCACGAAAAAAGAAAACTTAGCTGGTTAATTCAAACACAAGCATGTCACAAGCAAATAGTGCTAAATCCACATTGCCAGAACCAATGTTTGCACTAACTGGTCCACTAGGCATATATGTGTGTATGTGTATGCAGTCATTTTTCCAAACAGCCACCTCCATTTTGGTGCCACATGGCATCGATTTCATCCTCTTCGTCCATGTTAAGCTGCACATTCAAATACAAAATCTCTCCTTCATCATACAGCATGTGTAGTTCAAAACAATGGACGAAAATTGGAAAAAAAAAATATTAAAACAGTTTTGTAATATTGGCTACAAGAATGGTGCCAATTTGAGAAGTGGTAAATGTCATTCTGTAGGTTTGTATGTACAATATTTTGCCCAGAATGATAGAACTGTGGCATTTATGCAACTGACAGACATCTTGATGGGACTTGGATGGAAATTCAATAACATTGTTTTTTGTAAAATTTTTGTGCATATTTCTTTATGTTTGTGACTTTGCATAGCATTGCTCTTCGAAAAATATTACTTACAGCATATTCACTTATTCCATAGCTAAGATCGCTAAATTTTGTTCACCTCTGCTTTTGAAATACTTGGATGAAATATCAACAATTAGAAATGCTAATGGAACGGATAGGCTATCTAATAATAACAGTTGAAAGCGATACAAATAAGGAGTTCAAACATTCAATTTCTATGGACAGAAAAAAGAATATATATGGATGGTTAATAAACGATGATCAAACAATTAGTCTATTGTCGTCAGAATTGTGGGGACTAACATGTTAGAAATTTGAAACAAAAAAAAAAGAAAAGAAAAGAAAAGAAATGCTCACTCTTTCTTCTATTCATATAACTTGTCTCATGACTTTATGTATGCATTAGGATTATGTTGCATAGATTCTAGTACTAGAGTCCGATTTGGATAGTGTCTACAATGGCAAAGTGAGAAGTTTGGCCCGATGAGGGGTTGCTTTAACTTGAAATAAGTGTTTTCATTGAAAAATGTAATCAACATATCATTTTGCTTTTGCAGTGTACAGTAATATATTTTGGATGGTATTATTTTGTTTTTCAGTCGGCAAACGCAACGCCCAAGTGTGCTTATTTTTGTATATGAAAGTAATCGAGAACATTTCACATAACAGTGAAAAATAACTTTAATTTTCGACTAGATCCAATAAACATTAGTTAGATTTTCAAAGGTAGCTATACTAACTTTTTGAATAATACCCATATTCCAATGTAAAACATGCTTGCTAGGTGAATCTCCATCTAAGTATGTCGAATGTGGATCCCATACCGTTATTTGAGTGTTGGTAATCCAAACCAGGCACTATAGCACCAGGTGATAAGGAACATTTAAGAATTAACTCTAAAAGACTTTGACCTATATAAGTTCTCACTATCACCATATGATGCGTTCAAATAATTTTCAACTCTTTGATACTTTGAAAAAATTTCGAAAAGGCATTCCACGATAGTTGTCCATGCATACCAAACCATGAAATTTTATTTCTGCTTCGACACATTTTACCAATACCATTTGCGCGCCACTCATCATTTCCAAGTAACCGATTTCTTGTAGCCAAACACATAATCCACATGAAGAAACACATAAGAATAAGATACGGAAAATGAATATTGCTATGTGACTATGTGCACGTGCTTTTGCACGTGTGTGTGTGTGTAAAAGAGAGAGAGAGAGAGAGAGAGAGAGAGAGAGAGAGAGAGACTTACATCTTCGGCGGATCGATTATGAGAAAAGCGATCGCCATTGTAGAGGAACTCCATGGTTTTGTAGTCGAAGTTTCGCTTTTGGCAATAAGCCACCAGAAGCTTTTTCAACACGGTGCTACGTTTGATACTGAAAAGCACTTCAATGCCATCCTACAAATCATGTGAACAAATAACAAAGGGGAGAAACAAGATATATAATGAGATAACAGAGTAATACCTCTGAAACTGAGGAATGTGAATCTGAAGTCAGAGTGAAGAGACTTGAGAGTCTATCAATACTCAAGTAACCAAGGTATAGGAATCACAAATGGAAAAATATCAGGGCTACTGGTCTATGTGAATCTAAGGCACGTTCTTTAGGTAACCGTCACCTCAAAATTTACTGGAGTAGTTCAATATTTGATAGGATCCCCCAACTTTGAGACAAATGGAAGAACACAAACATAAAGTGGATAGTCAAGAACGACTTTCGATGCTACCTAGCTAAGGCTTGTAATCTTGAATCTGTTCCTTAGCGTGTAAAAGAGTTTTTGTTCTTGAATGAAATCTATGATTGATGTCATGTTTTCCACGCTCGGTTCAATGTTTTCGCTTACATAATAAGTAAACGTCCCTCAAAGTTAAAAGGACATGTCCATCCATGATCACATGCTTATATGAGATATTAATTTGTAAACGTTCTTAGCATTTCATATCAATGTACATGTTGTAATGATGCAATCGAACAACAGAAATCTAATTAAGCACTAAAGATGAGAAACTTTTATGAATAATTTTGTTGGGCAAACTCGAGTTTTGTGAGTAGATTTCTTTCACAAAAGGTTTCTTGGTCACCATTCAAAGAGTTCCCAACTAATCTCTCGTCAATAAGAAGAACAAATAAATACATGACCACAAGTTTATGAATGGATTCGTAGTGGGAATCTAGACAATTATCGCATTCACTGATCTAATTGAAATTACTCAATTTGAGTGCTAACATTTAATCCTTATTTCTCCATCGATCATTCTTTCTACTAACATAGTTCAGCATTTAGCAATATATTTGGACAAACAAACACTACAAGAAAAATTACATTGGGTGACGAATGAAAATCGTCACAAATTGCATATTTTTTGTCACAAATAATATAGGTGACGAAAAAAAATTTGTCGAACACAAGTTGTCGAGGATTCATACCTAATGACGAAATCTACTTTTTGTCACCTATAGGGCCCTTTGGCGACGAAAATTTTCGTCACGGAAAAATGACTTCGTGACGAAATTTTCTTCATCACCTATTGTGCTTTATGACCACAAAAAATTTCATCACAGATTATTCCCTTTGGCTCGTCAAAGGTGACCGATCGGTGATGAAATTTTTCGTCGCAAAAGACATTCTCATATGTGGAAAAAATTCCACTTTCTTGCTCTTACTGGGCTACAAACCCGAGTCTCCTAGTTTTTGCACGCAAGATTTAACCAACTACACCACACACATTTTTCAACATATGTTTGAAATATCTAATATATAACATATAAATTTAACATTAAAATATAGGGTTAAATACCTGGACACCTCACGAACTATACCTCTTTGTCTCACTCACCCCCTCTAAGAATTTCGCCTACGGACAGACCCTTCATTAAAGTTTTTTTGTCTCGCACACCCCTTCCGTTAGGATTCTGTCCAAAACTGTTAATATTTTCACCTAAATTCTGTTAAAGGTGATAAAATGTTCCAATATTGCCCCCTACTTTAATTTTTGGCCCACTTTGGTGGAGACCACCACCCACGCCACCATTTCCTCTCTCTCTCTCTCTCTCTCTCTCTCTCTCTCTCTCTCCACAATTGGAAAACCCATCTTCTGAATCAAACCTCAAAGTCCAAACCTCTCTCTCTCCACAATTGGAAAACCCATCTTCTGAATCAAACCTCAAAGTCCAAACCCACAAATTGGAAACCAAGATTCCATAAAATCAATGTCTCTATCCACAGACCACCAATTGAAAACAAGGAACCAATTGCATGAACCCACAAACTAGAAATTGAAAACTAATGGCAAAACCCACAAACCCGAAACCATATGAATGATTTTTCCACCGTCGTCAAGTTGTCCGTTTCCACAAGTCGTAGAAGATTAAGAGGAGAGAGAGATGGGGTACCGGTAACCTTACTTACCTTCGCCGGAACCGAACAACGGCGACTACACCAACAACGCATAGATCTGCTGTTGTGAAGCCGAGGTTGGAGCGAGTCTCCTGGTTCTGCTATTTGGTGGTTCCTCCTCCACCTCCACCGTTGTCGTCTTCGGCCCATCCCACCCTCTACATCCTCCAAACCTTCCCCCTTCATCGTGCCCTAGAACGAGGACTAGTTATAGTCTAAGAGTGATCAAGGTCGAACCCGAGAGAGAGAGAGAGAGAGAGCAAGAGCGAGAAATGGTGGTGGTCACCGAAATAGGTGCCGGAAATGTTTTTGTGTTAGATGTTGTATAGAGAGATATGAGAGAGAGAGAGGTGGCTGTGGGTATACATGTGTAAGGGCAAAATAGTCTTTTTATTCATTCCGTTTAATGGAGTCAGGTCCTCAATCCAAATGAAAACTTTAATGAGGAGGTCTGTCTATAAGCGAAATTCTTAAAGGGAGTAAGCGAGACAAAGAGGTATAGTTCGAGGGGTGTTTGGGTATTTAACCCTAAAATATATTTTAAATGGAATTTTGAACCATTAAACATTAAAATTAGCAATTTTGATAAACATGACAGTCGTAGCTCTTTATGTTATTGTTCAAACCTAATTTAAATTATCTCAATCGGAGTTCTGAGTAAAGAGTTATGCCCAAAATATATTTGGTGACAGCGTAATTCTTAAATTTAGTCACCTAAGGTATCTATTTGGCAACAAAATAAATTTTTCGTCGCTAAGACAAAATATTTTTTCCGTCACCGAATAGTTATCTTTGGTGACAAAAAATAATTTCATCTCATTTTTTACTCTTTTGGCGACGAAAATTTTATTTCGTCGCTAAATGGTTATAATTGGTGATGAAATAATTTCGTCGCGGAAGTTGTCAAAGCAGTGACGAATTTATTTTTTCGTCGTCAAATATACTCATTTAGCGACGAAATTAAATTTTGTGGCCACTTTTACGTCACTGAACATACTTTTTCTTATAGTGAAACGAAGTAATTAACAATTACAATAAATTTATGAGCTAAGTTGATTTGAATTTAGGGGTGAGCAAAAAATCCGTCAAACCATGAATCCAGTCCAAACCAATTCAAACCGAAAGATTTGGTTCGGTTTTTTAGTACTGTGGTTTGGTCATGGTTTAAAAAATTAGAAACCACATTATATGGTTTGGTTTGTGGATTCATGTTCATGGTTATGCTTTCAAACCGATCCGAACTGTATATAATATATATATATATATAATAAGTTGGTTGCTACCATGCTGCTACTGCCATTTTGCTACCTCATTTCAATTCTATAGTTAGGAACTATCTTTGGCCTTTTATTTGGTTAAACTATTGTAAGATGTTTAGTAGGTGGTATTCTTAGTTGGCTCATTTTAGTGACTTACCAGTATTTCATTTTATTAGTTTGAGGCAAATGTTGGTACTCTTCTCTTGAATTAGTTGGTTGATGTTAGTTTGTTTTGGTAATTTGAATGAAGTTGATTTTAATATAAGTTTTTTTAATTTATTTATGTAATTTTAAGTACTTTAAATATTTTTTGAAGATGATAGCTTAGTTCAAAGCAAACCGTGGTTAAAATCGAAACTGAACCGTAGTTTAATTGATTGAATTGGTTTGGTTCTATGCCTATTGTAGGTTGGTTTGGTTCTGTAAATTTATAATCCGTATGTATTGGTTTGGTTCTTGGTTTACTATAAAACCAAACCAAACCAATCCAGACCATACAGTCCATACTCACCCGTAGATTTGATCATTAAATTTTTTGGACTGTGAAACTTTTATCCCATTGTTAGAAGTAGGAATTAACTTCTCTTTCACACTCAAACGTGTGATAATATTGGCTACTAAGATATTTCAAGTTGCATAACCAAATACGTAAACCACAATGATTTCTTTGAAAGACCAATTGGAACCAATGAATAAGAACGAACAAAAAAATTGATGCAGAGTTGTGTGAAGAAAAGAAGCCGACAAACTAAATAGCTAGTTAGCTACAAAATTCATTGAAATCATTGATTGCCACACAAAATTCGGTTGGTTGTTCATAAGACGCTACAGTTAAAAGGACAAAATATAAGAAAATAGAACGCGATTGTAAAACTAATGCCAAAGCAAAATTGGCATTACAAGCATTGAATAAAGGTGAAATAAATATGTTTATTTGGTAAATAATAAATATTACCTAATATGGTCCCAAGCTTCTTTACAACTTATCTGCTTTGGAAGGATTAAAATCCTTTCCATAACATAAATAGAATGGAGAGATTCATTTCAATTAACCGTGTTTTTGGGTCTCACAAACAAAACAAGACAGAAAGTCATGATTTTACCTAAAGCATACATAACGAAGAAAGTGAACTAAACTTAAGAAAGGATTGCCACCAAATCAGTTCTGCTAAGAAGATGCATTTTACTCCACACTGGTAATGGTGAGAGTATGCGTTCACTATGTTCAGCAGAGGAGGAAACACCAAAGCACCTTCTTATTATGCATTGTCAATTTTCTCGAAGTATTCTGCGATTATTCAATGGAGGAACCTAGTGTGGTCTTGCCCCAATGATGTATCAATACTTATGGAATAATGGTTTGCAAGCAAATTCAAAAACTTGGGAAAACGTGTTTGGGAGGCTTGTTTACATGGAGGGTTGCGGTAAATATGGAAGGCAAGAAATGATTTAAACTTCAAGAATAAAACCCCTGAAGCATAGGACATCAGTGATCTAGTGAAGGTGAAAGCGGCTATATGGATCAAAGGAAAATAAAACATCAAGGATTAACTATTAAGCATTTCAAAAGATGTTTGGAGGGGAATTAGACAAGCGAGGGTTTAGGGGTAGGCTAGCTCTACTAACTTTTGGGTGATGTCTTAAGGGTCATGGTTTAATTTTAGTCACGGGTGGTTTCTCCTGATGCAGTAGTTTAATACTAAAGTTTCAATTTTTCTAGCGTAACCAATACTCAGATTGGGGTTCCGTTTTCCTTTGTGGCTAGTCCTATCGATGATATACCTATGTTTGTTGATAGTGCAAATGCTATGAGAGTGAAGAAGCAAGCTTGGCTCAGATGTTATACGGGTTTCTGCTTCAGTTTGACAGTGAAGATCTCACTTTTCTCGTGTTAATGGAATGCTTCCTTTTCGTTTTGGTTTTGCTTAAGCTAATCTTTGTATATATTTAATCTGGATATTCCCCTTGGTTGGCTTATCGCCAACTGTGTATTTTTCTTTCCACTTGGGTGTAGGGTGGCATATGATTTTCAGGTGTAGGAGTGCTAACATAGTTGAGATGCCTATTTTTTGTTGTGATCGATGCCACCGTACCTTTTGTCCCTTTAATCATTGTACTCTTGATATTTGATCAACAAATTCTTATTGCCAAGCAAATAAAAAGATACGTAAAAGATATCAACAAGTTTGATTAGGGCTAGTGAAATGACACAAGTGGTAATACTAGGTGTGTGTTCAACATACTAAAGGAACAATGTCCCAAGAAAATATTGATTCCTGCTTGGGAGCAATGCGAGGTCAGGGGTAGATGCTGTGAGCCTGAATTACAATGTCGGTACTGTGAGCATTGGAAAGCTAACCAAAGGTCCATCTTTGTGACTCGAAATGATCATCCTGCCAGGCTCGTTGAGTAGATAGTCCGTAGGATAGGAAAAACAAGTTGATCAAACATTTTTTAGACAGACAGATGATTATATCACGTAAACTAACAAATAATAATGTTGCAAAAGACTACGATTGATATGGCCCCCGATCATGTGGTTACATACCTAGTTCCAATTTACGAATTTTTTTGACTTGTTCGACTAGGCCACCAAAAGAACAGTTCTGATCAAGTTATGAACTCAAAAGTAAGCCTAATTTACGTACACTCATAGCATCCAGGTTTCTCACAGCACTGACCCTTTCCCACGTTGGTAAAACTCTACAAAAGAAAAGCAATGCTAGGGCACATATATACAATCATTTTCAAATGAGGAGGTCCTTATTTTAGTTAAAATAAGGACCTCTCCATTTCTCCCATTTTCTGTTCGAATTTCGATGATCTGAGCAGCTCAATATGTTCAGAACGTGATTTTAAAAATACTCGCGAGGAATCAGCAAAAAAAATGACCCCGAAGGGCTTCATCCGAGTAGTTTTTATTTGAACCGTTTAATAAAATAAACAAAAATTGCTCGGATGAAGCCTTTCCGGTCTTTTTTTTTTGCTGATTTCTTACGGGTACTCTTAAAATCACGTTCTGAACACATTGAGCGGCTTGGATCATTGAAATTCTATCGGGAAAGGGAGATCCTTATTTTATTAAGTTAAGATGGTCTTTAGGAGAAGGGGACTCATGTTATAACATCTCTCACAAATGTCCTTTTTCTAGCCCCGCACGTTAGATCGGTGCCTTGGTGGTCCCACCATCACTTGTGAGAGAAATTGTACTGATGGATGTAAGTGTTCCTATTTTTTTTTTCAAAAAATTAAAACCTTCAAAATTCAAATAATCAAACAAATAGAATAATATTGACGAAAAAGATGATCATATGTGGTCGGGGTAAGACTCCTCCTTTAGCGAAGGAAAAATGATACGGATGCACCCACCAATTGCACCCCACATGTGTGGGCCCACACTAGTTGGACCCAGTTGGTGGAGAAGTGGTCAGTGGGGTGCACATAGCCTAGGGCCCACATATTGGGTGTGATTGAGACTTAGGGATTTGCTCCCACCTAAGATCTCACGTTCGATTCTCGATAACTCTTGGGTCATCTCACCCCACATATAACAGGGTGAAAAGGCATGGAGAGGGGTACAGAAATTTGTCCGAGGTGCGCATAAGCTCGTCCGGAACACCATACATTACCAAATGATAGACGATCGATTCTGATCAGATCATGACTAACCCCACCTGAAC
Organism: Rhododendron mucronatum var. ripense; assembly: GCA_019656295.1. NCBI lineage: Eukaryota > Viridiplantae > Streptophyta > Magnoliopsida > Ericales > Ericaceae > Rhododendron > Rhododendron mucronatum. The sequence goes on from BPLT01000112.1 coordinate 1,682,443, forward strand.
TCTACACCTGACCCAACCCTATCGTATCAACGGAACAAAGAACAAGTGACCAAAGATCCAAACTTCATATTAAAAAAAAAAAAAAAAATCTTAATCCAAACAAACAGAGGATAGCTGATGAATGCACTTGAGTCTATGCATATACATATGTATGTATAGGTGTTTAGATAGAAACTAAGAAATGAAGAAACACACAGACCTGACCCTTAACCTTGAGACTTAAAGTAGAAGCTGCTGAGGGCTGCTCCAGTTGTCTCTTCCTGCTGCGGTTGTTTTCTGCTCCGGACATCTTTTTTTCTCCTGCTTCAAAGTTCAAACAGACCCCACAAATCTAATAAACTAGGTGGGTTTCTCCTGGGGATTTTATGGAGAGAGAGAGAGAGAGAGAGAGAGAGAGAGAGCTGGTTACTGTCATATGTACAGCTGACGAAATAAAGGTTGGGGAATATATCAATCAGCAATAATTCTCTGACCACACACATTTATATAATTGTACAAACGTTCTTATATCAAACATAGGGCTCATATATCTAGTGTACGTGGTCCCCATATTTACTGTGAGGAAATTTGTGTGATTGTGTATGTAAATGTGTAGTAATAACACAATTGTTTACGTAATTGCATTTCAGTGGCCTAGTTTTGAAAATCTCAATGCCATGGATAGATGAGTTCTAATTACAAATTTAGACATGGGATTCAACTTTTTTGACCGGAATCACATGGGCAATTATACCCTTCTCACGCACAAAATGAGAAGTGGAAAAAAAAAAAAACACTTCTCTCTCGCGCCATGATATTACAAGGTCGGTATGAGATTGGGTCTTGTTAAGTCCCGCCTCGAATGCGATCAAACAACAGAAACTCAAACATTAATTGTACCGATACTACTCCTCCATTCTCATTTATTAGCATTCTACTTATTTCTTAATATATTTGGATTCTGAGTAATTTAATTGGGAGCATCTTTTTAATTCTTCACGTAATTTTGCATCACCTATATTATTTTCTATATATTTTAAAAAATAAGTTAAGAATTATCACATTTTAAAATGAAAAAAGAAAAAAGAAAGATAATAATTAGAAAAATCTTGCATTGTCTACCAACAAAATAAAAAGTACATATCCAATTAAGAATATAATTGCACCAGTCCTCTCGGCCCTCACATACTTGCAATACTCTACGCATATGGCATATGGCACACGGAACTTGCATTCTACACACAATGAATTTGTACCTCCACACAAGGAGCAGTTGCACCTTAAACACGAGCTAGGAGAAATGTAACCATTTTAAAAGTGGAAAAAAAATACAAATACATGCACGTGATGGGTACCATAAAAACCTTAAAATTTTTATGGTGTTTGTTACAAATTCTTATGGTGTTATAAATGGATGTGTACCCATAAAAAAATTTATTTATGCATTTTTAAAGGGCTTGTTATAAGCTCTTATGATTCATTTGTAACGCATATGCTACCTCTTGACAAATTAAGGGATCCACGAATCTCAAAAGCATTGTCAAAACCAAGGTTCGTGACGAAACCAAAAGTACTTCGCATGCAATACAAAGAAAGAGAGACGTAATTGACTTATTCTGGATTCATATATGATTTGTTTATGTGTTTGCTGCAAATGTTCCAAGGAGTCTCATATAGAGGCGTGGGATAAGTCAAGACGATTTAAATAATGGTTTAATTTAGAGAATGAAGGAGATGGGATCAAAGGGATTAGCCTGATCGTCGACATCTGAGATCTAGGATGTAATTCCTCCTCAGTTTTTAGGTCCCAAACTTCTCAGGTGTTTTCAACTCTTTGGGTCCATACATGATTTGGCTTAGGATTTAATTGGGTCCTGTCAGTGAATTCTAGGATTAGTCCCATAGAATTAGTCGACACGTAAACTGACTTGGACACTTGCGCGCGTTGTTAAAAGTAAAAAAGAAAGGGGAGCAAAGAAAGAGTCAGAACCATGATAAAATACCCAAAAAAAAAAACTCTCAGAACAGCTTCATTTATTGTGGGGTAGAATGGTTCTTTTCATGACAATCTCTTCGAAAATAGGTAACCAAACACCCAAAATTGAAAAAAGGAGATAATGAGAAGCTGAAAATTAGTGAACTAAACAACCCCTAGTCATTTTCTGGTTTCCTTTTTCTATTTCTAGCGAACATTTATTTACAAACACTCTCTCACATGAGAGAGAGAGAGAGAGAGAGAGAGAGACAGAGAGGAGGCGTGGAGGTAACTTTCATTTGTGATTAATTACCAGTCATTTTCTGGGTTCCCTTTCTTCATTGTAGGCCGCATGTACGTGCTAGCAAGGGGGAGGGGCAAAGCTAGCTAGCTATTAAGGGGCTTCTGCGATTTCTTCCATCGTGAAGGTTGTTCTTTGCCAGTAATGGTGGTGGTTTGGTTGTTCTGTCTCTGCATCACAATGATTTCATTACAAGACTTTGAGTCCATGAAAGCGATAAATAAAGTTTCCGAACAGGAACACTGCCAAATTGCCTCCGGCTCACTTTCGCAGTCCATAAAAACGATAAATAAGCCAATTTTTTTATCTTTATTAAAAAAATTAGATTTCGATCACTATTTTTTACTTTTTAGATTCCTCTCGTCATGACGATACAATAATCCCCAAAGAATTGACGGAAAATTAACAAATACGAAAAAAATTTAAATAAGGACAAAAAAATAAACTAGTTGGCTTATTTAGCCGAACAGAGCCTAAATCTCTATTTTTCTCTTTATTTAATCCAAGAAATGCATATAGAGACTTTACTATTCAATTATTCAATGCAACTCCAATCCAAAACTCTATTTTCATCTCTATTTGCAACAAATCACAACATTATTTCACTTTTCCTTCAGAAGTTCAAATTTTAAATTTTGTTTGAAGTATATCTAATATAGATCTCATTTTGAATGTCTCATAAATCAATGATGAAATGAATGTAACATCAAATATTATGGATTTTTGTCAATCTCTTTAAGTTGTAAGCTTTAATTAAGGTTTTGTTTAGTTGAGAGTTTAGTTTAGTTTAGTTTAGTTTTGATAGTGGGTGAAGAGAGAAATAGAGTAATGATTAAAGATATGAGTAATGATTAAAGAGAGATGATAAAGTAATAATTGGAAAAATAGGGTAATGATTGGAGAAAAAAATATGGTAATTATTGAAAACTAAACTAAAAGGTTAACCGAACAAAGCCATAGTACTCCTACTTCTCAAATTGTTGGTCATGTACAGTAAATTTTTTACTATTTATGGGAACGTGCAATAAATTTAACTTTATTAGGTTTCAAACGTTACCTATCATTCTCTACTTTTATAGGTACCTGCAAATTATCCATGTCTACAGCACTTTTCATAAAATTACCTATGCAGCTTATTGAATCGTGATTAAATTTTGCTAAAATATAAGAGAAATCCATCTCAACCTTTTGATTCAATGAATCCCAACCCTTCACTAAAAATGTCTTCTAGTGGAGTCTACACCATCCTTCCTTGCATAATACTCCACTTGTCCCAATTCGTATGTCCATTATTTTATTTTGTGCAATATTTCAATCGCTTCTTTTAATCTGTAATGTTTATAATGATAACTTTGTATAATAGAACTAGTCGAGAACTATCAAATAAGATATTGCATATTTTGGAGATCCATAGTAAAAGATGTAAGCGATTGAAAGCTAGCACGATTGTAAAAAATGGACAAACAAAATGAGACGGAGGGAGTAGATTTCAATCAATCTATGGGGGTTAGTTTGTAAAAAGCTAACCAATTTTTTCTGACTTTCTCAAATAGAATTAATATATCAGCACACCTTTAAAAAAAAAAATAGTTGATCAATGATGCACATGGGACGGAGGTAGGTGTGGAAATTTTTTAACATTACCCATTAACATCACACGAAATTAATTAGAGAGTTTCAGTCGACAACTTTTAGACATGCGGATCAAAAAAAAAAAAAACTTTTAGACATGACCCGCCAAACATGAAAACAAACGAATCGAATACAGGTTGTATTTTCATGACTCGATAAGGATATGGATAGCGAAATTGTTTGAAAACATGAAAGTGTTTATGAAAGACACTTTCATATTTTGTTTTCATGGACTATATCAAGCCTTGATGGATAACTATTTATGTTTCATATTAATCTTTTAACCCGAAATGACACAAGACAACATAACACAATACTGATGAAGCAATTAGGAAAAATACTAGCACAACAAACACTTTACACACAAACACAACTCTCTATCTCGAGAATTGTTATTCCCATATCTGGCCACTCCCTTGATCACTCCACCCACCCTCATGAGTGTGATCGATGGATCCGACTCCAACGTTTTTGCTTCCTTGCGGCTTTTTTTATTTTTTTTGCTGTATTTTTGTTTTTTGTTTTTGTTTTTGTTTCGGTTTGTACTTTGTACTTTGAACCGATAGTGTCCTTTTATTAATATATACTATGTTTCTGCTTTGATCAAAAAAAAAAAAACACAACTCTCTCACCTTGTGGATCCCATAGACATTGGAGGTATGTAGTCTACATGGGACCCATAGTGAATGTGTGAGAGTTTGTATATGTGTTTGTGGTTCTAGAATGATTATAGCGATGAGACTCGTAATTGTGTTTTAATTCTTTTGAATGAATTTCCAATCGGTAGAAGATTTCTATCTTTTGAAACCATGCTTGGTCAACTTGTATCGAAAAATATCAATTGAATTATGAAAAAGCAAGACATGCATATTATTTGTTAAAAAATGTACAAAAGTAAATAAGTCCCAGTAGAGACTTATTTCTAGTCTAGGCTCAAGACATTTTTCAATGTTATGATTACGTCATTGCTGGTTTTTACAATTCCTGTAACAGTCTTGCTATGAGCAGGGACACTCCGCAGGGACAATCCGCAGGGACAACGCGTTTGGCCCCATTTTGGATCCCGAAAAAATCTAGAAAAATATCCATAAATTTTTGAATATTATTTTATGGGGCCTTGTGAAAAATCAGCTCCAGCGGATATCGGTAAGTATTACTTTTGGATAAGTAGGGACGAATTGACAGTTTCGCCCCTACTTATCCAAAAGTAATACTTACCGATATCCGCTGGAGCTGATTTTTCACAGGGCCCCATAAATTAATATTCAAAAATTTATGGATATTTTTCTAGATTTTTTCGGGATCCAAAATGGGGCCAAACACGTTGTCCCTGCGGATTGTCCATGCACTTAGAATTTTTGTTCCTGTAATTATGATGCTATTAAAAAAAATATTACTAGGTGCTAGTCAGACAATCGGCCACCTTCGAGCTTCGAGGCCTAGTAATCCGCAATTAATAGGCCCATAGCAATTAGTAATCGGCAATTAATCGGCACATAGCAATTAGTTAGATCAAGTTGAATAGGCCCTGCCATCGATTAATCGCCGATTAATTCCAATTTTTAGAACACTGTAAAAAAAAGTGCTCATTTTCTTTACTGGGTTATAAACAAGAGGTATGAGCATACCATTGTTAGGTAAACAATTTATGTTCATATCTTAAAAAAACCAAGAGTCCTATCTGGGTCAACTTGAACATAATATGAGTTCGTGTCCAGCTATGACACATTTAATAAGTTACATGAACTTTGACAAAAATTTAAAATGACACGACAGGAACATGATAGGACACAACACAATGCCCACTTTTGATAGCAGGACTAGTTGTTCTGCAGAAAGGCTAGGTACACCATATGGAATGCGGTGACCGGTCCACCGCATGGCTATTAAGCCCCACAAAAATACAGAAAAATATTCATAAATTTTAAAATAATATTTGATGGGACCCTGTAAAAAATCAGCTCCAGCGGATATCGGTAGGTATGTTTTATGAATTTGTAGGAGCGAAACTACTCAGTTTCGCAGTTTTCGCCCCTATAAATTCAAAAAACATACCTACCGATATCCGTTAGAGCTGATTTTTTATAGGGCCCATAAAATATTATTTTAAAATTTATGAACATTTTTCTATATTTTTGTGAGGAATGGGCCCCACAAAGCGGCGGCGGCTGTGTGTCACTTGTTTAGTTTTTTTTGTTCCCCCTGAATTGCTAATGCGGGGTGCTGACACTCTATTGTGCAACATATAATGATTCAGAAAATGAAGTCCATTATGAAATGGTATGTGGAATCAATGATATCACGGACTGGAAAAATTCCAGCCAGACCGCAATGCGAGTTTCAACAAAAAAAAAAAAAAAATCACTTCGCATTAAGATGCATAGTCACCAACAAAATGGCCAAAAACTTAAATTCAAGTTTGGAGTTCTAAAGACAGCAAGAGTTTTGAAAAGATCTCTTTTTCCCGAGTCCTTTGCATGCAAATCAAACATTAGCAATTCAAGGTAGTTAACTGGTCTAAGCTTCCAAATACCAACCATAGTGTACTCTCTTAGCTTTTCTAAGTCACATTTCTCCAAAGCCACCACCAGTCTGATGCAGCATGGCATCAATTTCATCACCATCCTCCATGCCAAGCTACAACAAATCAAAATATTGCATCAGAACAGTCTAATACATGACCTCTATATGACATTTTGGGGGTTCCGACATGTTGCATCTCACAACTATATGTAGAACATGTTTTATAGAGTTACAAATGTAAGACGACAATCAAATATGCTGTAATTCTTGGTTTGAACTTTTCTAACACCACTACAAAAGTCCTTCAAGAATTATGGTGTACTCTTTTTCTGTTTTTGGCAGAGGATGGACGAGAGGGAGATGGGTGCTTAAAAGGGAAGTAGTAAACAAACAACAAGACTATGATGCACCGACACCTCTAGAGGTCGACGTATTACAGTGTCGGACACGGGGACACATATGGGACACGCCCCATAATTTAATTTAAATTGTTGAGAGGGACACGGGGGGACACGGCTAGCGACACTGATGGGGACATGGCAGGGGTCAAAGTATAATTTTTTTTTAAAATTTTGGGGTTAATTTTTTTAAAAAATTTCAGGGTCAAATTGTAATTTTTCAATTGGGTTGTATTGAACTTATGGATGTCTTGTTTTGTTTGAATGGTATTGGAACTATGGATCTTTCGTTTTGTCCACATTTTGCCATTTAAACTTGGGAAAAAATTGAAAAAATATATAAATAAACATACACGTGGCGTACCCCCGCCAAGTCCGTGTCCCCGTTTTTTTAGAATCCCTGTGTCCGTGCATCATAGAATAAGAGAATCTTGAAAAGGGAAAGTTAAGCTTGCTGCCTACGTTTTGGAGAGGGGCATTTACAAGAAAATTAAACGAAAAAGACCTCGTAACAAAATAACATCATCATGGTGACTATCAAGCGCATCTTATATGAACTAGCCAGAGGGATCCATCAGATTGTGTGGATAGTATCAGGCACCACACTTGAACTCAATTGCGTATACAAATATACTCAATCATAGAAAAAACTCAAAAGACAAGGCGAAATAATGTTACTTGCTCTGGGGTCTGCTCTGCTTTAATACGATGTCCATCAAACAAGAACACAATCGCCTTCGCGTCCAATGACTGACGTTCGCAATAAGATGTCATAAGCTTCTTTAGCTGGGTATTATTTTTAATCCTGAAAAACACCTCGTTCCCTTCCTGGAATAGAAAAGAACACATACCCAAAATGGTGATGGAGAGAATAAAAGATAACACGTTTCAACTACTTTATAAGTTAGTAAAATCCACGCTTACAACCAGATGAAAATGCAACCTTACATTGTCCGACATAATGACAGATTGTTCACATAACCGGGTTCCAAAAACCTTATCAACATATAACTTGATGGGTAGCATTGGCATATTACTTGATCGAATAATTATACATATATATGGACTACAAGTTTAATTAACCAAGCACATGCACACAACCGATATATAACTCTTTCAAGTCCAAGTCACCATGATAAATAAATCAAACATTGGTCTTTGCTAACTTAATTGGGTGATCCATCTCCTACTTAACACACAACTTGTTACAGTCCATTTTAGATAAGTAACTAAATTGTCCTAATCTTAATCACCGTTGAGACTATTAATTATCTGCTCTAACATAGTGGGAAAGGTCAAGTAATGTAGCCAGCATAAGCAAATAACTCCTCAGTCCTCTCAAATCCTCATGAAATTCCAAGGAACAACTCACTCCATCGATTTGACAAAACAAAAAAATTTCAAAGGTTTGAATCGGAAGTAGAGCTATACAGACATGCACTCAAGCCATAAGTGTTCTCAATTACTGTTATAATAGTAAAATAATGATTACAAGAGGGGAAATCCTTCAACATACTCAAACAGTAGTTCATCCTGTGTTTTGTGCTTCTAGATGATACACTGACGCACTGAGCAGACTAACACTCACCAACACAGAAAAGAAACCAGAAAATGAGCACGTATAGAAGCATAGATAACCACAGATTACTCAGACCAAGAGCACTAATAGTCAGAGCTGCTAAAGATACAAGAAGCTCGTGGGATATTTCTATGGAGTTCAGAAACAATTGCCGCGGAAAAGGACAAGTGTATTGGGAAGGGTCAATCTGACAAACAATACAAGGACAGGAAAAAGAAAAAATCCATTAAGTATCAAACTAACGACACAGCTTATAATATTGAACCTTCAGTTGCTTTTAGGAGCAGATTGCATGTAGTGAAACAAAACACAATAAGAAACACACAAACATATCCAAGCAAAAGGAGGAGTACTAAACATGAGTTCCCAATGTGATTTACCATGGGCAACACTAGGAACAGTTAATATCGTCATAGGCACAGGTTATAAGAATTCCACAGAACCCTGAGAAGTTTTCTGCTAACTACATGTTTCTTGTTTGATAAAACTCCTAATATCCGTACACCAAAAACTATGCCCTAATTTTCCAGTATAACCTTCAATTACTGCAGTCAGATTCATTTTAGGAATTTACTCTGGCATTGTCCTTCTGACGCCCATCTATAAGACTTATATAACTTTACCATCTCATGCATTTTACAAGACCAAATTATCTTCTTCAGTGAATAATCGAATTAAAATTTCGTATCAGCAACAGAGCAACCTCATCACATGATAGACCATGGCCGCCTAACATTTACTATTCTAACAGTCAAATTTCTCCTACTCGGCTACTCGTATTTACAAACTTGTAGTCTGGTGAGGGTAAGATTCTGCATTGTCATTTTCATCAAATCAACCATGTTGATTAGCTATACTTCACAGGAGAGCCTTAATTTTCGACTAAACTTGACATCCTGAAAGTCTCGAACAGTCTAACCAGGTACAAAAGCTGATTTGGCTAGGCTTTCCGCAAGTTTGTATAAAAATAGGCAATGTATAGAATGCTAAAAGCCTAAATGTCGAGTTTAGATAGGCAGAGATATAAAATCCTCATTCAGTTAGTTGAGTTTGTGTACCCAAAAGGCATGTTGATGATTATGGGTTCTGGAATTAAAATTGAAAAGCCAAAGAAACCAACTACAGCTTTGCTGATTGTAAGCAACCCAGGAATTCAGTTGAATACACAAGTAAACAAAAATTAGAAGCACTATACGACAAAACATGTGAACAAATTTAGAGCTACTACACCTGGAAAGGGTGCACTTTTCCTGTCAATGGATCACTGAACACAACATTCTAAACATAAATCATTACTACGTAGGCACAACACAAGCTGGCTAAAGAAAAAATTTTGGTTAGTGCAAGCATGAACGACTATGCCTATAACACAAAACTTGCTCACATATTAAAGCCTGCTACAATATGAAATCGCTAAAGAGGAAACGTCTAAAATTTCAACTTGGTTTGGTGAGTTGAACGAATTTTTCTATCTTAAACATAAAAAGCTGTAAACAAAAAATGTTTTTGAATGTAAAAGGTAAGACAGGAATGCCTAAAGTTTGGGATGAAGCTCTTTCCAAGTACATTAATTTTTGCCACTTTCCCAAATTCCCACAAACAATTAGATTACATAGTCTGAACAAGTCAGCAGACTCAGCACATATATTGGGTAAGAACAGCCATTTTTCCTAACTGTGATTGGCACTCTGTGAGGACAGCTGATAAGTATCAAAAAGGAGTTTGTAATTCAGTTCCAGACATAAGAGTGGCGTATTACGAAACATTTCATCCCATGTCTGTACCTGACCTGTTATGTTAGGATTACTAGAAGGGAAGGAGCTGGTGTTCTGTCGCTCAACATGGTAGTTATAGATAGGGTTTCATTTGCATTTAGCACACCACTACAACCCTGTCAAAGTAGAGATGAGAAGGTAAATACTTAATGCCCGTGAAACATTACAGTCCTCTTGGCAATGCAGCCATAACTTTTGCCTAGATAATTCTTTTTGAATGAATAATTGTAAGACTCGAATTTGCATGATGCAATATTCAATTGGAGACCAATTTAATCTATCGCACAAAGTCTACCCATGGAAAACCCCAGCATTGACCTTGGCAATTGACCACACTTGGGTATATGAGCAAAAACAAATGCCGTGGTTAAGCAACTCCAAATCTACCGGTCATTTTCCAAGCAAAGGGCACACAATAAAAAGATAGTGTTCACTTTTGCTAAGTCACTTTTTTCATCGTAGTTCGCCAACACAAACCTATATATTATCTTCAACCCAGACTTAATATTGCTGGTGATGTGGCCCATGATGTGGTGTTTTCCTATTCATTGACAAGATTTAGCCAGTCTCCAATGGCTAGCCCAATGTAGCCGGCCAAATTGGGGGGATTGGCAGGCTAGTGGAGTTAAAAATTTGGAAATGGGTAGTTATATTGTTCCTAATTTAGAGATCTTGTTAGAGTTTCTCACCAATAATAAATAGGTTCCAACTTCCAATCTTACCATCCTCTATATTCCCCGTACAACTATACTCTCCCCTCGACCCACTAAAGCTAATGAAACAAAGTACCCACTTAAGTGAACTAACTAATACATTCATAAAGAAGTACATCATCACTACATCATTCCCAGTATGAATTCCATAGATAGAACCCAAGGCAATATTGTGGAGAAAAATAACACTAAAAGTTAAAACTCATGATTAACATTTACAAGAACTTTTCATACCAACCTAAAAGCTTTTTTGATAAGTTACTTTTCGTACCATGCTAAAAGTAAGAAGCAACGCAATTACCTACTCGGATTTCATGAAATCCTAGCAACAACTCTCAAGTAAGTTAGACCGAGGGAAACCTCATTCAGTTGCCCAATGCACTCATTGACCAGGTATGATACCTCTAAGTACAAGTCATAACGCTCCAAGGTGAAACTATTCTTCATACTGCTCTAGTCCTACCAAAATACTCCTTCACTCCCTTTTTAAGTGCCCCTACAGAAGACGTGGATTTTTCAGATTAAAAAATAAAGTACTGCTGCTACTGCATAATTTTAAAACTTTTTCACACCAATAAAGAACAAATTGATATCTTTGATTTGGTGCAAAGAAATTAAAGAATTATGCAGTTGAACTACTTTTTTATCCAAAAATTGCATGTCATTCATAGGGACACCCAAAAAGTGACGGAGGGAGTAACTATACGAAAAGAAAAAAGAACCCCAAGAAATTATCAAAAATTAAAAAAAAGAAGAGAGAAAGGCATAACATTACAAACTACAGCATGCAGTACAAACCCATGGACTAGAACAATTTGCAACATCGTCAAAACTTACATAAGACTTCTTTACGATGCCAAGCCGAAAAAACAAACAAACAAACACAAGAGAACCACAAGAACAAACAATGTATCGAAGTTCATCAAAACACAAATCCAATTCAAACTCACACATAAACAGAGGCCAGCATTAGATTACATGGAGAAACCAAGTACAATGATATACCTGGTTCTTGACCTTAAGATTAATTTGGTTGGACTGAGCCTGATCACCAACGGGGGGTTTCTTCTCTTCTGCAGACATTATAGAAACTTGCTACGCCGAACAACAACTAGGGTTTCTAGTTTCTACTCTCTCTCTCTCTTAAAAGGACGGGAACGAAGGTTACGAAGCGATAAAGCGAGTTTGCGAAAAGAGCGCTTCGGGCGCTATATATACGTGAAACTATTGCGTAATGCAGAAGGACACTTTGGAAGTTGGAAGGGAAAAAAAAAAAAAAGACTTAAATACTTTAATAATCTTGGTTTCATTTTCGTTCTTGTAAAAATTTTGTGTCAATTTCGTCCTTTCAGTTTTTGACTCAGTTCAATGTCACCATTGCCGTCAACCAGTGGATGGAATTGGCCTACATGGATAACGGATTTGCCTGTTGTGTATTGGTTTTGATTAATAGCAATGTTAATGACATTTTAAACCTATAATGGCAAAATCGTAATTATTCAACTACGGAATTATGCGACGGGCCATTGTGGGTTCAATCCGAAATGGCCCAACGGTCAATACACATGGCCTTAAGCCTGGGCATGTGCCATGTGTTTTTTAGCCGTTTAAGGCCGTTTAGAGTCTTTAGACCTCTAGAAGCTCAAATTTGCCATTTAAGGAAATATTTGACTTGTTAATAACTTGGGCAAGGAAAATCCGAATTAAATTGTTCTTTTGGGAGAAGTCTTAGAATTTTCTCTATTTTCTAGTTTTGCTATTATTCCAAATTTTTTCATTTTTTATAATTTTCGTTATTAATTGATTTGGTATTCGTTTTGAGGCGAATCAATTAGAGTCAAGGTTTTTCTACCTATTTAACAAGTTGTAAGCCTTCAGGGCAAGATAGTGATTGATTATTATTGAATGAAAAGAGTCTAGAGAGCATTTTCTCTAAACCTATATCATTTGTGATTTTTTTGTCGCACGTTTGTAATGTAAATTGAATGGCAGATTGATCTTGTGCGCCTTTTTTGGTAGAAAAGGATGTGGGTAATATTAGAGGGAAGAGACATGGGTCAGGTAAGTACCAAAGAAGGCTTCCGCTATCCAAGTAGGCAAATTCCGTCCACTGGTTGAAGGCAAGGGTGATATTGAACTGATTCACAAACTGAAAGGACAAAATTGACACAAAAAATTTTACAAGGATGAAAATGAAATCGACTCTATTTTGTAAGGACCATTTAAGTACTTAAGCCAAAAAACAATGGATACACACCGTGTACACAGGATATTGATAGATTTATCTCGGTTCTTGTATGATCGTAGTCGAGTTTGTTAAATATTATTACTCACTCTGTTCTATTTTGGTTATCTATTTTTGTTTTTTGTGTTGTTCTTTCAACGTTTATATCTTCTAATCTACAATGTTTTTCATAATTTTCAAAACTTTGTATCATATTTAATCGAGAACTATCAAACAAGATTCATATTACATATTTTTTAAGATTTATATTGGAAGATATAAGCATTGAAAAAACATAACGAAAAACGGAAATGGACAATCAAAATGGAACGGATGAAGTATTATGTTATTTCAAAGTGTCATATAAAACCCAGCTCATTTGAGTGTTGGTTAGACTGTAGAGCTTGATTAATTCATTAAAATTTTTATTCTTAAATTTGTAATGATCAAAATTTAAATGAATTGATCAAACATTTATCGATATTCGACGAAACTAATGTTTTAGAAAAATCTTTAAGAAATGGTAAAAAAAATTGAACGGCTACATTGTAGAATGCCGAGGTTTATTCCACACAATCCAATGTGCATTGTGCATACACCAAATACCAAACGGTGTAACACTGTAACCCATAGTCTGTTTTGAAAAGCCAGTTGTTTGGGTTTTTTCTAGTAGGAGTAATATTCGGATTGCAGTCATAATTTTTTACTTTTTCGTTTTGTCTGGGTATGGGCTTGACCCTTTAAGTGTTCGGGTTTCGGCCCTTAGGGGTGAGCTTTTGCTCTTTTGGGTGGCTTTGGTTAATTCCTTGCCAATCGAGAATTAGATCTCGGACTGTGCAAATGACTATTCTTAGCTTTGTCAGGAATATGATGACATTTTAATTGTCCTATTAGTTTTTGTATAACAATTTTAAAAATTAATAAAACTTTTTGTCTTTTATTTTATTTTATTTTATTTTATTTTTTACTTTTTTGATTCTTCTTATTGAAATGAGTAAATAATTCACAAAAGTTTGACCCAAAACCAACAAATGTACAAAATTTAAATAAAGACAACAAAAAACCATGTTGACTCTTTAGGGTACTACAATTGTGAAATAATTATCAGAATTGACTACCACCTGTACAAAAGTTGAAAGAATTAGGGAAAATGACGGCAAATGACGTAATTTGATAATTATTACTCGCCATGGACATTTTCAGCATTAATAAATATTCTCAACATGTCCTTGATAAATGTTAATCATCAAAACAAGTCATGGACCATCATTTTTCCAAAGAATTATAAGAACTAGATCCCTCCATTTCTATTAACGGACCTGACGGTTCAATTTTGACACGGTCTAAATTAGGCCCAACACCTGAGCTCACAATAGAATCAGTAAAAGGCCATAAACAAGACATTTTACTCGGGCTAGGCTATTCGCAGCCACGTATTTTCTCCCATAACCCACTCTATTTCGGTAAGTGGTTATTAAAAATCATAAATAACATTTCGGTAAATAGCTGTTGAAAATAAGATTATATTTCGGTAACTACATGTCGAAAATATATTCAACTTTCGGTAGACAACTGCCAAACATGCATTTTTGGGCATTTTCGGTATATAGCTGTTGAAAAAAATATCATATTTCGGTAATTTGATGTTGAAAATGTATCTTAATTTTGGTAACTAGCTGTCGAGTTTAATTGAAAATTTTTAACGGGCTGTGGGAGAAAATACGTGGCTGCAAATAACCCGGCCCTTTTACTCTTGCCCCAACTTAGCACAATCAGAATAGAAAATTACAGGCAGATCCTAGTTTTTAGATTCGGGTTCATCCCAACCTTAAATATATTTTTTCGAATCTCTGTAAGTTCGGTTATGTTGCATACTAACTTTTTTACCCCAGTGGGCCAAATCAAACCCACCCACCGCGCGGCTCCACCCCCCCCACCCAATATGCTCCTATCCCATATGTTACAATCACACCATCTGTTTCAATTCTTTCCTTTTTGATTAATTGTTTGGAAGGTTGTAGTCGATTGAGAGTATTTTTTGTTTGTACATGGACAAGTTATGTTAGCCAAATTTTGTTTTCTTTGTTTTATTTATTGGGATTTGGGCAAATCATGTATGTACATGAGTGCAACTAGGGGTGAGCATGGTCCGGTTTGGTTCGATTTTATAGTAAACCAAGAACCAAACCAATACCTACGGATTATAAATTTTGAGAACCAAACCAACTCACAAAATGCATAGAACCAAACCAATCCAATCCATTAGACTACGGTTCGGTTTCGGTTTTAACCACGATTTGCTTTGAACTAAGCTATCATCTCAAAAAAATATTTGAAGTACTTAAAATTACGAAGATAAATTAAAAAAAAAACTTATATTAAAATCAATTTCATTCAAATTCTTAAAACAAACTAACATCAACCAACTAATTTAAGAGTAAAATACCAATAATTGCCTCAAACAAATAAAACGAAATACCTGTAAGTCACTAAAATGAACCAACTAAGAATACCACTTATTAAACATCTTAAGATAGTTTAAACAAATAAAAGGGCAAAGAGATGGATGCTACCTTAGTACATTAGGTTTATATAGTATAGGGATAGGTTTCTTATATAGAAAGTTAGGATAATTAGTCTTGGTAATGGTAGTAGAGGAATTATAGGAATAGAAATTGGAAAACTAAATATTGGTGGATATAATAGGATCAATAAATTAGAAAAGTAGGCTCCCATATTTATTTGGTGAATCATAATTAAAATATATATAACTATACATATTATATATATATTATACGGTTCAGATCGGTTTGGAACCATATATAACCGTGAACATGAATCCACAAACCAAACCATATATTGCGGTTTCTAATTTTTTTAAACCATGACCAAACCATACTACTAAAAAACCGAACCAAATCTTTCGGTTTGGATTGGTTTGGAATGGATTCACGGTTTGAATGATATTTTGCTCACCCCTAAGTGCAACGAATAATTGGTTTGTTTGTGTTGTTCAACGAACAATTGCAGAAATCTGGTGGCGTTCATTTGTTCATGGGTGTTTAATCGAAAAATTAAGATTTGATTTCAGTTTACGTTGTGCCATGTCTTTAAGCATGGACAATTTCCGGTCTATATACAAGGGCCTAAAAATTATAGAGGCCTTACAAAATAGACAATAATCGGAGACGATGCAGTCGCATCCTTGATGTATGCCCAAAGCTGCCCTTGTATCTATCTTTCTATCTAGTTACGCTATTACAGAACGACTTTTCGTAATTAAAAAAAAAACTGTGCAAGCAACACGTGTACTCATATTTTTGGGCTTGTTTATTTTCGTTAGGTTAAAAAGGCAAGCAGCCATTGATAATCCCAATTGGAAATGTTTGTCAATTCATGTCTGTAGGAAAAATATATGCTTGCTTACCAATAAAATCACAACTCAAAATTTGGAAATTGATGAAACAGAGTTGGTGATAAGACGAGTGTTGCAGTTTGTACTTACGACAGGTCCGTCCCGCTATGGTGCTTACGGCTTGCATAGACGTCTATCTCCTAGTACTACTTGATCGGAATCCCCCTAAAACAGCACTACAATTGGAGGGCCTGGCGATCCTCCTTTTGTTTTGTACTCGCTCAAATGAATTAAAGACTCTCACTCGGTGATCAAAAGTATGAAAAATCAAGAACCAACCCAAAATGAATGAGGAAAATGATATTTATAGACCAACTGGCGACAACTCCGAAGAGTCACCAAAGGAAGGAACACATCTGTTCATAAAAGACACGTCCATCCAAGACGAACATGTGTCACTGAAAAGACATAACTATAGAACAAATAAATTTTTATTCACATCCGCAATTAATTAATATTGAATCCTCACACATTTTCCAACAATATCCACCCCATAATTTACGTGAAGAAAACTCAAAATCAATCATATATTATTAGTCCCAACTCGTAAGAAAACAAGATCAGCCATAATGGGACGCGAAGTCCCTGCAGTGCTTTCAAAGCACTGCAAATAGCAGTCATACCAAACGACCCCGTTTCTCCCAATTATGACAAAACAATTCACCTTTTGCTCCTCTCCCTCTCTCCCTCAGATCATGTACACTAATAATTAAAATAAACCACATCATGTACAATGCAAATTTTTGTTTTAGCTATCAATTCAATTTTTTATTTTACAATTACACCAACACTATTTTTTTTCCTAACATAAAACCAATTAAAATATAAAATTTTATTATAATTAGAAGAAATACGTGTTTTTTTGAGCTACAAGGGACAGAGAAAAAAGAAAAAAGCTGGAAGGCTTGGTTTGGGGGAAAACTAAGAAAAAAAATTAAGTGTTTCAAATTTCAATCCGTTTGAATGGGTGGAAAGATTTTATTTTTCTGATCATTTAATTCTAAAGGGTCATAGTTAAATTTTGATTCTAGAACTCTCGTTGATTAGCCCTAAGAAAGTTGTACAACCAAATATCTCTTAGGGCTAACCAACAAGAACCTTAAAGCCAAAAATTAATTATGACCCTTTAGGATAAAATGATCAGAGAAATAGGATCTTTGTACCTGTTCAAACGGATTGAAAATTAGAGCACTTAATTTTTTAATATATGGTTAAAAAATAAAATCTTATTAAAAAATATGGTTAAAAAATTAAGTGCTCTAATTTTCAATCCGTTTGAACCAGTTCAAAAATCCTATTTCTCTGATCATTTTATCTTAAAGGGTCATAATTAATTTTTGGCTTTAAGGTTCTCGTTGGTTAGCCCTAAGAGATATTTAGTTGTACGATTTTCTTAGGGCTAATTAACGAGAGTCCTAGAATCAAAATTTAACTATGACCCTTTAGAATTAAATGATCAAAAAAATAAAATCTTCCCACCCATTCAAACAGATTAAAATTTGAAATACTTAAATTTTTTTATTAGTTTTCCCCCAAACCAAGCCTTCCAGCTTTTTTCTTTTTTCTCTGTCCCTTGTAGCTAAAAAAACACATATTTATTCTAATTATAATAAAAACTTATATTTAATTGCTTTTATGTTAAGTAAAATAGATAGTGTTGGTGTAATTGTGAAATAAAAAATTGAATTGATAGCTAAAACAAAAATTTGCATTGTACATGAGATGGTTTATTTTAATTATTAGTGTACATGATCTGAGGGAGAGAGGGAGAGGAGCAAAAGGTGAATTGTTTTGTCATAATTGGGAGAAACGGGGTCGTTTGGTATGACTGCTATTTACAGTGCTTTGAAAGCACTGCAGGGACTCCGCGTCCGGCCATAATCGTTATATTACGAAACCAATTTATTTATTTTATTTCTTTGATCGGATATTAGGAAACCAATCAAAGCTTATTTTTTCTTCTTTCCTTACACATTAACATATTGATCAGAATTCAGTCATACTCTCGTTTTCCTTATTTTTAGAATCCTAAATTCTTAGGATTTACATTACTAGTAAACAAAAAGGTAGGCCATATGTACATCCTAAAATCAAGAAAACAAATGATTACAATAAAAGAAATGACTACAAAACAATAAAAGAAAATCCAGGGAGAGCGCCCCCAACCACCCCCCCCCCCCCCCAATTAAAAAAAAAAAACCCGTGCCTATCAAAAAGCCTAAAACTCCTATATATAAGTGCTTAGAAACACATAATAGCACAAAACCTAAAAAGAAGGAGATCAACAATGGAGTTCTGCACTCGTATTGCTAATCATCTGATGCTAAAGCAGATTCAAAACGGTTTTGGCAAGAACATAGTCTCTTCTCCACTATAAATTAATGCGGTTTTGAGCATGGTAGTTTCAGGATCAACCGGTGGTACTTTGAAGCATATGTTGGGCTTTCTTGGGTCAAAAAATGTCGATGAAATCAATTCAAAATCAAGGAAGATGATGGCGGTGGCAGGAGGTTGCAATGGCAGACCCTCTGAAAACGTTGGCAATGGTCCCATTTTGACCCTGGTCAACGGACCTTGGGTCGATCAACTTTTTCCTTTAGTACCTAAATGCAAAGAGGAGAGTCTAAAAGGTATTTTCAAGTGCGAAGTGGGCAATGTTAATTTTTGAACCAAGGTAATCTTTCTTTTACGAATCTCCCCCGGCTAATATGCCTTCTTTTCTTTTATAGCTTATCATTAAATTCAACTGGGATTCAAAAAATAAAACACTTCAGATTAAAACTGCATTGTAGCAGTCACAAAATAAATAAAGATTCAAAGATAAAAGAAGCAGTAATTATATATGAATTTATAGAGACGAAAAAATAAGAAGGAAAAGTAGGAGAATGGCATGATAGCAGTTTAGATGTTTGTTATGTTGCTTTTGAAGGAGCTACAGAATATATATAAAGTATATCCCCCCAAGAGGATAGACTAGGTACTTGTTCGTAGTGACGGAATGGTTTGTCTTCTTAGCTTAGATTATTTGGTTTTGTGGAACAATTGGAATTTGATGTTTTTAAAATTCATACTTCATAGTTGAGGTTTACTTATTTAGAGAAACTCTGCTGTGAACAAGTTCTTTACAACAACACTAATCGCGCGCGACCATTCTAAAGTGTTCTGTACGGTCCGAATTTTAATGAGTTTAACTTTTCCCCGAGAAAGTTTTTTTAATATCCGACCATCCAAAACACTTTGACGTGTGAGATTCACCTCTCTAACTCCTTTTTTTTCTTTCACAAAAACCTCTGTAAAGAAGATATTCTATTACTTATTATGATTATTAGATCCACTGGCCTCCAAAGCAGTATTGCATGAGGATTGAAGAGCGAAATGTGGAAGCTTAGAGCATCTCCAAGTGCCTAGGCAATGGGAATATTTAGCTTAAATAGCTAGCCAAGGCACAAAAAGAGGAAATCCAGCAGACTCGCTTCACCATGGGCGAAATGGCATGGTGCTCTAGTACCTTTCCAGCAGACTCGCTTCACCATGGGCAAAATGGCATGGTGCTATAGTACGTTGCTCATCTCATCTGAGCAAGGTATTTCAGCTTTGCTCCGTCGATTTCTTGTTCTTTTTCCTCTCTTCTTCCCTCGATTGTCATCTCCCACACGAAGTTTCATCGCCGCTCTCACTTTCCCGCACGAAGTTTCTTCCTCTTTTCACTATGTACTCTAGGGTTGTGGAGATTTTTCATCATCCTCAACATCAACAACGTATTCCCCCCTCCTCTCTTTGCCGAAATTAATTTCCACTTCATGATTTAGGTTTAGATTTTGTGATTAATTTGTTCATCAACATCAATTGGGGTATGAAATCAGAGAAGATTATTTGTGTGAATTAGATCATAGTTATAGAATTGGTACCTAAATTACAGGTAAAACTAGGGTTACCACAATTCCTATAAGGGTTAAAGAACTGCAAATCCAGATCAAGCCTAATGCTTATTCCATGAATAATATTTTTGGGTTCTCTATTTCGTTTAGGATTAGTGTCAGTTTTGTCATTATGGCTAAATTAGCAACAATGCTACGTACATTCCTACTGACCACTCCTCTCTTACATATATGTCAGCCCGCATAATTAATAAGGCCCCATACAAATATGTGAGAGAGAAGTGGTCAGAAAGTGGCCGGTAAGATTATTCCTAGACTTATTGCATATTTATGTTTTACCGTCTAAAATCAAGTTTGGGGTGGAGAGTAACAATTGGGTAATTTGGGAGAGGGGACTAATTATGGACATGGTTGGACGTGGCCATAAATAGACTTGCTACAAAGAGACAAGGTGTATATCATATGCACCCTCATTGAAACACACCAAAATGTTAAGATTTTCAAAATGTTATGAATTTATTGCTAGAAAGTTACGAATCATATTGATGAAAAATTACTAATTTTTAGTATAAAAGTTACGATACGAAATAAAATCTTATGAATGACCGGTCTTACAAGTAATTTTTTTTATAAGGTGGCACAATATGAATTACACTAAGTGCATGAGAATTGATAATGCCAAAACCCTTTTTGTTCCTGCCAAAGCCCTTTTTGTTTTTGCCAAAACTCTTTCATTGCATGACTTGATTGCCCTCCACAACACCACTTGTTTTACAAAAATACCCCTTGAGATCGCATAAGTGCAAGGGCCTGTTTTCTAGTTCCATGTTTCAAGCAAAAATGCAAATTTCATCAATTCATGAGCAACCCGAGAACTAATTTTAGAAGACAAGTAAACAAAAATTAAACATCAATGTTTTCCTATTCCATGTTTTCAACAATTCACGAGCAACCCATCTAAACAAACACGAGCTAATTTTAGAAGAATTAAACATAAAAAAAAGATAATACTCTAGTCTTTGCACAAAAATTCCATTATGCATGCTCTAGTCTTCTCACACCTTCCTCACCACAACCTGAAATTTGGTTTTTAAAAAAAAATTGATGAAATAGAGAATTAAAACAAAAATAATAATAATTTCAATTGTATTACTTAGGGTGTTCCGTTTTCTAAAAAAAAGAACTTTTAGAAAAGGAAGGCAATTTCAAGCTCAAAAATCATGTGTTTACGCAAATAATTTTCCTACCAATATAGATTTTGTTTGATATATCTCATTAAGATCTTTTAAACGGTGTAAAAAAAATTGAAAAAATATTTTTCATTTGCATTATATTTGAGTTTGAAATTACCTCCGTTTGAAAAAAAGAAACTTTTTATAAAAGTGGAACACTCCTTAGTCTCCACACAAAAACTCCGTTACGCATATGTTGGAGGACAGACTTGGAAGTAAAGTATTACTACCTGAAAATAAAAAAGAGAACATAAGATAGAGTTATCAAAGTTATGAAAAAAGAATAATTAATTTACCTCAACGAATAAGCTGTGAAGCTTTTGATGGGTGCAAGAAAACAAAAAGAACATAAAATAATACTATGGATTTCAAGGGGCATTTTCGTAAAGCAAGTGATGTAGTGGATGGTAATTAAGTCATACAATGAATGAGTTTTGGTATAAACAAAAAGGGTTTTGGTAGGAACAAAAGTGATTTTGGCATTATCAGCTCCCAAATACATATGGTATCTATTCTAATCTATTCTAATATATAAAGGGAGAGCACAAATTTGGTGTCTCCTGTCGTATAATTTCATTTCCAAAAATACCCATCAAATATGCAAACAAAATATTCAAAAGTTTATGGGCAAATATGTAAATTACTCTCTCTCTCCTCCGGGTCTCCTCCTCTCCTCTCTCTCCATGCAATAACTGATTGGACAAAGTAGTGCACACTACTCCATGGAGTTATCCTCCCTCGTACTGTAAACTGTAAAGCAAAACCCAAAAAACTTAATTAGGCTGCCTTTGTCATCCATCCACACTGTAATGTAATCATCTCTGACTATCTACCACTTCCACAAAGGCAAATAAAGCACAGGTTGCACCAGGTACTTTATGTCCTTTACCAAATTCTAGTTTAGTTTTCTATTTCATTCCTTTTTATTTTCTATTGACTACTCCGGATTAAGACCCACTTGCAAAATTCACTTTTGTCCACCGAATTTCACTGTCTTTTTTCTCCATGTTGAGTTGTTTTTTTAGTATCATGCATCAGTTTTTGAAGTTAAAGAGTTAATTTAGAAAGAGAACTTATGAAGCAGTTTGATGATGTGGTAGAAATAATTAATAAGTCTTTCTTTTGTGTTCTTTTTTTTGGTTATCATGCATTAGTTTTTCCATCAAAATCAATGTTAATTTCAAATTTTGGGTCTGAGTTAAAAATTTAGCATACATGCTCTGGGATGAATTCGATCACTTTACTAATTCTTTTCTCCCTTTTACTTTTTCTGGTTTTTAAGTATTCTTTTAATTCAACTAGTTTAAGAGTAAAAAAAAAGTATCGTACAACTGCACTAAAGAAGGTTTTTTAGGGCCTGCAGCTTTTGTGTGCGCGTGCATTTTTCTATTTCACTAGAGGCCGGAGCACATGCAATGCGTGTGCAAGTTGAATTTTAACAAAGTTTGATCAAATAACAAATGGGAAGCATTTGTGCATATTTTAATCGAATTTTGCCAATTTCTGCCAATATTTGAAGTGATTTTAAATTTGCGGTAATACCATAGCTGCTGTCAAAATTATCCGTAGCATTTGATGTCTCTCAGAGCGGACCCAGGGCTCTGCTGCCAACTCCAAGGCACACCAACCCCTCTCCACCCCTTAGAACGGCAACGTTTCGGGAAAGAAAATTCGTACTCTCTTTATTTGCAACTAGAGGCTAGGGCACACGCGATGTGTGTGCAAGTCAAATTTTTATAACATTTTTGTAAAAATGCTTCTCACTTATTGTTTGATCAAATTTTCACAAATATTGTAAAAATTTGACTTACACACGCATCACATGTGCCCGGCTAGACTTTCTCATAAAAGCAAGGCAGAAACAACTCATTTTCAGAAAAGGAAAAATGTTGTCCCTGTAGCAGAGTGGAAGATGGGACGACTTTCTTCGCCATTGGGTCTCTTCATCAAATATCAATAGGGAATACGAGAAGACTTTCTTCTTCATTGGGTCTTCTCTCTTCCTGTCACCTTTTCCAAAGCGCCTTTTTTACGTTTTGATTTTGGGAAATGCTTTTCCCTCTGGTGAAACACTACTATTTAGATCATCCTGTACATGCACAGAGAGAGAGAGAGAGAGAGAGAGAGAGAAGAGATATCTCTTCTTTAAGCTGTGATTTCGGCAAAGTAATTGTACCGGCAGATTCCTAGGTATATCTCTCCTCACCCTGTGGCCTTTTCACTTCCTCTCTTCCTTCATAACTAAGAAAACCCACTTCTCTCTTTCATCCTATTTAATCACCCTCCTCTGTTCCTCCCCTCTCTCTAAGCATTTAATCTGTGGTGAATTTTAATAATGTGAAATGGGTTTTTGAATTTTTTCCGTTGTTATTGCAGATAAGCATTTACAGATAAAGAAATCTGATAGAAAAGGGCGGGAAACTATGATGACGAGCGGGGTTTCGTCAGACAAGAAGAAAGGTTTTACTGATAAGGTGCTTTCATGGTCTCTTGAAGACATCCTCAATGAGAATCTCTACGAGAACCAGGTTTCATTTTTGCCCCCTTTTTTTTTCATCATTCCACTGTGCACAAACGGTTAGACTAAAATCTGGGGTGCAAACTAGCCGAGCTCTGAGTGTTGGGCTCGTTTTGCTAATTTACTTAACGAGTTTCTTTAAACGAGCTGAGCCTATAAAACGAACCGAGCTTAGCTGAGCTTTTGAATGTTTATTAAATGAGACTAAAACTCGAGCTCGAGCTCGACTCGATTTCTAAACGAGTTAAGCTGAGCTGATCCAAGCTCGGTCCATTTGCAGCTATTCATTCAGATATTTTGAAAATTTTCGCAGTCTTTTGGGAATAGATTATTTATTTATATGTATAAACATTATAACAAAGTTGGTTTTTGGTTGTTGATTCTTTCTATGGAAAATGTTATTAAGCAAGATAGTTTGTCTTATGCAACCTCGGCTTTGCGGACCGGGCTGTTTCCGGCAAAGGCCCTTCGATTTTTTTGCACTCTCTTTCACTTTTGAATGTACAAATTTGGAGGTTGGCGTTTTTTTCCCCCTTTCCTTGGTTGATATCTGATTTGAGAGTATATGTTGATGTATAGAACTGATGAATTTTATGCCTCTTTTGACCAGACATCTTTACATATTGTTGTAATTGATTATACATAAATAGGAAGTGTAAAGGACCAAATTTCCCTTTTAGTTTTTGAAATCTTTAGTTGTGGTATTTCATGAAACTGTGATAAGGTCACACACACTGACTTAGTTTCAGAAACAAAATTTAGTTTCACTTTGTTTTATATTTCGTTTCAGGGAGATGTCATGAGTATTCCAACGAAATCACATACTATTTGTATATGCTACAATGCTTTGAATTTTGCGACGAAGATATTTCACAAAATGAAATCCAGAGGAATGTGGTGGAAAGAAGAGCTTTGTTTTAGTGATGTAAAAAGCTATTCCAGATATCAATAATAACACTTCCCTGTTTTTATTGTATTGCCTCCCATTATATGCATTACATAGTGTTGCCAGTTATTCTAAAAGCTTAAGCCATTAAGAAATGTGCTCAACAATGTATATCAACCTATCCTATGCCCTCCCCAATGTTCTAAAAGTCGCTAGATGCTAGTCGGGTGGTCAGCCACCTTCGAGCGATTAATCGGGTTAATCTGTGCATATTAATAAGTAATCGGTAATTAATCTGTGCCTAATCGGATAGACCCCGCCAGTGATTAATCGCCGATTAATTTTTTGTTTTAGACCACTGGCCCTCCCTCACATGCAGCCGGTGGCGGATCCATAAATTTAACGTAGTTGAGGCACTCGCTCGATCATAGTCGTGAAAACTTTTTCAGAATAAATCACAAAGAGATAATACTTGACTTAAACTTTTATTACTAAACGCAAAGTTTCTAACGCATAATCTTGGCAATAATGTGTAACAAGAAGTACAGAAATTTAAACCTTCATTGATAAAGATTGCCAAAGCTATTTTTACAATTGATCTTGAAGGATCTTAGAATGGGATGCTTCAATCTGTGACTTTTTTAACATACTAACAATCTATAGACTGTCAATTGTAAATCAACCAATGTTAGAAAAAAGTTGAGGCATGAAATGAGGGAAGTCTATATATTTGAAAGATATACAAAAGTGGGATGTTATTTAGTGTGGTTATCACACAAAACATTGAACATATTCATGGATGCCACTTCATGCAAGCAATGCTACGGGCCTACGGGTCTGTGTTGTTTTTTCTAAACGTCTGTAAGGGTAGTCGGTATCGGAACGTTCTTAGTTCCTCGATTCATTCCGTGGCATGAAGTCTGAAAAAATAGGTTCCCTATTAATCCGTAAAAAACCCTAAAAGTATGAATGCGAATCACTAAGTTAGTCTACCAGCAAAAAACACGCAAGCAAACAATTCCACAACTTAGGGATACACATGGAAAACCCCTGAATGGGTAAAAATCACGGAAAGGAATCAAATCACTATAATCGTTGTGCAGTTACAGATATACCTATTCAGACGATGTAAATCCTCACAACATTCTAAGTACTACCTGTCGAGTCACACGTACACCGCACCTAGTGATCTTGATCGCCAACGGCCTTGAGGCCACAAGCCCTCCGATAGACCTAATAAAAATAGCTCTCAAAAATACCTATTGCTTCAATTTCCATGCTGCAGCCGCCGCACCCTGTTATCACCGAGTATGTTTGTAGTATATGGCATAAGGCATCTGGCTTCATCACTTTTGCTGTACCTCTTTTCCTTTATATATAAGCATGTGCTCCAAACCCTAGGAAGTAAAACATAGGTCCATAAATAGACCTCTTATTCACGTTGATTTTCTTTACAAACTAGAATGTGCCGATTGATAACCGATTGATCTGTCTTCACCAAACAACCGTCTCGCTATAGTCGACCTCCTTTTTTTTTTTATTCAAAACGCTCACTCTCGAATACAAATAATAGTGATTCCATCCACTCTTATCCTATACAGACTCGCTAGCTTATTAAAAATAATAAAATTACAAGTCGATAAAAATTATGTGTTTTGTCAAACGGAATTGCCAATATACAAAGACTCCGGAATTTGGTCCTTACAAAGTCCATCGTGGAAACCCTTATGCTGAGTTGCTAAAAACTTAAAAACGAAACAAAGACAGAGTTACTAAATGATGAAATTTCAATGAAGTTGTTTTTCAAGGATAATTTGAGTTTGTGTCTAGGGTTGCATCTGAATCAAAAAATCATTGCTTGTTTCATAGAGTTTCATCTTACGTTGTTCAGTTTTTGAAGTAATGCTATTTTGTACTAGTACTTGGTTGTGAAGCTATGTATCATCTTGGTATTATTTTTTGATGCAATCCTTGTGGGGTGACAATGGTGTAAAATGACCAGGCTGATGGGTAAGGGGTAAAAATCTTTGTTTAGACCAATTGCAGGATTGACCTCCTAAAGCAAATAAATGCAAAAAACGTAATACAATCCTTTGGCTTATAATGATATCTAAGACTATTTTTGTGTGATACGCACCTGAGGACATAAATACTTAGATGTATTGTGTATAATTATTTGAGAGGAAGAAAAGGATAACTCCATTGTGGTTGATCATAGCTGTAGCATCCATTCATGTACAAAGGTACGGTAGACTAACCAACGGGCTTCATTTGAAAGTAGCCATGACCATTTCCTACACAAATAAAAGCACTCTTAAATTTAGAAGGCGAGTGAGAGAGAAAGAGAGGTTATAGGTCTTAAATTTTAGTTATCTCCATCAACAGTTTTTTCTTCCGCCATATTTTGTTGATTGAATCCATGTCAAAGTTACAAATGAATCTATCTGATATTGTTCAGAGAAATTATGATTTCTTGGAGGATTGGAATGGTCATTCCAACTTATTTTGAGAAATAGGTAGTCCAATCGGCTATCTTTTCAACTTGCATCTTCAAATGCATAGCAAACATGGGAAAGCACCACATTCCAGGCCATTGTTAAATATCATATGTGCCCTTAATCTCTTGCGAAAATCAGAAGCTTGTGTGCTTCTTTTATTAATTTTTGTGAGAAAGTAAGATTTTGTGGTGCGATAATCTGTAGTTTGTGCGGTGCTTTTGCTTTCAAAGTGCATGTTTCTTCTTCTAAACTTTATGTTCGAGGAAGAAGATAGTGTAAGAAGAATATATGGTATAATCATATTATTTTATCCATTTTGTTGCCATCGCTGTCCTGTTTATTGGTGATCAACAGGTTTTGTATGTTTAATGAAAATGTACATATATAAGATATCACACAAATCTAGTTCTGTTCGTTCTTGCTAATTCTTCCATAGTGGAACTTAGAAATGTATGTTTTGAATCACAAAACATGTCAACTTTTAGCTGAATAGAATCTCAATAATTCGAGTATCTGTAGTCTTTAACAGTTTCCTGAAATGGTTAGCATTTCCACTTGTAGTCATTAGTCATACGCATGCTCATACATAACCGCATTCAAGCTTTCCGGAAAACTATTTAATATGCATGTGAAAAAAATTACTATCCTAATGTGGTCTATTCGCTATTGCCTGTGGGCCTGTCAGCTATGGCCTATGGCACAATATACCTGTGCTTCATTTTTGCTTCATACTTTTGTATTGAACATTCCCTTCCTTAAGGAACTTGATTTAACTTTCACTTGCAACCAACATTCATTTCTTCGGTTTTAGGTGGAGAAGATTCCTGAATCGTTTGAAACGGTGGAGCATTATCTTGGTTCATTTGTTTTCCCTTTATTGGAGGAAACACGAGCAGCATTGTTTTCCAGTTTGGATAGTGTTCATGAAGCACCTTATGCTGAGGTGATCTCCCTTGATGAGTCCATGCCGTACGGAAAATCTTCGTTTGACATTAAAGTTGATTACTGGAGGAACATATTTAATGACGGAAAGGAGCCTTACAAAATCTTGCCTGGGGATGTTTTTGTTGTTTCTGATGCAAAACCTGAAAGTGTGTCTGATTTACAACGAGTTGGAAGGATGTGGACTTTTGGATGTGTCACTAAAGTCACTGAGGAGGAGAATGAAGGCGATGATAGTTCCTCTACTCATTTTAAAGTCAAAGCATCAAGAGACATTGAAGTCAAAAATGGGTTGAGGGAATCGCTCTTTGTCATTTTCTTGACAAATATAACAACTAACGAAAGAATATGGAATGCATTACACATGTTAGAGAATCTCAAGATCATCGAGGACGTTCTTTGCTCTGATTCTTCGGTAAGAATTGCATTTATTTTTCTACCTAGTGGATACTGACCCTTTAAATATGTATTCATATATTGCAGCATGTGGAGCAGTTGAACGTGGTTAAACTCATGTAGGTTCTACCCTTTTATCTTCTCATGCAAATTTTATGCTGATACTCTGTATTTTTTTTTATAAATTTTAAGACAATATGTTCTTGTGAGGAGTCAGAAAGAGCTACTGAATGATAATATGTACGCCGGAAATCTTCCACTGGGTTTCTGGGCTGCATAATTGGATAGAAGTATTGAGAAGTCCAAAAAGGTGCTTACTTCATTCAAAAGTAGTAGGAAATCCCTTTTATTGCACATGGATGGCCTTTTCTATGGAAACCTTGATCTTTGATTCACTGCAATTGTATTGTTTCATTCCATATCCTTTCTTAGATTCGTAGGTTTTAACATCATTCTTTTCTCCCATGCTCTTTTCATTTAGTTATGAGTAAAATGTCTATGGGACTTTTGGTTGCATCTTACTGATCTTTTGAGTCTGGAATACAGGTTCAAGAGGATTGCAAACATTGTAGTGTTTATAAGAAGAGCCAATTGACTGATACATTGGTTATGAACCTTTTATCTAAGCTGAATGAATCCCAAATAGAGGCAATCTCAGCTTCTCTTGCTGGAATTAAGTGTAACCATAAATCTACAGTGGAACTTATATGGGGGCCACCAGGGACGGGGAAGACGAAAACAGTAAGTGTGTTGCTTTTTACCCTTTTAAGGATGAACTGCAGGACGCTTACGTGTGCTCCTACGAATATAGCTATAAAAGAGGTTGCTTCTAGGGTTTTAAAGTTGGTAAGGGAGTCCTATGGAGCTGAATCAGAAAAGCAGGCTTTCTTTTGTCCTCTGGGTGATATTCTCTTGTTTGGGAACAAGGAGCGCCTGAAAGTTGATTTGGAAATTCAAGATATCCACCTAGATTATCGCGTTCAAAGGCTCGCAGAGTGTTTAGGACCTCTGACTGGTTGGAGGCATCGTTTAACATCCATGATAGATTTTCTTGAAGATTGTGTTTCTCAATACGAGGTTTTCGTCGAAAATGAAAAAATTATGAAAGAAAAAGAACACATTGATCAAGATGAAGGCACGAAGGCAGAATTCAAATCTTTTCTTGAGTTTGTGAGAGTCCGATTTAAATGCAATGCATCATCCCTGAGAAGATGTATATCCATATTCTGTACACATTTATCAAGGAGCTTCCTTTTGGAACAGAACTTCCAAAGAATGATAATTCTCAATTGTTTTCTTGATCATTTGGAATCATTGTTGTTTCAAAAGAAATTGGTTTCTGAGGAACTCGAGGAGATCTTTTCTCATGCCGATGCAAGTGAAGATATTTCTGGATCTTTTGCAGATACAAGGAGGAACTGCCTCTCTGTTCTAAAATCCCTTCGACTTTCTCTTGAAGGCCTTAAACTGCCAAGTGCAATGAACTCGAGTTCAGTTAGGAAATTTTGTTTCCGAATGGCTTCCTTGATTTTTTGTACTGCTTCTAGTTCCTATAAGCTACATTCTGTGGTAATGGAACCACTGAACTTGCTTGTGATTGATGAAGCGGCACAATTGAAGGAATGTGAATCAACCATACCTCTTCAAGTGTCTGGTGTGGGTCATGTTATCCTCGTTGGTGATGAGTGCCAACTACCAGCAATGGTTACTAGTAATGTAAGTTAATGCCATTGATCATATCACCATATAAATTTAGGTCATGTTTGGAACTAAGGGAAGAAATGGAAAGAAAGGGGAGTAATGATTTTTCTTCCCTTGTTTGGTTTTAAGTTTTGAGAGGGAAGGTAAGTGAAAATATATTTTCATAGTCATTCTTATTTTGAAGTTTTCTTTTCATTTTCTTCACTTTTTTTTTGGGTCTTTGTTAATTTGAGCTGCTTATTAGTTTCATTCTTTTTGCATATAAAGTCATTCAAGAGGAAGATATTTCCTTTGCATGTAAAATCCATCAAGTGGAAGATATTTCCTTTTAATTTCATTATCCTTTCATTGTGGGAATTAGAAACAAAGAGAAATAACCAATTCCCAAGAATTTCTCATTCATTTCTTCTCTCTTCTTTTCACTTTCTTTTGACACCTGGAAAAGGAAAAGAGGATTCTTGTGTAGTTCTGCCATAATACTTTTCGGTGCTCTCTTTTTCTTTTTCTACCACATTTCTTTACTATCATTTTCAATTCATTGAACATGTACAATGTTGTTTATTAGGTTTGTGTTGAAGCTGGATTTGGAAGAAGCTTATTTGAAAGATTGAGCTCGTTGGGCCATCCGAAGCACCTTCTTAACATGCAGTATAGGATGCATCCTTCCATAAGTTCCTTTCCAAATTCCACATTCTATTGGAACCAAATCTTGGATGCACCACATGTGAAAAACAAAAGTTACGAATGGCAGTATCTTCCCGGGACAATGTTTGGTCCCTATTCTTTTATCAATGTAATTGGTGGCAAAGAAGAAAAGGATGATGTTGGACATAGCAGAAGAAATATGGTTGAGGTGGCTGTTGTTGTGAAGATATTGCAGAATCTATACAAAGGTATGTCAACTCATGTCACCTGTATTACAATCTTTACTTTGGTTTCACATGCGCTATATACCATGGAAGATTGTACATTCGTATTTATATTGTAAGTATATCTTCTTTATGATCATATTGTTTTGAACTTCAGAGGCTGTAAATGTCATATTGAAGAGTCATTTCGAAGTTAGTATGAGTGATAGTTCTATAAAGCACATATAACTCCAGCTGATAAAAAACCCACCTGTTGCTTCAATAGTTTTTGCCCTCTTGGCAAATTCTCTTGTACAATTTCATTATGTTTATAGGTCGAGTTTTAACCCCTCAACGATCAGTGGATTGTTAAAGCATCCTACTCAATCAATTGGCAATGAACGGAGAGGCCACGTAGGCTCATATATTAGTTTTTGAGGTTATAGTTAACCAATATGGAATAAATTCTAACACTTACTCACACGTGCAGCCCTTGACCCTCACATGACGTGGTAAATAAAGGATTCGTATCATTCGGATCATAACAAAACAAAGTGCACTTATGGCACAAACAACGGGGCTATCAATCAAGAGTCTTGTCCAAAAGCCTCCGAAAGCCAAGCTCTGATACCCTGTCAAAGCATCCACTTAAAAACCAATTTGCAATGAGTGGAGAGGCTGTCCAAGATCACCCACTAGTTTTGGAGGTTGTAATTAACTAATGTGGGACAAACTATAACATGGATAAATTTTAAAAAATATTTGGGTGTACAGTATTGCTGGAGGAAAAGGATTCATGCAGCCGACCCCAAGTGATTGGGACATAAGGCTCGGTTTGGTTTGGTACAGTGTTGCTGTCAGAATAATGTTAGCAGGTTTCTTCATTAGGGTATCTAAGTAATGCTGGAATTATCAAGTGGCTCAAGGTAGGTATGAAGATGTTTTGTTATTTATTTTCTTTTGTGGTTTTCCTTTTCTTAGATGTTGTGAAGTAGACGTTGAAATTTCAAGAAACACGATCGTTTATGCATTGGATTTTTCTTTCTAATGTACCCAGGTGTGTAACATTGAGAACTGTTAAAAATTATTTCCCGCCAATAGCCAATTGTAGAAAATTTTATTAAAACCCATTTCAGCAAACTATCAGTTGACCCCGCTTACGATATTACTTGACATCCACGTGACATGTTACAAGACTGTCTTCAATTTCAAACTTGAAATTTTTTTTTCCTTAAGTCAATAAAAGTTTGGGAATCTATGGAACCACATTAGAACTTCTTTTAATAAATATATGTAGCACTTCTTCATTGGTTGCTTATGGCTTATGCTATTTACTGCAGTTTTCTTTGCTTTTAATTGTTGATGCTGTTGTTCATAGAATGGAACTTCTCCAACAAGAAGCTTAGCATTGGCGTTATATCTCCCTATGCTGCTCAAGTTGTGGCAATCCGTGATAAACTTGGACGAAAATTTGAGAACCTTGATGGATTCACGGTGAAGGTGAAGTCAATTGATGGGTTTCAAGGCGGAGAGGAGGACATAATAATAATCTCGACAGTAAGATCTAACAGTGGTGGATCTGTTGGATTCCTTTCCAGTCCTCAGAGAGTTAATGTTGCATTAACGAGAGCTCGGTATGGATTCAAACGCTCTCCTAGATTATTTTGTGTATTTTTTTAATTTTTTTTTGCAACTGACTTGTGATGAAAGAAGCTTATTTGAAAGCAGAAGCTGTTTTTGTTTTTGACTGATAAGCCAAAAGCCGAAGCTATGCCAAACAAACTGACAGTTTCCTGGATTAAGAAAAAAAAACAGTATATAACAGCCGATGTTTCTACTATGTTGGTGATGAATGTTTATGGCCCTTGATTCCTTTACAGGCACTGTCTTTGGATTCTGGGGAATGAAAGGACGCTAGCTGATAGTGAATCTGTCTGGAAAGCCCTAGTCCGGGATGCTCGGGATCGTCAATCATTCTTTGGTGCTGATGAGGATAACAATATGGCCAAAACCATATTAGATGCCAAGAAAGAGCTTGATCAGCTTGATGATTTATTGAATGCAGATAGTGTACTCTTTAAAGAGGCCAAATGGAAGGTATAGAACTCGCAGCGGTTGAAGGATATCCTTCATTTCTACTTAATCTTTCAATTTTAGTCTTAAGCTCTCCCATGGCTTGGATGAATATTTGTCCCTTGGCTATCACAGGTTTCTTTCAGTGATAACTTCAGAAAGTCATTTCGAAACTTGAAATCAGTCCGCACAAGAAAGTCAGTTATCCAATTACTACTGAAACTTTCATGTGGTTGGCGACCCAAGAAGAAGAACGTGGACTCCGTTTGTGAGAGCTCTTCACAGACCTTGAAACAATTTAAGGTCGAAGGGCTCTACATTGTATGCACTGTTGACATAATGAAGGACTCGAGGTACATCCAAGTTTTGAAGGTGTGGGATATATTGCCATTGGAAGAGATCTCAAAATTGGCCAAACGCCTTGATGGGATGTTTGCTATGTACACTGATGATTTTATCAATCGCTGCAACAAGAAACACCATGAGGGGTAGGTTCTCTCTTGTGGATCAATAATCTTTTCGAATGTGAACATAGTCACTATATTTTATGGTACAGTTGGAACGGCCGGAATCTTTTAGAGGAAATGAGAGTTTGATGTTCTCTCCCCCTGATTCCTATATTTGGAATTGACTAGAATAGGATGTGATACCTCGTGATATATACAACTCTAGTCACTTGATTAATTTGTCTCTTCTAATAAGTTTTCTAAAATATGTTTCCTTGGATATGATTTTCCTGAAGTAATCCAAACTTTGGAATGAGCTTCCCTCAGGTAATAGATTACTGGGTAGTTAACTTCCTAGTATTTTAGGGTGTGTTTGATAGGAGGTTTGTGAGGGGGGGATTGGATTAATAATCCTATGGGGCTCCTAATACCTTGTTTGGTTAGGTTTTTGTGGGAGGGACTAGTTGTCCCATGGGATTGTTAATCCCCCAAAATAAGGGTATTAGCAATACCTTGGGATTGAGCAAAACCAGTTTAAAAACCCACATCAATCCCAATCCTAATCCTAGCCAAACAAACATGTTATTTACAATCCTACAATCGAATCCTATGCAAAACAAACATGAATAAATGATTTATCCCCTCATTAATAATCCCACCAATTCTCAATCCCAATCATAATCCCACCTCATTACGAATCCCCCCAAAACGAAATCTGCAATCAAACACGCCCTTAATACCTATTCCTATGTAATGCTACGTTCATCCAAACATAGCCTGAAGTCTAATTGCTGCCTTTGAGCATGTTGGTGTAATTTATTATGCACTGAACTTCAATTAATTCACTTCATTAGTTTTTCTCTTTGTGTTCAGTGACTTGGAGGTTCCAATGGGTTGGGAGACCTCTTTTGACATTGTCCGGCTTAAGAATCTTGGCAACCTTGAGGTTGGCGATGATTCAATTGATGGTAGAAGTTATGTCGAGAATTCAAAGGTGAGTGAGAGCTTGTCGTTGATGAAATTTTACTCTCTGTCATGCGGTATGGTGAACCACTTGCTTTCGGATGACGCTGGTAGAGAAATGGACCTCCCATTTGATGTAAATGATGAGGAGTTAGAGATTATTCGGTTCCGCAAAAGCACATTTATACTTGGAAGGTCAGGAACTGGAAAAACTACAGTTTTGACCACAAAACTGTTTCAGAAGGAGCAGCAGCACCAGATAGCTTCAGAAGGACTTTATGGAGCTCGGTTCAGTAACACTACAGAGGCAATGCTGAGGAATGATGGTTCTGAGTGCATTGTAGAGACCAAGGGAAGTGTCTTACGCCAGCTTTTTGTGACCGTCAGTCCAAAACTGTGTTATGCTGTCAAACAACATGTGTCCGGGCTGAAAAGGTACGTAAAATATGGAGTTATAGGATAATTGCATCCTTTCACAATATGCTAGTTCTCTTGCAATTACTTTATTTTATTGTCTACATTGCAATGGTGATTAGCTAATTAAAATATTTACAGCATCCAATTTGTTTTCATGGTTCTTTTAGCTAGATTGTTCGTGTATAATGTATTGTGTTTTTCTTTTGTTCTTTTCCGACTTTGGTGTTTTGATCACTTAGGAAGACAATAAACTGAATTTGCAACCTGTCATGTAAAATTTCTTAGTAAGTTTTTATCTATTCAAAGGTTGGACATCGTGGAGTTAGTTTTGTCGGAGTTTAAATGGTTTATGTATCTAATGTGTAAAATGATCAGTCTTGATCTATTGTTAATGTTGATAAAATATGATAGTTAGCTTGCTTCTGTTAATACAAGGCATGCACCTTTGATTTGTACAGATTCCTGAATAAGTGACACCCGTTACATTTGCTGTAATCATCTTATTGATTTTAGCTAAGCAACCTACATTGTGATTGTAAAACTTGAATGACACTTTGAGTGCATCTTCCTTTCTTTCATGCTGCTTGAAAGCTGTAGGGGTTCGGTTTATCGGGATCTTGATTGTGAGTGGGTTCCGGTTCCTTCCTCCCGCTGCCTCGCGTGTCCTCCGCCGGACCTGCAACAAGTCACTAGGGCTATGGAAGCCTAGTGACCCTCCGACGATCAAGTTAGATCTTGGGAGAAGTGTGTAGGTCTAGGGTTAGGGTAGAACGGCGTACCTCTTTAGGTTAAAGTCCCTTTCTTTTATAGACCTCGCTTTGCTTGGCCTCCAAGCAAGCGCGTGGAGGGTACGCTCGGGTAACCGCCTCGGGTGACATCATAGGCGACGTACGGGATAACGCGGTTACGGAGCACATGGTCAGATTAGCCCTAATGATGAACCTCGTGCTGTAACCATCTCGGCCTATGTCATGATGGCTCACATGCCCGAGGGTCTTGGATGGATGCACGAGGATGAGGGTTACATCCGGAGCATAATGCGTCGTCATGTCGTGATATACCGAGCAACATCTCACCGGTTGCCTGAGCTCTTTAAACATTGCCCGGAGCTATAGTATGCACTAGCAAGCATTAGGGACCAACCTCTAGACGTTCAGCAGAAGATGCCTTGGAGTCAGCCCGAGCCCGTTTATTCCGGGCCACTACAAAAGCAACAATGAAATGGAACACAAGAACTGCTTGTTCCTTGATATTTTTTGCTTTTCATAAGGTCATTGGATTTTGTTACTGAGTCTAAGATTCTATATATTATTTGAGGAGTGGTACAATACATGACACTTGATCCATTAAACGGTCCATGGAAAGAAATGAATGGTCAAGACCGTTTCATGGATCAAGTGTTATGTATCCTAACATTTTTTATATTATTTCCTTAAATTAGAAGAAGTGAACTCTTGAATATTATTCCGTTAAGTCAGTAGATGAATTGATCTCTATCTTTGGGGATATCTTGGGTTTTAATCAATGACATTGTTTCTGTTGTTTTACATTCCACCTAGTACATCATGAGAGAAAACAAGTCGCACTTTGGCTTCACAGCCTAAACATGGTGGTTTGACCCAATCTAAATATGTTGCAAGTGCCAAGCAAAATAACCAATCACCAGAAGATTGGACTAGAGTTACTCAAACGTGCTAATCCTTTGGCAAACTGAATTTTAGAACACCAGTTCCGCAATATAACAAGAATTAGCGATTCCAAGGATTTTTTTTTCCTAGTGTTGTTTTCTATTTGTTGCACTGCATCTGCTGCTTCCCAATTCTCAACAGCATCTGTAATTGTTGGGAGAAATTGAAAATGCTACCTTAAAGATCTTGCGTTTTCCAGTTTGTATAGTTTCTTCTGAACAAGTATTTATTGGATATCTTTTCTAAAGGCATTTAGAGAATTTGTTTTATGCACGTGACTTTGCACTTTTTTCTCAATAGCTGCATGAAGGCAATTCTAATTTAACCATATGCCATGTTTTGTGCATAGGTTTGCTCGTGGGGGTAGTTTCTCTGAAGAAAATGGTTCAATTGATATTGATGACACAGCACGTTTCAAGGATATCCCAGATTCCTTTGTTGATATCTCCCCTAGCAAATACCCCCTTGTCGTCACGTTTCATAAGTTTCTAATGATGCTTGATGGGACACTGGGGAATTCATACTTTGAAAGGTTCATTGGTGTAAGCGAACATTCTCATTTTGGAACTAGAAGTTCAAGATCAGTTGCTTTGGAAA
The DNA here is from genome assembly GCA_019656295.1 of Rhododendron mucronatum var. ripense. Lineage (NCBI taxonomy): Eukaryota > Viridiplantae > Streptophyta > Magnoliopsida > Ericales > Ericaceae > Rhododendron > Rhododendron mucronatum. The sequence goes on from BPLT01000112.1 coordinate 1,720,040, forward strand.
CTTTTCTAAGAACAAAGGAGGTCAACTACGAAAGGTTTTGTTCGTTTTATTGGCCGCATTTCAATTGCCAGCTAACAAAGAAACTTGATCCTTCCAGAGTCTTCACTGAGATAATTTCTCATATAAAAGGTGGCTTGGGAGTGGGTGAGGCCCACGAGCGTAAAATCAGTCAGGATGATTACATTGCCTTGTCTGAGGGTCGCGTGTCCACTTTGAGCAGGCAGAAGAGAGAGAAGATATACTCCCTCTTTCGAGATTATGAAAAACTCAAAATGGAAAATGGTGAATTTGATTCAGCCGATTTGGTGAATGATATTCATTTTCGACTTAGGAATGGAAGATTTGAAGGTGATCAAATGGATTTCGTATATGTTGATGAAGTGCAAGATTTGACAATGAGGCAAATTGCTCTTTTCAAATATATCTGCCGGAATATTGACGAAGGCTTCGTTTTTGCTGGCGATACAGCACAGACAATTGCTAGAGGAATCGATTTTAGGTTCGAAGATATACGAAATCTATTCTACAAAAAGTTTGTCATGGAGTCAAGTGGTGATGGATCGGCTGCAAGAAAGGATAAAGGACTTTTATCACAAGTTCGCAACCTTAAACAGAACTTTCGTACACATGATGGGGTTCTCAAATTAGCCCAGAGTGTAATTGCCCTGTTGTACCGTTTCTTTAGTCACTCTGTTGATATTTTGGAACCTGAGACGAGCCTAATATACGGTGAGGCTCCAGTTCTTCTTGAATCTGGAGACGACGAAAATGCAATTGTTACTATTTTTGGAAAGAGTGGAAGTGTAAGTGGCGATATAGTCGGTTTTGGTGCTGAGCAGGTTATATTAGTACGGGATGACTCTGCGAGGCAGGATATATCTGACCATGTTGGAAAGCAAGCTCTAGTTTTGACGATTGTGGAGTGCAAGGGTTTAGAGTTTCAGGTATGTGTTTGTTTTTATTTAATTTTAGTTTTGTTTAGCTCTTGTTTCAGTGATGAGGGTAGCTGTGACAAAGTTCTTCTATTCTTCTTATTGCTAGACTCAGATTACTATGATTTCTTACATTGCCGCCCATGAGCTAGATACTTTCTCATCTATATTTTCCCCGACGAACGAAATTTTCTCTCGAATCTCTCCGAGTGAGCGGGATGGCATCATGCTTAACACATGCAAGTCGACTCTTCTTATTTACGATTGCCCTCAGTCTCGATACCTATCGTAGAGGCTGTAAGTACAAAGTGCCCCACAACTATGAATAGTATAGTGGGGTTGAAAGAGTGCCCGCCTTAAAGTAGACCACTTTTTCCGGAACACAGTCTGGGATAACCTTAACCGTGTATATATAGAAATATATCTTCGATGCTGTCATTTTGAAATGTCCGCTTCAACCGCTGTTTCACCTCCAAAAGAGCAAAGTTGGCTTGATGAGCGGAGATGAGGAAGTGGGAGCACAAAAACCAATAATCTCTTTCTTGTCCTTCTACTTAAGGGGCAAAGAGAAGTGCTTTTGCTACTGAGAAAGCGAACGGTCAGCACGAAGGTTCAAGACTTAGCCAAGCATTAGTGAAGCGGAACGTAGCATTGGTAGCAAAGCTGACAACGCAAGGCATTAGCAAACGTTGTAGTAGCACCGAAGCCTCATGGTATAATGCTAAGCCAAGGATGCTCCGCCTTCCACTTGAAATGGCCAAGATGTTTCCATTTCTTAGGAGACCGAAAAGCAACATCGGTGGATTTCTGAAATTCCAATGTTTTGATGATCACATACAATTTCCATAGAACATGTTGAAATTCTAGGAACTATAATGGTGATAGATTATAGACAAAACAGATGTGTTGAGTTTGGGCATGCCAACGGGGCGGGTTTTTGTCTTAACCCAACCAGAAAATTACCAGATTGGGCCCGACCCAACTGGGTAATTCTTGAGTGCTCCCATCCCTGTCCTGGCTGGGGGACGGGTTTACACACTCCACCCTCCCTGCAACAAATAAGGAAAAAAATTAACATAAAAGCAAGATGGAAGGAAATAGTTATGTTATAAGATAGTATTTTAATATAATAGTGAAAAATATAATATTTTTAGTATATTGATTGTAATATTAGCATAAACATAAAGTTTCTTAAGTGTAATTATAATTATATTAGGGTAGAAATAAATTTTATAACATATAAAAGTACTTCGGGCCAGGGTAATATCAGCCCAAACCCTACCCGATCTCGATAGGGTTTATCTAATTTTCCAAACTCGCTTGGGTACCCGAATTTGATGAAAAGTCACCCCAAGCGGGTCGGGGCCAATTGCCATCCTTAGTTGAATTCCAATAGATAACCATGATACAAAAATACGAAAGATCATATGTGCTAACACTATTAACCTTAAGGAAATCCTAAGCAATAAAAAGACCACACTACCCTTGAAATAAAAAATACAAAATAACCCTTAACATGTATTTCACACCCGCCTCCCCTCGAACTCATGATGTGAGTGCAGAGAGTATCAAGAGTTTGCCAAGGAGAAAGAGAAATCGAGTCTTCGTGAAGAAGTCGGCCAACTAAAGCGGAGATGGGATGAATGGCAGGTTAAGGGTGATGGCAAAGAAGTGACAGTCTATCTCAATAAGTTTTGTAGCTTATGAATTGCCCTTTTTGGGAATCTGTGCATTTTGCAAGCAAAAAAAATGTATCAGAATGAATTTTTTTCAAATTTTTTACACCAAAAGGGGCAAGCAATTTGTGATGGAGGGAGTATATAACTACATATTAAAAATATCTTTAAAAACTTAAAAAGGAAAAGTGATACTTATTAGAATTTTCCTAATCTTAAAGGGTAATTATTGAAAGTTAGATAATTTCAATTTGCATAACTTCTTGACCGGTATGATTTTCATGTTCTTATTTCCACAATGGCATAACTCCCTTAAAAGTAAGAGAATAGCTGCCTTAACAGCCCGATAAGCTCCCATCTTAGTTTGGAGTGAGCTTCCGTCGAGGGAGCATACCCATTTTAGACGGATCTTGCCACTAAGTGTCTGACAAAGAAAAAGAGCCGAGTCATGGGTGCTAGGTTAAAAATCAATTTGTAGAGCAACAGAATGACTGTTTAAGACTATAGAAAACATGGCAGAGATGACGAACAAGTCCAGGAAGGTGAGAAAGGCGCATATATATTTCTTCAGATAGATACCCATTAAAAATCGTTATTGACATCCAACAGAAAGAGAGACCATAGTCGCACTCTACAGAGATCGACGTGCAAACCGTGGTCATCTTAGCTACAAAAGCAAAAGTCTACTCATAATCAATCCCATATTCTTAAGCAACCTCTTTGCAACGAGACGAGCTTTACACTGTTCCAAAGAACCATCAGAATAACTTTTTACTTTGTAAACCATGCATCCAATGATATTTTTTATCATCGACAGAGATACCAAATCGTAAGTTTGAGTTTTAGCAAGAGCAGTGAGCTCGCCATTCGTGGCCTAGACCACATTAGGATAATTACAAGCAGGAATGGATTCAGAAATGCCATTTAGTGGGGGCACCTTGTTAATCATAGTGGCGAAAATTTATTTTTCTAGTTAACCACAATAAGATTGTTACATAAGTAAGGCATGCAATACAAACTACGAAATATATAACACATACTTTCACTTAAATTATGCAAAAATAAGCACAAAATCTCAAACAAAATTTGAGAGTATGTTTTACATGAATATTGACAAGTTTTAGAATGATCGATATAGTTTTATTAACGATATTATTTCAAAATATTGCTCTTAGACGGTTAAAAATAAGTACAATTAAGAAAGAATAGACCCAAGTGGACAAATAGTTCGAAAATCAACAAGTATAAATGCACCATATGATGAAATTGAAACATAAAGGGAAAAAAACCGAAATGGTCTTTGTAGTTTAGTGTTGTGTCAACTTTGTCCCTGCAGTTTGAATTGGCTCGATTTACACTTTGTAGTTTTCATTTTGTTCCAACTCTGCCGTTAACCCTGGAATAGCCTCTTTTCTAGGGTTAAAACTGTAATTTGTCATTCTCCTCTTGCCCAATATACCTTTGAACCGTAATCTGTCATTTTTTTGTCGCACCTGGGATTTCACCTTTGACCAAACGTGTCTCGTTCGCCTTCCGGGAGAAGAAGCGAGAGGTATTAGATTCCTATGGATTGCGACGTGGTGCTTGAAAAGAAAGGAAAAATGAGGAGTTTCGCGTTCTATAAAAGGGGTTCGGATATTTTTTAAAAATGTTTGAATTTTAGAAAATGAAGTGGGTTTTATGTTAAAAAGGGACCGAGATTTCGTCAAGCTGCCTATATATCTCCGGGTAAAGGAGAATCCGGTCCGGCGATGGTCAAGCCACAAAAAGGGTTTAGAAAAAAACTTAGAGTCTCCACCGGGCATAGAGTTTAGGTGTGCCTGGTCACCTCTTGAATATCGGAAGAATAATTCAAGTATTTTAGAAAAAGGAACATGGGCCTGGGAACCCAGTTTTTAGAAAAGATTGACTCTGTTTTGCTTTTTAGGAAAAGGCTTTAGGTCTGCGAGGTTAGAGAAGAAAGGGTTTGGTAATTCACTAGAAAAGTATGTTACGCGGACTCGCCATTTTTGGTGGAGTACCCGTGTCGACACGACCCGACACGGGTACGGGTGCGAGATTCGTACGGGGTACGGTGGGCTAAATCCGGATACGCCACTTTGCAGTTCCAAATCTCAGAAGAAAGAAGAAGAAGATGAAGAGAGGAGGAGAGAAGAGAATGATGATTACTTGGGCTTTGAGAAGAAGGGAGAGGCAAATCGGAGATGGAGTTTGCTGTTCGCTTGTGAACTCTTTCTTGTGGAAGATGAAGTAGCCTCATCGTAGAAGACAAACAGAGGGGGCTGTTGGTTATAACCCTAAACTGAAGTTGGGCTATTTAGGGTGGGTTCGAAAAGGAAGGCAAACTGACGACGAAGAGAGAGAGAGAGAGGGAGGGAGAAGAGAGAGCGATGAATATGAAAAGTCTGTGTATCGATTTGTATTAAACTGTTTTATCTGCTACACCTACAATGCTATGTGTTCAGTTCACAGCTTTTAATAAGAGTAAATGCTACCTTTGCTCTGTTCAAAAAAAAAAAAAAAAAAAAAAAAAATATATATATATATATATATATATATAAAGTAAAGGCTTTTCATATTCTCAATTGAAGAAATTCAAATGAGAGTATTATGTTGCCAATAAAAAAGGTAAGAGTATTATGTTTGAACTATGAATTGGATGTAATTTGGGTTAATTAAGACACAACTCTATTTCTTTAATTGAATTGTCAGTTTCTGTTTATTGAGCTATTACAAACTTATGTAATATATATATATATATATATATATATATATAGTATATCGTATCCCGGTACCCGTATCCAAATCTGGATTCATATCCACGTATCTTGTATTTTTCAACTTGAGGTGTCCGACACCCAGATTCACACCCGCACCCGATTCTCGTACCCGAGTCTGAGCAACATAGCTAGAAAAGGGACCCATTTGTGTCTGGGGTTAACGGAGGCTAACGATAGTTAGTAATTGGACCAAGTTGGAACAAAATGGAAACTGTAGAGTGTAAATAGAGCCAATTCAAACTGCAGGGACCAAGTTGACACAAACACTAAACTATAGGGACCATTTCGGTTTTATTTCCAAACATAAAACTAGTTTTATATGTATATTTTCAACATATATGCACTTGTTTATGTGTAGTAGCACACTTAATTTCATAATTATGCAAAATATACGAAAATATAACAAAATTCTTTTAGTTTCGAGCGGGGGCACATGCCCCCATGTGCCCCCTTTCCCTCCGTCCTTGATTACAAGTGTTGGTCCAAAAGCAACCCAAGAGGGTTGGTGAATTGGGTTTCACAATAACTATAACAAATTAAAAACTAAGTGCAAGATAGAATCAAATACATTGTAGTGGAATTGAGTAGACTCAAAACAGTAAGCAAACCAGTAAACTTAACAGACAGAGCAAGCTCAAAACCAGAAACACAGCAGAAATGGAGAATTGAATAACATATTTCTCGGACTTTAATACATGGAACTAATCAACTAATTTTTGCAAGCAATTTTGCCCCAAGTCGGATTTTAAAGAAATATCAGTTTACTTATGCAATATGGATGTGCCAAACGGAAAATAAAAGAGTAAGGGAAAGAGAAATCAGACACAAGGATTTTACAGTGGTTCGGTCCGCAACTTCACACTACTCCACTCCCCAAGTGTCCTACTCAGGAATTGCTGAACTATCTCCAATAGATGTCACACACTTCTAGCTTCGCGGGTGCTAGAGTACCTTTACAGCGAGTGATTAAGATAACCCAAGTGATTAAGACTCCGGCGCTAGTCAAACCTAACCCAAATGATTTTTTTACCCAAAAAATCACTCATAAATGCTTGTTACAAATTTCCGAAACAAGGCTGTAAAAGCTCTTTTTACAATTAGGTTCAAATATAACACTCAAGGTAATATAGAATATTCAAGATGAAGTGTAGTGTTTGATTGAGAGGTTGCAAGTAAGAGCAACCGTAATGGAATAAGCAAAAGTAAATAATCAAAACTTGAAATATCAGATTTTGATTATTCATTTAGAGTTTGCTTCAGTTAGCAATGTCTTTCACATTAGTATTTTTTGTCCATAATCAAAATGAGTTGGCAAAATGAGTTGGAACGACACTTGCCGACCATCTCTGTTCTTTTCCGGCCACCAGAGACCTCCATCAGGTTTCGAAATTAACTGGGTTTGAACTTCTAGCTCTGATTTGCTTCCGAAATCCCCTGGGTTATCCTCGTTTCTGACTGGGTGAGCTGATTTACTTCCAAAATCAGCTGGGTGACCATTCGAGGTCCTTTGCTGTCTTTTTTTCGAACTTGTTGGAGGTACTTTCAGTATTTTCAGTCAGTTTTTTTGGTGTATTACCTGGTAGGCCTTGTTTGTTGTCTACTGCTTATTGTTGAAATGTCAGAGGATTCTAAATATGCTTCCGCTGGTACAAAGAGTGAGTTGAGTCGTGTTGGGACTCTAGATAACTCTTCTCTAGATATTTGCCACATTAAGTTGGATGGTTCCAACTATTTGCTTTGGTCTCGCACTTTCACTTTGGCTATTTAACTTTATGATTCCTACCATTCACCATACCTTTTTGCTTCTGGACACTTCTTATTCGATTTGGCTTGCTGTAGCACAAACCTATTCCCAGAGAGTTGATGATGCTCAAGCTTTTGAGTTGAGGAAGAAACTCTGCCGATTGGATCAACACAATCGACCTCTTGCTGAGTATTATGCTGAATTGAAGAGTGTGGCAGGAACTTGATTATTATTAGGGGTTTCAAGTTGTTTGTACTACCGATGCAATTACTTTTCAACAGATGGTTGATAAGGAATGCATCTATGACTTTCTTGCTGGCCTTGATGTGGAATATGATCCGATTAGAGTGCAAGTGTTGGGCCGTGTTCCTTTTCCCAATCTAAGAGAGGCTTATGCATGCTCTCAACAAGAGGAGAGTAGACGGAGTGCGATGGTCCTTCCTCCAATTCCGGATTGCTCTGCCTTAGTTGCCATTCCCCCTCCATAGGATGGTAAGTCTACTCAGGGTCAACTTGGTGATAAAAGTGGCTCTATTGAGGAATTGCTTCGGTGTGACTATTGCAACAAAACCAGGCATACGAGGGAATTTTGTTGGAAGTTGAATGGTCGTCCCTCTCGTGGGCGAGATGGTGGTCTTGTGTGTTCTCATGCACATGTTTCAGATTCTGCTGTTGACATGTTGCCTGACCCTAATGGTGCTTGTTGTAATGAACGCTATGAATGCAAGCTAAGGACGAGAAATTGAAAACTAAACAAGAAATCACCAAGACACAAGATATACGTGGTTCCCCAAGATGGGTACGTCCACGGGCGAGGAGAGAGAGGATTCACTAACCAACGTGAAGAAGAGATACAAAGAGCTGGCTATAATTTGTAACTCTAGAAATGCCACAAATATGAAAGCCCAAAAGATACTTTAGAAGTTCCCCAAAAGCCTTATTTATAATAGGCTACAAAAACGGGAACAACATAATTAACCAATGTGGGACTAAGGAATACAAGGCATTCCTAACAATTCTCCACCTTGACTTGAATTCCACTGAACCAAATCACCAAATATAGCTCTCCCCTTCTAACCTCTCACTCGCCAAATGCCCCCGAGGGGCAATCAACTACAAATACCAAGCAAGCCCAAGCAATGCTTGAACTTGGCAACCGGAACCGGTTTAGTCAAGATATCTGCTGGGTTATCTGCCGTATCCACTTTCTTCACCTCAACTTGCTTCTGTGAGATGATATCCCGAATGAAGTGATACCTGACATCGATATGCTTGGTCCTCTCATGATACATCAGATTTTTAGTCAAATGTTTAGCACTCTGCGAATCACAAAATACTGAACTCACACCCTGTGCAAGACCAAGCTCACAAAGCAAACCTCTCATCCACAATGCCTCCTTCACAGCTTCAGCAATGGCCATATACTCCGCTTCTGGTGTAGACAGCGCGACTGTAGCCTGTAAAGTAGCTTTCCAACTAATGGCACTTTCGGACAGAGTAAAGACATAACCTGTCAGAGACCTCCTCTTATCGTGGTCACCGGCAAAATCCGAATCAACATAACCAACAGCATGATCACTAGAATTGGCAACCCCAAATAATAGACCAACACCTGCAGTTCCACACAAATACCGTAGTATCCATTTCACAGCCTCCCAATGTGCCTTTCCTGGACGCCCCATATAACGAATAACGACACTAACTGCATGTGAAATATCAGGACGAGTACATACCATAGCATACATAAGGCTCCCAACTGCGCACGAATATGGAACCTGAGACATATACTTCTCCTCATCCTCCGACTGTGGTGACAACTCAGCTGAAAGTCGAAAGTGTGCTGCCAAAGGGATACTAACTGGCTTCGAGTTCTGCATGGCAAAGCGCTCAAGCACTTTAAGAACATAAGACTTCTGATTCAAAAATAATTTGCCAGCTACTCGATCTCTGCAAATCTCCATATTCAAAATACGTTTTGCCGCACCCAAATCTTTCATCTCAAACTCACCACCTAACTGTTGTTTCAACCTGTTGATTTATGATACACGCTTGGCAGCAATAAGCATATCATCAACATACAACAGTAGATAAATAAATGAACCATCTGGAAGTTTTCGAAAATACACACAACTGTCATACTCACTCCTACAATATGACTGGCTTATCATAAAAGTATCAAACCGCTTATACCACTGCCTAGGGGATTGTTTGAGGCCATTCGTAAATCAAACGTGATCCTCCTTACCAGAAACAACAAATCCCTCAGGCTGACGCATATAAATCTGTTCCTCAAGCTCGCCATGCAAAAACGCAGTTTTGACATCAAGTTGCTCTAACTCAAGATCATAACATGCAACAATAGCAAGTAAAGTGCGAATGGAACTATGTTTTACAACTGGTGAAAATACCTCATTGTAATCAACACCTTCCTTCTGGCTGTATCCTTTCGCCACTAGCCGAGCTTTGAACCGAGCATCTTCTACCCCAAGAATACCTGGTTTGCGCTTGAAGACCCACTTGCACCCAACAATCCTCTTCCCTTTCAGCGGTTCTACTAACTCCCATGTTTGATTCTTCTGAAGAGACTCAAATCTCCTCACTCATAGCAACAGACCACTGTGCAGACTCAATGCTCGAAACAGCTTCCGTATAGCTTGAAGGCTCCTCATACTCAACTGTCTCAGCAACTGATAAAGCATAGGCCACCATCTCAGAATAAGCCAAATACCTTTCAGGAGGTCGAATTTCCCTCTTTGGCCTATCTTTAGCAATAGTGCGTGGTTGCTCAACTAACACATCATCCTTTGTGTCTTAACTCTTGAACTCCTCTTCAATTGGCTTCTCAATGTGCTTCTTCCCTGAGTCGGAAGATTCACTCAAAAGCTCGACCTGCTTTGAAACACTTTGTTCCTAAACTGTATCACCAACCTGCTTAGACCCCTTAATCATAGAGTTTTCATCAAAAGTAACATCTCTATTGATCAAAAACTTCGAATCTTCAGAACACCATAATCTGTACCCTTTCACACCTGCCTGATAACCCAAGAAAATACACTTCTTGGCTCGTGGCTCTAACTTAGCCTCATTCACATGAGCATAAGCTGGACACCCAAACACACGCAGCATAGAGTAATCAGCTTGATGACCTGACCATACCTTAAAAGGAGTCTTACATTCAATAGCAGTCGATGGAGACTTGTTCACCAAATAGCATGTTGTGGAAACGGCTTTAGCCCAAAATTCTTTGCCCAATCCGGAATTGGACAACATACAACGTGCCTTCTCCAAAAGAGTCCTGTTCATTCGTTCAGCTACACCATTCTGCTGTGGGGTTTTTCTCACTGTGTGATGCCTCACAATGCCCTCATTACTGCAAAACCTATCAAACTCGCCAAGACAAAACTCCATACCATTGTCAGTTCTCAAACGTTTTATTTTCTTACCAATTTGATTCTCAATCAAAGTTTTAAACTGTTTGAATGTATTAAAGGCATCACTTTTATGTTTCAACATATACACCCAAACCTTACGAGAGAAATCATCAATAATACTCATAAAATATCGAAAACCACCTTTAGAAGTTACCTCTGCGGGACCCCAAAGATCCGAGTGAAAATAATCCACTGTGCCTTTGGTGCGATGAACAGTTGTACTGAATTTTACCCTGCACTGCTTGCCGTAGACACAATGGTCACAGAAATCCAGCTTCTCAGTTTTCTGGCCACATAGCAAACCCTATTTGCTCAAAACTGTCACCCCCCTCTCGCTCATATGCCCAAGGCGCATATGCCACAAACGAGTCAAGTCTGAATCTGAAACCTTGGATGAAGCAACCGTTGCTGAAGCAACCGTTGCTGAAGCAACCGTTGCTGCAGCACCTAAAACTGTACTGCCCTAGAGTGTATAGAGGTTACCATGCTTCTGACCCTTCATCAGTACCAATGCACCCTTCGAGACTTTTAAAACTCCACCTTCACCGAGGAATTTGCAACCATGAGAATCAAGAGCACCCAGGGATATAAGATTTTTCTTCAAATCTGGAACATGTCGAACCTCAGACAAAGTCCTAAAAATACCGTCATGCATCATAAGCTGAATCGTTCTTGAACCAACAGTCTTACAGGCCATGTTGTTGCCCATCAAAACTGTACCACCATTGACCGCCTCATAAGTAGAAAACCACTCTCTATGCGGACACATATGGTATGAACATCCAGAATCCATAATCCACTCGGTATTAGAGCGAGAATCGCCCTCTGTAACTGATAACACGTTATCTGACTCATCTGAACTTTCAGTAATTCCAGCAATTACTTTACCCCCTTTCTGGTCTTCTTTTTCCTTCTCCTTGAGTTTTAAAGTCACTTTTCCAGTGCCCGGGTTTCTTGCAATAATTGCACTTTCCCTTCTTCTTACCTGATGACTTGGATCTTCCCCTATTACTTGATTCCACCATTTTTGTTGTTCTTCCCCTAACAAACAAACCCTCCGCATGTGCATCACCCTCACCTGACACTTTTTTCCTCAATTCTTTCGAATATAGGCTGGCCTTAACATCCTCCATGGATATCGTGTCTTTGCCATACAACAGGGTTGTAACAAAGTGCTCATACGAAAGTGGTAAAGAACATAGCAAAATTGGGGCTTGGTCCTCATCCTCAATTTTACTATCAATATTTTTCAGATCCATAATAATACGATTGAACTCGTCTAAATGATCCTTAACAGGTATACCTTCTCGCATACGAAACGTATAAAGACGTTGTTTAAGATATAACCTGTTGGTGAGCGATTTCGTCATATATATGCCTTCCAACTTCAGCCAAATTCCTGCTGCTGATGTTTCTTCTTCCACCTCGCGAAGAACATCATCTGCCAAACTCAACTGAATAGAACTCGGAGCTTTGGCATCCGTATCATCCCAATCTTCCTCTTTGATTCCAGAACTAGTCTTGCCTAACAAAGCCTTGTGCAGTCCTTGTTGGGTTAACAAAGCCTTCATCTTTACTCTCCAAAGATTGAAATTGTTGCTCTGCCCATCAAACTTCGCAATCTCGAATTTAGCCGCCATAGCCACAATCGGAAACGAAACCCTAGTTTTTTGCAACCTAAGGCTCTGATACCAGTTTGTTGTAACGAACGCTATGAATGCAAGCTAAGAACGAGAAATTGAAAACTGAACAAGAAATCACCAAGACACAAGATATACGTGGTTCCCCAAGATGGGTACGTCCACGGGCGAGGAGAGAGAGGATTCATTAACCAACGTGAAGAAGAGATACAAAGAGCCGGCTATAATCCGTAACTCTAGAAAGGCCACAAATATGAAAGCCCAAAAGATACTTTAGAAGTTCCCCAAAAGCCTTATTTATAATAGGCTGCAAAAACGGGAACAACATAATTAACCAATGTGGGACTAAGGAATACAAGGCATTCTTAACAATCGTTCGCAAGCTCCCATGCTTAATACTTCCTAAAGTGGTGGTTCTCTTTCTCAGGGGGAGTTACAGACTCTCAGGCGTCTAATGGCTAGGCTTGATTCTCCATCTTCCACAGCTTCTACTTCCACTTCATCCTCGTACTTTGCTCATACAGGTATCAGTGCATCTACTGTCTCCTCCTCTCTTCCTTGGATAATAGATTCTGGTGCCACAGATCATATGGCAAGTTTTCATTCTTTTTTGACTCATACTCTAAATGTTCGGGTAAGGATAAGGTCAGAGTAGCTGATGGTTCTTTATCTGCTATATCAAGGAAAGGTTCCATTTGCTACTCTCCAACCTTCTTTCTATTAGTAGTCTTACCCATTCCTTGAATTGCTTCGTGACTTTTTTCCCTACACATTGTGTCTTTTAGGAGCTAGATGCGAGGAGAATAATTGGCAGTGGTAAAGCACATGGTGGTCTATACTTTTTGGAGTCTGCATCTTATCCATCTTTTACACCCTTGTCATTGGGTCAAACTCTTGAAGCAGATACGAGTTCATCTCTTCCTTTATTGCATCAGTGGCATTGTAGATTGTGTCACCCATCTTTTGGGATTTTAGATAAACTTTTTCCTACTTTAACTAAGTAATGTACTAGGAGTCAGTTTTTTTTGAAGCTTGTGAGCTGGCCAAGCACAAACGCTCGTTTTATACTTTTGTTAATAAAAGAAGTGATTCACCTTTTACGGTAATCCATTATGATGTTTGGGGTCCTTCCCCGATTACTTCTATTTCTGGTTATCAATGGTTTGTCACTTTTATTGATTGTTATTCTCATGTCACCTGGGTCTATTTACTTCGTTTCAAAAATGAAGTTTTTTCATGCTTTGAATCTTTTCATCTGATAGTTCGTACTCAATTTGACACCAACATTAAAATCCTTCATAGAGATAATGGGACTGAATACCTTGATGAGCATTTTCAAGCATATCTTGGTGAGTATGGCATTCTTTTTCAAAAAACTTGTGTCGACACTCTACAATAGAATGGGGTTGTTGAACGCAAAAATCGTCACCTTGCTGAGTTAGCATGTTCTCTCTTGTTCACCATAAATGTGCCAAAATTCTACTTGGGCAAAGCTATTCTTATTGCAGCTTATCAATCGCATGCCATCCAGTGTTCTTCAGTTTAAAATTCCTCTTTAGTTTCTCCCTCGTAGTTCTTCGGTCTCTTCCCTTCCACCTAAAATTTTTGGTTGCATGTGTTTTGCCAATACTCCTAAATATCCTGGTGGCAAGTTAGATCTCAATGCTCGTAAATGCATTTTCCTTGGCTATTCCCCTACCCAGAAGGGATATAAATGCTATGACCCTCACTCTCGTAAACATTTTGTTTCTATGGATGCCATTTTTTGGGAAATAACTTTTTACCCTCTCTCCACTACATCTCTTGACGGGGAGAATAATAGGGAGGAAGAGATGTTGACATCCCATAATCAGGAGTCTTGGTCCTTGGCTATTCCCCTACCCAGAAGGGATATAAATGCTATGACCCTCACTCTCGTAAACATTTTGTTTCTATGGATGCCACTTTTTGGGAAACAACTTTTTACCCTCTCTCCACTACATCTCTTAACGGGGAGAATAATAGGGAGGAAGAGATGTTGAGATCCCATAATCAGGAGTCTTGGTTTTACTTTCCAATACCTTGTTATGGTGAGGGGGAGTAGAAAAAATGTAGGGAAGATCCTATATCTGAAGAAAGAGCAGAACATGATATGAGTGGCCGAGATGTTGATGACAATAGGCTTTATCCGCATAGGTTGCCTAAGTTGCAGAAGTTTTCTCAATGGAAAAAAGGGACAGCCTGTCTGTGCGATACCACCTTGCCAATCACTATCACCTACTCCAGCTTTAATTCCAGTTTCCGATTCTTCGGCTAACTCATCTGGTAATGAACCATCCTTTCTTGTTTCTGATGATCTTGATGCTCCTGTTGCTTTTAGAAAAGGAGTTAGAACAAGTATTCAACATCCCATCTCACAGTTTGTTTCATATCATTGTTTATTCCCTTCGTATCGTGGATTTGTTTCCTCTTTCTCTTCCATATCTATTCCTCAGAGTTGGAAGGAAGCACTCATAATACCTAAGTGGAAAGAAGCTATGGTAGAGGAGAAGACAGCTTTGAAAAAGAATAACACCTGGGAACTAGTGTCTCCTCCCGAGGGAAAGAAATCAGTAGGTTGTAAATGGGTGTTCACATTAAAACATAAAGCAGATGGAACGATTGAGAGATATAAGGCGAGACTTGTTGCCAAAGGCTTCACTCAGACATACAGTATCGACTATGAGGAAACCTTTGCTCTGGTAGCAAAGATAACTCTATTCGGACTTTACTCTCTTGTGCTGCTATTTTGAATTGGTCTCTTCAACAATTTGATGTAAAAAATGCATTTCTTCATGTGACTTAGAATAAGTGTATATGGATATACCACTAGGTTTGTTACTGAAGGAAAGGTGTGTAAATTGAGAAAGGTCCTCTATGGATTAAAGCAGTCACCTAGAGCTTGGTTTGACAGATTTCTCAAAGCCATGTTGAGATTCGGATATCGGCAGAGTCATGCAGATCATACTATGTTCATCAAGGGAGGTAATGATAAGATTGCTATCCTTATTGTCTATGTGGATGACATAATCATGACAGGCAATGATGTTGATGAAATACTCAACCTTAAAGCTTGTCTTGCTCAAGAGTTCGAGATTGAAGACTCGGGATCTTTGAGATACTTTCTTGGGATGGAGGTGGCCTGATCTGACAAAGGCATTTTTATCTCCCAAAGGAAGTATATTCTTGATATTTTGGAAAAAAAAGGTATGTTGGGATGCAAACCTGTAGACTTTCCCATTGAGGCTAATCATCATCTTAGTGGAGATGTTGAAGAGCATATAGATAAGGAGAGATACTAGAGACTTGTGGGTCGGTCTGATATACTTATCTCATACTAGACCAGATATTACATACGCCATTGAAGTTGTCAGTCAATTTATGCATGAGACACGTACAATGCACTTGGATGAGTTTATCATATTTTGAGATATCTCAAATCGGCTTCAGGTAAAAGAATTTTGTTCTCCAATCATGGTCACTTGAGGTTGGAAGCCTTTATTAATGCAGACTGGGCTGGTTCAGTGGATGATAGGCGCTCTACTTCTGGCTGCTGTACCTTTTTTCGTGGGAATTTGGTTACTTGGCGTAGTAAAAAGCAGTCAGTGGTAGCTAGATCAAGTGCAAAAGCTGAATATAGGGCTATGGCTCATGGCGTGTGTGAGCTGTTGTGACTCCAAACCTTGTTGAAGGATTTGGCGATCTCTGATGGTTGTCCTAAGAAGCTTTGTTGTGATAACAAAGCAGCTATAAATATTGCAGCATGATAGAACGAAGCATATAGAAATTGATCGGCATTTCATAAAGGAGAAGCTGAGCAAGGGTTTGATATGTATGTCATTTGTAAGGTTTGAGGACCATTTAGCTAATATATTTCCGAAGGGACTTAGTAGTAAGATCTTTCACCCCATTAAATTGGGCATGATAGATATCTTTGCACTAACTTGAGGGGAAGTGTTAAGTTAGGGTTCAATTTGTTATGTATTTGTTACTTATGGGTATATTTGTACTTTTACGCTTGTCCATATAAATACAAAGTGAGAGAAAAACCCAATTTGGGTTCTCCTTTTCCCCCCCAAATGTTTCAGGGTTTCATTTTCCTATGATGGTTGTACTTGATTGGGAAGATGTAGGGTTCAATAAATTTGGTTATTGGCAGAAGGTTGCTAGTTTTGATTATTCAAGGGCCAAAATTTGATGAATTGCTAAGAGGTTGTTAAATTCGGTTATTCCAATGTGTGTTCTTTTTTAAGCAAATGTTGCTAACCTTAGCAACCATTGTGATTATTCCAACTACGGATGCTCTAAAAGCTCACTGAAATTTTCCTTCGAGAGATGTGTATATTGCTTTAAGAATGGTGAGAAAGAGGAACGTTATTCCTCAAGACTGGACGAAATTCCTCTTAGCCATTGGACATAATCAGCCCACAATGTTTCCTTCTTGGATCTTTCTATCTTCATTAGTCTTCTTCTTTCCTTGGGAGTCTTTTTTAGAAATTAGGAGGAGATTTTCCGTAATCTCTCGCCTCCAATTTTCTTGTCTAATTTTTTTTTTTGTAACTGAATTTTCTTGGGTATTGGAGATAGGAATTTCGAGGAAGAGAATCCCTTCAATTTGTGCCTTCAATAGTCCCAAATTCCCCTTTGATTTTCATATCAGACGTAGAAACCTTTGATTCTTTCCTTCATGGCTTCCATCGCCTCTTTCTTCATATAAGACGTAGAAACTTAGACTTTCAAAAAATAATCCCCTGTGTAGAGCACACCATGTAAGTCTTAGATATTAGTGTTTGTGCCCGTTCGATGCACGGGACTACTGTTACATGGTACCCCAAATTTATTTTCCACCACACACGTCTTTCGGTGCATAAAATGAGATCAATTCTAGTTTGTATAGAACACGGGACCAGAAAAAATATTACACTATATATTTTTTCATATAGCTTGTGCCCGTTCAATGCATGGGACAACAAAAAAAAGTCCACATTTTTTTTTTCCGTTTCCGTGCGTCGAATAGACACAATGCTAGGTTTAAGTCACATATATATCTTTACGGTTTAACCACTTACATCACTTAATCACTTTCAAATGGAACTGGCTAATTTGCAAAGAAAGGAATCATGATCAATGATTTCAAAGGCGTTTTCTCGGCTCGCCTTGGGGCGTTGGGGCGGTGAGGCTCTGCCAAAACGCCTTAGGGCTTAAAAATTTGGGCGGTGAACCACAAAGGCAATCGCCTAATTTCCTTAGGCGCGCTAAGGTGTACGCCTCAGTCGCCTTTTACGCCCCGATAGGTGAGGCGTAAGCCTTAGGAGAGAAATTTTCCTAATCTAGTTTGGTAATTTCCTAATTCAAAACCCCTCTCTTTTTGCTGCCTTGTTGAAGTTGATCATCATCTACAGTCGGGCTCTGTTTTGCTTTAAACAGTTGTGCTTTGTTTTCCTTTACTAAATGACGAATTGATGTGTTCTGTTAATAGCTAACAAAGTGATAAGTTAATAAGATAAAAAGTTAACAACTAATAAAGTGATGTTATAGGGTTTCTCAATTAGTTATTAGTCATTAACTAATAAGGTAATAATAAGTCATTAATTGATATTCTACTTTATGCTATCTTTTTGTATTAATTTATCTTTTATGAATTGCACATTTTTTGTATTTTTAAGTTATTTTATTAATTTAATTATTTAAAAAAATAGAAAATATAAAGGCTTACGCCTCAATGCCTCGGGGCATACGCCTCGCCCCATGGAGGGTCAAGCGCCTCGCCTTACGCTTTCGCCTTTGAAAACTTTGATCATGATAGGACTCGTCAATTAGGAGTGGAAAAACATTTTGATTCAAAGGGAAAAAAATGATACAGACATGTTTTTTCCTCAAGTGAGTTAACCTTCAAAATCTTTCCCACTTGTATACCATGCATTCTCCATAATCATTTTTCCGTTAAACCCTGTGATAAAATCAAAGACCTAATAGTGAGAGAGGGAGAAAGGGAATTACACAAATAAGCCAACATAAAATCATCTTACGCAGGTGTGAGTGCATTTCGGTTTGAGTAGTGGATGAGCATTGAAACCAAATATCGTAGTGAAGTTCTTGTAGTTTGTGAACACAGCCTTTTACTTTAATCAAAATCTAGAGAACAAAAAAGTGGAAGCACCATGAATTAGGAGTGGGAATGTGAGAAAAGGTAACACTACAAAGATGGAGAGGTTTGGTCAGGGTGGTGGTGGGAGTGGAGATCGACTTACGTTTGTAAACCACTTCGGCTGTTCCTTTTTGGCTTCATAGCAATCAAATGCTCTCTTGCTTGGATGAGTTTTTTTGTTTGATCAGTACAGAGAATGAATTGGAGTGAAGTTAATGGTGCAACATGCATGAGGGGAGTTTTATAATAGGTGGAGGAGAAATAGTGGTAGAAGAGAGAATGTGGGAGGTCTTAGTAGTGGGTTGGTTTTGAATGTGGGGAGTACGGACATGGAAGTTAACAGGCGTGGCAGATTGGACGTGGGTTCTTTTTCTTCTTTTTTTCCAGTTGGCATCTGCGTGTGGCTGGTGTGGGGGGATTTTTTAAGTTTAAAAATTCATAAAATCTCGGAATTTAGGATTGGGGGTTTGGAGGCTTGTGGGACTCAAACACATTTGTATAGGATATTGATAGATGAGGGAATTGCTCATAAGTCCCTTTAAAAACAAGGAATAACATAATTTGCCCATAAGCATATAGTTCACTAATGAAGCCCAATTGACGAATATAATTCCAATTTGTTTGTGTTTGTTATCATCAAAATTTAGAACCTTGGGGCTAACAAAAAGCTTCTTTACGACCTGGGTTTAGCATAAGTGTAGATACTAGATAGAAAGGAGCAGTAGGTAGAAGAAAAACAAGTATTAGTAAAGCCAAGTCGTACCGGTGGACGAAGTTCATGAGCCAAGCCTATTATGTTCTGACTACATTTTTGTTGATTCTGAAATGTGTACAGAATATGTGCAAAATATTTCCGAAACTCCTTTTTTAGCATACTGGAGTAACATACAGAACTAAATTTGATCCTCCCATTGTTGGATAATGGTTATTGTAAGGTGTTTGTTTGACAGATTGTCCAGTTTGGCATGGTAACAACAGATGGCTAAATGGCAACTGTTGTGTCCTAGTAACAATTCTTTTGGTCAAGTGTTAATGATGTTATGCATCCTAGTTTTAGCTCAGATAGTTTATTCTTTATTTTGACTTTTTCTTATCATGTATAGGATGTATTGTTGTACAACTTTTTTGGATCATCACCTCTGAAAGGTCAATGGAGAGTAATTTATGAGTTCATGAAAGAACAAGATTTGCTGGATACTGATACTTGCTTTCCACATTTCAATGAGGCAAGACATAATATCCTATGTTCTGAACTGAAGCAATTATATGTGGCAATCACTCGCACAAGGCAAAGATTATGGATTTGTGAGAATATTGAGGACCTCTCCAAGCCTATGTTCGACTATTGGAAGAAGAAGAACTTTGTCCAAGTAAGAAAGTTGGATGATTCACTTGCTCATGCAATGCAAGTTGCCAGTAGCCCAGAGGAGTGGAAGGCACGGGGTATCAAGGTCTGCTTAATCCCTCCCAATATTTCTGCTGCTACAATTGTTACAATTAGCTACGAAGCATAATATTGCTATGGTTGATGTTATTTCTCCCACCGTCCCTGTTATCTACCATTTGGGGGAATTCAACTTCTTAAGTGGACGAAAGTATAACACTTGTAGATTTTAACTTCCCAATATCACCTTGAACTTCTACATGTTTTCCTCCATCCCTCTTTCAAGTTTTTTATTAATTTCAAAAGACAAGGACAAAGTTATGATATCAAAGCAGACATTCTTTTTGGAACAACCGAAGCGAAAAGTGGTCTAAAAAAGAAGTATGGGGGGTTTATTGTAACCATCATGCATTTTTGTGCAGTTGCTTAGTCTTTCCTAATTTCTGTGGAATCATGTCTTGGTTTTACTTACAAGTATTACCTCCAAATGTTTTTCAGCTCTTTCATGAGAATAACTATGTGATGGCGACGATGTGCTTTGAGAGGGCTAAAGACACTTTGTGGGAAAGAAGAGCTAAAGCTGCTTGCCATAGAGCAGCTGCAGACCATATGCGTGGTTCAAATCCTGAAGGTGCTTCTAATGCTCTGAGGCAAGCTGCTGATATATACGAATCTATTGGTGATGCCGAATCTGCAGCCCAATGCTTTTGTGAATTGGGGGAGTATGAAAGAGCAGGTGGTGTTCTTCTTTTTCTCATGTACATGTTAAATCCAAGTAGAAATAATAGTCTGTTTTTCTTCTTCTCAAGTACATGTAAAATCGAAGTAGAAATAATAGACTAGAATTGAAACATTTTAAGCCACTTTAACAATTTTAAGTGGCCTTTGAATTTGAAACTTTTTGTAAAATTGTTCCTTTTCTTAATGGGAGCAACTTGTATTTCAAAACGGACCAAGTACCAAGAGCTAATTAGGTATTATCATATCAGATGTATCAACTATACTAGTTTACATTAGGTGCACGGTAGATATTTTGCAAAGGGGAATTCATATTCATAATTTCATATACATATACTATATTGATATGTAGAGGGTGACTGTATCTGACAATTCGCAAATGCATATTCTCAGTGACATAAAAACATAAAATGCTTGCCTTATTCTATTCTTGAAAAAAGACACCCCCTAATGTTTCGTTTGAGTTATGCAGCAACTGCTGTTATGAAAAATTAGATTGTTGTACAGAATGTTTGAAAGCTAATAAATCTTGAACTTTCTTTGTTGTTGTGTGTGCATGTGTGCAAGTGTGGATTAATAACTTGCTTGGGTGTAAGGCAATTTTTCTGAAAATATGTTTCAGAAAAAAGTAATATAGGATAAGCTAGGGCGTTCTCTTTCTTGGCAAATTTCTGAGCCATGAAAGGGCTCCAAAACAAGGCTAGAACTTTGATCTTATAGTATATTGTCTTGAGACGGTTACAGCAACAATATGCCTACTCTGGTTTGTTTTCATCTCGTTCTGGTTTTATATTTTGTGTTTTTCAAGTCTTGAGCATTTAAATTTAAACTTCAAAATCAGTTGGGACTTGGGAGTTTACACAATCTGACATACGGCTTATAACTTCTTATTATTGAAGGGCGAATTTATTTAGAAAAGTGTGGGCAATCTGAGCTGGAAAAAGCTGGGGAATGTTTCTCTATTGCTGGTTGTCATAACAAGGCAGCTGAAGTTTATGCTAGGGGAAATTACTTTTCAGAGTGCTTGTCAGTTTGCACAAAAGGAAAATTATTCGACATGGGCTTACAATACATCCAGTACTGGAAACAACATGCTCCGCGAGATCATGCTATGGCCAAACGAAGTAGTGAAATTGACAAAATTGAACAACAGTTCCTTGAGAGTTGTGCAGTTCACTATCATGGAATTAACGACAATAAATTGATGATGAAATTTGTGAGAGCTATTACCTCAATGGATTCAAGGCGCAAACTCTTGAAGTCTTTGAATTGCCTTGACGAGCTTTTAATCATGGAAGAAGAATCTGGAAACTTTTCGGAGGCTGCAGAGATTGCAAAGACTAGAGGAGATATTCTACTTGAGGCTGATTTGCTAGGGAAAGCGGGACGCTTCAACGAGGCATGCATGCTTATCCTAAAGTATGTCTTTGCCACTTCTATGTGGGTATCCAGAAGCAAAGGTTGGCCACTGAAGCATTTTCCGGAAGAGAAGGAGATTTTAGATAAAGCCAAGTCATTTGCAAAGAATGAATCAGATCTCTTCTATAAATTTGTTTGCTTTGAGGCTAGCATTTTATCAAATGAAGAAACCAACTTGTTCTCATTGAACCAGTATTTGAATGCTTCTCGTGGTAATAAAAGCCTCACAGGTGAAATCTTATCCACTCGAAGAATTCTAGACGTCCATCTGCATTCAAGTGCATCAAAGTATGAATGGGAAGATGGGCTAGCAGCGGATTTGAGTGAGCATTGTGAACAAAGTGTATCACAAAATCGGGTTTCTGTTGGAACACTGATTTGGATTTGGAATCTTTGGAAAGAGAAGGTTGAGAATATCTTTCAGTACCTAAGTTGTCTTGAAAACCAGGACTTCAGTCAGTGTATCAACTACAGTGACTTTTGTTTGAATTATTTTGGTGTTCGGAAGCAGGTGAATAACATAAGCTATGTTATTTTGAACTCTGATGCGTATTGGGTGAAAGATATTACAGACAGGTTTCTTCAGAGGAGTGGAAAGTTGGTATCCAGTGACGCTCGCCATTTTGTTTCTGCTGCCAGGAGTCATTGGCGATGGGAGTTACTTTCTGTTGGTCTCAAGGTGTTGGAAACTCTTGAAGCACTTCATAAGCTCTCAGTTAAGAATTCCATGTCTGGTTTTTGCCAAAGCATCAGTCTTGTTTATATATTTGAGGTGGCGAAGTTTCTTCTGGGATCCAAATATCTTGATCGTAAATACCACGATGCGACGTTGCACAATTTTCTCAATCTATGTACTGGCTATTTTGAGAAAGTGTTTCCTTCAGATTGGCAACAATCATTAACCAAGGATATGACTTCTCTGAGGACGAGTGAGGTTTCCAGGAATTTACTTGAAGAGGTTGTTCTTGAAAATATTAGCTTCAAGGGTAAACTAACCTATGGGCAAATTGGAAGGGTGGTAATGATATGGCTTGGTTCTGGAAAGCCAACTGAAGAAATTTACAAGAAAATTTTAAAGAGGTTTGATGCGAATCCTTTGTGGAGAGAAGTTATCAATGACCTAAGTGGAAACACAGAATCAGAATCTTCACGGGAATCCACATCAGGCAATTTAACCGAGGCTCCAAGGGAGGTATCTTTTGTGTATAAGTTTCACAAAGCTCTGGAAGATACTTACAATGCCAATTGGAGAGAATATGACTATATATCGCCTAGTTGTTTGATGTATCTTCTTGAGAGGCTTTTGATACTGGCATACTCCTTTCATGGATTCCTTTTCACCACAAAATCTTCTTTTGTTGAATGGCTAATTTGTGAGCAACCAAAGTCCAACCAAAGGGCTGATGTAGCAAATTATATGTGTTTACCTACAAGTGGCATTTTTGATTTTGCGGCCAGTATCATCGAACAGATCCTTTACAATAAGCCAGTTACAGTAGAGTGGATAAAAAAATCCAAGCTGAATTTCAATTCCTACTATCCACTGTTGTTGTTGAGGCTGGTTGTTATGCTCTGCTTGCTTTTTTTGAACACTGGAAAGTATTATGATGTACTTTTTCAGTTGCTGGGGAGGAATGATATTATGTCGCGACTACCAAGGGAGTTCTATGATGTCTTTAGGAGAGCAAGGAAGCGTGTAGATGTGAATATAATTGCAGAAGCATTCATGAAGATTGGGAATCCTCTACTTACAGTGAGATTGGGAGAAAATTGTTCCAAATTTATATCTCCAAATGGGCCACATGCCATTTTTGTGGACTTGAGAGTTACGCACAGGAGAGAGGACATTATGGAAGTGTTGTTTCCAATGGACAACAAAGCCCCTCGAGGTCACCCTGTCTCTGTCATGATGGATACTACCAATTCTTGTGGTAAAGAACTTCCTTTGAGCAATGAAAATCAAGAGAAGACTCCTGAGGCTCTATATTCAGAATCAGCTACTTTGGCAGATCCGAAGATGAACAGTGAGAATATAAATGAAGGCAATCTGCAAATGATTTCTGGGTTCTTTGGGGAAATATCTAATGCTTTGAAGGCTGTAGATAACAAAGGACGGGGGAATGTGAACAATTTTGTGTCAAGCATCTCAAAGATAAAGGTAATGCTGATTGCTTGATATTACGTTTTATGCCATTGTAAATAACGGGATAATGATGTTTAGTAGATTCCTTTTTATGTTGTATGTCTTTCAGGTAGAGGTAGAGAAAATTATAAACCTCATTTCTGTTTCACTGACCAAGTCCGGTGAGAAGTTGTTTTTGAATGAAGATGGATTTCCTGTTCTCAAGCCAATAGAGGGTTGTAACGCTCCGGTCACCCTGGCTGACATGTTTTCAGTGATGCTCAATGAATTTGAGCAGCTATCTTCTGCGCTGAATGTCAGGTGTGTTAAAACTTTATGGTTATTAACATTAACAGTTTTTTGTTTTGTATTGACAAAATAACAAGAACTAAGTTTTCTTTTCTTGGCTAAAAATAAAAGAACGAAACAATATCTGTGGGCACATGTGTCAAAAAACTTGTTTTAAAATCAATTGTGGAGGTCACTGAAAAGGTTGCCAGGAAGAGGGAGTTTGTCGGTGGAAGATGGGGGGCGGCGGGGGGGTGGTTGGAGTGTCACCTCACACACCGGATGTGGTGGCCAGCTGCTTCAGGTGGTGGAACGTTCATCGGAGGTGGTCACTAGAAGGTTGGGTCCGATGGTTGTTGTTGGTGGCTGGATGGTTTAGCCAGACCCTGGAGGTGGTGGCTGGAGGATTCCGACGACGCTAGGGGGATGGTGAAAGGTGGTGGGGAGGAGATGGTGAAAACTTGTTCTGAAATCAATGGAAAACCCCCCTTTTTTTAACAACGGCCGACAACTTTGAAGTGTTACCATTCTTTTGGAAATGACAACATCTCAAAGATGTTTGTTTAAAGTTCCAAATGTTTCAAAAACAGAAGCAAAGTACACGAAAAAAAATTACCATTATGCCCATTATCATTATTGAGGCTTGGGTTTACTTGTATGCTTTTCCATCCATATACCTATAACGCATACATAGAATTCTATGATCTTCGTATTTGGTTTCTCACTAATTTCATTTGAAATAGGCATCAGTTGACTGTCTTAAGAGAGCGTTTTGTCGATTTTTGGGAATGGACTGATTGGAAACAACTAATTTGCTTCAGTGCGTAATTTTGGAATCTGGTTAGAACACAAGACATGATTGATGTACTAATTCTGGATTTTGGTGCTGTAAGTGAGCAGTATTACTATATTACTATCTTTCAGCAACTAGGTTCTGTTATAAGTCTTGTGAAACAATGTAATTAGTCAACCCTTTATATCAGTAATATTTTCTGCAAAACTTCTAACAGTAACTTGGTGGCCCGAGGTAATTTGTTGTCGTCATATTCCCGTCAAGTGAACTAAATTTACAGTGTAATGCTTTTCATAGTGTTTTGAATCTGTTTCTAAATCGTAAGAAGCATTTGTAAGAACAAAATACGTACTTCATGTGTGTCTGCTTTATCATTCTAGAGAAATACAGCATTTGACAGAATTTATTGATCTCCAGTGACAGTGAATTAAAGGAAAATGCTACAGTGATCACTTCATTTTTGAGGAACTTTCACTTGAAAAGGCCAAAGCTGGAAACTATGTTAAATCAGCTGCGCATGCCTACTGATACAAATGCTGACAGCGAGGCATCTGAGACCAGCAAATTGGATGAAAACGAAGGCAATCACAGGGGTGAGGAAACTAGCACAGCCGACGAAGCCAAGGCTTTGGATGCTACTGTTGTTTCTGGAATGCAGAACAGTGGAAACAGTCGGGATGCTGAAACCAACAAGGGGAAGGGAAATAACAAGTCCAAGAAGAAAAACCAGGGGAAAGGAGGCCGGAAGAAAAAAAAATAGAGATACATTCTGTCATGGTTCTGAGGTTGTGTATACAATCAGATTTTTCTTCTTTTGATGTTTGGGTATTAATGCATCAATCTGTAGTTTTTTGTATAGTTTTCTCCAAGATGGAGGGAAAAATCTAATATAGCCAGATGTATTTTGCTGTCTCGCGGAACACTAAAGTTTCTATGACCAGAATTGCTGGATGTGGAATACTAGTGATGCAGCAATGGTGCTTTGACGGTTGAACTTTGAAGTTACCATGCCCTATATGAAATTAGTTGCGGTCATTGTTAAGAGCAGATTTCCCATTTTTCTTTTCTTCCAAATCTGAGAATTAGCTAACTAAGCAAGCCTGTGTTTTGATATTGAATGTGGAAGGATTTGTGGAGGAAAAGATGAAAACGATTGCAAAAAGATTACTCTGGAAGATCAACACCCAGCTTAAGTAAATGACCCTAATTGAATGCCATAATAAAATCAAAGATGAGTCACAAATTTAGGCAGATTCTGGGTATAGGATCAAGCTGCAAGTGTTACGTAATAACTATTTAAAAATAGTTGTATAAATCGACTCTGATAGTAACCGGTGTCCGACATTAGAACTGATCAACTTGACGACTACAATAAAACAATAGTAATCGACCTTGAAAGAGAGTCAAGAAAATAAATGTCCAATTGCACAGTACATTTATGACAATTAAGGACGTAGAACTGTAGGATTGAAAGAAGGGTTCCAACATTGTGAAAGGTAAGTCAGGAAAGAAATGCAACGGAGCTAGGCCTTCACCATTTGCACCTTAATTCTCATAGGAGCGCATTTTTAACAAAGCCTACGTTTGCAGAACTTTAGAAAGAATTGGCTGAACAATGAGACCTTTACCAGTCCAATAGGTAAACCTGTTTTGTATATTAGAACTCCTGAAATACTACAGGGCCTCTCACTGGGTGGTTTGTTCAAATGAAACAGCAGTTCTGTTATTTCACATCATCGGATCAACACTATCGAGAGTCTGAAAATAAGACAATTACGACCTGTTTGGATGAAGTATTTGTTTTGGGTGGATATAGAATGAGGGTAGATTTGAAGGTGGATATATAATGAGGGGTGATATGTTAAGAAGGGTGGCCCCACTTCATAAGAAGGGTGAATTTGTAATGTGGATAGTTTTTTGAGAAGGGGGATTTGGAAGGTACATATGATGAGATAAGATATCAAATGACTTAATTGCCCTCAGTTTATTAATTTAATAGATAATAAAGATTAATTTCATTATAATTAGAATATATATATATATCGGGACGGTTCCGCGGACAACTATTTAAACACCTAAAAAAACACCCAAAATCTCAATCTTATGATTCCCAATCAAATTTTTATAATCCGAACCGTTTAATGTGTGCAGAATGTGATTTTAAGGGTGCATGCGAGAAATTAGCAAAAAAAATAACCGGGAAGTGCTTGTTTTGAGCAGTTTTTAATTGAACCGTTCGTTAAATCTAAGCTAAAAACTGCTTAGATCAAGCCCTTTCCGGTCTTTTTTTTTTGCTGATTTTTCGCGAGTACTCTTAAAATCATGTTCTGATCACATTGAGCGGCTCGGATCATTAAAATTTGATCGGGAACTATGAGGTGTTTTTTTAGGTGTCTAAATAGTTGTCCATAGAACCGCCCCGATATATATATATATATATATATACATATTTCTCTTTATTTTTTGGATAAAATAAATTCATTTTATCTTTACAATGTTGAAAGCTTAATATTTATTATGATTTTTTTAAAAAAAAATTTAAAACCAAATTTTATAAAATAAAATCCTTATGCATTTATTTAGAGTGGTTGAAAATATGTGAGCGGTAATTTAAAAAAAAAACATAATTCATACATACATACATACATAATACTTATACACAATCCTTCTCTCCTAAGGACCACCTTATTTTAACTAAAATGCGGACCTCCCTATTTCTCCCATTTTCTAATCGAATTTCGATGATCCGAGCCGCTCAATATGATTAGAATGAGATTTTATAGGTACTCGCGAGAAATCAGCCAAAAAAATGACTGGAAAGGGCTTGATTTGAGCAGTTTTTATTTGAACCGTTCAATAAAAAACAAAAAAACTATTCGGATGAAGCCCTTTCCAATATTTTTTTTGGCTAATTTTTCTCGGGTATCCTTAAAATCGCATTCTGAACACATTGAGCGGCTCGGATCACCAAAATTCGACCGGAAAAGGGAGGTCCGCATTTTATTAAAATGAGGTGGTCTTTATGAGAGACTGACAGTATATACATACATACATATGTATATGTTACTGCCTTCTTTACCACCGAAATCCCAATATCCCCTCCCCACTGTGTATTTCACCACCTGCAACCAAATTCCCAAATTCCTCCCCACCGTATACACCCAAATACCCCAATTCCCTACACCTTCACCACTGAAAAACTCAGATACTCAAATCTCCCTCAAAATCTCTTCCGATTACAGGCAGGAGAAGGCCCTGATAGAATTGTTGATAGAAATGGAAGAACAATGGAAGGAAATTAGGGAAGAAGCCGTGTCACGCCCTCGATTTTCAATATAAATAAATAATTCATTTCAATAAAAGATCCTCGCATAAAATAAATAATACCCAAAAGAGTTCCCACCTGTTTAACTTTACAAGCAAGTCCCCAAGTTTAAAAATATACAACATTGGCACTCCGGCCCCAAACGAGTCTAAATGCACGTACAACAATTTACTAATTACAAAATGATTTAATCCAAAGAAATTTTTGATAATTAGTTACAACTCATTTTGATTAAAAGAAGTCATTACAAAGCCGATTAAGTAACTCAGTGAAATTAGCTTCTAAGAGTCTTCCACATCCAAGCACATGAATGCGTGCAAACTATCGTCCAGTGTTTGAACCTAAAAAGAAGGATTAGGTTGAGCTACACTAGCCCAATAGGAAAATCTTTACCAATTCTATGTATAAATATGAAGCCGAGTGCAAATGAGACAACAAGGAGATATAGTTCAATCAAGAGATAACAATGAACTCATAGGTGTATCGACATTCATTACGATCATTTAAGGATATGCCATTACCACAAACGACCACACAATTCACAAGACTCATGCACTCTACTACCTCAACATGACTTGCTATCCCAAATTTCCACCATCGGTATTTCCACCCCTTGCGTTACCGTATAACACCACGAGGATTACTGTGTTACCACCCCTTGCGTCACAGTGATCCCTAACGACTTGAGTCACCGTATTACCACCCCTTGCGTTACGAGACCCGTCTAAGTCTCTGTATTACCACCCCTTGCGTTACGAGACCCATCTAAGTCTTCGTATTACCACCCCTTGCGTTACGAGACTTCCTAAACCAACTTCCGACTCAAGCTACTACCTTCTCACACAATATGCAAGTTAAGACTCCCCCATGTTCACATTGATAGATGAGACTTCATACAATATGCCACGTTATCACAAATGTGCCATAAACATTCACAAGTGCCAACAATCAATAGAAAGTATTTAAATGAAGCTTTAGCTAAGTAATTCCTTAGTCGTTCCTCACTAACGGGAGGTCAATGGGTCACGAATATCATCCACTAATCATAGGAAGTCAAAACAATAGAATGAGGATCTTAGGGGTAGCCAACGGATGTTGGGAGACCGACACACCTCCACTCTAATGGTCATAACTTTCTGTGTACTTAGAGTCTTTAGGTGATTTTGGTGGCAATGGAAAGCTAACTTCAAGACCTTCGAATTGATATAAAGTTTGCATAAAACGGACATCGGACAAAGAAGTTATGGCCGTTTGAAGTTGGGCTGAAACTCAGAAGATGAGCAGAATATCCAGAAAGGGGAGGGATCGATCCCCCCATCACCAGGGATCGATCCCTGGGCTTACTGGACCAGAAAACAAAGGGGGATCGATCCCCCAAGTTTAGGGATCGATCCCTATGCGATTTGGGCGATTTTCTGCAGATTTCGACAGCGATTGAGATGAACAAAGGGAGGCAAACCAAGCTCGATTCTTGCATCAAATCATCATATAAACATATAAAAGAGGTAAAGAAGTCCCTACCTCGCGACAATAACTAAGATCTACGAGATTTGAACGAGCCCTAGCCTCTTTGAACTTCAAAGCACTGCTTCAAGCTTGACCCAAGGATTTCCGGGCTCAAGAATGCGATTGGAAGGTCGAAGGGAGGTTAATCTCTGAGATTCTTGAGGTCTTGAAAGAGTTTTGAGTGAGAGGGGAAGAGAGAGAGATACACGGCTAGAGAGAGAGAGAGGACGGCGTGAGAGAGAGAGAATGGGAGATATAATTATCTCCTACACACACACACACACACACACACACTCCTATATATACTCAAATATTTTTAAATCACGCACACACCCCCTTATGTTTCTATTCTCTCACTTTAATCCTCAATTCAAATAACTACCAAATAAAATCCTATTTTCCCAATTAGGCATTTAATAAGCATTTCAATAATTAAAATTATCTGGGTCTCTACAAGCTGAAATGGGGATAGATTTTTACCGATAGAATGAAACGGTTACACTCAAGGGAACGTTTGGTCCCAAGTTTACTGATTACACATTCATTGCCCCTCTCCCTCACCTCTCTCTGCCTTTATAAGCCATGCTACAGAGAAAGTGAAAGAAAACAAGGAAAACGGTGTTGAATTGAAAAACAGAATTGAAACAGATTTGCTAACTGACCTAAGCATAACACTCAAACAACCAACTACTAACTCCTTTAGGCAATGATTAGCTAGTCCCAGTCCCACGCTCCAATCATGCACCCACGAACTCTACACCATCCATATTAGGTAGTGTAACAGGCCCTGGCGAAGGAGCAGAGGAAGAGGGATGGGGGGAGGAGAGAGAGCAGCTCCAGTGACGAGGGAGGCTCTGGCGACGAGCGGTAGCCTTTTCTGTCTTCGCCTCTCTCTCTCTGTAACCGAATTTCTTAATTTTTTTTTCTTTCTCTTCTGGTTCAAGGGGGATTTGGAGAGGTAAAACAGTCTGAAAACCCTCAGATCTACCAAGGCTGGGGTTTGACCTCCACTTCACAATTCCAACTCCAGGCGGATTTGAATCCGCTACAGTGTTTATATCCCCCTTCCTGAAAACTCAACCAAACACCGGATTTGAGTGAGACAAGAACTACAAATCCGGGCGCCTCACATGAAGCGGCTATCTATCATCATCAAGAGGGCCCATCTCATTTTTTTTTTCATGTCACGACAGTTGCTTTCCGGTTTGGTAAAAAACGTTACATGAAATGGCAGCACTTGTCAAGATGAACTCAAAGTG
Organism: Rhododendron mucronatum var. ripense; assembly: GCA_019656295.1. Lineage (NCBI taxonomy): Eukaryota > Viridiplantae > Streptophyta > Magnoliopsida > Ericales > Ericaceae > Rhododendron > Rhododendron mucronatum. The sequence continues at coordinate 1,751,243 of BPLT01000112.1, forward strand.
TACAATTTGTATTGACCAAACTCTCATTTGAGATAACAACGGTACCTTTCAACAAGATGATGCATTATTTGCCACAAGGCAAGGCAATATATCTTTAAAATTCACTAGGAACAAGAGTTCTATTCGTTATTGAAGTATCCTCTTTGATGATTGACGTCACTTTTGTTGATAGAAATAACAAATTTACCAATTCACAACTATCAAAATTCAAAAGGGACAAGGGTGTTACCCGGTTGTGATCCTATACTTAACCTTCCTATTTCAAGAGAGAAAAATCCTCACCTCTTGAACCATTATTCCTCATAACTTAAGCTACTGATCACCCAAAGATTCAACTACAAAAACCCAATTCAATTCTCCTCCTCATTTGTACCAAATACCTTCATCCTCGACAATGGCGACCTCAAGTACCCCTCCACCTCCACCTTCTTGGGCGAAAACTTCTGATGCTTGGGAAAACTCCTCCCTCGCTCGATTTTGATGTTTCTAAGGTCATGGCCGACATGGGGGAATCATTGTCTATAATTATGAATCCAAGAGACTTGTCCGAGATGGTGCATAATTCTTACGATGTCCCATTCTTTATCTTAAACTTGTTTCAAAAAGCTTGTATTGAGGTAGATGAAAAAGGAACCGAGGCTGCAGCTATTACTATTATGTCGGGTATGGGAGGATGTGCATCGCATTCGCCAAAAATTAAGAGATACAATTTCATTGTTGATCATCCTTTCGTTTTTATGATTAGGGAAGATAGATCGGTTTTAATTTTTTTCTCCGGAGCAGTACTCAATCCAATCGATCCAAGAGGATAGACTAGCTAGCTAGTGCCTGTTCTTAGTGACAGAATGGTTTGTTATCTCAGCTAAAATGGAACAACATAGCTGGGATGATTGTCGAGAGTTAGGGTGCAAACTAGTTGGGATTTCAGTTTTTCCTCGTCGTGATGCCTATTTATTCGGATCCTTTTAATCGTTGTAATTTGTTTCAATGATCGATAAAATCCTCTTTTGCCGGTATATATATAGAAAAGAAGAAGAAAACATAGCTGTTGAAAATCAAAATATATAGGTCGGGTACATTAGCATTACTTTATCTTACACCCTAAAACTAAAAATTAAACGATTACAATCAAGTAGGAAATTTTGGGGGAGAAGAGGATAGAAAGGAACCTTGCCCATCAAAAAAGCCTATAAAGTTCAGGAAAGTCAGGATACCAATTATCAAGAACGAACTATGATTATGAAAACCAAAATTTATGGGGTGGATTATTCGGATATCAATAATTTCATTATTTGAAAATTTGAGAAAAAAGATAGAGATAAAGAAAAAAACAATTAAGAACCCTTGGTCATCAGGAAACCTATTCAAGGCGAGTGTTGCACTCTGTAGTTAAGACAGATCTGTTCTCGTTAGGGTGCCCGCCAGGGTGCTTACGGTTTGCATAGATGTCTATCTCATAGTACTACTTGATCGAAATTCCCCTAAAGCAGCACTACAATTAATAGAGGGCCTGGCGAACCTCCTTGTATTTTATACTCTCTCAAATGAAAAGACTATCAATTGGTAAAAAGTATGAAAAATGAACCAACCAAAAAATGAATGAGAAAAATGATATTTATAGCCCAACTGGCGACTAATCCGAAGAGGGAGGAACACATCTATTTGTAGAGGACACGCCCATTCACGGCGAACAGGTGTCACCGGAAAGACGTGACTATAAAATAAATAAATTTCTATTCACATCTATAATTAATTAATATTGAATCCTCAAATACTTTCCAACAATGTCCACCCCACACTTTTACGTGAAGTAACCCAAAATCAATCGTATATTGTTAGTCCCAAGTAGGAAGAAAACAAGATCTGCCATAATCGTTTCTATTAGGAAACCAATCAAAGCAAATTTTTTCTTCTTTCCTTTCACATTAATGATCAGAATTGAGTCCAACTCTCGTTTCCCTTATTTTTTTTTTTTCAGAATCTTAAATTCATAGGATTTATACTCACTCCGTCCCTTTTTTATAGTCCAGTATTCCATTTTAGGCTGTCCCTTAATAAGTGTCCATTTTGTAAAGTTAGTGGGTAAAAGTTGGTGAATTGTCTATTTTATCCCTAAAAGTATATTCCATTTTAAAAAGTTAGTGAGTAAAAGTGTAATGATGATGGGTAAGCAGAGAAAGTGGAGGAAAGAGTTGATGTGAAAGGTATATTGATGATGTTTTTTTAATAAGTTGGAATTACGAAGCATGACATTTCAAAAGGGATGGGGGAGTATTTTACTAGTAAACAAAAAGGTAGGCCATATCTATACCCTAAAATCAAGGAAATAAATTATTACAAAACAATAAAAGAATTCAGGGAGACCAACAAAAAAAAAAAAAAAACCCGTGCCCATCAAGAAAGCCCTAAACTCCTATAAATAAGTACAAACACATAATATATAGCACAAACTCTAAAAAGGAGATCAACAATGGAGTTCTGCACGCGTATTGCTAATCAGCTGATGCTAAAGCAGATTCAAAACGGGTTTGGCAACAACATAGTCTCTTCTCCACTATCAATTAATGCGGTTTTGAACATGGTGATTGTAGGATCAACGGGCGGTACTTTGAAGCGTATGTTGGGCTTTATTGGGTCAAAAAATGTCGATGAAATCAATTCAAAATCGAGGAAGATGATGGCGGTGGCAGCTGGTTGTGATGATAGATCCTTGGCAAATGTCGACAACGGTCCGATTTTGACAATGGTCAACGGAGCTTGGGTTGATCAACTTTTTCCTTTAGTACCTAAATACAAAGAGGAGGTTCTAAAAGAAATTTTCAAGTGCGAGGCGGGCAATGTTGATTTTAGAACAAAGGTAATCTTTCTTTTACGGATCTCCCTTGGCTAATATGCCTTCTTTTCTTTTATAGCTTGCCATTAAATTCAACTGGATTCAGAAAATCAAACACTTCAGAGCGATAAAAACTGCATTGTAGCAGTCGCAAAATAAAACAAAGATTCAAACAAGAAGGAAAAGTAGGAGAATATATATCATGATAGCAATTTAGATGTTTGTTATGTTGCTATTAAAGGAGCTATGGAATATAAAGTATATCTCCCCAAATAACGTACAAGACTTACCCAGTTCTTCTCAAGACCTGAAGACGGGAGTCTGTAATGGCTAGGGAAGAAAAACAGAAAATGTAGAGAGAAAAGACTCAGTCTAGTATTTTCTTTTGGAAAATTACACACATCACAGTCATGGGGACTCCCCATTATTTATAACGCCTCCCTTACAATTCCCTCTACTCTCTCCTAACCAACTTCAACTAACTCCCTAAATCCCACGGAAATACAACAAGAATACGAAATTACAATTCAGTCCCTTGGATATAACAGAGTCAAATTTATTGGAGAGATATATAGATAGAGAAAATTTATTCGAGACCGTGCCCAGGATCCAAAAACGAATAAGGCCTAATTAGCTATTTTGAAATCTCTGATCATCTCTCTTGGTATGCAGTGGATTAATAAAAAGTAAGGGTTTGCATATTAATTTGTGGTGAAAACCATGTCATGAGCATATGTTTTTAGTCTCTTCTACTTCATTAGTCTGAGAAGTTTAACTAAGTTTGTGATAGGTGTTTTGTTAAAAAAAAAAAAAAAAAAAAAATCATGACAAGGTATTTATTTGGGAAAAGTTATTTCTCTATGTAATGATTAGAATTTAATGTGTATATTTTTGGAGTTGCCACTAATGCGTGGACCCACGAAGTCCTCAACAAAACAACCAATCACAAGGGAGAAGATCATCCTCTAGTTTGATCGGACTTTGTTTGATATATGAACGAATCATGTTTGGTACGATTCTCTCCCTCATCGCACTCCAAAACTGAGTGATTTTGAGAATTTGGTGTGCTTTCCCATCATGTTTCATTCTTTGGTAAAGTAACAAAAACCTAAGGCAGTGATTTTTGCACCTATTTTTTTTTAAACAAAACTTTGTAAATTTCACAATGATATCGAAAATATCTAAATTATGAAGCAATGTTTTTCGAAGTTACTCTTTTTTTTTTTTTTGGAAACTATTAATTCTGTCCATGTTTGATGGTTGGGTTTGAAACTGAATTTTACCTTTTGAAGAAAATAGTTTCATGCAACATCTGAAGGCATGCATCATCAATCTTGTGTGTGTGTGTGTGTGTTCGAAAATAGTAATGAGGGATCTGAAACATCAATTCGTGTTTTCTTCAAAACATCTTTTTTTCATCGAAACAAGTTTCCAAATCCTCAACCAGACAATTAATTATCTTTTTTATTTTATTTTTGTACTTATATCTTTTGTGTTCTAGGATAATGCACTCTACGGTTATATAATTTTTGCCCAACGTATGCAACAATTAATAAATTAACAAGTACGTGAAATTCTTATACGTACGCTAGTTGAAAATTGCAAGCCCCACTATAGTTATGCTCATGGTGACGTACGATTAAACGACATGTCCCGTTATTCCTTTTCAACTATGATATGCAGGCTAATCAAGTGGTGGATGAAATTAACTCATGGGCTAATACTGCATCAAGAGGCCTTATCAAAGAAATTCTCCAGTGTGGGTCTGTACCTCCAGATCATTCTCGCAAATGGACTTTACTTTAAAGGAATTTGGGGCTCTGGCTATAAATTTGATGCAAGGAGGACTGAAAAATAGAAAATTCTATCTTCTGGATGGGAGCAGTGTTTTAGTTCCGTTCATGACTAGCAATAAAAACTATTATTATGGAGCGTTTGATGGTTTCAAGGTTCTTAAAATCCTATATCAAAGTCGCCAACCCAACACTTTCTCCATGTACTTTTTTCTCCCGGACGAGCAAGATGGGTTACACAATCTTATTGGAAAGTTCAATTCTGATGCCGGATTTATGAATGGGGATTACTTCGAGTTAAAGAAAGAGATGCTTGAGGAATTTTGGATCCCAAAATTTAAATTCTCGTTCGATTTTGATGTTTGTAAGGTCATGGAAGACATGGGGGAATCATTATCTATAATTGCAAATCCGAGAGACTTGTCCGAGATGGTGCATAATTTGAGGATGTCCCATTCTTTATCTTAAACTTGTCTCAGAAAGCTTATATTGAGATAGATGAGAAGGGCACAGAGGCTGCAGCTGTTACTAAAATGTTGCTTAGCGCAGGATGTGCACAGCGTCCACCAAAAATTAAGAGATACAATTTCGTTGCTGATCATCCTTTCCTATTTATGATTAGGGAAGAGAGATCGGGTTTGATATTTTTCTCTGGAGCAGTACTCAATCCAATCCAAGAGGATAGTATGGGTACTTGTTCTTAGTGACAGAATGATTTGTCTTCTCAGCTTAGATAATTTGGTTTTGTGGAACAATTAGAACTTGATGTTTTTAAAGTTCGTACTTCATAGTTGAGGTTTACTTATTTAGTGAAACTTATTTACGGCGGAGCCGTGAACAGGTTCTTTAGCAACCAATTGCGACCAATCAAAAGTGTTTTGAATGGTCCGAATTTTAATAAAACTTCTTCGGAAAAAGTTTAACTTTTCCCCGAGAAAGTTTTTTTAAAATCCAGACCGTCCAAAACACTTTGGAGGGGTGAGATTCACCTCTGTAAAATCATTTTCACGAAAACCTCCATAAAGAAGACATTCTGTTACTTATTATGATCCACTGTCCTCCAGAGCATTGCTTTCTCCTTTGCCAGCACAATATTGTTTGCGTAGCAATATAAGAGTTCAACTGAATTTTTTTTTTATCGGCGAATTTTTTATATTAAAACTCGACAAATAATACATCGTGGGTTTTTGGAAGTCATATCCAAACCTCATTAGGAAGATGAGAACAAGAAAAATGACCCAAAAAAAATAACAAAAAAGAAATTACATCCAACAAGGAATTAAAACTGGAGCTCTCGCCAGAGAATACATCTTGATGTTGAAGTGTCAAGCATCTAAGTTGTTGGGAGGGATCCTACAAAGCTTCAAATAGTGGAGGCATGAGTTCAACTGGATGTTGTTGTGGTGTTCTAGTTCAACTGCATGTCGCTGGGTGTTTCTTTTAGCGGTTTTCCGGTGTTTATTGTGGTGTTCTAGTTGGCAGCTTGCTTTCTTAATTTGAGTTTGATTCTCAGGTGGCATATGCCGGTTTCTCCGTAATCCCTTTAATCTTTGTTTTCTTTCCAAAGATTAATTAAAAAAAAATTGCCGATCAATTTTTTTTGATCGGTTAAAATAAAAGAAAATAGAGAAGTTCAACTGCATGATCAGGATTGAAGAGCGAAATGTGGAAGCTTATAATAGGCCACATAAAAATCGACATGAAGTAAATTAATAGGCTAAATATCGGAGCTTTGGTGTTTTTTTTTTCTAAGCAAAAAAAATTTATTAATTTTTATAAAGAATTACAAATATTAAAAGATCAATGACACATTGGCAAAAAGGCACCCGAGACCTAAAAAAAAGCAAGATGCCAACTGAACACCAAAAAAATCCAAGCCACAAACCAAAGCGAGCCTCAAGACCCTATACTGTATACATAATCCCCCAACATCACTGAACCAAAAAGTCCAAGAGCCAAACATACAAAACAGAGCCACCGAGACGTCCGCAAAAGACTACACCTCTAATTCTCCCTATCATTGATTTTCTTGACCAAAAGAAGTAGCCAAAATCGAAACCAAGAGACAACTGAGCAAAATCAGAAGAAACAAAACACCCCATACCCACTCAATCTCAAAATCAAAAAGCTACAGAGAGATGCACTATCCTTGAAATCAACATCGTCCTCCCAAATATATAACCTCTTCGTTATCCGTTTGTTTTAGGGTTTTGGATTTTAGATTTTGGATTCTAATAATTGTCCTATTTCTCTCCAATCATTACTCTTATTTTTCTCTTTATCTCTCCCCAATCATTATCCATATTTCCAATTATTACTTTATCTCTCTCCACATTCATTACCTACAAACCCAAATCCAAAATCCCAAAACCAATGGGGTCCTAGAGCATGGATCATTTCGTTTAATTCTTCCTCTTGCATTTCAACAAATCAATATTTCTTTTTACATGTCAAGATTTGTTAATATTCTGAGTTATATTAATCGTGATAAAATATTTGAACTTTTGATTTTATTTAAGCTCAAGGGATTTACATGCATCCAATAAGCTGGGATTTTTCCTTAGAGATGTTTTTGTTAAGTTTAACTTCTTCTTCTTTTTTTGTAGTTGTGGAGGGTGATTTATGAATTTTAACAATTTAAACTAAGTAAATATTTATTCGATACGAATTTTCATTTAGCGTGTGCACTTGGGTTCTTCCACAAGTCATACTATGCACTTGGAATTCTTCTCACCATGCATAGGACAGATTTAATGCTATATAGTTACGAATAGTTGTAGTAGTTGTTTATGTTGTTTTTGATTGGGACTACCATAAGTGGCGAAAATCCAAATAGGTCGGGTATGGTAACATTACTTTGCCGTACACCCTAAAAATAAAAATTAAATGATTACAATCAAGCTAGGAAACTTTGGGGGATAAGAGGAAAGAAAGGAACCTTGCCCATCGAAAAAGCCTATAAAGTTCAGGAAAATCAAGATATCAATTATCAAGAACGAAATATGATTATGAAAACCAAAATTAATGGTTGGATTATTCGGAGATCAATAATTTCATCATTTGAAAAAAGGAAAGTCTACAATACACATCCCTTAAAAGGGTGTACCATATGCACCTATTTTATGGTTCATTCATAACATTTGAGCATGTTTCGTAACTTTTGTTATAGAATTTATAACTTTTCAACAGTATGATTCGTAACATTTTCATTATGATTCATAACATTTTGGTGTATCTCATAACCTTTATACAATTCGTAACTTTTTAGTAATACGATTCGTAACATTTTCTCTATAATTCATAACATTTTGGGGGATGCATATGATACACACCCAAATAAAGGGTGTGTATTGTAGTCTTTCAATTCCCTTCGAAAAATTGAGAAAAGAGATAGAGATAAAGAAAAAAATAATTAAGAACTTATTTGATCCTTACAAAATATGCTCAGTTTCAATTTCGGCCTGACAAAATTTTTTGTTTCAATTTTACCCTTCTAGTTTCTCAACGATTTCAATGTACCCTTTTCGTCAATTTTGGACGGCAAAAGCCTAAGTGGCAAACGGCTTGGGTGATCTGGCAAAGGATTGTGGGATCTCTTTTACACGTCTTTCCCCACCTCACCTGTAAAACTAAAAACCCTATGCCAAACCCTAAAAACTAAATCTCCAAAATCATTTCCCTCCAAACCCACCGAACAACACCTCCCCTAAACAATTATTCTTCTGTACGTTTGGCTAGAGTTTGAATGGGAATAGGATTCCTTATCTCTCAATCCCGGAGCAATCTCTTTCCTAAATGGAGGAGGAATCTGATCCCTCCAATATTATCCCATGGGAATGTGTGATTATGGGGTAATCTAAATCCGGGAAATATGGGAAGCTCAATTTTTTTCCTCTTATACCCCCAATTCCCACCTCACGTACTCTCCCGCCAGTTCCTTTCTTTATCTTTACTACATGCTATCTTCTTTTTTTTTTCCTTCTGTGAAGCCAAACCAATTCTTGATGAAGGGGTAAATCTCTAGTTTTTGGCTGAGGGAAAAAATAGAATTAGCAATGACCAGGTAATGAAAAATATTTTTTTTTTGGCTGAAAAAATGAGAAAGATTATTTGTTTTTCCTTTGGTTCAATCTGATACAATGATAAATATGTTTTGATATATGTTTATTGCAATGCAGTGAGACGAGAAAGAAACAAAAATTGTTGCCGTAATTATGAAGAGTTAAAAGGGTAGCTTTGGGAATAGGGTAGAAACTTCAATTCATTCCCATGCCTTCAATGGTCAAACCAAACACTCGAGTAGGATTTTATTTTTTTTTCCCTTTACAATATTCATGGGTTAACCAAAAGCTTGAAATAAGATTACCCAATCATTCCTAGGAATACGCTACACATTTCTGATTGTTTGATTCTTGTCATCCAAACTGAACCTAAAAGTAAGGAATTAAACGATTACAATCAAGTTAGGAAACTTTATGAAGAAAGCCTATGAAGTTAAGGAAAGTCAGGTTATCAATTATCGAAAACGAAATATGATTATGAAAATCAAAATTTATGGCAAGATATTGGGAGATCAATAATTTCATTATTTGAAAACTTTAGAAAAGAGATAGAGATAAAGAAAAAATAATAATAAAGAAACCCTATTCATCTACTTCTCCTATATATAGATACGCACATATACCTCAAGCACTATTTTTAAAACAAGAACATGAAGTCTCCAACCCTAGAAACCAAAACCAATAACTATTATACTCAAATTAAGATGTCGAAGAAAACGTCGAAAATAAGGTAATGGTTCCACATTTCTCAATCAAGGTCGTTCTAAACATGGTGGCTATATTTAAAAAAAAAAAAAAAAACATGGTGGCTATCAGATCGATCGATGTGATACATCAGAGCTAGCGCAAGTTGGAATTTCTTGGGTATAAATAAATTCCACAATGAAATCAACACAAAGTCTATAGAGATGATGTCAGTCGCTGCGGGTGTCAGATCCTGTAACGATGGTGGTGGTGGTGGTTGGCCGATTTTGGCCATTGTTAACGGAGCTTGGGCCGATCCACCATTCCCTTTCAAATCTCTTTGTATAAACTATAAAGAGGAAGTTCTTAATTAAGGGTAAGAGGGGCTAATTCTGTGAATGGTAAATCTATGATTAAATCTCTTGCAGTAGCTGAAGTGGGTAGTTCTTAGCTTTATAGATAGAAGTGCTGTTGGCAAACTTAAAAAAAAAATCATTTCAATCCATTAGTAGTAGAGCAGTTCAAAATTAAGTTGTTCTTTGATAGTAATGGTTTTGAGAGTGTCCAAATCAGAGCTATGGGTGGTTTCTACTTTGTTAAGTGTTACTACTTAATTTTCAATCCAACGAATTGTTGGGAATCAATGCATGCAGCCAATTGAGAATAAGCATTTTCCGTCCAAATTGGTTTAATTTGTCTTTCTTTCGAAAATGGGATGGTCAGATTGTTCCACCATCTAGGCAGTGGCATTAGCTTTGCGTAATGTTGCTTCCGTTGGGCTTTCATTCTGTTATGTTTGAGAGTGATTCTCAGTTACTGGTTGATTATGATATGCTCAATGGCTTTAATTACTGAGATGAGCCATGAAGTTGAGGTCATCCTTTATGATATGAGGCAGTTGGGTAGAGGTTTCCAGTGCGCGAATTTTTCTTTTGTTCGCGGAAACTGTAATTCAGTTGCCCACTCTCTTGCTGGGAAAGGTTTAATTGATACCGGGTATCGTCTTTGGACTGGGTTTCTGCCGTTTTGGTTACTTGATCCTTTGTCCAAGGACGAGTCATCATCTTGATGTACTATTTTGATGAGTTAATAGTATCACCAGTTTTGGCAACAAAAATAAAATATATATATATATATATATATATATATATATATATATATATAGTTCCAGCTTTGGGCTACCTCTTAATGCATGTTTGGATTTTGATAGAGGAAGGGTGATGGTTGTGACTGAAATTGTGGACCATATTGATGAAATTTGATTAAAAACTAACAACCTTTAAGTTTAGTAGAATGTTGATTAAAAGTATGAAGAATAATAATTAATATCCGTCAATAACATTTTCAGCATTAATAAATGTTCTCAATATATTCTTGGTGGGTCTTATTTATCAAAACACGTTTTGGACCGTCACTTTCCCTATGAATAAAGTTCAGAGATGCTCTAACCGAGTCTCGCAGGCCATGACCAGAAACTTAGTGAGTGAGTTCACGCTATATATGGACGTCAAAATACCACTTGTTTACACTAAAACTACCAAAAATATCATTTAAGGCTACATTCTGTTAAGGTTTCTTATTTTTTAATACTTATTTTTCGTTTTATGAAACATGTCATCTACTCACAATGCACCACTTTTAATTCAAAAAGTAAGTAATTATTTCCCTTAGTGGAGCTGGACCTAAATAACAAAGTCAAAAGAAATAGTTGTCTTCAATAATGAGTATTTTTTAATTGAAATATTGAAAATATCGCTTAGACAACAAGAAGGTTAAACTTATCCAGAATTAAGGCGGTTGTTAATTCTAAGGGGACCGACGGCTGTTGAACGGATGGGTGCCACGGGCACGCGGACCCATTTTGGGTCCTGCACAATTGATTTGATCAGTTTAATAATTCATTCAATACGATATATATAGATGCTCAATTCAATTTTTTATTTTTTCATTTAAATTGTAGGATCCTGTAATCTGAATGAAAAATGAAAAGATTAGATCCAATACTTATATATATTGGATTGAACTAATTTTTAGAAAACCCACTCGATTGTTTTAAAATAATTGAACGGTTTGGTTCATCCATACAAGATCTCAATTGGGCACTACGTTCTTGCTAGTACCCCATCGGTTCAAAAATCGTCCGTACCAATAGTAGGACTCTTATTAATCCTTACGTTTTTAGAAGGAGAAATTGTGCATAGATTGTGCATTGATCGCGATCTGGGGCCCACTTGCGGGTTTCATCACACAAACGATCTGAACTGAATGAAATGTCAGATGATTAGATCAAGAACTTTTAGGTATCAGATTGTTCTGATTTTTTACAAAGACCCTTAAAAAATATTTTAAATTTAATGAACGGCTTGAATCATTATTGTGGAATCTGTAGTTAGCCCTAGATTGCGATCCCTGCACAATTTGTCTATCACCTTTGCTTTCTTGTTAACAATTAATTTTCAACCACACACTAATACACACAAACTCCTCTCACATGAAGGATGGGGCTCACATACACTGTGCAGTGTGCGGGCCCTACTCTTCATGTGAGAGCTGTTTGTGTGTGATTGTAGAATAGTTGTTCTTCTTTTTTGCTTTTTTTAGAAATTTTTCAGTGCCAAGCAGATATGTCCCACATGGTGTCCGCTTGGCACTCCCGAGCCATCCGATGCACTTTTAGACGGCTCAGATTGAAGTCTTCTCTCTCCTCTCACCCTCCTCTTTCTCTCTCCAAATTCGAGCCATCCAAAAATATATTGGACAGCTCGGATGTGCTAAGCGGATATTACGTGGTATCCCCACTGCACTAAAAAATGTCTCTTCGTTTTGGGCAAGGGAGGTTTGTTTTTTTTTGATGGTAAGGGAGTAAATCTTGTTATAATTGTTAGACAAAAGGCTAACGCAGGGTCATTGATGACACACCCATCTTCCCTCTCTCTCCGCTAATTGTCTATGTGAATCTATGGTGATTCCAGAGCCAGAGGTATAAACAGCTTCAGCTCGCCCAGCCCAGCTCTACAAGCGTTTGAAAAAATTCTCTCTCTCTCTCTCTCTCTCTCTCTCTCGTTCCCGATTCAAGTAGATGGTGAGGAAGCGAGTTCCCGATTGGCTCAACAGCCCTCTCTGGTACTCCGCCCCTCCTCCCCCGGACCCCGACGACGACGACGACGTTCATCTCTACTCCACCTCCTCCGCCCCCACCATTTCTTCCCCTTCCACCTCTAAATCCACCACGACCACCACCAATTCCGCCACCGCGTCCGCGGTAACAACGGAGCCTACGAAAGTGGAAATTAGGGATCCGTTTGGTAATAATGATAGTAGTGATTATTTTGGGAGTCCTACTTCCGCTGAAGACATTTCTCTCCTAGCTCAGCTCGAACTCGAGGTTAATACCATATTCCCCTGTTCTTTTTGTTCAATTATTATTCTTTATTGATAACTCGGGATGTCCGGGCAAAGGGCTGCAAACGGGCCGAGCGGAGCTTTGATGTGTTTGAGCTCGGCTCGTTTACTAAACGAGGCCAAAACTGGAGCTAAACGAGTCGAGTCGAACCGAGCCGATTCCTGACAAGTCGAGATGTTCACGAGCAGCTCGGTTCGTTTGCTGCCGTACGAGGCAAGCTTACGAGCATCTCAACTAATAATGAGACAAATTCCACCACTTGTCCAATTAAAGCCAGAGAAAACGTTCCACCGTATGGGCTGACCCCAAAAGGAATTGAGAGCACTTTTGAACGTGAGTGTGAGAGCTTAGGAGGGAACAAACCCCAAGTCTCGGGCCTCTCAGGCCTGGTGTTCCAATCCCTTGGGGTTCTCCTTTTGTTCATTTATAAAAGAGCGTTGACTGGAAATTTAGATGCCTGACTTTTGGAAATATGTGGAGCAATAGCTGCTAGTATCTGTTTTGTCATGCTTTTGCAGTTGTGTATGTTGACCCTTTATATTTATACGAGACGGAATCAGGATTTTAACTTAGGAGTGGCAGACGGACATACGTGTAGAAATAGTACGGGTTTAGTAAAGAAAGATTATACAACCGTTGGGGTATCGATCTCCTACCGCCATAACTTACTCCCCTGTCTCTTTTCTACTTTGATGCTGATAGAAATTACTTGCTAATATCTTATCAGCATCAAAGGAGAATCTAAATCCATTTACAATAAGACTTTCTTGAAGACTTGAACCCATGAGTGACTGACTTTAAGAAAGCACTTTAAAGTTTAAACTCTAAACAACATGTTTGTTTGACAGGATTAATAGTGAAGGGCATGTAACCCCACCGGAATAACCATACACAATCCAACTGGATTAATTGCGTTGGGATGTCCAAAACATGTATATGTGCCCGGGCAGCCTTTCCATTTTTTGCCAGTTGGTTTTTGAGTTGGATGCTTTAATAGCATTGTACGTTTCCTACTTTGTGGGTTTATATATCCAAGGCATGCTAAATGTGGGTGGTAAATATTATAGCCAAACACCAAATATTTGGCCATTTTGGATACATAGTCCAATTTGATGCTTGTATCCAGTCAAACAAAAAATTGGCCCTAAAGCTACGTGTATAGGTACACTACACATACATGTAGCTGTATCATTTTGTGCCATAGGAATAGCACTTGAAAATGAAAGATGGAACAAACATTGGAAAAATAATAATCAATCTAATAGGATTTCATATGCATGAGCTCCCATGCGACAAATTGAAGGATTGTTAGAGATTGTTCCACTTTTTTAAAAAGTTATTTTTTGAAAAAGAAGGTAAATTTCAAGGTTAAAAATCATGTGTTTACGCAAATAATTTTCCTACCAATATGGATCTTGTTTGATAGATCTCATCAAGATCTTTTAAACGGTGCAAAAAAAAATTAAAAATTTATTTTTCATTTTTGTTATATTTGAGTTTGAAATTATCTTCTTTTTGAAAAAGAAGGTTTTTGGAGAAAGCAGAGCGGGGCCTTAATGTGCAATATGAATGGTATTTAAAAAAACACACATTAACATATGTATTCCTGTTGTGTTGATGGGGCTAGCTTGATGTTCCTGTCCAAGCCTGTTACCCACGTGTTGCTTCTTTCAAAGCTATAAGAAGACTTTTGGGGTGTGGGGTGGTGTTTTCAGCTTCATTAGTAATACCTGTTTTCTAGTTGTAATATTAAGCACCAAGCAGAAAACAAATTGTGTTTTTCGTTGTACTATCTCGTTTTCATTAGGTTTCTTATCTGTATGTTGCCTTTTTTTAATTATATGCTCCGGTTTGTAAATGTCTCTTTTGGACTTGAAAGTTGGTGAAGGTATGTATTTGCACACTAATTCATTTATGCATTCTCTTGGTGTTGTTGCTAACTATACTCCTAGGATCTTGTACCCAATTGCTGTTTGATTTCAGCATAATTTCGGCTTCTATGGGTGTCTTTGTGTATGTGTTTTAAATGGTTTTTTTTTTGTTGTTGTTGAATTTAGCTTTCAAGAAAGGTTGTCAATATGGGTGAACTGCGAAGAGTTGCATCACAGGGCATTCCAGGTGGTGCTGGTATCCGTTCTACTGTGTGGAAGGTTGGGAACTATTTGTATTTCCATTGATGTTGTTAGATATGTGTAATATTTGGGTATCTGATTATCTGATACATTTCCGTAGAGATAAAAAAAAGGAAGACGGAATAAACTGCATTGGTTACGTTTAAAATGTGCAGAATTTTCACTTTTCATTTATCGAATGTGGCTGAACAGCTTTTATTGGGGTATTTGCCAATGGATCGAGGGCTTTGGTCATCAGAATTAGCTAAGAAGAGGTCTCAATATAAGCATTTCAAAGAAGAGCTTTTGATGAATCCTGTAAGTCAGATGAGTTATGTGTTATTTATCCATACACAATCATATAGAGTTTTTTTCCCAGAAATATTGCGAAACATTGAAGGAGGCTTTTTTATCCGCATTTGGAATTTTTTTAGGAGCAAACACGGACCATTTGGGGTTACTATAGATATCTCAATGCAGTGCAGGGTACAAATTGCATCCGTTTGTCTTTCTAAGATAAACAGAAACGCTTGAAATTTCTGTTTGTCTTAGAATTGCATCCGTTATTTTCATTTGTTTAGAAAAGATGGATTTATGAATGTTTCTGTGCTAGTCAGTCAGAAATCACAAGGAGGTTGGAGAAGTCCTCAGGTTTTGAAAATGAGGAATCAAAATGTGTTACCCGTGTTTTCCTCTCAAGGTCAGCGATTACTCATGGAGAACACCCTTTAAGTCTTGGGAAGACCAGCATCTGGAATCTGTTCTTCCAGGTATGAAATGAACGACACTGTGATAGTTTTTAGGTGATGAAACTTGATTTCTTGATATCTTGCTAGAAATTTTGAATGTTTTGTTTCTGAACTTTTGTTGGGCCCATTATCTGCTTCAGGTTATTTAGCCCTTTCCTGGTTGCAAGAACGAATTATGCAGTATTTTATCTTGTTCCTAGATACTACTATTTGTCTTTTGGGTGGGCTGATGTTTAGCTTTGAAATCCGGGCATGATTCATAACTATTTGTTGCACAAGTTTTTCGCTCAGATATGGTATAAGCTTTTAATATTAATAATTTCTGTTCACAACTTCCTTGAGAGAAAGTTCATTGTCCAGAAATATAGCTTGTCTTGACTCTTGCCACAGCAGGGTATATGTTGTATCACTTGTATGTTACTTAGCCCTTTCTTAACAAGACTATAAGAGAAAGTTCCACCTTTGCTGTCCATGGAGATACAGTTGAATACCAGCTGCGTGTGCTGCATCTCGAGTGGAGTGTTATATGGCTTTAACATTGCCAATTTTGTAGGACTCGGAATTCATAGAACAGATTGATCGAGATGTAAAGCGTACTCATCCAGAAATGCAGTTTTTCTCAGGAGAGTCGCAATTTGCAAAGTCCAATCAGGTGAGCTTTCTTATATGATATGAATTCGATAGAAACTTGAATGCTTTATCTGAGGTGAATATTCGAATTCTTTCAGGAGGCTTTGAGGAACATATTAATTGTATTTGCAAAGTTGAATCCTGGTATAAGATATGTGCAAGGGATGAACGAAATTCTGGCTTCTTTATTCTATGTGTTTAGAAATGACCCTAATGAGGAAAATGCGGTGAGAAAATGTGTCTTGTTTGCTCTTCTGTTTTCTAATATCTGGACTGTTATTTATCTGATAAGTACTCTTTTGGAGTCTTTGGACCATTGGTGGATGTAGATGGATTTGTACTCTCGGTGTATTAAATGAAGACTGCAGAATTGTAATTGCCTTACTGTGCTAGTTCAGTTTTTCATTTAGGTTCAAGATATATTTCAAGAGTTACAATTGTTGTCTCTGAGTCTGATTTTGTTCACCCTCTTTGAAGATCATGTCAGGTCCATAGGATCCTCACACTTTGTTTGAGCGGGGAGTTACTTTTTGGCGGGAGCCTCATTTTGTTCACAAATGAGAGTGGGGTATTATATATTTTGCTGGGGTGAACCTATGAAGCACCGACATTTTAGGGGTCACTCTATCGGTATCTGACACGCAGGGACACGGCACAAAACGTATGGGACACGCCACATGGCTTGTCTTCTAAATTGAAGTAATTTTTTTATGGGGGACACGGGAGGGACACTTAATGGGACATGGCAGGGGGTTAAATATGCAAATTCTTCTTCTTCTTTTTTTGTGGGGGGGGGGGGGGGGGGGGGGGGGGGGGGGGGGGGGGGGGGGGGGGGGGTTGTAAATTTGTATAACTTTTACTATTTTGTCTTAAAAGTGTAGTAGATGAAGATGCTGCTGTCTATACATTTTGATGCTTCATGCTTCTACATATAACTATGTTTGCATGGGCTTAAAATAAATATTATTTATTTATTTTGCTGCGTCCCATGCCATGCCGTGTCAGTGTTCTCATATTTTTGGAAATCCTCTGTCCCGTATCCGTGCTACATAGGGGTGAACAAATCATTTCTATCATCACTTGTCCCTTGTCAATTGACTCAGTTTTGGTGGCTTTTGCTATGTCCTGTTTTGGCCTATAATGCTATGTCTGGGGAGTGTGCAAACATGAATTATCCTGTATCAATCATTGGCGTAAGATTTTGACACAAAAATTGTTACAAACTTCTCCAATGTAGGTAATTTCTTTCATAGTTTAGTGGGCCAACTCTGAGAACAAACCATTAATGTTAGTAGAATATACCATGTATGTTGAGCTGCTAATAATTAGATATATTCCATCTTAATAAAATGGTTATTCTCTCGAGTTTTCAGGCCTTGGCAGAAGCGGATACGTTTTTTTGTTTTGTTGAGTTAATAAGTGGATTCAGGGATCTTTTCTGTCAGCAACTTGACAATAGTGTTGCTGGAATCCGTTCCACTATTTCAAAAGCTGTCAAAGCTCTTAAAGGAACATGATGAGGAGCTCTGGCGTCATCTTGAGGTCACAACTAAAGTAAGTGGGTTATGCCATTTGAGTAGATGCTGCAATGGATGTTTTGTATTGCATTTGTCTGATGTATGTCTATGTACTTTTTCTCTGGTGTTACATTGTGTGGGTTTTAAATAGGCATCAGTCATCGGACTAATTGTTCAAAAGATCCCATCTATGTTGATTGTTGAACTCTTAGCTCCATCAGACTGTGGAAAACATACTGTGTGTAGAGTACTGTGATTCTTAATAAAATGACAGAATGTAAATGCCAAATGGATTGAAACTCTATGATTTTTTTCGCCAGTCATTATTGTGTGGGTTTATAACTACCTGTTCTCTGTCGATAAGTTATCATTGTCGAAACTTATGATGTCTTCTGTGAGGACACTTGTTTGGTTTTGTATACACCATTCCCTGGGGGGCAAGGAGAGGTATGTGAATAAGTGGGCCACCTTGTATCACTAATTAATTGGCAGCTTGCTGCGGTCAGGTTAGAAAATGGTTTGTCAAACCCCATATGAAATGGTAGTGCAGCATCTAGTTTATTAACTCCTGTTCTGGAAAACTGAATGCATGACATGTGTCAATGTGATAAAGGAAATTTCCACCTCCTTGGTACGGGTGGAGATGTTGCTATCATGTTCTATCTTGTGGGGCCATTGATATTGTATCCATATTTTTTTATTTTGCAACTAGAATTTTGCTATCCAAATATTGCGGCTTGCATTCTCGGCCAAGCATTGCCCTGAAGCTGTGCTATGGCTGGTGATCTTCCACAAGTTTGAAACTGATGAGAGTGTTATGCCTTGATTTTATCTTTAAAATATCAGGTCAATCCTCAGTTTTATGCATTCAGATGGATTACTCTTCTCTTGACACAAGAATTCGATTTTGCTGATAGTCTTATGATTTGGGATGCACTCTTAAGTGACCCCGAAGGTCCTCAAGTAAGTTAACGTGTCCTTTATCAAATTTGCTCTTTTACTTGTCTTTTTGTATCTCTAGCTGCCCATTAACTGCTCTACCAGATCTTATTCTTATAATATTTAATAGTGCTAATATTAGGAATTGTGTGGTGATCAAAAGAAATGTAAGTTTTGTTTCCAAAACCGTCCGTCTAATGTGGTGAGGGCCGTGAGGCCCACCCCATGATAGGTTTGAAGAATACGAAGTGTCCATGGAAATGACAGATTGTATTGCTTTTGGCCCTCAGTTGTTTGGATATATGGCAAAGTCTCGTCTCTCTTCGAAGCAGTACACAACTTTCATGAGACTACTGCAGCTATGGATCTGATAGATGATAAGTTTGCTTATTAACAGTGATCTACCATAGCCTGTCATTAAAAAAGAAGAGAGTGACCATATACAGCCTGCTCATTGGTGGTTGACAAAAGTAATCTATAACTGGAGTTGGGTTTATTGGCAGCAATGCTCCTTTTTTTGACAGGGTCATATGCTACTAATATGAAGATGAGTTTATGGATCAATGTAATCTTGTGCGGCGAATAAACACTGAAATAGGAGTCTTTACAGTCATTTAGATATCCACTTTTATGTTGTATACATGAAGTACTACATCCAAGCAGAGATCTAAATAACTGAAAAGACTCCTATTTTTGGTGTTTATTTACCGAGTAAGACTACAATGATTCCGCTTGGATATTGCATACATTTACTTGTCTGTTGAGACGGGATAACATATCTGGAGGGGTGTCCTTTCCAAAAGGTAGTACTGAGTTGAGTGCTTTCACCTTTGATCCTCAGGAGGCTTGTGGTTGTTTGAGGACACAATGGAAAATGCATGCCACAATTTCAACTAAAACAATTTAAATAAATGCCGGATTTACTTTTTCTCACCCATTTCATATACTGAGCTGTGTCTGGGGCGTATATTGCATACGTATACTGTGAATTTTGTTTTGGTTCAGTTTATATCTGGGCAAACAAGCAAGCCCTGAAGTTGCTATCAATGTGAGATCTTTTGATTATTTCTCTCTCTCTCTCTCTCCTCTCTCTCTCTCTCTCTCGTGTTTGTAAAGTGTCTTTGGCGATCTCTTTTAGTTGGTAACATGAAAGTACTTCCAACCTCTTATATCAGTACTTTGAATGCAGGAAACTCTACTTCGGGTATGTTGTGCCATGCTGATTCTCGTCCGGAGGCGTTTACTTGCTGGTGATTTCACTGCTAATCTCACGTTACTCCAACATTATCCCTCTGCAAATATCAGACACCTGCTCTATGTTGGGAACAAGCTGCGTAAGCAGCAACCTCTGTAGTTTTTTTTCTCGTCATTTTTTTCATTTCTTTTGTTTAATTTTACCACAGTATTTGTTGTCATTGGTGTTATTTCCTTGGTGTCAAAATTTGTTTGTAAAATTTACTCTGTAAATGTCAGTTAAATTTGTTAACACGCGAGCAGATCTTTTTTGTATTGCTTTAATCTTCCTCTTTTTTTTTTTCTTTTCCCCCCCCCCCCTCCCCCCCCCCCCCCCCCCCCCCCCCCCCCCCCCCCCCCCCCCCCCCCCCCCCCCCTCTTTTCTTTATTTCTTTATAGATTTTGTAATGCAATATTCTTTAACCCTTTTAGCCTGATGAGATGTAGGAAATGTGAATGCGGTTCTTCAACAATGATTGAAAAACGAGGCGTGTTATTCGTTTTTATTTGTAAAAATTTGATGATGTATTATACGTACGCTATACATTAAGATAGAGATCTCAAGTATTCTATTTCTATCTATAAAAGGAGGAATTGTTTGGAATGATCCACGGGCCACCCGTGTAAACTTTGTTGTAATTAGATCTAGGCTCTATTTGTTTCGATGTAAAATGTATTACAATATAAAATATTTTTCATGTAAAATATTTTTTCAGAAAACAAATTTTAAACTTTTATTTTCCAGTGTTTTGGTTGACACTTGAATTTTTTTTTTTCAAAAATAGAAAAAATAGTATAGAGAGAGGAGGGAGACTTAAAAAGTGTGAAGATCTGAATTTGTTTTCAGAAATAGACAAAATAGTATAGAGGGGAGGGAGGCTTAAACAGTGAAGATCTGAGAATATTGGAATTGAATGTGGGTCAGGTCGGATGATCGAGAAAATTGAGTAGTGAGAATTGTAATAGAAGGCAACAGGTTCATTTTGGAAAATAACTTACGGAAGATTTAAGAGTAAGTCATTTTCATTCAATTAATGAATAATCTTTTACATGTAAAATATTTTTCTCATTTTTTACACAACTAAACACCAAAAAATAGGTAAAACATTTTACGCCCAAACAAACAGAGCCCTAGTTTCAAATTTGACAAGGTAGAAACCTAGTCCTAAATCAATAGGGGTAAAGGATTTTTTTTTTTTTAATTTTATCCAAATGTTTTTGAAAATATCTAAGATAAGCCGGCTTTTGTGGTTTTATTTTACATATTTTCAAAACTATTTGAGTAAAAGTAAAATTTTAGTAAATTTTGGCCCTTGTTTGGTTTTATGATCCCTAGAAGTTTGAATGAACTTGAAGAAAGAATACCGGCATCTAGGGCCGAATTAGTTTGTTTATAGAGTTTTTAAATATTCTTCTTCAGGTCCCACATAAGTATTTATTCATGTCATTTTGAACTGTTGTGTTTTTATCCTTTCAGATAATGAATTACCTATATTATCTTTTTGGGTAAATTTCACTGACCTCCCCTCAGGTTTCTGACAAAGACAGAAACCTCCCCCACATTCCTGAAATTGCACCGTCTTCTCCTCTGCTTCTTGTCGGGTAACACCTGTTAACAGGGAACTTGATTTTACTTTTATGCCCACGTCCTTGTAATGAATAAAATAAATAAGTATAAGGGAAAAAGCTAAAAGACTGAGAAATTATTGGTTGCCTAGCGGTACCTCCCACAAATAAAAATTTGCCTTCTGGGTAAATTGTCAGTCAGAAAGTCTAGCCTCGTGACGCATTAAATCCACCGACACACGTTCTTCTCTCCACACACCCTCCTCTCGTTCCAAATTTCAATCCCCATGAATGAGAAGATTTTATTTTTTTTATCATTTAATTCTAAAGGGTTATAATTAAATTTTGACTATAGGACTCTCGTTGATTAGCCTAAGAAGGTCGTAGAATCAAATATCTCTTAGGACTAACCAACGAGAGCCCTAGAGTCAAAATTTAATTATGACACTTTAGAATTAAATGATCAGAAAAATAAAAATTTCTCACCCATTCAAACGGATTGAAATTTAGAACACTTAATTTTTCAACCTTTAGGTTATATATTAAAAAATATGGTTAAAAAATTAAGTGCTCCAAATTTCAATCCGTTTGAACCAATAGAAAGATTTTATTTTTCTGATCATTTTATCCTAAATGGTCATAATTAAATTTTGCCTCTAGGACTCGTTGATTAGCCTTAAGAAAGTCGGACAATCAAATATCTTAGGACTAACCAACAAGAGTCTTAGAGTCAAAATTTAATTATGACCCTTTATAATTAAATGATCAGAAAAATAAAATCTTCTCACCCATTTAAACGGATTGAAATTTGGAACACTTAATTTTTTAACATGCTGTTTATATATTAAAAAAATGGTTAAAAAATTAAATGCTCCAAATTTCAATCAGTTGGAATTGATAGAAAGATTTTAGTTTTCTGATCATTTTATCCAAAATGGTCATCGTTAAACTTTGACTCTAGGACTCTCGTTGGTTAGTCCTAAGATATTTGGTTGTACGACTTTCTTAGGGCTAATCAATGAGAGTCCTAGAGTCAAAATTTAATTATGACTATTTAGGATAAAATGATCAGAAAAATAAAATCTTACTATCGGTTCAAACGGATTGAAATTTGGAGCACTTAATTTTTTAAACCATATTTTTTAATATATAAACTAAAGGTTGAAAAATTAAGTGTTCCAAATTTCAATCCGTTTGAATGGGTGAGAAGATTTTTTTTTTTTTTGATCATTTAATTCTAAAGTGTCATAATTAAATTTTGACTCTAGGGCTCTCGTTGGTTAGTCTTAAGAGTTATTTGATTCTACGACTTTCTTAGGGCTAATCAACGAGAGTCTTATAGTCAAAATTTAATTATGACCCTTTAGAATTAAATGATAAAAAATAAAATCTTTCCACCCATTCAAACGGATTGAAATTTGGAACACTTAATTTTTCGACCTTTAGTTTATATGTTCCATGCTGACCTCATCACCGTTAGTTGCTTTCCGTAACGTCAACCAAACGGTTGGGGTAAAGTGCAACAGACAATAGAAGCAGAGGGGAGGACAATGCAATTTCAGAAATGTGAGGGAAGGTTTCTGTCTTTGTCAGAAACCTGAGGGGAGGTCAGTGAAATTTACCCTATCTTTTTTAATAAAAAAATATCCATATGTGGTGTGTATATTTCCTCCCTTAATTAGTGGGTGTATCTTCAATCACAACAACTACGAGTGACTAATCTTGTTTCCATATTAACGGATTGACATCATAAATTCAAGAAAATATCGATATGTGGTACGTATATTGCCTCCCTTATTTGCATATCACAAGTTTCTCCTCACTTTATACAAGCATGATATCAAACCAGAATAAAAAAATAAAAAAATCACGATTTCATGAATATACCATCATTACAAAAATATAAATTTGAGCCATGATTTTCATGAATCAAGATGAAGACAACATTACTTCATGAATATATCATGTTCAAGCCGCAACCGCTCCCTTCACCATCACCTCCACCTCCAACTTCATACAAATCGACCATGTTTATTATGATTTATTTCTGCAAAATTATTTCATGGATTAAATGTCAGAAATTAGCTCTATGATGAGGACTTAATTATTTCAAATTTTGCAAATCAGCCATGTTTTTTATTAAATATTTCTACGCAATTACCATGAAAGATGGTGGATATTCAAATAGACCATGTTTTTCATAAATTATTTTGCTTAACACCATGAATAAACCATGATCATATAACACAACTGAATACTCTCCCTTGTTTTTCCCAATCTCGGATTTACGGAGATAATTCCAAGTATGATTTAAACGCCATCCTTGTTAGGCCATCTATAAATAGAAACAATCACTGATGGTATTAGAACAGGAGAATCAAAATAAACGGAATAAAACAAATTGATCTGATAATTCTCTTTTGTTACACCAACAAATTTGTGGCTGTTTGATGGCGGCTCGACCATGAAATGTGAAATCATGATTTCACGTTGTTGATTTCAATGGACAATGTTTGGCCGCCGAGGTAGAACTATTTCATGCGGCCGACGCCGTTGGAGTTGACCCAACCCACGATCGCGCTCAAACATATTGACGGCCATGGCGATGAAGGACACTGATGGCAACGGCAATGAAGGGCAGCGATGGGTTGAGTGATGGGCAACGGCGATGAAGGGAGGCGTTGGGCGACGGGTTGGGTGACAGAGGGCTACGGGATGGGCTAGGAAAGAAAGAGGGATTTCTATTTTTTTTATAGCTGATATGGGATGCGTGTAATGGGGGATTTACATCCCGAAATCAGAGTTACAACCTTTAAGTTTAGGATGAAAAAGTTATGTTTCGGTCCCAAAATTCAACGCCTTAATAATCAATTCCTAGAAATTTCTAAAATCTCGCCTAGAATGAAAAAAGTTAGGGGTGTTTAAGAAAACCGTTCGAACTCTAAAACTGGTCCGATCCAAACCGAACCGTTCTATTTGGTCCAGTTTTGCGGTTTTACGGTCAGGTTATGGTTCCAAAACAATAAGAACCATTAATTTTGGTTCGGTTACTGGTTCTCAATTAATGAACCATAGTTAGAACCAAACCGGACTGTTTAAAACTAAGATAAATATAGAAATACATATGTATGTGTAATTAAATATGTATTTGAATTTGGTAGGTTAATGTTTTCCTTGCTAAACTTAATTTATTTAGAGATGAAATCTCATTTGTTAGAAAAGTTTTTATTTCTTCTTTCCTTTCCTATTCGAGCAGATTATCTTCCTATTTCTTTAATTTTATGAGTTCATATTTTGTGAATAAGTGTTTGGATGTTTATTGGATAGAACTGAAACCGAACCAGAACCGGACCGGTCTTGCAGTTTGGTTCTAATTAAGTTCCATGCATATATTGGTTAGGTTCTGGTTCCCTATTTTCTAGAACCGTTTGAAATGGTCCGGTTATTGATTTTCTAGAGAACCGGACCAATCCAAACCGTGTACACCCCTAAAAAAAAGTTATGTTTTGGTTCCAAAATTCAATGCTCTAATAAGTTATAACCAATTCCAAAAATCAGGGGATAATGCTTCATGGGTGGAATATGGGCAGAGTTGGGTTTATCAAAATTTAACGATGAAAACATAACCCCAAAAGTGGGCAAGATGGAAATTTACGTTGAGTATGGGCCGATGATGAATCTTTTATTAGTATCCCAATTTATAAAGGATTAATCTATCTCACTATTTACTTAGAAAGATTCTAGGGAGATTTAGTGGAAGATCCACTACAGATATTTCATAAGCCTATAAATCTATCTAATAGTTTTGTAAAACCACTAAGTCTACATAATCTAAACCCTAGGGTACCCTATAAAATTGTCTAAAACCCTAAACCCTATAAAAGTGCCTAAACCACTAAAACCCTATAATAGGAAAGTGCACCCTAAAATCCTATAAAAGTGCCTAAACCCAAGGGTACCCTACGCTAGGGTAACCTACCGTACCCTAGGGTACCCTATCTTATAATAAAAAAAATGCACCATAAAATCTTATGAAAATGCTTAAACCCTAGGATACCCTACCCTACTCTAGGGTACCCTACAATGAACTTGAGACCTTACAAAATTAATAGGTGAACTTATGGGCTTAAGAAATTCACAAAATAGACCTAAAACTAATTTTCTAAAGATTCTAATTAAACGGGGCGAAAGGAGGGAGGCGATAGGCTTGGGATTTAAGTCTCATGCGCTCCGTCTCACATGCAATTGGAAGAAATGAAATCTCTCAAAGGTAAAAAAAACAGAGGCGGCGTTGTTGCATCTGCATCTTTTTTGATGGCATCACAGGGGCAGCAGCATGTAAACATTCCAGAAGAAATCGTGATCGAAATCCTCCGCTGTCTACCGATCCAATCCCTACTGCGATTCAGGTGCGTTTCAAAGCTGTGGCGATCAATCTCCCATCCTAAATTCACCCTTTCTTCTTCTTCTTCGTCCCAAAGCCACCTCTTTATTGCCTATAGGCCCAATACTCCAGACTTTTACTCTCTCAATTTCCAAGACACTTGGCCGAGCGATCCTCGTCCTCTCAAACCACCGTTTTTTGATAAAGTCCACAAGGGCAAGAAACCTAGGGGCTCCTGGTATTCTTTTTATGTTTTAGGTTCGTGCAATGGCTTGTTGCTTGTATTATATTATGCCGATTTGTACTTGTGGAACCCTGCAATCAGGCAATGCGCCAAAGTGCTCTCGATTCAGAGGGATAGTATTCAGAACGTGCTCCCAATGTGTACTTGTGGAACTCCACAATCTGGACTCTGTTTTGATTCCTACTCTAACGAATACAAGGCAGTAATGGTGAGTTGCGGTGGATCGGTCAATGTAATTAATTTTAGAAAGAAAAAATGGGACAAAAATATTTGCAACATTGTTGCCATGGACGAGAAGGATGGCAAGAGCTTGACGTCTGGACCCATAGTCAAAGCAAAGTTGCACTGGCTGATCACCGGCTATGATCCTAATAACCACTCTCCAACCCTGAACCAGATTGTTTATTTCGATCCGCTTACAAATGAATTTGTGGAATTGCCAATGCCACAAATACCTAAAAATGGGCAACACATGTCCATTATAAAATGGTTGGGAGTTTTAGAGGGATGTCTTTGTATGACACGCTGTGTATGTGAAGCGGGTGATTGTACTTTAGAAGTTGAACTTGATGAAGTTAAACCCATTTCTATCGAGGTGTTGGTGATGAAAGAACATGGCATGGTAGAGTCATGGACCAAAGCTTTCATCATATCTAATGATTCCGGGATCTTACCGCAGCCACATTACAGGAGCTTGGTGCCATTGTGCTTTACAAAAGATGGTGATGTTCTTATGTCGGTGAATGGCTCCCAATTGTTGGCGTACAACCCTGGTGAAATGTCAAATAGGGATATTCCTCTCCTAGGGAATCAACATGGCGGTTATGTAGCGTCATACGTCGAGAGTTTGGCCTCACCCTCTGCATATGGTCACGAAGATTGAATAGTGCAAGGGCCAGATGTCTGGTATTTCTTCTTTTGTCCCTATGCTGAGAACGACAACTACGAGGAAGAGGACAGTTCCTATGGTTATCATAGTGATGAGGAGTCCTTTCATTCGACCAAAGAGGACAATTCGATCGAGGAAGAGGACACATCCTATGGTTATTGTAGTGACAAGGAGTCCTTTCATTCGACCAAAGAGGACGACTTGATCGAGGAAGAGGACATTTCCTACGATTATTTTGCTGATAAGGAGTCCTTTCATTCGACCAAAGATGATAGCTCCATCGAGGAAGAGGACAATTGTGTTTTCAAAGGCTTCTGAGAAAAAGAAAAAAATAAGGAAAAGTTATGTAAAAAAAGGAAAGCACGGCATTGCTTCTTATCAGCAAGAGAGAGAAAACAAAAAGGCAAAGCAGAAAAATTAGGGATAAAAGCGAAGTAACAAGCATAAGAGAGAGCAAACAGAAAAAGAAATAGGGGAAAAACATGTATCATGCTGATTTGCATAAGCAGGTATTCAATGTCATTCCTTTCTGTATTAAATTCAAGTGTTTCTCAATGGATAGTCGACTTGGTTGAGTCAATTGTCACTTATTTTGGGTTCATTAATTATAAGTTGCTTCAATATGATTGCTTTGTATACTTTACATGTTAGCAAAGAAGGCAGGACAATGTGTCAACATTTTTTTTTCATTATTAGTAATGTTTAGCCTTGCAAATTTGGAAAAGTATTCATCACATTCCGGAAGATTCCTTATTTAAAAGCTCATCATGTTATTAACTTGAATCATATTGAACTGTATACAATAAGAATGCGGAATGTCTCAAATTCAATAATTGAACTGATGACCTTTCTAACTGCGAAGTTCAATTCTCACAGGTGCTTGACTTTTCTATGAATTAGGCTCACTCTATTTTTGGGATGTATTTTCAGTACAATCTGATGGACCGAGGAATAGTTGCAAAATAACTGTAATGTGGTAAGTGTTCTTCGGAGTCAATCAATAAGAGAATGAATTGGATTCCAAGGTGGGAGAAGGAAGAGATGATACCTGTTAGTATACAAGTTCTAATTTTTATCATTTCCTCTCATCTCTCCATTTGAAATCGACTGGGAGGCATGTTTTCGATGTTTTAATCATTTTTTCTAAAACGAGGTTGTTATGCACTTTGTATTCTGTTTGCGTGCAAACAAAGTGAAGGGACAGGACTTTATTCTAGATTTAAGCAACAAAAAGGGGACGGCTTCATATTTCATTTGACCTCCGTTTTTAGCATTTTGGTAGTGCTTTTGCCATGTCTGCATTTTGTTGTGTCGCTGTTCAACCAAAACTCATTTCTGGTAAGAATCAGGATTTTCCTTCTACATGCTTTGTTTTTGTAGCTACTTTTACCTCGGTAGTTTTAGGCCTACTCCCTGTTTTCCTTGTTTTTGCTTCTAGTTCGGGTTTTGCTATGGCCTTTGGTTTTGATTCCAAGGGTTTACTCCCTTAAACATTGTTGTATGTTTGGTTTGGTCTTCTATATACACGGAAAGTGCTACTACCTAAAAAACCCTCACCACATAATTGGGAGAAGAAAAAAAAACACACACACACAAGTGAAAGCAGCTAAATTCGTGAGCCGATAAAAAGACTTTCTAGCTCCAAATGTGAGGCTTATCATGTCCTACTCCAAAGGAAAGAAGCGTAAAATACTGTTTAGATTAGATTTATTCAGTTGTAAAACAAAAGGAGAAAACTATTTGGCTGCAGTATTTGGTCAACCTATGCTTCAAGACTTTGCTTTTACAGAAGCATTGTTTTCCTTGGATCTCAAGAGGGAAACAGTTGAACTACCCTTTTAGATACTTACTAAATGCCACATTAGATGGTAAGCTTGTAATCTTTTGCTTTTCGGTAGTACCACCCATAACTGTCAATGGAATAACTTTTGCAGCACCATGAGCGTTTGGTTACTTTTGTAATTATAATGAACAAACAAGAGAGCCTACCTAAGACACATTCTCCTACCCAATTCTACTAGCTAAATTTAGCAGTAAGATGAAAGGGTCTCCGTCTTGTAGTGTAGGCTTTCATCTCACAATTGAATACAACTTCTGACATTTGCCAAAAAAGAGTAGTTTCTCATCTAATTCATTCCTCATATTGTCAGTTAATTAGTAATGTTGGGCACAATTAAAAGGCAATCAAAGAGGCCGGTGATGTTCAGATATAAATAAAATGGATGAACAAAATTCAATCCGCTTTTTAGTACACTTTCTAAGAGGTGTCAACTAGGTCAGATTGGTACGAGCTTGACATGGGCAAAAACAAAACTGGTCTCAAAATTATACAGAGATGACAGCGGTTCGTTGTTCTGAACCGCGTGTTTGGATTGCCAGTGACAGTTTAATTCAAAGGTATTTAAGTCCATCGTGTTTTTAGAATATCAAACACAGGTCAATGGGTTGAAATTAGACGAGTGTGATGTGGCGTGGCTGTTTACGTACAAGAAGTCTTGGAGGAAGAACATGATTTTTCGGAGGTTTTAAATTGGTTACGGTGCCCATAAGGTAACCACATAACTAATTCACAACCCTCATGCAAATGGAAGACCAGCGTTTTTCTCATTCCATTTATTCAACTACAGTATACATGGTTTTACATAACAGTAACTGCAGATTTGGTGAAGAAATGTTCAATGAGTATAAATTGCTCTTTCCCTGCGAAACTGTGTACCCTTTATAAAAACATTTGAGAAGCCTAGAGAAAACACTCGCAGCAATGCACTTAGGTCCTAGCATAAAATGTTATGGAGCAATCCTGGGAGAGTCATGAGGGAACATAGAAGTTTTGCGGATGTTGTTGAGGGCACAAAAGAGCATTACCACGCGCTCTGATCCCGCCCCAAAACCACCATGTGGAGGTGCACCATACCTGCAGCACAACAGTAGTGAACAGATTTCACTAGTTTCTATCATCGTCACCTTGAATGTCCTAAGATCGCCAAATCATTTTTTTGCTGGCCAAGAGTATTTCTGCAAGACAACTCATTCGGTAAGAGTAGATAGAACTTGAAAATAACATACGAGATATGGAATCTGTCTTTTTAACAACAAAAATAGTACGCAGAATCTATTTACCTGAATGCTACCCATAAAACGATCTCACTAATGCGCAATAAAATAGCTCACAAATTGAGAACATACAGGATTCATAGATAGCACAGTATAACGAAAACTGGTCATCTGGGACACATTTAGCCTTACGTGGTTGTAGTATATCCTTGGTCCGATAACTCAATCGAGCAAAGGAACTTGCATGCATGATAGAATGAGCATAACCATATGTGGAAAATTTTGTAATGATCATGGTCCTACATGACGATCAAATAGCATCGATAGAAGTACAATTATGACAACAACTCATGATTATTGTCACAATGAGACTAACGATGTCAATGATGATAAGAGAAACATCAAGTATGGCCTGGCAAACCGATTAGGTAGATGGACCGGCTGACCTCCTGAAATTAACTCCTCCCCTAAACTCAAAGGGAAGGACAAATGAAGTTTTTAGAATGCTGAGAGACATACGACAATTACTAAGAAGTCTAGACACGTCTATCGGCCTCGCATGTCTATGTTCAACACATGTTAGACATGAATGCTAAGTTTTGGACACATGTTGACAATACTTAGATATTTACCCAAATTTAAGCGTGTTTGCCACACTAGGACTGGCTACTCCAAATAGGACACAAAAAGAAGTCAATGAGGGGACACAATAACTCAATAAGATGTCAGAATACAATTTCAAAAAGTTAGACCAAGGTCAAAATTTGCTATGGATGCTCAGTATATTATTACTTTTTTAGTGATTATTATTTTTATCTTCATAACGCCAAAAGCAATTTATGTTTCTCATCTTCATTTGTTAGTAATGATGCCATTATTTTGTATATATACAGAGTGATGTGTATGAATATAATGTATATTAATCAACGAGTCTACATGTTCGCATCTTAAGTCTTCAGCATCCTCCTAACAAAAACTGACTTTTGTAAGTACTCCTTCCGTCGAATATTGTTGGTCTTCTACGAAAAGACATGCAATTTTTAGATAAAAATAATAAAATACTTCCGTGCATAATTTTTAAAATTTCTTGACACCAAAGAACTAATTCATAAATTGCATTTGACGTTATGAAGATAGAAACTCCTTTATCCATTTTTAACTACACAACCAAACGATTAGTTGAATTGTCTCACTTTTTGGATAAAGGCACTCATTTGACACTCTAAGGCACGTGTCGGACATGTGTTCTAACATATTTTTAACTGCACAACCATACCCGCACTGGACACTTAAAGTCCATATCGTTAAACACACGTGAAGGCTGGAGCTTATTATCTATTTGAAGAAAATAGCATAAGATTAAACGCTAACATAAAATAGTGAAGATTTACAAATATAGACCCTCCTTTGTCCATTCTAGTTTAGAAATTCTAAAAGCTCAAGACTTCCAATTGCTTTAGTAATAGAGATTATGTAAATGCATATGTTAAAGACTTTTTTTCCTCGTACTATTTCCTCAATAAGTAGAATGTAGAACATATTCTAAAACTAATAAGGTAAATATACAATAATATACCCCTAATGTTAAAGAGCAAAACAAAACTGATGTTATGAGCATAGTGTTACTCCTTTTTTGAAGGTCACGTCAGAGTCCATGTATTGTGTCATATCCACGTCCCATGGTCATACCATGCTATTTAGGCATTCTTGTTTTCCCCCATGCAACAATCTATGCTGCAGTTCATTAATTGCAAGAAAAGAGAACATAAAAGTCAGTGGAACAAAACATTGTGAATACTAACGGGAATACAATGAAACTGAAACTTATTACAAATTGCTTATAATTCTACGAAAACATTCCATAAGAATGCTTACCTCGAATGAATACGTCAAATGAATTACTGTCAGTTGGATCATCACTGCAGGGGCATGGTATAGAATGGTCGAACGCCCAATGGATATCGGTGAAGTATATGGAAGTCAGCGCCATACCTATTTTCAGAAGAAGTCCAGTTCAATGCTTACTGATTTATGGGATAACAATCTAGAAAGAAAAATAAGGAAGGAAAGTAAGGAAAACATGTCAAATGTATGTAAATAAAATGTAACTAACTTCTCTAAAACAAGTTGCCCCAGTTTTCTCTTAGATTCTATGTTTAGGTCCCCCTAGAGGATCAATTTCAGTGCCATCTTCCTGTAGAAACATATCATACAAGAATTACAACTCCAAAATGCAAGATGCAGGAAGGACGAATTCATTTAAGGACTCCAGTGAGTATCAGAGAAATTTCAAAACAAAGAAAGTTATTGAGAGATATCTTGATTAAGAAATTTGTTTTCTCTTGATGTTGCATTTTTGCTGTCTAGAATTACTAGAATATCTTTGTAACGACCCGGATTTTTTGCCCTAATTTTTTTTCGAATAAAGAAATTATTTTTAATCAAACAGTCCATTTTAATCGATTAACTATTTTAAAGTGCGATTAGATTAAACCAAGACCTAGATTAATTTTTTCGTAACTAAAGCTAGTTTAGCAAAATTTTAATTCAACTTATAACTATAACGACCCGTAATTTTTTTCATTAATAACATCATCTAAAAAGTGTTATTCATAATAATAATATTAACTCCTTAGTATATATATACTAATACAATTATCCTATTACTAATTATCTTACTTTAATTTTTTTAAAAATTACATACATGCATGCAGGCCAACTTCTGCCATCTCTCCCTCTCCTACTCAATTTCTACCACCTCCCTGATCACGGAAATTGTTCCTACCTCGTCCATCTCGGAGCCCAAGAGTTAGAGTTTTCGTTAAACTCAATCTTTTCCTCTCTCTTCAAAATTCTCCTATAAATACCTCATTACTCCGACCCTAGGGCATAACACATATTTCCCCACGCCCCATTAGTCCAGAATAGAGAGGAAAATCGGAGAGATTGAAGCTCCAATCCATGGAGTTTTAGTGAGAGAAAAGAAGAGAGAGAAAAGTGGGTTTCGTAGCTAAGACCCACCGAAACCCAATTCAACCATCCCGAACACTTTCTACAATCCAAAGCATCCCCAAGCAAGTCTCAATTCAATCCCAAGGTCCCCCCTCGGTCAAAACCGAATTCATCTTCTCCAAATTCAAAGTTTCGGTTTGAGAATCAATTCGATCCAATCGAGGTATTATAATCCATTCCAACCCTCCCTATAAGTATATTTAATGTTTTTATGCTTAACCCAATGGCCTAAATGGACCCATGCATTGAAACCATCACGAAAAACGAAAAAAACCGAACCTGCCTTCAACCTTGCGGCCGCAATCTTCGGGCCGCAAGAACCAGTCGAAAGTTCGCGGTAGAGGTCCCCACCGCAAGGTCAACTCGGTCAGACCTTGCGGTTTGTACTGTTTTTGTTCGAATGTGTTTTGCGACCTTCTAAACTTGGTTTTCGACCCCCAAACCATTTTTCCTAGACTTTTCACATCTCAAAGATAATAACTTGTTAAGGTCATATTTTTTTTATTTAATTATCTATTTATTAAATTATTTATTAGTTTTCGTTGAAAGTTTACAAACGAAAATTAGTTACGACCTTTCAACCAACGTTTTAACACTCCAACTAATTTTTTTTAGACTCTTTACATCTCAAATACAGTAACTTGTCAAATTAAATATTTTTTTTATTTAATTCATTATTTATTGTTATTTTTAAAGTAATTCCAATCAAAATTACTTTACGACATTATAAACATTATTATTAATACTCGAGTAATTTTATTTAGACTTCTCACTGTCCAAATATGAAATTATGTCAGTCTAAACATTTATTTTTATAATTAATTATTTATTGTCTATTTACTTCACTTTTGGTCTTTTTAATTAACGTTTTCATATAATTTAATTATTCGACCATCCGAACCCTACTTTTGACATTTAACTGATTGTATAGGACCTTTAGGACTCTCATTAGGGTTATGACTAGTTATTCTAATATTTTATCTAATTAAGGTATTTAATTAGCTTTTTATTAATCTAATTAATTAGAAATAATTAATAAGAGCCTAGATATTATTTTATTAAAATTTCTATAAAAATTTTACTTCCTTATTGACATTGTGGCCATACGAGAATAAGGGCAACGGCCCATTCATAAAAGGTTGTGTGATTGCACTGCTGTTTATTTGTTTTTATTATTATTTGATTTAATTGTATATTGCATCGATGCCTGATTTGAATGCTAGATTGGACCCTAGAGACATGGGGTGGTATGCGAATAGAGTTCACCTAGACGATGTTAGATAATGGATGAATTGGAAAGTTTTATTTTTAGAATGCCTGCAGGCGTGATTTTGAGATGTGATGAGATATGTGATGGTTTGAAACTGGCAAAGTAAGCCCAGTGGTGATTGATGAATTGATACTGGCGAGAGTCCAGTGATGAATTGATACTGGCGAGAGTCCAGTGATGAATTGAAACTGGCAAAGTAAGCCCAGTGATGACTGTGTGGTGGTGCATAAGATAGGCGAACCCTAGTTATGATTCGGGCATGATAAGCTTCCTTTTGTTGTAATGAGAGGGATACACGCTAGGTACATAACTGAGGTGCAATCCGCGACAACAAAAGAAAGTGAGCTCATGGGACAGGGCATAGCTAGTGGTTGGGGAGGAAAGACTCCGCGGAGGAGATCTTAGATTACACGTCAGGTTAAATGGACAGTAATAAACTGGTTTATGTG
This sequence comes from Rhododendron mucronatum var. ripense, assembly GCA_019656295.1. NCBI lineage: Eukaryota > Viridiplantae > Streptophyta > Magnoliopsida > Ericales > Ericaceae > Rhododendron > Rhododendron mucronatum. The sequence continues at coordinate 1,786,064 of BPLT01000112.1, forward strand.
GAACAAACTCTGTTTTACTTTATCGCATTACTATTATTCTGCTGCTGCTTGCTAACCATAGAGTAAGAGGGGTAGTTGGGTTGGATTATTCTACTGGGTGATTTATCACTCACGGATACGTCTGTATCCTGGCAAATCGTTTGCTTCGGCGATCAATTTGCCAGAGGGCGCAGGATTCAATGGAGGGGATTCAACGATGATGCAGATCGAAGCGAAAAGAATATCAGGAACGAAGATCGAGTATGCCTGGAATCTGTATCAAGTCTAGCGTCGGCTCTGAAGTTAATGTATTTTGAATCACCAAATCTATCTTGAGTTTGTAATATTTAAACTTTACTTTGGAAAATCATATCTATTTAGCAAAATTTTCCTAAAGGATTATTTTATTTTACCCCCGAAAAGGCGGGGCGTTACAATCTTATCTTGTTGTAGTAGCGCAAGAGTTAGAAACAAGTACTTTAGCATATTTCCACTCCATTCACCTTTAATTAAAGACATGTACATTTCCCACAAAGATTCTACAGAACGATTGGAAGACAAAACAAAGACATAATTGGTTTCTGAATTCTGGGCCAATTGTCTTAAGAACAGAGGTACGGTGCCAATAAAGCATGGATTTGGACAAAGTTTAAATTCATGCAAAAACAACTTGAACTCCCCGTAAAAACAAAATCTGTCAATTAAAGAGTAAATAGATTTAAACAACGTTCTCGTATTCCATACAAATTTTCAGGTCCTGGCATGTTTTTTACCTAGCCAGATCCATATCTGGTATTTGTGCCTACCTCTAAAGAAAATATCTTTCTAATTTAAACTTCATCCCACTTCCTCCTGAGTTGCATTTTCTAACTAAACTTCAACCAGTCCAAACTTCATCAAGTTAGCTAGTCGTACAACTTCTTTCAATCATAGAGGTTACTGAAGAGTTTTCTCCTTTATATTTTTTACGTCCCTTCTGTTGGCCAGAAAATTTTGTATGTTCTTTTTTTCACAGCTCAGCATTTTCAAGCAAATGCATGACTTTGGTATATTTTTGTTCATCCAACATCTGAGATTTAATTAACTTTTTAATGCAGATATAGGTACTATACATTTTTTCATAAAAAAACGTAGTACGCTCTCTGTAGAAAAGGAGAAAATGACTTACAACCGGCCACACTGGTTTACATATACAGTATACAATCTGCACATGCACATTCTAATTCCTTTAAAGTGATGTTATTATATGGAGAAGAAGGACGAGAACACTTACCTTTAGCAATTGGACCCCCTCTTGAAAAGTAAGTCGCAAGGTATTTTTCAAGTACTGTATAGCTAATCAGTCTCAATAGTCAGCTCAAATAAGAGTACAGCTATGAAGCATGGATTACAGGATACGAAAACAATACAATACGGATATGGAGTTACACTAAAATATAGGATATGGGTGCGGCCGAGATACGTTAGAGTACAAACTATGATTACAATATTTTACCATTATTATTCTGTGAATGCTAGTATGGTAAGAATAGTATTGGGTTGTTCGTATCTAAAAGTGTTGTACACAAGTTTACATTGTGACTCGTTAAAACAATTAAAAATGTTGACACAATTTTCATCTTAATATAACTTCCTCTCACTAAAAAGTAAGTAAAGTCTTAGAAGTTAATAATTATCTGTATTCCTTTTTTAACAATTTACTCCAATATTATACAAGAAGTGCCACAATCTTAATTTTACACAGTTCAGTTACATGACCAGAGTACCCAAAAAGGGATCCGATACTTCTAAAATCAAAAAATTTAATTTTTATATAAGGGATGCTTCTTGGATATGTATTTGCGCGTACGAGACGAGAATATCCGCAAGTTTGGGAGGAGAATTAGAATCTGACAAGGATACAACTCCCATGTAGAAGTATTCATTCTACATAGGAGCATATCCACTAGATAGGAATATAAAATTCTTATAAAATATAAAATTCTTTTATATTAATTTTCTAGCATGCAGGCATATTATAACATCAATGTCCGCAACACATTGATAATGGCACAGAAACATAAATGCGATATTATGACCTTTTAAGGCTCAAATGGATATTGTTCTCTAACGGCTTCAAGCTCTTTCTGACATCTTTCGTTCAAACTATCAAACAATGCAACAAACAAGCAGTCCACAATGTCCATAACCTGCATGAAAAAGCTTAGCATCTTAACATCAAACAGGTTATAACTTTGGTTAATTGGTGATCTTTACACTCATAAGCCAACAACTCAATTACCTCAGAATAGTGCTCTTTGATCTCCATCTCAACATCAAGACCTGTAAACTCGCAAAAGTGTCTGTGGGTAAAGGAATACTCTGCTCTAAAAACTGAACCTACCTAAACTATGTGGCCAAAACCACCACAAATTGCCATTTGCTTATGAAGTTGAGGCGACTGAGCTGGACATGTTGGTTGCCTTTTATAGTCCAGCCTGAAAAACAGCTGAGCCACCCTCATTAGAGGCTACTATCAACTTTGGGGTATGAATCCTCACAAAGCCTTCAGATAGCAACTGCCTGAATATCTGTAGAATAATTTAAACTGAATTACAAACTAGGCGAGTAATCATACCATGTGCTCTAGTCTAAGTGTCAAACAACAATGAAAGAGAAAATGCAAATTGGTATGTACAGCTGTTAAACATATGTGTCATATACACACAGAGCAAAAGACAACAACAATAAAGATGACTTGTGTGAAAATAACCGACTCTACTACTTCTTGAGGTTCATAGAAACCGCAATAAGAACACCGAGCAATAACAACCTTGTTTTGGAAGAAGGCTAGTACGAATCAAACAAAAAGAGTGCATACATAATCCTTGTCTACAAATAAATAGTGGATCAAAAAATACCATGAATGGTCCAACTGCTGCAGTAAGTAAAATGGAACAGTCAAGATCCACAGCGATTATGCGATTTTAAGTTCTCCTTTTCTTCTTCCTTTGAATATACATTAGTTGAAAGCAACTAGATATAGACCAAAGGTGAAGAAGGTGAAAACGGGGTTAAGCGCAGGGTGTGGTGGCTGCTGTGGTGATCATTGATGGGGATGCCAAATAGAGAGAGAAGTGGTGGTCTCACGGTAATGATGATCATTTATGGCGATTTTAAGTTCTCCTTTTCTTATCCCTTTGTTCATAGCTCTCTTGCTCTCTATCGTATTTATTCTAATCTGTCCCTTTAAGGGATTTTCATACATTGCTTTCCCTTTGTTCTAAGTTCTAGGATGTCTCCCAACATGGGAGATAAAGAAGATTAAAGTAGCAGTTGCAACCATAGTTGCACAAAGCGGGAAAAGGAGCGAGGAATATAGAAGCTCCCAAGGTTGGGAGGGTGAAAGAAACGTGTACATATATTTAGAACATAATGTAGCATACAATATGCACTTTTAAAGTCTAATCATTTTAGGGAGTAAAAATACAGTCCGGATCCAATGAGGGATCCCGCACGGTGCTACCGTGCGGGACTCCCCTTTCCTGATTGAATTGCGACGATCTGAGCCGCTTAAAGCAATCAGAATGTGATTTTAAGGGTACCCGCGAGAAATCAGCAAAAAAATGATTGGGAAGGGCTTTATCCGAACAATTTTTTATTGAACGGTTCAACAAAAAGCTGCTCGGATCAATTTTTTATTGCTCGGATCGATTGGCAGGGGAAAAACGAAAAATATAGTCCTAGTTGCAATTTTAACCCATATATTTTAAGTACTAACATATTTACCCTCGCTCGTATCCAAAACGTATCCGAGCATAGCCAACACGTCCCCCGCATATCTGAAACACATCGGGATACCAAAAAATTATTCTAAAAACAGGATACTTTAAAAAAAAAAAAAACTTATTGGATAAGTATCCGAGAGATTAGTATCCGATACGGATACGATATGTGATACGGGGGCCAAAATATAGTATCCGTGCTTCATAGTCCTTGACATAAGAGTAGCTTCCTAGAGAACAAGGATGGGGCAAGAGGGGACAAATAGAGACAGTCATCACCTCAAATGAGTTCAAAATATCTTCCTCCTACACTAGAATTAATTTCATTTCCCACCAAGTTATATACCCCTATGTTAAAATCCTGATTTCATCTCCGCTCAAGAAGGTGGCGGAAAGTGAATTGTCATAACGCAAGGATAAATGAAGTAATATCGATTAAAAATAGTTCATTATCTGAAAACAATGGCATAGTTTGTTTTATCTCTGTCATTGGAAAGTAACCACATAATCTTTGAAGGTCTACCATACTATTTGAGACTTCGTTAACAATAAATGTGTACCACGTTCTTGAACATTAAAGGAAAACAATATTTTGTTGTATATCAGCTAAGCCTCTTCAGATTGTGTGGGAGTCCGTAATCAACAAATCTCCATCACCAAAATCACTCTACAGCAAATAGTCGTGTTTCTGATGCATGTTGCATTGGGATCTATAATACAATTCACGACGGTGTGGTGGCCCACACATTTTCTTTGCATAAATCTTCACCGTTTGATTTAGTACACATTTCTCTGCATAAATCTTCACCGTTGGATTTAGTACACATTTTTCTGCATAAATCTCCACCATTCATTCAACCCTTGGTGTTGAATGGCTCAGATTGATTTCATCTGACATTTGAGAGTTTCTCAATATGGTTTCAATTGAATTTTTGGTAATGATTGGGTGGACAAGAGTTGCTCATTATGCGAGATTATGAACTATAATTACGGTCATAGAAAGACTGATTTATATGAGATTTTTGGTAATGATTTCTGAAATTGTTGTTGATTGGGTGAGAATATAATGACATGGTATAAATCAGGTAAGATAATACAATCACATACTATAATGCCGTTGATTGGGTGAACAAATTTTGGTAATGATTTATTTGCCTTTGGGTGGACTACGAATTTTGGTAATGATTAATTTGTTCAAAATTTTCAAAATAACTAATTTTGAACAAAATTTTGGTTCAGTTGAATTTTGGGTGAATGAATGTCTTTCTCTCCCTAATCGTTTTCTTTCCGGTTCTCTTTTCTGTCTCCCTGACTTTCGCCCTCTCTCCAGTTCTCTCTCCACAGGTATGGCTCTTTGTTCTCTCCTTTTTTTTTTTTTTTTTAACAAATGGTTGTGGCGGCTATGAATCGAAAAATTAATTGTTTAGAAAATTAGTTCTTTATTCTCTACTCACTATGAATTCTCTATCCAGTTCTTTTTTTTTTTCCATGTCTTGGAATATCAAAGCTTCCTATTTTAATTTAAAGCACAATAGGCCTCCGTGTTCTCATGTTCTCATTTCAATTTTGCGTATCGATGAAAACAGATAGGTTGGTGTGTGCCCGTTTCAAAGCAGGATTTTTAAATACTCCAAAACAGGATTTTCCTCCATTTAATTGCTGTGAAAGCATTTTACTAAGAAGTACTGGAACCAGGTACATAAAGCTTAACCTATCTGTTCCCAAATTACATTTAAACAAATAGAATTTCGAGTAAAAGATGACAATAACTCAAATAAATCTTATACAATCTTAAGTGTCTCCAATGTTCACAATGGTCGGAATAGCTTTTTTGGATCCTCTGATAACCTTGATCGACACTGATAGAATTTTGTTGTACTTCTACTATGTAATTATGAGTTTTTTTTTACCTGATCACAAGTACGATTGTTTGCGTGAAGAAGAGAAAAGAATATAAGAAAGCATTAGGTTGAGGTTGTGAGTAAACTTTTTTTTTTTACCTGATCACGGGACGGATAAGATTGGCATTTGTTCGGTTTTGTTGGCGACGTCGACAATAACCATTAGTGTAGTATCCCACTGTACTAGATATTGTAGTATTTCTTGATCACGGGAACGATTGGCTTTTGAACGATTTGCCATTGGCATGGGTTTCTAAATGGGTTTTGAGATACTTTGTTTAAGTAGTTTGAATGTGTTCAGTTTATTTTGAGATACTGTTTGGATGTGTAAAAGCTTGACATAATGGTGTTATATTGGTCTGATTTTGAAAATATTGTCCTTTTTCTGCCTCTTTACATCCATTGTGAAAAAGAAGGCTCAATGGCCCAAGAAGAAAAAATTTACACGAACTTTTGCCAAGGGAAAGGAAAATGCACCGGTATGATTTTTTGATTTTTGTATTTTTTTATAAAAAAAATTAAAGTTTGACCTCTTTCAAGTCTCTCTATTACCTCTACGCAGGATTGACCTCCTCTACAAAGGGAAAAAAGTGTATGTGATGAGCAAAACGTCAATGTTATCTGCAGCAATGAGGTATGTCCATCAATTTATTGACAAAAGAAAGATGTCCATCAGTTCCATAAATATATATTCACTATTTTCTTTCGTAAACTTTGACAATGCACCATACCTTACTTTTATAGGACGAATAGAAACAAGAATCGGTTCAAGCAAAACAAATGGCAAATAGAGGGAAACAAAAGGCAACTTATGCCATGGGAAATAAAAATGAACGGGTATGACTATTTCATTTCTCTAAACTTCTTTGGAATCAAATAGATATGCCATCTTTTGATTATTTTATTGACATTTCTCAACTGACTTTGTACATTCAGATTCAACCTCTTTGAGACAAAAATATTGGAATAGTAATCCATGATGAGCGGGATCACAATGTCATCCTTGTGGAGAATGGAAATCAAAATTCAAGGGTATCATTTGCCTTTCTTTTGTTAGTTTTAAAAATTTTCCGAAGTCGAATGACAAACTATGAAAGCATCTGTAAACTACGCCTGTCTTTTTTGAGTCTAATCTAACAACGTCATGCAAATAGTTTAGTTTTTAAATGCATTACGTGTTTGTAATTTAAAAATTTTCCAATTTTAATGTGTGCTTTTTCTTTCTCCTACTTTAGGCCCAAGTTGGTAATATTTTATCAAAAGTGACATTGGTGCAATGTGCACGTTGAAAACGAGAAAGAAAAACAAAGCGTTGTACAATTGCGCCAAAGCTTGCCAGGAAATGGTGAGCGTTTAGCATCATGCAATTTTCTAGCTTTCTTTTGATAGCTTCATGAGTGATCCAAGGCACAACTATGTTTTGCTATACATAGTTTGCACTTTGTATGAATTTGTGAGCGATAGGAATTCTCATGATTAATGTAACGTTCTTTAGGTTCTTAAAGTTGTAGCATTGAGCAGCCCCTCTAGAAAGTAGTAGTATTGTAGGAAATGATGTTATTAAATTTTCCAATTGCTCACGTTCAAAGGATTAATCTTGAAGAAAGCATGGCAAAAGAGGGTGTGTTTTTTTTTCCGTTACAGATTACAAAATTCATAGCCAACAAGGGCGGCCAACAATTTTTTCGCTAGCACTTCAATTGAGAGCCCATTTACGAGGCCTAGGAATTCACCAACTTCAGACAATGATGAGCTTATATGTATATACGGGGTTCTATGTATATCCCAATCACTATTTTTTCTCCATAGAAGGACTAATGTTTTGCAAAGAATATTGGTGTTCGCTTTTCTTATGTCAGACAACAATCGCTCTCTTCAATATCTCATTTAATTCTCTTTTTTACTCCTATATGTTTCCTTCTTTTCAGTTAACTAATGAATGGTTTATATTAAAAGACACTTACTAACATTAGATAATTCTTATCCCATTGGAAGTTGTCTTTGAAATTGGTAAATGTGATATTTTTTGAAAAACAAATTTGGATAGAAGTGCAGTTTGTTGGTTGGAGAGGCCAATGGTAAGAAAGGATAAGTTTAAGCTGGGTTTGGATGGCATGTGTGTTTTTAGGCACAGGCTATTACTAGCATCAAAGAATGGGAATTGGAGTGAATCTTCAAAAGAGTACTTTGAATATTCTAGAACCTCCCACCGGAAAGAAAATAATGAGGATTTTCATATGCTATCTATTTGATCGTTTTATTCTGCTATTTTTTTGTTTGTTCGGCAAAAGATTTCATCTTTTTAAAGAACAAACAAAAAAAATAGCAGAATTTTTTGTTATTTTTTTGTTTGTTTGTTTGGTTTAGTTGTTGGATGAATGGAATTGACTTGGTTAATTGCTGGTTGCCTGGAATTCGATTGGAAATCTCATTTGATTCTACATTCCCATTGTCTGCAATTACTCATATTTGGTTCATGAGCAATAAGAAATTAAATTCATTTGTTGTTGAAAATTTTAATATTTTTCTTAAATATAATTACCTTAATTGACAAGATATAAACTCTTGAACCTTATATGAAAAAAAGACTTTTCAGAGAGGATGGCTTTCTTGGCGGGAGAGGTCAACGGTAGAAAAGGGTAATTCATTTTAGTTGTGTTTGAAACGCATTGCGCCGTGCCTGAAGGCACGGGCAATTACTAGTCTTTTACGAATAAGCACAAGAAAGTATTAGTGTCTGTAGCCATGTGAATTTCCAGCCAATTACAAGTTGCCACGTGTTGTGGGATCTAATAAATAGGGCACGGTAAATGGCCAATCAAATGTTGCCATGCGTCTTGAGGTCAAAGGTCAAAGTGACACGAATGAGTTAATCAAATGGTGTCACGTGTCTAAGTGACAGTTATTATTTTTGTTAAGATCGGCCAATCAAATTAAGCCACTTAATAAAATAATAATAATTGTACTTATCTTTATATAATTATTATCTTTCTTAAAATAAAAGAAAGAATGATAGTTAAAATTATTTCTTTTACATCAAATAAAGAAATAATTAGAGAGAGATAAATACGAAGAAGGTTGGATTTTCCATAACTCTCCATCTCACCTATCTATAAATAGAGGTGCTCCTTCTCATATTTTCCATCAACACATTCAAGCATTCAAGCTCGAGTGAAGATCTCCTCGGCCAACTCTTGCATTTACGTAGCAAATAACTCTCACATGTGCATCTTGTTAGGTTCGGGCGAATGATCATAGAGATCTCCTTGAACAGCTCCTGCAGTTCTTCAGCCCTCTTCACTACGAGTGAAGAAGATTTCATAGACGATTTCCTTCGAGAACCCTCCTACGCTCATTGGACTCAACCCGCCCCTATAGATTTCTTCACGCCCTGTAGAGACCCGTAAATTTGTAAAATTTATTTAAATGTTTTAAATGGAAATAAAAAGGAGAAAAATTGATTTGGAATATTGAGATTGGGGTTAATGTGCAAGTGTGTTGTATTTGAGGGGTGAAAGTGTGAAGTGGGTAGTGTGTATATGATTTGTGTGTGTGTGAGGCAGGGAAATAATTTTTCCCCAATCCTCACTCTCTCACTCTCCCGTTCTCCTCTCTCTCTCTCGGACTTCCTCTCTCTCACTCACTCCTACCAAATTTCATCCAAATAACACAAAACCCAACCTCCAAACCCTCATTCCTTCGCGTATTGCGGCCCGTATTGCACCGGTGTGAGCTTGGTGGAGGTGTAATTCATTTGGTTCCAAGATTTGAGGCTAGGGCTTGGAGAATTTCTTGAATTCGTTCTCCAATCTTTGAGGTAGGGAGTTCTAACTTTCAATATATGTTTATGACTTGTTTCTATTGTCTTGATTCGTGCCATTAATTGTTATGGTTGTTGTTGTTGTTGTTGCTGCTGAAAACCCACGCGGTTCTGTCAAAATCTGCTCGAAACCCATTTGTTATCGATAACATTTCCATTGTTATCGATAACGTTATGTTCCCAAAACCCAGAAATTTATTGTTATCGATAACAATCGCATCGTTATCGATAACATTACGTTCCCAGACCCAGAACTGCATCGTTATCCCTAACGTTTCTCATTGTTATCCCTAACACTGTCAGCGTTATCCCTAACGTTGCACCGTTATCCCTAACATTTGCCATCTGTTATCGATACCCTCGCCTCTGGAAGGATATTAACCCATTTGTTATCGATAATTCCCTTCATGGTATCGATAACGTTGCGTTTTGATTGACCTCAACCTATTGTTATCGATAACATTTGTAAAGGTTATCGATAACACTTTCTGTCTGGACAAATTGGTATCAGAGCATAGGTTTAGAACACCTAGAGACCGTGGGGAGACGTTTCGTCTCATGGGTTCAAAATGTCACGCCTTCTAACATAATTCGTGCATGCTTGTGTGACTAACATCTACGTGGCTAATTGGCATTGCATTCTTAATATAGTAGAGTGGTGTAGAGTTATTATTAGCTCGTTTTGAGAAGTTGGGGCTTGACCTCATAGTGATAGTGTTGTGACTAATAGTTTCCATTTCTTATACCGTGTAGTAAGATGCCTCCGAAGACGCGCGTTAGACGAAGTGGGGTTGGAACCCGGGGTGGTAGAGGCCGTGGTCGTGGCCATGGGGTGCCATTAGAAGATGAGGTTAGTCAGCATGGGGAGAATCCTGGTGGGAATCCGGGGGCTGGGATCGGTCGAGGTGCAGGAGTACCTCCTAATCAGAGTCAATTCGCTAGGGATCTCGTCGCAGCACTTACAGCTGCAAATCTTCTGAACCAAGCTTCTAGGGAGAATGTCGAGGATCGCGCTATGGTAGCAATGAGGGAGTTTAGTCGTAGGAACCCTCCGGTATTTGACGGAACTAGTAGTGACCCGTTGGTAGCCGACCACTGGCTAACTCAGATTCGCAAACTCTTTAGGGCTCTCAACATCACTGAAGACAACATTAGAGTGGGTATTGTGGCCGTCCAGCTAGTTGGGGAGGCCGGCGAATGGTGGGAATTTGTCTTGGAAAGTAGAAAAGATGCAAGGAGGGCGGCAAGGACCGCAGCTCAAGTAAATGAACCAGACGTTGAAAACTTAACATGGGCTGAGTTTGAGGTACTCTTTGAAGAGCAGTACTTTCCGGAGACCTCACGTGAGAATTTGAGAGATCAATTTGAGAAATTGGAGCAGGGCAATATGACCGTTTCGGAGTATGTACAGAAATTTCAATCATTATCTCGTTTCGCTCCGGAGTTGGTGGCGACGGAGGAAAGAAAATGTCGACGGTTTGAGAAGGGGCTGCATAACACTGTGAGGAGAATGGTGATAGCCCAACATAAGATGAAGTTTTCTGAAGTGGTGGAGTGCGCGAGAAGCATTGAGATACCGAAGGAAGCTCAACGCAATACAAGGGCTTGGGAGCCAAGGCAACCAGTGGGAAGTTTGAGTTCTTCTTCCGGCAGCTTCGGAAGTCAAGGACGAAAAAGACAACGAGAACAGTTGCAGCAGCCATCTAATCGATCCAACTTTAAGATGCCTACTTCTTCGGGATCTAGGGGTGCCTTATCTAGACTTCCAATCGTGTGCTACAAGTGTAATCAACCTGGGCACGTCCGTACTCAGTGTCCTCAGCTTTCTAAAGCGTGTTTTAATTGTGGTAAGACAGACCATCTTGCTTGGAATTGCCCTCAAGGGGCGGGAGCGCGTAGTGAGTCGGGTTCGGTACAGCAGTCAGGGGCAGGGCGTGGTGTTGGTCAGCAATCTTTCAGAGGTGCTCACAGGCAACAGCAATCTCATTTCCGTCAGGCATCATCAGCTCAGAGTTCTGGGGTTGACCGGGGAGCGAGTTCATCCGCACCTTCTCAAGGTTCCGGTCAAGGGGGAGGTTTTGTGCAAGGTCAGGGTACTCAGGGGCGTGTTTTCAACATCAACACCAATGCTCCACCTTCTGTTTCTCAGGCTCCAGAGACATCTGTTGTAAGGGGTACTTTTCTTCTATTCAACTCTTTTGCTAAAGTACTCTTTGATTCTGGAGCATCGCATTCTTTCATAGCTGCTTCATTTGTGTGTTCATTGGAATTGGATACCGAGAATCTCGATTCACCGTTGTTTGTCGAGACACCATTAGGCGGAGAGTCATCTCTAAGTCGTATCTGTAAGGGTTGCGAGCTTGTTATTTGTGACCATCGCTTCGTTTTTGACTTCATTGTGCTAGAAATGTCAGGGTTCGATCTCATATTGGGAATGGATTGGTTGTCTACGTTCCACGCTACGATTGATTGTTTCAAGCGTCGTGTTCGCATATGTCCGCCTGAAGGTGTTTGTTTTGAATTCCATGGAGAGCGTCGAGAACCATTGGAACCGTATTTGTGTGAGTCTCGGGAAAGAGGGTCGATTTATGCTTTGTTGGCAAGCTTGACGTTAGATGAGGACATGTCTATGCGTGGGGAGTTACCCTTGGTAGTTCGCGAGTTTCCCGATGTGTTTCCAGAAGAGTTGCCAGGTTTGCCTCCTGAGAGAGAGATAGAGTTCACGATAGACTTGCTTCCAGGCACCGCTCCTATCTCGATTCCACCATATCGTTTTGCACCCGCCGAACTTAGAGAGTTGAAAGTTCAACTGCAAGAGTTAGAAAATTTGGGGTTTATTCGTCCTAGTACATCACCGTGGGGAGCACCGGCTTTGTTTGCCCAAAAGAAGGATGGTTCACTTCGTTTGTGTATCGATTACCGTAAACTCAACCGTGTGACCGTTAAGAACAAATATCCCATGCCGAGAATCGATGACTTGTTTGATCAACTTCGAGGTGCCACTTGTTTCTCCAAAATCGATTTGAGATCTGGTTATCATCAATTGAGAGTTCGTAGAGAGGATATTCCCAAAACTGCCTTCCGTACTCGCTATGGTCATTACGAATTTGTTGTGATGCCATTCGGTTTGACTAACGCTCCAGCTACTTTTATGGATCTCATGAACCGTATTTTTCGTGCGTATCTTGATCACTTTGTAGTTGTATTCGTCGACGACATTCTTATCTATTCATCCACGGAGGAGGAACACCAAACTCATCTTGCCATTGTTCTTGAACTCTTGAGAGAACATCGTTTATACGCTAAGCTTAGTAAGTGTGAGTTTTGGTTACCCGAGGTTAAGTTTCTAGGTCATGTGGTTTCGAAAGGAGGAGTATCCGTCGATCCGGGGAAGATAGAATCCATCATGAATTGACAGCGACCGAAGAATGTATTTGAAATTCGAAGTTTCTTAGGGTTGGCCGGAAATTACCGTCGTTTTGTTCTTGACTTCTCTCGTCTAGCGGCTCCGATGACTAGGCTCACGCGTAAAGGAACTCGTTTTGTTTGGAGTGACTCGTGTGAGACGGCTTTCGAAGAATTAAAGAAAAGGTTGACTACCGCACCAGTTTTGATCGTACCCGAACGTGGAGTTGGCTACTCCGTATATTGTGATGCGTCTAAGGAAGGGTTGGGGTGTGTATTGATGCAAGCGGGGCGAGTGGTAGCGTATGGTTCGAGGCAATTGAAAACTCACGAGCGGAACTATCCTACCCATGACTTGGAACTTGCAGCCGTCGTTTTTGCTTTAAAGAGTTGGCGTCACTACCTCTATGGTGAGAAATTTGAAGTCTTTTCCGACCATAAGAGTTTAAAGTATCTCTTTTCTCAAAAGGAACTTAACTTACGTCAACGTCGTTGGATGGAACACTTAGAAGATTACGATTTTGAGTTGCATTACCACCCAGGAAAGGCGAACGTTGTGGCGGACGCGTTGAGTAGAAAACCAATACTCTTAGCGAGCTTAGCTATACGTGAGTGGAAGATGGTGAACGATTTAGGCCACTATGCTTCATATTTTGAGGAGACTCAGGAAGGGGTCACGTTATGTAACTTAACCGTGCAATCAGCCTTATCGACTCGAGTAATTGAGGCTCAACAACACGATGAAGAAGCGGAGGAACTTCGTACCAATTTCCTTAACGGTAAAGTTCGGGATGGGTGGATGATTCACGCCGATCAAAGTTTACGTTATCAAGGGAAGTTGTTCGTACCCGTTGCGTGTCGGGAAGAAATCCTACGAGAGTTTCACCATTCACCGTTAGCCGTTCATCCAGGAGGAACGAAGATGTATCACGATTTACGTAGGCAATTTTGGTGGCCGGGAATGAAGAGAGATGTTGTGATCTTTGTGTCCAAATGCCTTACATGTCAGCAAGTGAAAGCCAAACATCAACGACCTGCGGGAGAACTACAACCGTTACCAGTGGCCGAGTGGAAATGGGAAAATGTGACGATGGATTTTGTTACGGGTTTACCGAAGTCGCCGAGGGGGCATGATGCCATTTGGGTTATCGTCGACCGTTTTACCAAGACCGCTCACTTTCTACCTATCCATGTTAACGATTCTGTAGAAACGCTTAGCCGTTTGTATATTCGGGAGATCATTCGACTTCATGGGATTCCCGTATCTATTGTGTCCGACCGTGATCCGAGATTCACCGCACGTTTTTGGCAAAGTTTGCAGGCCGCTTTAGGCACGAACCTTTTGTTTAGCACCGCTTATCACCCACAAACCGATGGTCAATCCGAGCGGACAATTCAGATTTTGGAGGATATGCTTCGGGCTTGTGTTATGGATTTCCGGGGTAATTGGGAAGACCACCTACCGTTAGTTGAATTCGCGTACAACAATAGTTATCAATCGAGTATCGAGATGGCACCGTATGAAGCCCTGTATGGGAGACCGTGTCGATCACCTGTGTGTTGGACCGAATTGGGAGAGGCTACGTTGGTGGGGCCGGACATGATCAAAGAGACTACCGAGAATATGAGAACGATTCGCCAAAGACTTTTAGAGGCTCAAGAAAGGACAACCGAACAAGTCAAGGTGATTCGCCAAAGGTTGATAACCGCTCAAAGCCGACAAAAGAGCTATGCTGATCGTCGTCGTCGTCCATTATCATTCGAAATGGGAGATCATGTGTTTCTCAAAGTATCGCCACGTCGAGGCTTGTCTCGTTTTGGGAAAAAGGGAAAGCTTTCACCGCGTTATATCGGTCCGTTTGACATTATCGAGAAAATCGGGGAGGTCGCGTACCGCTTGGCTTTGCCACCGAGATTATCGAATGTGCACGATGTGTTTCATGTATCAATGTTGAGGAAGTACGAACCGGATCCGTCACATGTGTTAGAATGGTCCGAACTCGAATTGGAAGCCGACGCGTCCTATGGGGAAGAACCGATACGTTATCCTGGATACACGTGACCAAGTGTTGAGGGGTAAGACGATACCACTAGTACGAGTATTATGGAAGGGTCAAGGTGGTGAGGAGTCAACGTGGGAACGAGAAGACGAGATTAGGGAGAAATATCCACACCTATTTTCGGAATGAATAGATGTGAGTGTTTAATATTGAAGTTATATGCTATTTGACTTGCTGCATAAAGTTGAGATTCATGATATTTACATGCATTCATGATGCACGTGTTAGTTAGCATGACATGCTTATCTAAATTTCGAGGACGAAATTCCTTTAAGGAGGGTAGGGTGTAGAGACCCGTAAATTTGTAAAATTTATTTAAATGTTTTAAATGGAAATAAAAAGGAGAAAAATTGATTTGGAATATTGAGATTGGGGTTAATGTGCAAGTGTGTTGTATTTGAGGGGTGAAAGTGTGAAGTGGGTAGTGTGTATATGATTTGTGTGTGTGTGAGGCAGGGAAATAATTTTTCCCCAATCCTCACTCTCTCACTCTCCCGTTCTCCTCTCTCTCTCTCGGACTTCCTCTCTCTCACTCACTCCTACCAAATTTCATCCAAATAACACAAAACCCAACCTCCAAACCCTCATTCCTTCGCGTATTGCGGCCCGTATTGCACCGGTGTGAGCTTGGTGGAGGTGTAATTCATTTGGTTCCAAGATTTGAGGCTAGGGCTTGGAGAATTTCTTGAATTCGTTCTCCAATCTTTGAGGTAGGGAGTTCTAACTTTCAATATATGTTTATGACTTGTTTCTATTGTCTTGATTCGTGCCATTAATTGTTATGGTTGTTGTTGTTGTTGTTGCTGCTGAAAACCCACGCGGTTCTGTCAAAATCTGCTCGAAACCCATTTGTTATCGATAACATTTCCATTGTTATCGATAACGTTATGTTCCCAAAACCCAGAAATTTATTGTTATCGATAACAATCGCATCGTTATCGATAACATTACGTTCCCAGACCCAGAACTGCATCGTTATCCCTAACGTTTCTCATTGTTATCCCTAACACTGTCAGCGTTATCCCTAACGTTGCACCGTTATCCCTAACATTTGCCATCTGTTATCGATACCCTCGCCTCTGGAAGGATATTAACCCATTTGTTATCGATAATTCCCTTCATGGTATCGATAACGTTGCGTTTTGATTGACCTCAACCTATTGTTATCGATAACATTTGTAAAGGTTATCGATAACACTTTCTGTCTGGACAAATTTACTGACTTGATCCATTCTTTATTGTTTTGGGTTCCGTTCACTTCTGAATCACTCCGAGAACTTCCCGAGTGATCCCTTAACTTGAGTACTCATATCAAATGTCTTCATTGCACGTATCTATGATCTTAATGCTCATTTGAACACGATTGTACAACAAAAAAATTATTTAAAGACCAAAGATGGATTTGAACGGTACGGACTGATTGGAAAAGGATTTTGAAACTTTACGGACACAACGAAAATATATCAGGACATCCCGAAAGGGTAAAGAGCCTGGCAGAGGACATCGGGGTCCTATAAATGGCCCGGCATGAGCTATATGCTCCTATCAGGACATCCCGAATGGGTAAAGAGCCTGGAAGAGGACATTGGGGTCCTTTAATTGGCCCAGTAAGAGCTTCGGCTCATGACACATGTGCGAGATACATTTTGATTCACGATGCTTCCAAAATTTATACGTTGAAAAATATGACTGATTTTGGAAATGAAAGATTGAAGATGGATTACTGTTGTTGCTCCATTCCATTGGTCTCAGTTGCTGTTGTCCCTCTTGTTATCGTTCCTACATTTCATATGCATACATTGTTGGATTAGAGCTTTCTACTGGGCTAGTGTAGCTCAGACCTTACTTTCTTTTCAGGTGCTAACTCTGGACAGTAACTTCATGTTGGGAGTGCATGGATTGTGGACACGATTTTGAAAGCTAACACTGAAGAGTTATTAAGACATCTTTGTAATTTGTTTTTGAAAGATGTATTTGTAACTTTAATTGTAAATCTTTTGATTAAAAGATATTGTAAGCTTTTAACTTCTTTGATACTCGATACTTATTGAGATTTGGGCCATTGAGCCAAAGATGTACTTTTGTGAAAATTTGGGCGTTAGAGCATAATTGATGGTAATGGAAATGTCAACTTTCTTTTGGGGAATTGTGCGTATTAAGTGAGATTTTATTTATGAAAGTTCCTTTATAATTATGTCGAAAATCGAGGGTGTGACACGCCCTTCGATCCATTGACTGAGCAAATGTCGGGGTCTCTGACACGATCTTCCGCCTCAGACCCCACAAGCTCCTCTGATCAAGGTGCGCATGCCGAAGCTCCCGAAGCGGGCCACCGAGGGAGAGTTGAGTGACCTTGCCAATTCTTCCATTTCTTCGACGGAGAAGAGGGGTCAGAAGGAGCGCGTTGCACCCGAACAAGATTCAGTACCGTCAGGGAGAACTGACGTTCCCCCTGATGGCTACTTTTGAGGGGGGGGATTAGGATCCCTCTTCACCACTTAGTTCGGAACGTCCTTCAGGAGTTATCCCTCACCTTTTCCCAGCTGTCCACCGACTCCTACCGCATTATCACGAGCATCATAGAGCTGCGGAGGAGGGAAAACCTTGCCTTCAGTATAGAGGAGCTGTTCGAGGTGTACCAGATTGGTAAAACCCCCGACTACAAGCGGTATTACCTCACTAGCCAGCCCGAATATAAGGACCTTTTGATAGAGAGTTTTCCCGACTCCAAGTCATGGGCAAACACATTTTTCGTAGTGTCAAAAAACTTTATGTTCGGGTCCAGGGAATCCTCAGGACCTCAGCTACCCCTGTCTAGTGGAACACGGGCACTACCGGTCTATTTTTGTCCTTATGTTTGATCGTATTGCGTTTGCCTGCTCGTTGCTAATTTTCATCCTATTGTTTGGCTTTTGCACAGAAGAACATCGTTGAGAGATACCGGAGGAGGTGTGACTGAGCGGTGATTAAAGCAGCTTTCGTTGTGCCGATTGACAGGAGGAGAGCCCCCTTCTTGCTAAAATATAAGCCATCCTACACCAATTTCCTTGTGAAGAAGCCAAGGAAAGAGGGTGGTGTAAATCCTTTTAGGGCAAGAGGACGGGGTAGAAGAAGATGAGGAAGGGGACAAGTAGGAATAACTTTCTCGTTTAAGGCTACAGGGAGCAGCTCGCCGCCTCGAGGGAGAGCCAATCGACCTACCAACGCCGAAGTCGTCTAACAAAAAGGAGGGGATGGGGAGGAAGAAGAGGGAGCTAGCCAATCTCTGAGAGATAATCGGCGGAAAGAGGGGAGTAGGGGTGTTCAACAAAACCACCCAAACCGTAAAACCGCTTCGATCCGGACCGAACCATCATATTTGGTCTGGTTCTGTGGTTCTACGATCAAGTTATGGTTCCAAAAAATTAAAAACCGTTAATTTTGGTTCTGTTACTGGTTCTCAATTAATGAACTGTGGTTAGAACCAAACCAGACCGTTTAAAGCTAAGATAAATATAAATATGCATGTGTGTAATTAAATATGTATTTGAATTTGGTAGGTTAATCTTTTCCTTACTAAACTTAATATATTTAGAGATGAAATTTTATTTATTAGGAAAGTTTTTATTTTCTTCTTTCCTTTTCTATTCCAACACATTATCTTCATATTTCTTTAATTTTATGAATTCACATTTTGTGAAATAAGTGTTTGGATGCTTATTAGATAGAACTGGAACAGAACCCAAATCGGACCGGTTTTGAGATTTGGTTCTGGTTAGGTTCCATGCATATATTGGTTAGGTTCAGGTTCCCAATTTTCTAGAACCGTTTTAAATGGTCCGGTTTCTGGTTTTCTAGAAAACCAAACCAATTCGGACCACGTACACCCCTAGAGGGAGGACGCACTGCTGCTCTTTGGAGCTCGTCTCGTCCGAGGATATCACCGGAGGATGCCCAGTCAAGGAAGAAGCCCCGGACCGACACTTCAGAGGATGGGAGGGGTTGAAGAGGCGCGACGGGAAGTAGCAGGTGATAGATATAGAAGCCTAGCACGACGATGCCAAGTTCGATGATCGGAGCAAAGGGGCTCGGTGGAAGATGAGGATCAGAATGTTCCATGTACTTCGGTGTTGCAGACCTTTTGTGGCGACCCAGTTACCTACGCGGACTATGTCGGGCTGAGCTCTCGAGTGCCTTGTGGGATTCTCTGGGCAAGAGCTCTCCCAAGGGATGTTAAAACGGCCCCAACTAATGCGAACGACTTGATTGGTAAGCTTGCCCAATACCTAGTGCTAGTAATAGTATTCCTCTCTTGTTGTCATGTTTCTTTTTGATGATTATCTATTTGTTCGAGGGATTGACTCCTTTTCTGTTGGCAGGCCGAAATACGTACTCTATGTCTTCAAGGCGACATTGCCAAGCGCTATGTTGCCATGAGGGATATGGATGATGCCTTGGCTAACAAGCACGACCAAGCGCGGCTAGCTCGAGAAGCTGCCTCCTAGCATCAAAGTAACTTTCAAAGATCCCAAGAGCTGAGGAAAGCTGCCAAGCTTAGGGCACAGAAGGCCGAGAGGACCTTACGGCTTTGTAGGCCTCGGTACAAGTGAAGGTGCACGTGGTGGACCAGAAGGGCTATGATGAGGGCTACGACAAGGCAACAACGGAGTACAAGGTGCAGGTATGGGGGATCGTGGCTGATTTATACTCCGAGTGATTCAAGGTCGGAGTGGGGTGGTACCATGAGTGGTTAATGGTGAAACTGAATCCTGCTGAGAGTTCATCTCTCTCGACCATTCCCGAACCTCCACCTGAAGAGCTCGTGATGCCAGAGCTAGAGCCTAAAGAAGAACAAGCCCTATCGACCGAAGAGCCTATGGGAAAAGATGGCGAAGCTGGCTCGGAGACTCAAACCGAAGCCATCGTAACTCCAACCTCTTAGGATCCCTCTCTTCTCCTTCATAAACTTAACACTCTGTACTGATATTTTTTGACGAGACGGCTCCGCACAAATGGAGTTTGCCGTTTCAAGGGTTTGTAAATTACTTTGTTTGCATGACTGGCGCCAAACAATTGGCCCGAGCCAAATCACTTGTAATAGTTTGGAAGGACCGGTGCCAAACAATTGGCCTATGCTAGGTCCTCGGTAGGTTTTGACACCACACTTTTGATGTTTTGCACGTGGACGGTTTAACATTTTTTTGCGCATGAATGGTTTATCCAATATTTCTGTTTTTGCCATGCTTTGTGGTATTTTTTTAACTTTGCTTGACTATCCCTGCGCCCCCTACATCAGGTGGGCTTGCCAGGTATGTGAGCAAGTTCTTCCCAAGGCATAAAAATTGGATAAATTTGGAAATTTTGATTTTTCGTTACCCCCTACTTTGGGTGAGTCTAGCTTGGAATCAAATTGGTTTGCCCGAAGCAAACAGTTGTGAATTATTGAGTGAATGGTCAGTCTGCTAGGGAACAGGTGTTGAGGTCTCGAAGATAATTGTGTTTTGATGGACCCTCGGGGCGCAACTCTATACTTAATTTTTTATTTTGCTTTTAGATTAGCAATTTCTTTAATTTTTTTACAAGGCAGGGCGGGGCAGGAAACAGGGGTACCCAAGATATACCCGGCTAGCGTCGGGTAATAATTTTTGGGTCGGGGTTCGCAAAAACCCACCCCACCCAATTGCCATTCCTACTTTGCAAATGGCCTTGGCTGGTGCTCATTCCGGAGAGTCCTTTCGTCGTTGTGGGGCAGGCCGTGGTGGCTCCTTCGTCCGCCACTTCCGCTCACTTCCATTGGAGCGGCTCATCCCTAACGTGCCAATCCTAATCCACCGCCGTCTTGAGGTTATCAATCTTTTGTTCCAAGTGTTGAATGTAGGTGTGGACCTCGGTGGATGGCGCCATGTCCGAAGATGAGAAACCGGTTCCGATAGGAATTGTCGTGACAGAGACGTGCTGCTTTCCCAGGGCGACGGCTCCTTCAAAGCCCAGAGTGAGAGCTCCGAGAGGCCCACGCCAGGCCGTCAAGTCTTCAAGAGGCAAGTCCTAAACCACCACCATCTTCGCTTCAGAGTAGAAAAAGAGGTTCTATCAAGGGGAAGAAAGAGAGAGAAAGGCGTCTAGATCCCCAACACAGTCGCCAATTGTAGGGGTTCGGTTAATCAGGATCTGGGCTGTGGTAGGGCTCTAGCTCCTTCCTCCGTCGCTCAGCGCTCCGTCTGCCTGTCCTACAGTAAGTCACTATGGCTAGAGGCAGCATAGTGACCCTCCGACGATCAAGTTAGATCTAGGGAAGATAGTGTAGGTCTACGGTTAGGGTAGAATGGCATACATCTTTCGATTAGAGTCCCTTTGCTTTTATACACCTCATATTTACTTGGTCTCCAAGCAAGCGCATGGAGGGTACGCTCGGGTAACCGCCTTGGGTGATGTCACATATAACGTACAAGATAAAGCGGTTATGGAGTACATGGCCAGGTCACGGCACCAATGATTATCCTTTTGGCGTAACCACACGAATGCGTCATGATGACGTATGAAGGATGATCATTCAGATGGAAGACAATCATCTCCGGGATGCTCGGGCATACTGTGCTCAGGGAAGTTGGAAATGCCCCGTTGGGCCATCCGGACGCTCGGGCACTAACTAGGGCGTGTACCGATGAGCTCAGAAAGCTGGCCTCAACATGCATGGAGGATCATGCCTCGGACGCGCGCAAAGCCATTGTATGTTGGGCCACTACACAGGAATCCTATCGACTCATGCAACTATTCACCTCATGTGGAACAACCATAAATCCAAAGAATATTTCCTTCAATAGTGTAAAATCATTTATCTTTCCCAATCCAAATATAATACTACCTAGAGCAACTTAGGACTACCCAAAACTTAGTTAACTAACCTCAAAACTAAATCAACTCAAGTCTCCAGTAAACTACCAAACCTAAAACTCTTATCTCTAAGTAGTTTGATCCACGTACCAAAAACCACTTCCAAGTGCCAAAACCTCATGTTTCTATTCAAAACATCTAACCAACAACACTAGATTTATACTCTATAACAAACCTAGATTCATTGTGTATACTAAAAACAAGCAGAAGTCAAACACACGCACCACCCCAACTCACCACATACAGCCACGCAAACACAAAAACCACAAACACCCCTCTTTCTATCTCCCTCTATCTCTCTCTCTCTCTCTCCCACACATTGCCATCCAACACAAAAATCACAGACTTTCCAAGCAAATTAAATACCAAAACATGCAACGAAATAAACAAGAATAATATTATATACCCCGACGAAAAATCGAGAACGAGTTCGAACAACAGTGGTGTAAGATAGACTCCAAAGAACCCTAACAAGATGGTTGTTGCTCTCTCTCCCAAACCCTCCTCTCAATATTCTATCAAAATATAACCCTAGTACGATGTGAATATCTCCTTGAGAGCAACTTTATAAAACAACCCATAATTCACAAAACCCTTACTTCTAGCCAACTGATTACCTAAAGTACTTAATTATAGTAGTCACGTGGGTCCACAGCATTGCAACACGGACAACAAGACACTAACCTGTATATAACGAACCACAAGAAATCACTAATTGTTTCAAATATAACACTACCAAGAGCAACTTAGGACTACCCTAAAAGTGATTAACTACCCTCAAAACTAAATCAACTCAAGTCTCAAGTCAACTACCAAACCTAAAACTCTTTAAGTCCGCCAAGTAGTTTGATCCACGTGCCAAAAACCACTTCCAAGTGCCAAAACCTCATGTTCCTATTCAAAACATCTAACCAACAACACTAGATTTATACTATACAATAATACTAGATTCATTGTGCATACAATATATAAGCAGAAGTCAAATACACACATCATCCCAACTCACCACGTACAGCCTCGCGTACACACACATCACCACAACCTCAACAACTCCACCGTCAATTCACACTCTACAATAAATCTAGATTCTTTCTATATAGTATAACTAAGAAAAAGTCAAACATACACACCACCCCAACTCACCACGTTCAATCACGCATACACATACATCACCAAAACAACCAACACTCCTCTCTCTCTCTCTCTCTCTCTCTCTCTCTCTCTCTCTCTCTCTCTCATTACCATCCTACATAAAAAGCACATATTTTCCCAATTAATTAAATACCAAAACATACAACGCAATAACTTGATCCCTTCTAATAATGTTACTGCTCCAAAGGAAATAAACAAGAATAATATTATGTACCTCGACGGAAGATAAAGAACAAGTTTGAAAACCGTGGTGTAAGATTGGCTCCCAAGAACCCTAAGACGATGGTTGTTTCTCACTCTCCCAAAGCCTCCCCTCAATATTCTATCTAAATATATCTCAGGTATGTTGTGAATATCTCCATCAGAGCAACTTTATAAAACTACCCATAACTCACAAAACCCTTACTTCTAGCCGACTAATTACCTAAAGTACTTAAATATGGTACCCACATGGGTCCACAACTTTGCAACACGGACTAGCAACAAGAGACTAACCTGTACATAACGAACCATATGAAATCACTAATTGATTCAAATATAGGCGAAAGTACATACACACCCCCTCAACTATTACTTTTTCTCATAAAGAACCCCTCACATTTAAAAGTGCCCGTACAGACCCCCTCAACTAATCTCCATTACCCAAGTGACATGCTTTCGTCTCTAAACCGTTTGTGATGAACCTCCTCATCCATAAATCGGACAAAAATACCATTGTTTCATTACATACATACACCCCCTCTAACCCTTCTCTATCTTCCCTCTACAGAAAGCCTCCAATCAAAACCCAAAATCAGCAAACAAATCTGAAACTTTGGTTCATATATACATACATATATATATATAGGGGCCAATTCCACCCACACAATTAAAAAAAAAAAACTCCATCTCAAACTTTAAAATCAATGGTTGGTTTAAAACATAAAAGGATTGTATTCTCCTCCCCCTCCTAATCACAGGTAATCTCTCCCTCTCCATCTAAGCTATTCTCTCTCTATACCCTAACCGACTAACCACTAGTTTCGGTGACCTTTTTTCCCTCTCCTCCAATACATACACACTCCTTCTAAATAAAAATTTAAAAAAATGGAGATGGAAAAAGCAACGCAGTTGCTGTCATCGGCTGCCACCACCATACTTCTCCACTAGATTTATACTTTATAATAAAACTAGATTCTTTCTAGTTTGTTCCACATACCAAAAACCACTTCCAAGTGCCAAAACCTTATGTTCCTATTCAAAACATCTAACCAACAACACTAGATTTATACTCTACAATAAAACTAGATTCTTTATGTATACCATATACAAGCAAAAGTTAAACATAAACACCACCCCAACTCCCCACGTATAGCAATGCATACACACATCACCAAAACCACCACCACTCCACCGTCTCTTCATACTCTACAAAAAAACTAGATTCTTTGTTTATACTACAATGTTCTGAATATCGTTTCAGACATGGTACCGGTTTTGCTACTGGTACGGTACGTACCGATACCGGTGAGATACCGGGTACTGTTTCGAATTTCCCGACAAATACAAGTATTTGCAAAAATTCCCGTCGGGAGCGTTTTGAAAAAATTATAATTTTGTTTTATATTTTTATATAATTAAATGTCAAAAAGTAAAATATTATTCTATTATTTATATTGCAAAAAATAAATAACATTTGTAATTGTAAACGTGATTCCAGCCGTTCCTAGTGAAAAGGCAAAACATCTATATCTAGAGCCTATAAAATTAGATGTGGCAGTCCCACCAAGAAAAGGACAAGTTTTATGGGTAAAGGACAATACACAAGCAATTACTAGCACTTTATTTGTTGGATAGATGGAGTAACATTAAATGACAGAAGTTGCACACACAGGATAAAAAAAAACCCTTCAATAGAGCTTATCGTCTTCTGCCTTCCTTGATCGAGAAGAGTCAGAAGACCACACGAAAAGTAAATAAACAAAAACGTAGAGAAGACATCAACGGCAAGCACAATCGTCGGTACTGGAACACCTTCCGTCAGTCACCAGCAATCCTCACTGCCGGCGTCATCATTTCAGAGGTAGCTGAACATTTTCAAATCTTTTTTTTTTTTTTGGGCTGAAGTTCCCATTTTCAAATCTAATTCCTGTCTATCTCTCTCTAGCCCGGCTTAGCAAAATACCAGACGAATTTTTCGGTAATGTCTTCTCGACCGGTTCCGGCTGGTGTTTCCAGTAAGGTCCGGTAACGCCCGGTATTGAAGCCGAAACGGTATTAGAGGGTCACAGTACCATTTTCCTCTCAAACAAGTATGTACCGATCGGTACCAGCGGGTACGGAACAGTATGCATAACATTGGTGTACCATAACAAACCAACAGTCAAACAAACACAACACGTAAAGCTACGCAAACACAAACATTACCAGCCGAATTCTTAGCAAAATTTATTATTAGGAAAAAGAAAAGGTAGATCGTAACATCCCCCCTCATAATTACCAATTTTTCTAAAGAATAATTAAAGGGACACCGGTAAGTAAAAAAAAGTATGTAACATATTTAACCACTCAAATGGGTCCAAACCAATGCAACACGAACACCCAACAAGAGACAAACCTGTACATAACGAACCATATGAAATCACTAACTATTTCAAATATAATACTACCTAGAGCTACTTAGGATAACCATAAAATGAATTAACTACCCTCAAAACTAATTCAACTCAAGTCTAAAGTCAACTACCAAACCCAAAACTCTTATCTCCAAATAGTTTGATCCACATAACAAAAACCATTTTCAAAAGCCAAAACCTCATGTTCCTATTCAAAACATCTAACCAACAACACAAATTCATACTCTACAATAAAACTAGACTCTTTGTGCATACTACATATAGCCAGAAATCAAACACACACACCACCTCAACTCACCAAGTACAGCCACGCATAAAAACACATCTCCAATACCACCAACACTCCACTGTCTCTTCATACTCTACAATAAAACTAGATACTTTATGTATACTATAACTAAGCAGAAGTCAAACATACACATCACCCAAACTCACCACGTAGTGCCACACAAGCACACACAATACTAGAACGACCAACACTCCTCTCTCTCTCTCTCTCTCTCTCTCTCTCTCTCTCTCTCTCTCTCTCATTACCATCCTACATAAAAATCACATATTTTTCCAATTAAATAAAGACCAAAACATGGAACCAATTAACTTGATCCCATCTAATAATGTTACTACTTTGAAGTAAGGAAACAAACAATATTAATATTATGTACCCTGACAGAAGATCGAGAACATGTTCGAAAACCGTGGTGTAAGATTGGCTCCAAGAAACACTTAAGACGATGGTTGTGGCTCTCTCTCCCAAACCCTCCTCTCAATATTATATCAAAATATAACCCTAGTAAGTTCGGAATATCTCCTTGATAGCAACTTTATAAAACTACTCAATACTCATAACTCACAAAACCCTTACTTCTAGCCGACTTATTACGTAAAATACTTAATAATTATGGTATTCACAAAGGTCCAAAGCAATGAAACACAGACACACAATAAGAGGCTGACCTGTACATAACAAACCATATGAAATCACTAACTGTTTCAAATATAATACAACCTAGAGCAACTTAGGACAACCCTAAAAGTACTTAACTACCCTCAAAACAAATTCATCTCAAGTCAAAAGTCAACTACCAAACCTAAAACTCTTTAACTCCTCCAAGCAGTTTGATCCACGTGTCAAAAACCACTTTCAAGTGCTAAAAGCTCATGTTCCTATTCAAAACATCTAACCAACAACACTAGACTTAGACTCTACAATAAAACTAGATTCTTTGTGTATACTATATATAAGCAGAAGTCAAACTCACACCACCCCAACTCACCACGTACAGCCACGCATGCATAAACATTACCGGAACTAGCAACACTACTCTTTCTCTCTCTCACACATTACCATCCTACACAAAATCACAGTTTTTTCAAGGCAAATTAAATACCAAAACATACAACCCAACAACTTGACCCCCTTTAATAATGTTACTACTCCAAAGTACGGAAACAAACAAGAATAATATTATGTACCGCGACGGAAGATAGAGAACGAGTTTGAAAACTTTGGTGAAAGATCGGCTCCAAAGAACCCTAAGCCTCCTCTCAATAATCTATAAAAATATAACCCTAGTTTGATGTGAAAATCTCCTTGAGAGCAACTTTATAAAATTACCCATAACTCACAAAAACAATACTTCTAGCCCACCGATTACCTAGAGTACTTAATTACTGCACTCACGCGGATCCACAGCATTGCAACACGGACACACAACAAGACAATAACCTGTACATAACAAACCATATGAACCATAGAGCGACTTAATACTACCCTAAAAGTAAATTAACTACCATCAAAACTAAATCAACTCAAGTCTCCAGTCAACTACCAAACCTAAAACTCATAAAGTCCTCCAAGTAGTTTGAGCCACGTGCCAAAAACCACTTCCAAGTGCCAAAAGCTAATGTTTCTAGTCAAAACATCTAACCAACAACACCAGATTTATACCCTACAACAAAACTAGATTCTTTGTGGATACTATATATAAGCAGAAGTCAAACAAAAACACCACCCCAGCACACCACGTACAGCAACACAGACACACACATCACCAAAACCACAACCCCTACACTGTGTCTTAATACTCTACGATAAAACTAGATTCTTTGTGTATACTATAACTAAGCGGAAGTCAAACATACACATCACCCAACCTCACTACGTACAGCCACGAAAACACACAGATTACTCGAACAACCTCTATCTCTCTCTCTCCCTCTCTCTCTTACAATACCATCCAACAGAAAAATCACAGAGTTCCCGAGTTAATTAATTATCAAACCATGCAACCAAACAAATTTATTCCTTCTAATAATGTTACAACTCCAAAGCAAGGAAACAAAAAATAATAATATTACGTACCACAACGGAAGATAGAGATCGAGTATGAAAACCTTCGTGTAAGATCGGCGCAAAAGAACCCTAAGACAATGGCTGTCGCTCTCTCTCCCAAAGCCTCCTCTCAATATTCTATCAAAATGTAACCCAAGTATCATGCGAATATCTTCATGAGAGCAACATTATAAAACAACCCATAACTCACAAAACCCTTACTTCTAGCCGACTGATTACCTAAAGTCATTAATTATGGTACTCACATGGGTCCAGAACTTTAAACACGGACACGCAACAAGTCACTAACCTATACGTAACGAATCATATGAAATCACAAGCTGATTAAAATATAATACAACCTAGAGCAACTTAGGACTACCCAAAAAGTAATTAACTACACTTAAAACTAAATCAACTCAAGTCTCCAGTCAACTACCAAACCTAAAATTCTTAAAGTCCTCCAAGAAGTTTGATCCATGTGCCAAAAACCACTTCCAATTGCAAAAACCTCATGTTCCTATTCAAAACATCAAACCAACAACACTATAATTATACTCTACAACAAAACTAGATTCTTTGTGTATACTATATATAAGCAGAAGTCAGACACACACACCACCCCAACTCACCACGTACAGCCACGCATACACTCACATCACCAAAACCTAAACCCCTCCACGGACTCTTCATACTCTACAATAAAACTAGATTCTTTTTGTATACAATAACTAAGCAAAAATCAAACATACACATCACCCCATCTCACCACGTACAGCCACGCAAACACACATTACGAAAACAACCTCTTTCTCTCTCTCCCTCTCTCTCTCTCTCTCTCATCATTAGCATCCTACAAAAAATCACAAATTTTCCCAGTTAATTGAATATTAAAATATGCAATCCAACAACTTGATCCCCTTTAATAATGTTATTGCTCCAAAGTCACAAAACAAACAATAATAATATTACGTACTGCGACGGAAGATTGAGAACGAGTTCGAAAATCTTGGTGTAAGATCGGCTCCAAAGAACCCTAAGACGAAGGTTGTAGCTATCTCCCAAAACCTCCTCTTAATATTCTATCAAAATATAGCTCATATGATGTGAATATCTCCATGAGAGCAACTTTATAAAATCACCCATAACTCAAAAAACTCTTACTTCTTGCCGACTGATTACCTAAAGTCATTAATTATGGTACTCACATGAGTCCAGAACTTTGCAACATGGACATGTCACAAGACGCTAACCTGTACAAAACGAACCATATGAAATCACAAACAATTTCATATATAATACTTCCAAGAGCAACTTAGGACAATCCTAAAAGTAATTAACTACCCTTAAAACTAAATCAACTCAAGTCTCAAGTCTACAACCAAACCTAAAACTCTTTAAGTCCTCCAAGCAGTTTGATCCACGTGTCAAAAACCACTTCCAACTGCCAAAAGCTCATGTTCCTATCCAAAACATCTAACCAACAACACTAGATTTATACTCTACAATAAAACCAGATTCCAAGTGTATACCATATATAAGCAGAAGTCAAACACACACACCACCCTAACTCACCACATATACCCACGCATACACACACATCACCAAAACCCCAACCCCTCCACGGTCTCTTCATTCTCTACAATAAAACTAGATTCTTTTTGTATACAATAACTGAGCAAAAGTCAAACATACACATCATCCCTACTCACCATGTACAGCCACACAAACACACACATTACTAGAAAAACCTCTCTCTCTCTTTCTCTCTCTCTCTCTCTCTCTCTCTCTCTCTCTCTCTCTCTCCTCATTAGCATCCTACAAAAAATCACAAATTTTCCGAGTTAATTGAATACCAAAACATGCAACCCAACAACTTGATCCCCTCTAATAATGTTACTACTCCAACGTAACGAAACAAACAATAATAATATTATGTACCGCAACGGATGATTTAGAACGAGTTCGAAAACCTGGGAGTAAGATCGGCTCCAAAGAACCTTAAGACGAAGGTTGTTGCTCTCTCCCAAAACCTTCTGTCAATATTCTATCAAAATATAACCCATATGATATGAATATCTCCATGAGAGCAACTTTATAAAACCACCCATAATTCACAAAACTCTTACTTCTAGCCGACTGACTACCAAAAGTCATTAATTATGGAACTCACATGAGTCTAGAACTTTACAACACGGAGACGCAACAAGACGCTAACCTGTACATAAAGAACCATATCAAATCAATAAATAATTCAAATATAATACTACCTAGAGCAACATAGGACAACCTTACAAGTAATAAAGTACCCGCAAAAAAAAAAAAATCAACTCAAGTCCCAAGTCAACTACCAAACCTGAAACTCTTTTAAGTCCTCCAAGTAGTTTGATCCACGTGCCACAAACCTCTTCCAGGTGCCTAAACCTCATGTACCTATTCAAAACATCTAACCACCAACACTAGATTTATACTCTGCAATAATAGAAGATTCTTTGTGCATACTGCATATAAATAGAAGTCAAACACACACACCACCCCAACTCACCACGTACAGCAACACATACATAAACATTACCAGAATCACCAACACTACTCCCTCTCTCTCTCTCTCTCTCTCTCTCTCTCTCTCTCTCTCTCTCTCTCTCTCTCTCTCTCCCTCCCTCTCACATACACACATTACCATCGAATACAAAAATAATATATTTTTCCAAGCAAATTAAATAATAAAACATGCAACCCAATAACTTGATCCCCTATAATAATGTTACTGCTCAAAAGGAAATAAACAAAAATAATATTACGTACCCTGACGGAAGATTAAGAACGAGTTCGAAAATGGTGGTGTAAGGTCGGCTTCAAAGAACCCTAAGACGATGGTTGTTGCTATCTTCCAAAGCCTCCTCTCAATATTCTATAAAAATCTAACCCTTGTATGATGTGAATATCTCCTCGAGAACAACTTTATAAAACTACCCATAACTCACAAAACCCAAACTTCTTGCCAACTTATTACCTAAAGTACTTAATTATCGTACTCAAGTGGGTCCACAGCATTGCAATATGGACACGGCAACAAGACACTAACCTGTACATAACGAACCAATTGAAATCACTAATTGTTTCAAATAGAATACTACCTAGAGCAAATTAGGACAAACCTAAAAGTAATAACAACCCTCGAAACTAAATCAACTCAAGTCTCCAGTCAACTACCAAACCTTAAATTCTTTATGTCCTCCAAATAGTTTAATCCACGGGTCAAAAACCACTTCCAACTGCCAAAAGCTCATGTTTCTATTCAAAACATCTAACCAACAACACCAGATTTATACTTTACAATAAAACTAGATTCTTTGTGTATACTACATATAAGCAGAAATCAAACACACACACTACCCCAACTCACCACGTAAAGCCATGCATACACACACATCACCAAAACCCCAACCCCTCCACGGTCTCTTCACACTCTAGAATAAAACTAGATTCTCTTTGTATACAATAACTAAGCAGAAGTCAAACATACACGTCACCCCAACTCACCGCGTATTACCAACCAAACACACACAATACGAGAACAACCTCCCTCCCTCTCTCTCTCACTCTCTTTCTCATCATTAGCACCGTACAAAAAATCACAGATTTTCCAGTTAATTAAATACCAAGACATGCAACCCAACAACTTGATCGCCTCTAATAATGTTACTGCTCCAAATTAACGAAACAAACACTAATAATATTATGTACCACGACGGAAGATTGAGTTCGAAAACCTAGGGGTAAGATCGGCTCCAAAGAACCCTAAGATGAAGGTTGTTGCTCTCTCCGAAAGCCTCCTCTCAATATTCTATCAAAATATAACCTATATGATGTCAATATCTCCATGAGAGCAACTTTACAAAATCACACAAAACCTTTACTTCTAACCGACTGATTACCTAAGGTCATTAAATATGGTACTCACATGAGTCCAGAACTTTGCAACACGGACACGCAAAAAGACGCTAAACATAACGAACCATATCAAATCACTAACTGATTCAAATATAATGCTACCAAGAGAACCTTAGGACAACCCTAAAAGTAATAAATTACCCCCCAAAAAAATCAACTCAAGTCAACAACCAAACCTATAACTCTTTTAAGTCCACCCAGTAGTTTAATACACGAGCCAAAAACCACTTCCAAGTGCCAAAACCTCAAGTTCCTATTCAAAACATCTAACCAACAACACTAGATTTATACTCTGCAATAAAACTAGATTTTTTGTGTATACTATATAAAAACAGAAGTCAGACACACCACCCCAACTCACCACGTACAACCACACATACACAAACATTACCAAAACCACTAACACTACCCCCTCTCTCTCTCACACATTACCATATAACACAAAAATCATAGATTTTTCCAAGCAAATTAAATACCAAAACATGCAACCCAATAACTTGATCCCCTCTAAGAATGTTACTCCTCCGAAGTAGGGAAATAAACAAGAATAATATTATGTACCCCAATGGAAGATCGAGAACGAATTCGAAAATTGTGGTGAAACATCGGCTCCAAATAACTATAAGATGATGGTTGTAGCACACTCCCAAATCCTCCGCTCAATATTCTATCAAAATATAACCCTTGAATGATGGAAAAATCTCCTTAAAAGCAACTTTATAAAACTACCCATAACTCACAAAACCCATACTTCTAGCCGACTTATTACTTAAAGTACTTAATAATCGTACTCACGTGGGTCCATAGCATTGCAACACAGACACGCAACAAGACACTAAGCTGTACATAACAAACCATATGAAATCACAAATAGTTTCAAATATAATACTACCAAGATCAACTTAGCACTATCTTAAAGTAATTAACTACCCTCAAAACAAAATCAACTCAAGTCTGCAGTCTACAACCAAAAGCTCATGTTCCTATTCAAAACATCTAACCAACAACACTAGATTTATACTCTACAATATACTCGATTCTTTGTGTATACTATATATAAGCAGAAGTCAAACACACATAACCCCAACCCACCACGTACAGCAACGCATACACACACACACACATCACCAAAACCACAACCACCCCACCGTCCCTTCATACTCTACAATAAACTAGATTCTTTGTGTATTCTATAACTAAGCAGAAGTCAAAAATACACATCACCACAACTCCCCACGTACAGCCAGGCAAACACACGTATTACGGGAACATCTCTCTCTCTCTCTCACTCTCTCTCTCTCTCTCATCATTAGCATACTACAAAAAAATCATAGATTTTCCCAATTAAATAAATACAAAACTTGCAACCCAACAATTTGATCCCCCCTAATAATGTTACTACTCCAAAGGAAATAAACAAGAATAGTATTATGTACCCCGGCGCAAGATCGAGAACGAGTTCAAAAACCTTGGTGTAAGATCGGCTCCAGAGAACCCTAAGACGAAGCTTATTGCTCTCTCTCTCACTCTTTCAAAGCATCCTCTCAAAATTCTTTCAAAATATAACCCGTATGATGTGACTATCTCTATGAGAGCAACTTTACAAAACCACCCATAACTCACAAAACCCTTACTTCTAACTGACTGATTACGTAAAGTCATTAATTATGGTACTCACATGGGTCCAAAACTTTGTAACACAGACACGCAGTAAGATGCTAAGTTGTACATAACGAACCATATCAAACACAGATTCAAATATAAAACTACCTAGAACAACTTAGAACTACCTTAAAAGTAATAAAGTACCCTCAAAACTAAATCAACTCAAGTCTCCAGTCAACTACCAAACCAAAAACTCTTTATGTCCTCCAAGTTGTTTGATCCACATGCCAAAAACCTCTTCCAAGAGCCAAAACCTCAAATTCCTATTCAAAACATCTAACCAACAACACTATATTTATACTCTGCTATAAAACAAGATTCTTTGTGTATAGTATATATAAACAGACGTCAAACACACACACCACCCCAACTCACCACGTACAGCCATGCATAAAAAAACATTACAAAAACAACCAACACTACTCCCTCTCTCTCTCTCTCGCACATTACCATCCTACACAAAAATCACAAGTTTTTCCTAGCAAATTAAATACCTAAACGTGCAACCCAATAACTTGATCCCCTCTAATAATGTTAGTGCTCCAAAGTAAGGAAATAAACAAGAATAATATTACGTACCGCGACGGAAGATCGACAACGAGTTCGAAAACCGTGGTGTGGGATCGGCTCCAAAGGTCCCTAAGACGATGGTTGTTGCTCTCACCC
The DNA here is from genome assembly GCA_019656295.1 of Rhododendron mucronatum var. ripense. Lineage (NCBI taxonomy): Eukaryota > Viridiplantae > Streptophyta > Magnoliopsida > Ericales > Ericaceae > Rhododendron > Rhododendron mucronatum. The sequence goes on from BPLT01000112.1 coordinate 1,820,247, forward strand.
AAAGCCTCCTCTCAATATTCTATCAAAATATAACCCTGGTATGATGTGAATATCTCCTTGAGAGCTACTTTATAAAACTACCCATAACTCACAAACCCCATACTTCTAGCCGACTTATTACCTAAAGTACATAATTATCGCCCTCACGCGGGACCACAGCATTGCAACACAAACACTAATCTGTAAATAACGAACCATATGAAATCACTAACTGTTTCAAACATAATTCTACCAAGAGCAACTTAGGACTACCCTAAAAGTAATTAACTACCCTCAAAACTAAATCAACTCAAATCTCATGTCAACAACCAAACCCAAAACTCTTCAAGTCATCCAATTAGTTTGACCCGCATGCCAAAAACCACTTCCAAGTGCCAAAAGTACATGTTCCTATTCAAAACATCTAACAAACAACACTTGATTCATATTCTACAATAAAATTAGATTCTTTGTGTCCTATATATAAGCAGAAGTCAAACACACACCCCACCCCAACTCACCATGTACAGCCACGCATACTCACATATCACCACAACCACAACCACTCTACCGTCTATTCACACTCAACAATAAAATTAGATTTTTTGTGTACACTATAACTAAGCAAAAGTCAAACATACACATCACCCCAACTCACCACGTACAGCCACGCAAACACACACATTACGAGAACAACCACACACACACACACTCTCTCTCTCTCTCATCATTAGCATCCTCTAAAAAAATCAAAGATTTTCCAAGTTAATTAAAAAACAAAACATGCAACCTAACAACTTGATCCCCTCAAATAATGTCACTGCTCGAAAGTAAAGAAACAAACAAGAAAAATATTATTTACCCCGACGCTATATCGAGAACGAATTCGAAAACCTTGGTGCAAGATTGTCTCTAGAGAACCCCAAGATGAAGGTTGTTGCGCTCTCTCCCAAAGCATCTTCTCAATATTCAATAAAAATATAACCCGTATGATATGAATATCTCCATGAGAGCAACTTGATAAAACCACGCATAACTCACAAAACCCTACTTCTAGTCGACTGATTACCTAAAGTCATTAATTATGGTACTCACAAGGGTTTAGAACTTTGCAACACATACACGCAATAAGACACTAACTTGTACATAACAAACCATATGAAATCACTAACTGATAAAATATAATACCACCTAGAACAACTTAGGACTACCCTAAAAGAAATAAAGTTACGTTAAATCCAAACCAAATCAACTCAAGTCTTGAGTTAACTACCAAACCTAAAACTCTTTAAGTCCTCCAAGTAGTTCGATCCACGTGCCAAAAACCTTTTCCAAGTGTCAAAACCTCATGTTACTATTCAAAATACCAAATCAACAACACTAGATTTATACTCTACAACAAAACTAAATTCTTTGTGTATGCTATGTATAAACAGAAGTCAAACACACAAACCACCCCAACTCACCACGTATAGCCACGCATTCACAAACATTACCAGAACCACCAACACTACTCCCTCTCTCTCGCTCTCTCTCACATTACCATCCTACACAAAAATCACATATTTTACCAAGCAAATTTAATAACAAAAGAAGCAACCCAATAACTTGATCCCCTCTAATAATGTAACTGCTCCAAAGTAAGGAAATAAACAAGAATAATATTACGTACCCCGATGGAAGATCGAGAACAAGTTCGACAACCATGGTGTAAGATTGGCACCAAAGAACCCCAAGACGATGGTTGTTGCTTTATCCCAAATCCTCCTCTCAATATTCTATTAAAATATAACCCTAGTATGAAGTGAATATCTCTGTGAGAGCAACTTTATAACTCATAAAACACATACTTCTAGCCGACTTATTACCTAAAGTACTTAATTATTCGTACTCACGTGGGTCCACAGCATTGCAACACGGACACGCAACAAGACATTAACCCGTACACAACAAACCATATAAATTCACTAACTGTTTCAAATAGAGTACTACCAAGAGCAACTTAGGACAACCCTAAAAGTAATTAACAACCCTCAAAACTAATCAACTCAAATCTCCTACCAACAACCAAACCTAAAACTTTTTAAGTCCTTCAATTAGTTCAATCCACTTGCCAAAAACAACTTCCAAGTGTCAAAACCTCATGTTCCTATTCAAAACATCTAATTAACAATACTAGATTTACACTATACAGTAAAACTAGATTCGATGTGGATACTATATATAAGCAGAAGTCAAACGCACACACCACCCCAACTCACCACCTACAGCAACGCGTACACACACATCACCAATACCACAACCCTTCCAGTGTATCTTCATACCCTACAATAACACTAGATTCTTTGTGTATACTATAACTAACTGGAAATCGAACATACACATCACCCCAACTCACCATTTTCGGCCTCACAAACACACACAATAGCATAACAACGTCTCTCTTTCCCTCTCTCTCTCATCACCATCCTACACAAAAACGACAGATTTTTCCAAGCAAATTACATTCCAAAACATGCAACCCAAAAACTTGATCCTCTCTAGTAATGTTACTGCTCAAAAGGAAACAAACAACAATAATATTAAGTACCCCGACGGAAGATCAAGAACGAGTTCGACAACCGTTATGCAAGATCGGCTCCAAAGATCCCTAAGACGAAGGTTGTTGCTCTCTCCCCCAAAGCCTCCTCTCAATATTCTATCAAAATATTACCCAAGTATGATGTGAATATCTCCATGAGAGAACCTTTTTAAAACCAACAATAACTCACAAAACCATTACTTCTAGCCGACTTATTAACTAAAGTCATTAATTATGGTGCTCACATGGGTCCAGAACTTTGAAACACGGACAGGCAACAACATACTAACCTGCACATAACGACCCATATGAAATCACTAACTGATTTAAATATAATACCACCTAGAGCAACTTAGGACTACCCTAAAAGAAATAAAGTTCCCTCAAAACCAAACCAAATTCATTCATGTCTTGAGTTAACTACTAAACCTAAAACTCTTTAAGACCTCCAAGTAGTTTGATCCACGTGCCAAAAACCATTTTCAAGTGTCAAGCCTCATGTTCCTATTCAAAACATCTAACCAACAACACTAGATTTACACTCTACAATAAAACTAGATTCTTTGTGTATACTATGTATAAATAGAAGTCAAACACACAAACCACCCCAACTCACCACATACAGTGACTCATGCACAAACATTACAAGAACCACCAACACTACTCCCTCCCTCCCTCTCATTGATTTAAATACGCAAGGCGTACACGAAGCGACAAAGCCCTCATCGAGGCGAGGCGAGCGCCTCATTGAAGCGAGGCTAGCGTTTCAAAAAAAAAGTAATATAAACTACATAAACGACCAATATTCTCTCCTACCATAAAAACAAGAACAAACATCACCATATTGCATAATAACCAACAATCCAACATTCCAACATACGAAATACTAGTAAAATACGCTCATAAATGTAACAAACTAACAATCCAGATATTCCAAACAAGACATCATCAGTCATCCTTTCATCACTCATCACCAATATCTTCATCATCATTTGACTGATATCCATCCACATCTTCCTATTCTCCTTCATCTGAAATAGTGTCATCAAATTCTTCTTCTTCCGAATCATCTTCATAAAAACTTGATGCTTTTGAACGCTTCTTTGAACTTGTTGGTTTATGAGTTGACCTAGTTACTTTGCTAGGTTGTTCAACCCCACTAGCCTCTGCAACAACATTCCAATCCAAATCTTCACCGTCAAATACAAGCTCATCCTCCAATTTCCCAATCAACCATTCATTGCTCTCATCAATGTTCTTCAAGGAAATCGGGTCCAATTTGCCACGCTTCATATATCGACGCCTCAATGCTCTATTGTACTTACCAAACACCAAGTCGTTGAGGCGCTTTTGATCTAGTTTATTTCTTTTTTTGGTGTGAAGCTGCAAAATAAAGTTAAAAGGGATTTAAGTTCATATCACATGATTCACACCTTCAAAACGATTAGAAATCTCTTAATGTAATACTCACATGTTCGAACACACTCCAATTTCTCTCGCATCCGGATGAACTGCAAGTAAGGCTAAGGATCTTGACGACAAATGTTTGCAATTCAGGAGTTTCACGACCAAATAACTTCCACCACTCAACTGTACATTGCCAATTAGTTATATTGTCGCAAAGGATAAAGAATAAAAAGGTAGTATTTAAGGCTTTTAAGCACAAAGAGTAAAAAATTGTGATCACCTGGTGACCTTGTAGTTCTTTGCCTAATTGCCATGTCCTTTTTGAAGATTCCCTCCTCCTCCTCATATAATGCTATTTGATGAAGAATTTCATCTTGCATCCTCTCAGTTGGTACCCGCCTTTCTATACAATCCACCAAACCCTTCCATACCTCTTTATCAGCTTTCATCCTTGCACCATCCTTGTAAAAAAATGCAAGGTTCAAATAGTAGCCTGCTGCATACAAAGGTTGATGCAATTGCACTTCCCACCTCGCATCAATGATTTCAAACACAGTTTTATACTTGTCTTCATCTCCGCCAAACGTGTTCCTAATAGTTTCTTTGGCCCTATCCATGGCCTCGTAGAAGTATCCCATTGCAGGTTTTTCTTCACCATCAACCAAACGAAGTACTTTAACAAGAGGACATGCAAAATTTTAGGGCTAGCAAGACATTGTTCCAAAATGATGGCAACAACATTATTTCTGCTACTTTTTTACCATCCGCCTCCTTAACCCCACTTGCTCTTACTCCAAGCCTCTGATGTGAACATCTTTCGTAGGTTATTCTTTTGTTGATGAACCCTTTGTAAAGTCAAACAAGCTGCTGCAAAACGAGTCTTTGCTGGCTTAATCAACTCTTTTCTTTGGGTAAAGTGCCTCATCATGTTCAACAATGTCGGACGGTTATAGATATAACCGTGTACCTTGATCGCCCTTTCCCCGTGTCCTCTTCAAATATGGCAACTTGAAAATGTCTTCCAACATTAAATCCAAACAATGGGCAGCACATGGAGTCCAATACAAATGTGGTCTTTTTGCCATTAACAACTTCCCTATCATAAGTTAGAACAAGTACAATAAGATTCTAAGAATAAGTAATAAAGTAAGAAATAATACATTTGAGACTTTGAGTAGTAACTAGTAACTAAGTAACTAACATAAGGCAATTCATTATTACCTGCCATCTTATTGTATGCGGCACTATCCGTGAACTTGGACCACATTAGCTTCTCTGAATCGCTCCACATACTCATCAAGCAACCTATACATGCTGTCCCTTGTTGTGGCACGACTCGATGCATCAACCGATTCAATAAACATGCTACCTTTAGGACAATTAACCAAAAAATTTATCAATGACCTATTCTTTCGATCCGTCCATCCATCACACATAAGAGTGCATCCATTTTCCTCTCTCTCCTTTTTATGGTCCTTCATTTGTTTGTTGACATTGTCCACCTCTTTTTTAAGAAGAGGGACACGCACTTGATAATAAGTGGGCGGTGTCAAACCCGGGCCATATTGCCCAATAGCCTCAATCATCGGTTCAAACAACTCCACATTGACAACATTGAGAGGTATTCCAGCATCGTAAATCCACCTCGCAATGGCTTGATGAGCCCACTCTTTCAATAACTTCTTTTGCGGCGTATTATCGTCAACTTTAGGTTGTTTACCACTTCTCCTATTCTCTACCTCGATCTCTGGGTCAGGGGTGAAGTAAGCATCCATAGGCCCTTTGGTATTGGGCTTCTTAAGTTGGAACTTGGAGCCAGAGGTAGCAGTGGCAGCAGGCCTCTTAGGAGGGGGCTTCAATTGTACATAAAACTCATCTTCATCAATGTCCTCCTCATTGCCCATTTCATCAAAATCTGGAAGAGGAGTTATGCTAGATGCCGTCTCCTTTTTCTTACAGATGAAAGCCCTAATCTCCTCTTTAACTGGTTCTGGGCAATTAGGACATGAAGTCACATCAGGGTATCCTCCAGCAAGATGTAGCTTCACTCGGTAAACACTCCCAGTAACCACTTTGTTACAAAAATTACATGTGAATTTGAACTTATTATCTTCATGTCTCTTTGAATACTTCCAAGCAGGATCCGTTCTATTCGACATCTATAATATCTATACAAACAAAGGAGATAAAACATAATTCAAAAAATTCACAAAATGCAGTCCGGTAAACAATATCTATGCTTCTATTAGTTCTATAAAACATAATTTGAACTTATTGGGATATATATAGACCCACTAACTGAGAGAATATATATAATATACACCTTACACCCACTAACTGATCCAGTCGGACCAGTCCAGCAAACTGAGTAAAGTAAACATATACAACTCAGAGTCGCAAACACTATCCATTCTAGTCCACTCTCAACGACAAGAAGACAGCTGCACATCATGCAGTTCAAACATCAGAGACGAGAGAGAGAGATCAGAACAGAGAGAGAGAAAGATCAGCATAGACAAGAGAGAGAGAGAGAGAGAGAGATCAGAACAGAGAAAGAGAGAAAGAACGAGAGCAGAGAAGAGAAAGAGAGAGAGATTGAGAGCATCAGAAGACAAAGAGAGAGAGAGAGATCGACAGTAGAGAGCGAGAGACAGAGAGCAGAGATCGAGAGCAGAGAGCGAGAGACAGAGAGCTTACCGGAGTTGTTGATGATCGAGAGGAGAGTCGGGAGAGAAGGCTTCGTTGTTGAGCTGGAGAGAGTCGAGAGTCCGAGAGAGAGCTTCGGAGTGAGAGGCGGCTTCAATCGATCAGGTATGTTTGTGTTCTTGTCTTATTTTGCCCTTATATTTCGTGGGTGAGCTGGACGACGCCTAGGGGCCCATTCTCTTTCGCCTCACGACTCGCGCCTAGGCGCGACTTCACTGACTAGGCGGTCGCTTCGTCCATGCTCGCCTCGCCTCACAACCGCGAGGCGACCCAGCCTCGCCTCCTCGCTCGCCTCGCCTCCTCGCTCGCCTCGCCTAGGCGTGATTTTTTAATCACAGCTCTCTCTCTCTCTCCCTCTCTCTCTCCCACATTACCATCCTACACAAAAATCACAGATTTTTCCAAGCAAATTAAATAACAAAATAAGCAACCCAATAACTTGATCCCGTCTAATAATGTAAGTGCTCCAAAGTAAGGAAATAAACAAGAATAATATTGCGTGCCCCGATGGAAGATCGAGAACAAGTTCGAAAACCATGGTGTAAGATTGGCACCAAAGAACCCCAAGACGATGGTTGTTTCTTTATCCCAAATCCTCCTCTCAATATTCTATCAAAATATAACCCTTGTATTAAGTGAATATCTCCACAACTTTATAACTCACAAAACACATACTTCTAGCCGACTTATTACCTAAAGTACTTAATTATTCGTACTCACGTGGGTCCACATCATTGCAACACGGACACACAACAAGACACTAACCCATACACAACATGTCACGCCCTCAATTTTCAACTTAAATAATAATAGCATTTGATAATTGAAATCCTCCCCGGAGTTACAATTAATAACCTAAAGGTAATTAAGTTCCCAATTCCACGAGCTGGCCCAATAAAAATACAAAGTTCTCCAATAGAAAATAGGATACAATGCTGTTTAATTTACAAAGATAGTCAAATGCTTCCGAAAATAACTTTAGTCTGTGATATCTGCATGCACCCCGTACTCTCCATGACTGCGCCCTTGTGTTGTACCTGAAAATAATAGGTTGAGCTACACTAGCCCAGTAGGAAATTCTATACACAAGTTATATGAAAATGCAATGAATTATGGATCCAGAGTGAATGAATGAACTAGAATTTGAGAAGAGATATAGGTCTTTCATCATGAGTGAGCGCTTTACAACGAAGGAGGGGAATCAGGATTTTATAAAATATCCTCAATAACTCACACACCAACTAGAGGTGGGAACCAACTTGAAACATTCTAACTAAACCTCCACTTGTCCTCAACCGTCACTTGTCCATCGCTATGCGATTTAAAGATTTAGACTCTCATATGAATACCCATTCTGCCTCAAACTATAAGTACATAAGATGATCACGCACCAATTGTAATATGAAAGTAATAATAAATGTGTACACGAACCTAAAGGTGCTAATGACAATGAATATATCTCCCAACAAAAACAATACGAACCTACCATTAAATTATCCTTAAGTACCCAATCAACCCGTCTTGTATTTCTCAAGCATTAGCCATTTTCCTTTTCAAAACGATTTCGGGCCTCGGGACCCCTTGAGTCCACTAGAAACCTTTCATTTCTGTCCGGGCATTTGGGACCCCGTGCATCCGTTATGAACATTTCGTTCTTGTCCGGGCATTTGGGACCCCGTGCATCCATTAGGAACATTTCGTTCTTGTCCGGGCATTTGGGACCCCGTGCATCCATTAGGAACATTCCGGCATCGCACCATTCGATGGATCCGTGGCTTTCTTCATATTTTTGGTATCATTCTACTTCTTGTTTCCCATTTTACAATCTTTAATATGACCTCATGCTCAAAATATAACCAATCTATATCATTCACACAACATGTCATACGACCTCGTTATATCCACATATCGATGGTTCAAAAAAGTTTCAAGCATTCTGAGACAATCAATCATGGCATAACATCAACACATAGATAAGTTTACACCATTCCCTTACGTACATCACACTACCCCACGTATCACACCAACCCATCACAACTCAACGGCATGCTACCCGCTAGTACCAATACTTAATTCTCACGAAACGAGCGCCAAAGGAGTTTGAAAGATACGTGAGTCATGCGGACACGCATTACTCTGCTACCATTCAGATCACTAGAAAAAGCTTACATCTATCAATTATACTTTCCACAATGTCTCACATAGCCTACGGTACACCCAAATAACCTCACGGTACATTTTCCATTTACAACGGTATTAAGATTACATTTATCAAGTATCGAAGGGATTGGAACGATCATCGAATCATTGGAATCCGAGTAATCAAGCTTAGGGATGATTAAAGTGTGGTTGGAAAGTGTTATAAGTGATCGGGGGTCAACACAATAGACGGATAAGCAACGAAGTTCAAAAATAGTTTTCTAAGTCATTGGTACCAATACCTCAAAAAGTAGGTATCGGTACCATGACACTCCAGTGGGCAATCCGAGACAGGGTATTGGTACCTCAAAAACAAGGTATCGGTACCAAAGGTACCGGTACCTCAAAAAAGTGGTATCGGTACCACTGCGTTACAGCGCACGATTTTGCAGAAAACCAAGAACGAGCACAAACTTAAAATCCAACAATCTAAGGCACGATTTAGGCCCATAATCATCACATAAACTCATAACAAGAGTAAGAAATCCCTACCTCAAGTCAAGGATTGAAACCCACGCGATTTGAGCAAGCCCTAGCTCTCCAAACTTCGAAATCATCCGAATACTCCTCCTCCGAGCGAGACCCACGAAATTCAAGCACAAGACTATGGTTGAGAGGTGGAATGGAGGTGGATCTTGGTGGAGTTTTGGTGGAATTTTGGGTGAGAGAGCAAGGGAGCCGAGAGGGAGCCGAGAGAGAGAGAGATCGGGAGATGACAGAGAGAGAATTGGGGAATTCTCTCCCCTACATACACACCCACACATATATACTCACACAATCACAAATTACACATGCACTTCTCTACAAACAACCTTCCCACATTGACCCCAAATCAAATAATTCAAAGAAAAATTCCTCATTTATTCCGTATTCTAATATTAATAAAACCTTTAAACGATCTCCGAAAATACGAGTCTCTACACAACAAACCATATGAAATCACTAACTGTTTCAAATAGAGTACTACCAAGAGCAACTTAGGACAACCTAAAAGTAATTAACTACCCTCAAAACTAAATCAACTCAAATCTCCTATCAACAACCAAACCTAAAACTCTTTAAGTCCTCCAAGTAGTTTGATCCACGTGCCAAAAACCTCTTCCAAGTGTCAAAACCTCATGTTCCTATTCAAAATATCTAACCAACAACACTAGATTTATACTCTACAATAAAACTAGATTCTTTGTGTATACTATGTATAAACATAAGTCAAACACACAAACCACCCCAACTCACCACGTACAGCCACGCATGCACAAACATTACCAGAACCACCAACACTACCCCCTCTCTCTCTCTCTCTCACATTACCATCCTACACAAAAATCACATATTTTTCCAAGCAAATTAAATAACAAAAGAAGCAACCCAATAACTTGATGCCCTCTAATAATGTAACTGCTCCGAAGTAAGGAAATAAACAAGAATAATATTACGTACCCCAATGGAAGATCTAGAACAAGTTCGAAAACCCTGGTGTCAGATTGGCACCAAAGAACCCCAAGACTAAAGACCCGTATTTTAGGGCAGTATTTTTTTTTAAGAAATATTAAAATTATCGCGTAATGGTGTAAATTGTGGAAATTCAAATAATGGCATGGTTATAAGATTAAGGGATCAACGTGATATAATTGCAAGTGCAAGGGTGAAAGTGTGATAAGTGTGTGTATATATATATATATGTATGTATATATATATGTATGTATGTATATGGACGTACAGGGGAACCCCAATGTCCCTTTCATTTTTTTTTTCTTTCTTTCTCCCTATTCTCTCGGCCCTCTCACTTTGAAACTCTCCTTCTACTTCTCTCCTCGATTGCTTTTACTTAGAGCGAGATTCCGAACAAAGCCCAAGAATTAAAGTCGTTTTACGGAGTGCGGGCTTCCTATCCATCCAAGAAAAATCATGATCGGACAACGTGGCAGCTCGGTTGACTTGGTCAAAGGGTCGGGCTTTGCTCGAAACCCATGAGGTAGGGATTTCTTACTCTTGTTATGCGTTTATACAGTGTTTATGTACCTAGATCGTATCTTGCTGCGTTGTTTAAGCTTGTTCCTTCCATTTCCGAAAATCAGCAGAACAGGGCCTTCATTTTTGGGATTTTACGCCTTCTTAAACTCAGATTTGAATTTTGGTTCCTTCGTATGAAATAGAGTAGACTTAAAGCCCATTCTAATGCCCTCTAGAATCACCCAAAACCGTTGAGAATTGAATTTATGGTGATTTTTAGAATACTGGTCTGCAATCTGTCTCGCTTTTGGGCTTTAGCCCACTTCAGATGGCCATAACTTTCTCGTCCGATGTCCGTTTTATGCAAACTTTGTATCGGATCGAAGGTCTTAAAGTTAGCTTTCATTTGCCACCAGAATTGTCTTAAAACTCTTAATACACGGAAAGTTATGATCGTTTAAGTGGAGGCGTGTTAATCTGTCATGCTGCGTGATAGATTCGGTAGCCTCGGTAAACCCCTGTTTAACCGCCCTTGGAGTGCAGATTTGACAAGGGTTCCTTCGTGACTTATAAGCTTCGTTCAATTGCGCAACTATTGAGATTGGAATCACTCAAAAATATTAAGAACTTGATTTATAGTGATTTTTAGAAGATTGGACTGAAATCTGGAAATTTAGGCAGCGTACAGAGCTGCATTTTTCATCGTTTGTTATGGTTAAGCGACCCTATTGGTTGTGGGTCCTTATAGGTTTTAAAGATGGGTAAGTTGGTGATGTTTTGGTGTTGGAATCATTGAAAAATATTGAGTATGCTATTTTTAATAAATTTTTGAACATAGACTGCTCTGCTGAAAATCATTCCTAAGTTTGAAAGATCGTATCGTACGATTCATCGAACGTGTCTGTGCCATTGATTTTTCGTTAGCATAGTTGGAGTATCGTAGTAAAGGATATAGTAGCGTAAAAGAGTCCATGAATATCGTAGACTATAAGAAATATTGTGACATGCGTAATTGGTAGAGAAGTACTTGTTTTGATTAAATTGAGAAATGACTGGATGGTTTGGTGCTTGCAACTTGGAAACGCGAATTGAAATGTGAATAACAATCGGTCACAATGAGAACATTCGGGGTCCATCGACGGGTGAGTGCTTGGCAGGGGATATCGGGGTCCCATAATTAGCCTAGCAGGAGCTAATGCTCATATTTAACACTCAAGGTCCAACATTCTAGGTGGGCGCTTGGTAAGGGATATCGGAGTCCCATAATTAGCCCAGCAGGAGCTAATGCTCATATTTAGCACTCAAGATCCAACCTTCTAGGTGGGCGCTTGGCAGGGGATATTGGGGTCTCATAATTAGCCCGACAAGAGCTAAATGCTCATATCATTTGCTTTCAAGGCTCTTAAATGAGTAAATGCTTGGCAGGAGCTAAATGCTCATATTGTATGTTTTCAGGGCTCGTTTTCGAGTAAGTGCCTGGCAGGAGCTTAGGCTCAAACACATGACACGAAATTGGTTTATGAAGTTGATGAAAAGGGATTCTGATGACTGGTGATAATGAGGAATGGGATTTGGTGATGAAATGGGAAAATGTGAAAGATTGTGAAATATGAGATGTAATGAAACGGTACTAAAGTTGTTGATTTACTTGGAATGATTTAGGAATATTGATGGTTCTTGTTGACGTATGAGTAGATGGATCCTTCACATAGGTTGCCTAAAATCTCTGATCATAGTGTGCTGCTGTTGACAGTCTTGTGTACTTAGGCTTATCTGTCGTTACTCACTCTAGATGCATACTTCATCATATTTTCCTATAACTTGCGTATAGATTTCTCTACGGGGCTAGTATAGCTCAACCTATCAATTTCAGGTACATCACAGGAGCGCAGTCATGGAGAGTTTGCAGTGCGTGCAAACATCACAGACTAATATTATTTTCGGAAGTACTTGTCTATCTTCGTAAAACAAATTGCATTATATTGTTTTCTCTATTTTATGGAATACTGTATCGTGTGGACATACTTGTGGATTTGGAAACTGTAATGTATTTTGGGTATTGTACGTACTATTATGAGGATTTGTATTTAAAATGGTATAGTTATTTATGTTGAAAAACGAGAGCGTGACAACGATGGTTGTTGATTTATCCCAAATCCTCCTCTCAATATTCTATTAAAATATAACCCTTGTATGAAGTGAATATCTCTGTTAGAGCAACTTTATAACCCACAAAACACATACTTCCAGCCGACTTATTACCTAAAGTACTTAATTATCCGTACGCACGTTGGTCCACAGCATTGCAACACAGACACGCAACAAGACACTAACCCGTCCACAACAAACCATATGAAATCACAAACTGTTTCAACTAGAGTACTACCAAGAGCAAGTTAGGACAACCCTAAAAGTAATAAACAACCCTTAAAACTAAATCAACTCAAATCACCTATCAACAACCAAACCTAAAACTCTTTAAGTCCTCCAATTAGTTCGATCCACGTGCCAAAAACAACTTCCAAGTGTCAAAACCTCATGTTCTTATTCAAAACATCTAACCAACAACACAAGATTTATACCACATAGCAAAACTAGATTTGATGGGTATACTATATATAAGCAGAAGTCAAACGCACACACCACCCCAACTCACCACCGACAACAACGCATACACACACATCACCAAAACCACAACCCCTCCACCGTATCTTCATACTCTACAATAACACTAGATTCTTTGTGTATACTATAACTAACTGGAAATCGAACATACACATCACCTAAACTCAACATTTACAGCCTCACAAACACACACATTACCATAACAATGTCTCTATCTCTCTCTCTCTCTCTCTCCCTCTCTCTCTCTCTCTCATTACCATCCTACACAAA